>LR990077.1:4785166-5409000 GCA_905147235.1 Erynnis tages | reverse complement strand
TGGCTGCCTTTATTCACTTTATTACTTATCAAAATACATATTATATGATATTCGACGACTTAGGGTATGGTGCGGTAGGGTGTATACCCACATACTAATTTGCGGTATTCTAATAACAAAAGCCCGAATTAACCGAAGGGACAGATTTGTTATTGCCCAGGCTGCCTGTAAACTGTAAGCCTATCCAATCCCGACTATATAATTATGTATATGTTTGTTTTAAACGTAGCTTTAAAAAAAATATATATGTATTTACTCACTGTTTTACAGGAAAATCGGAGTGGAGTTTAGTGGAGAGTTTAGCCATTATGCTTTTATTTTCAGATGTTAATCATGCAATATTGTTGCTACTATTGTTCCGTTATTAAGATAAGGGGCCACTGTCAGTTAAACATAACTCGTTTTAATTAACGGAATAACTGAAATCGAGCAATTTTTGCCTGTCTCATAAATCGCTGAGCGGAAATTAACTTTAAGCCTATAAAGCAGCATCTGTCGTGCAGATAAGTTACGTAATATTAATTAACGATCATGGCCGTTAATTTATCTCGGACTTTTTTATTACTCGGAACAATTTGATGCTTATTGCGGCAAATTTATTAAGTTATTAGAAACCTATTAATGGGCTTTTGTTTTTTAAAGCGTAAGCCGCATGTAATGCGCACGCTCGGGCGTACACTCCATTCAAGTAAATGCCTGGGTATAAACTAGAAATTACGCTTTCGTGGACAGTTATACTTATTTTTATTACCTTCAGTTATATTCTAGTGTTGCTGACCAATTTTGTGTTGTTTACTTTAGGGTGTTAGCGGATATCTGGCCGACCGCAGCTCTGGCGCTACTGGGCGCGGCGTGCGTGATCGCGACGCGCGAGACGTCACTGGGCCGCGGCGACGTGGGCCGCCAGCTGGCCGCGGGCACGCTGGGGCTGGCAGTGTTGCCCCCGCTGGCCGCCCTCGCCGCTGATGCCATGCCGGAGACTCCCTACCTCGTGCCCTTCGTCCTCCATGCTGTCTGCATGATCATCGCAGCTTTAATACTCATTTTTGACAAGTGAGTGTGACTGTGATATTGTCTGTAAGAATAGGTTACATCACTAGGGCGGGCGCGGTGTTGAGACTGCCGGGACTGTTGATGTTCGGACACACCCTACAAGTATGGGCCGTCTGCAGGGTCGCCGCAGATTTAGGGCCCTCTCTCATTATCTCGCATGCCACGCGGCTTTCTTCCTTAATACAGCATGACATCCAATAATGTATTTATCCTACTACCTTCTACTATAAATGTGAAAGTTGGTGAGAATGAATGGATGTTTTTTACTTTTTCACGCGACAGCTGAACAGATTTAGACGAAATATACCCGTAGAATATAACCCTGGATTAACTATATCTAAGATATTTTTATTCATCTGCAGTGAGTTCTGAAATCGAAGCGGACAGTGTAATTTATTCACAAAGCTGTCTGGGGAAGTGTAGATAATTATAATGTGTAGTCTGTAGTGTGTAGTGTGTAGTGTGTAATGTAGCTATGTGTGTGACGTATGGTCGTATGTGTGCACTGTGCAGACACATGCCGCTGTCGACGCCGGAGTGGTGGTGGCACACGGCGGCGGGCGCGCTGGCGCTGCCCATGAGCGCGGTGCGGCGGTACGGCGCGGAGACGGCCGCGCTCAGCGCCGTGCTCGCGCTGCTGGGCGCCCTCTGCGCCGCCATCGACTGCTACCTGCCTTGGTGAGTGCTTTTGCAATACTTTTCAACTTTTAACTCCTTTTCTTATTACAGACTTCTAAATGGAGCTCATCAATTCGATTATTCGACACGTTCTGAGAATATTACATGGATGTAATATTCTCAGAACTGCACGATTTTTACATAATGTTGGTCTATTACGGACTACGGCTTCTAAAAAAAAAATTCATGGGTGTATGTTCTATTTATGTATGTAGATAATTATGTCCTCGCATATCTCTGTAACTGATTGACGGATCGTGTTCGTTCTTTTTTTGTTTATTTTGTTTAAATCAAAATCGGTCCAGTAGTTTCCGTGATATGGACTTAAAACTAAAAATTACGAAAAAGTAATTAAACCGTCAGCAAAAAATATGTGTCAGCTCCGACGCACGACTGGAGTTTACTCCTAAGGAACGAACAGGTACTAAACAAAATCAAGTCTAATGGAGTCGGATACAAGCAGACAAAACAGCAGAAGCTAACTAAAACCCACATCATTTATGTAAGGGTACAATATATTGGCTGCGTTCAGGTTTACTAAGTTCTGAGCAGGGCTGACTTTATCTACCAAAAAATTAATTTTATTTGTGACAGAGAAGTGACAGGTGCGCAAGAAATGATGCACACCAAAAACGTTACTAGGAGGCATTCGAACCCAGAGCTCTCGAGTAAAAAGCCAAATTCTTAGCGTGTGGTGGTATGGATATGGATACTGAGTGATAGGTAGTTAAGATGTCCCCATGTGACTGTCGCTAGGCGGGTAGCGGAGCTGCAGAGCGGGTGGATGGGCGTGGCGCTGACGGCGACGGCGGGCGCGCTGCCGGCCGTGCTGGTGCTGTGGTGGGCGGAGGCGCTCGTCGACTACGTCGGACACTCCAACCTTTTCATAACCGCCTTCATCTTCTACTGCTTACGATTCACGGGTATATATTTGGAAGACCTAATTACAGATTGACAACCCTTTTTTTGTCCCACTGATGGCCACGGGTCTCTCTCTGATAAAAGAAGAGGCATGAAGCATACATATAACACAGCGCTGCTCCAATATGTATCAGATATTTTAAAACACCATTATCTACATTCAACATAATTATAATGATTGGTGGCGACGCGGCATTGAAGTGCACGTCATTTAATTTTGTCACTTGCGATCCACCCATCCGATTATGCAACTACTGACCGCGGCTTAGTTTTAAACCTTATGTAGGTTTTAACCATGAAGAAGGTATCTTCATATACTACACAAGCTATACGGCAAAACAACAGTTACAAAAACCTCCATAGCTACTTATTCTAATTATTTGTCGGAACAATAATTGTTTTTCTTCTTCCAGGTCTAGCATACGCCACGTCTTATGCTTGGATAGTTGTGTGTGAAGTTTTAGAAGTGTTTACTCTGAGTCTGGTGTGGATTACTGCAATATTGTACTTCAGACATCTGGTGCCACGAAAATATACAACCACAGGGCAAGCATTGCCAGTTATCGCACACTTTTGCATTGGTATGTAGTTTCGTTAATTATTTAAATACATAGAAGTATATTATTACTCTTTGTTTAAACTGCTTCATTGGAACGAAACATTGTTGACCATTCAGAAAAATATTTGATGCTAGAAACAAAAGTCGAATTTTGCATGTTACTTTTATTTAGACTGCGAATTCTTATTCATTTGGTATTGTATTTATAGCTAAGGTTTATAGTGTATTACGAAAATTGTAGAGAAATTGTTTTAAATAATTATGGTTGGTTAGCCTTTGGATCTGTCACGAGAACCCTGCTTAGTTATGCTTAGGTTAGCCTACTTTAATTATGTAACAATACATTGAAACTATATTCAATGTATTGTTACATAATTAAATTCTTTTGGATAAGATTCACCTCACTCATCATTGTTTCAAAAACGATGAAAGTAGCTAGATTCGCTCTAGAAATTAGTTATTTTTACGAATCCTACTATGAGTATAGTCGTCTGCGATCGTCTATCTGATGTTATCCGTCTGTGATCGATCCAGGTCGCTGCATCGGCGCGATAGTGGGCGGCATAGTGTCGCTGGAGGCGGGCTCGGAGGAGTCGGGCGGCGCGTGGCGGGCGCTGGGCGCGGCGGCGCTGGCGGCGGCGGCGCTGTACCTCGCGCTCTACCACCTGCTGCTGGCCCCGCGCTGCGCCGCGCCCGCCGCGCCGCCGCCCCACCATCTGCTGCAAGGTACGCCAGATACCGATACGTACACGTACTCCATATACCATACACCATATACCATACACATTGGTCACATTACACACTACACACGCACCAAACGTTAGGATAGGGCTGGACACTTTTTGCACCATAAAGGGCGCTGTATTCAATATAAATAAGGTGATGTCAAATAACTTATAACCAGCGAAAGATCTAGATTCTAGATGATTCTAATGACACACATGTCAAATTATTATATACTATAGTTTAGTTTTTTTTTAGAAGTTAGGTATGACACGACGGAACAGATGAACATACCATTCATTTTTATTCTCTTGTCTTATTTGGTAAACCTCATTTTTTGAAGTCTGTAAAGACGCAAATTTTAGATGTCCCTTTTTATATCATGCCACTACATCTTGATAATTCCTAGGTATAAAATTCTCATGTCACAGTTTTAGTTACCAATACTCCTCCAAAACGGCTTGACCGATTTCTATCAAATTTTATATGCATATTCAGTAGGTCTGAGAATTATAATAGCTACTGTGTAAACTCGTTGTTACTGTCATAGAGCTGTACGTCAAGATTGGCATGCTTTATTCATGGACGTATTATACTAACGTTAGTATAATACGTCCATGGCTTTATTTAAAAGAGCCTCAAGATTATAAATTATTGCTTTGATTGACAATTGAATTGACAATTTATTGACGATCACTTCAACCCACGTTTTTAAATGGGACGTGGTGAGCGTGTCATGACGTCATAAGTGACAAATTGATTTGATTGACAATTGATATGACAACTAGTTGACAACGATCACTTCAACCCACCGTAGATCGTTGCGGTGAGCTTCGCGTCAGCGTAAGTCATAAGTGACATTTTCGCCACGACCACCACGTCCGCAGCAGTAGTTCCACTATTAAAGGAGCATTTTGATCGTTTTCAACGTCATCTGGAACGCAGTCTATATAATTTTATGAAATGTCATTCATTTTACAAAACTCATATTTTTTTATTTATGTTTATGATCCTAAGCTTCCACTGTGGATGGACGACTTAGTGGGCGAGGTATGAAGCCCTTCCTTGGGAGTAAATATAGTGGCACCATATATTTAGATTGGATAAAAAAAAGTTGTAGGTACAACATACACGTTTTAAATTTGTAAGTTCACTGCACTGGTATTATTTCTTTTGCAATAAGTAATTTAAATTGAAACATATTTAGAACACACATTAAAATGATCTTGCAAAAACTATGTAAATTATTGAACGTTTAGTTACTTATCCTTTAAAAGACGAGATGATGATCAGAGGCAGCCCCATCCTTTTTAACACGCTTTTATTAGCTTCACTTATACATGTTTGTGAGTAACTCTCCATGCGCCGTATTACTATTCCGTGAAATAGCGTCGGGCGCTCGATATACGAAAAATATGGCATAAACCACCCACGCTTTTTTCACAATAATACTAGTATTTTACGTTCATTACTGTTTTAAACTTATTTTGAAAATTATTTTTAACTTTTTAAACGTGTTTTTTAGTTTTTTTTTAACTACATAATTATATTTATTTATCAGTGGCATCGGTTTTACATTACATACCTTGAGTTTTTATGGTTAAATTAAACAATGCGTGTGTTGGGCTAAACGTTTTTTTTGTAACTAAGATATTCGGTTATTGAATTAATTAGTTCCAAATTATGATTTTCAGGTTTGAACGCGAATGGAACGTCCAATGGCAACTATTCTCCGATGCGGGTTTACCACGAGGAGCGATCTCGCAAGGGACATTTCCGTTATTAAAATCAAATTTTATTTTATCCCTCGTTTTTGACTTTAGTGTCTAGTGTTAAAATTCCTATAATAAATATATTAATGTGATAACTATTCGTCTTTAATACGTTATTTTCGATCTAATCGTTTTATTTAAAATACAATTTTTACTATTACCTACTGCCGCATTTGCATTTGTGTCCATAATTTTTTCATTAAATGACTTTTCGTGTAAAAATTAGTTTTATTATTTTCCATCTGTAATTTTAATGTTAACTGCTAATACTAGTGTAGGCAAGAACACACAAATTTTTAATTTAATAAAAAAAAATCAATCAACATACATACATTACATTTTATAAATGTTAGTGCTAGTAGGCTTTTGAATTAGTTTGAGAATCAAAAATTATGAAAATGTTAGTTTAAATATGTTTATTTTACAAAATTCAGTTTTGCTTAACTAATTCCAACTACGCCATATACTCCCGAGAGACATAAAAACTTGCTCCCTAACAGGAATGAATATACCAATGATGGCTGAAATCATGGTATAGTATGCAACACCTTCTTTATACATATATTAAATCAAATATAACAATTTATTTAAAAATAATTTGTTTTAAGCATAGGTCCATAAAAATATCACAACATTTCAAGATAAGTTCTTGCGTAACTTTCGAGACCAATTTAATTGTATTGTACCAAATGGAAACATAATACATATGCCAAGTAAATATACAGCAGGGTAATAAAAACTTATGTCTAAAGTACATGTATAATTAAGTATAGATTATTTTCTAGTTAAAATTTCCTAGTTATAGAGAAATATGAAAGTAAGATTAGTTAACGTCCACAAAAGTATTTTATTCCATATTTATTGATTAGTTCAGGTTTATAAGTAATGTAATGAACAAAATATAAATGAAATAAAATTCTAGAGAATAATATTATGTATTTTTCCCGTTATCACCACAAGTTATATCACACCACGCTGTAAAACCATCACATCCAAATCAGACTGATAGTTGCAAAATATAGCACTTTTAAAAACATTCAAATAAAATTTGCAGTATAGTGACAAAATGTTAACTATAGGTGATATTCTCCAGTCCTGTATTTATATTCATAATGCACCTAGTTTTGAGGATGGAGACTGTATCAAATTATCAAAAAGAGTTAACCCAGATTATAAACAGTTACTTACTTTTATTTGCAGTATTGTTTTACACATTGAGGTACATACATACTTATAAAAATGTAAAATGGGCTTGCTTGCTATGTAATAGGCAGCGCCTAATTTTTTTGTTAATTTGATTATAGTTTAATGGTAGAACAGCATTTAAAATCATGTTAATAAATAAACAAAAGTGAAGCAGAATCATCCAGTGTCTAGTAAGAAGACAAGACATTAAATTAATTTTTCTTCAATAAATTAAATATGAAAACAAAATGTTAAGAAATGTAGTTACATAAACTTACTTTGCGCATTTTATAGGTACTTTAATGGTCATGTTGATAAATCAAAAGAACTCAAGTTCGTCTATAACATTATTAATACACAGAAATATTTAAGAATCAAGTCTTAATGATATCAACTGTTACGGTAACACTACGATTTTTTTATTCTATCAGCAGGTATTATGTCTCATAACAAATTGTACATATTTATAATGTATAACAAAAACATTATTGCAAAATAGCAACCTTTAACTGCAATCTCAGTATATATATTATTTACATTCACTTAAATTAACAGATACAATATCTGTATTCTTATACTAAAAGCCATACCTTATATTTTAAAAAAATGTGTCCACTCACATTCATGTTCCTTTCACCCCGAAATATCCATAGCTGTGTCTTTCTCCTTATCAATGATTGGTGTGTCTATCCCTTTGTCCACTTTCAAGGAATCTTCACCATCATCATTTAATAAGTTTGCAATCATTTCTTCACTCATCTCTTGATCATCGGTTTTCTTGTCAGCAACAGATGGATCAGAATTAACATCCTTTAAAATGTCTTCATCCATAGTATTATCCACTTCATTCAAGAGTTGATTCTTTATTTCAGTGGATACATCATCGCCGTTTACATCATTCGCATCAACTCTCTTATCTTTTCTTTCAGTTCTGTTAGCTAACAATGATGTTGAGGATAATTTCTCATCTATATGATCATTGGACAAATCTTTATCTGTTACTTCAATTATATCAGTACCATCTTGTTTGTGTTCATTAGTTTCTTTTTCTTTGAATTCAATGACATCAGCACTATCTTGATCCTGTTGGTCTTGACATGATTCTTTATTTTTTAATTTAATAATAGTAGCAGATTCTTGACCTTCATATGTTTTTCGGTCAAGGTCTATTGATTCGATGCTATGTTTTTCGGTTTCACCCACTCCTATTCCTCCAATAACACTATCAGGTAGAATACAAATATTAGCTTCTTCTGAATCATTTATTCTTTTCAAAATATGAACACCTTCATTTTTATCCGGAGATTTTTCATTGCTATCATTATGATCGCTATTACCAACAGCAGTTAAATCAATATCTTGACTTTCGTTAGCATTTGAATCTACTGAATTTTCGTCAATAAAAATAGGATCGTCATTATCGTCTTGTAATATTTCAACGTCGTCATCTTCACTGACATTGCAAGACAATTTTTTAGAAATGTATTGAGTCCACTCCCTGTTTATATTGTCTCGTATTTCTTTAAATCTAGACGTTGACGTGGTTAAAACACGATCTAATCGCTTGTGAAGATTCTTCATTTCACTTATAGTCCGCGTGCGCAAATGTGCAGTTGTAGCTTCTTGCTTCAATTTATTTAACCTTTGCAATGAATATTCTAATGCATCTACAGCATCGATTAAATTATACCGATACCACTCAACTGGTACATTCAGATCACATTCTCTTGATGGTTTTTCTATCCTTTTATTTACTTTACTGCTTTTTGGTGTACTACGTTTAGACTTACGATTACCATCTAAGGTACGATAAGACTTTAATGGAGGGGGTGTTAATGATGGAGTTCGTACTGAACTTAGTTTAGCTGCATAAGTGGCGCCTTTACTTTGCATCTTTGAAATATCATCAGTGACAGCTACGATTGTCGCTGAATAACCTCCTGGCATATTAGGATTTGCATTAATTGCAAAAATGCGTCCATCCGGTAAACGATACATTTTATTAGAAGACAGTGTCTGTGGGTCTACCCTGAATTTTAATCCACCTGTTGCCGCATTTACAGTCACGTCGTTTTCCGTCATTTGTATTATATTCTCTGTTGCAAGCGAGTTTTGGTCTATGTTAGGGAGTGATGCATTCAGATTGCGAGGTATAAGAGGTGGTGGTTGTTTGGGGGCTACCAAAGGACCAATGCATTGCACATCATCATCATTGTTATCTTCCACTACCTAAAATAAATATACATTTTAATTAGAAACAATACTGGTTGACATGTGAGAAATAAGAATATTGTTTAATTCAAAAGACAAATGATGCACACACTTAAGAGATAAATATTTTTATTTTTTAAATATTTACCTCGCAAAGTGGTTCCAATGGAAAGTCTGGAGTACAAACCACATCATCATTTGCAATATTATTTCCCAGTCCTACTACACTTGCCATGTCTAAGCCCTGTAAAATTACAAACTTATTGTTACTTTATATGAGCTCTCATTTCATTTAGTCTTCTAAGTGACTGAATTTAATGGTACCTAGACTAATATAGGGTATTGAAAAGAATTATATAAAGGTTTTAAGTAATATGAGGCATGTATAGCAATAGTAAGGTATATTCCTTCTTAGTCACCAAACATTGGGAAGACTCATTGGAAAGATCTCCCTTAGTTTCAATTCAGCTTTACGTCCACTCTGTAGCAGCACTATTATTTTAGTAATAAGATCAGCACATGTAATATAAATATCGAGACGGACCAACCAGATGCATTATCCTTAGACACGCTATCAAAACTCAGCAGTTCTCTACTTTTCAACCAGACCACAGGACTATGCTCATTTCAGTTTGTGAGGGATGAGACTATTTAAGATTCAATAGAAATTGCAAGATTAGCTTACTTGTGTTAAACTATCTATAGATAAGTTGATGTTGTCACTGACCAATGTAGTATATAAATGGTTAGTGTTTAAACCATTATACATTATTGGCATAGGCTTTGGACAAATTCGTGTATAAGTAGTTGTGTTATTCACTTGTTTTCTGTCATTACCAAAGGACATAGGGTTGACCTGTAACCCTGGTATCTAGAAAAAAAAGTCGAAAATAGCTTATTTATTTTATTATAATAAATATAATGAATGTGATATGAATAAATATTATGTGTGTATACACAGATAGATGAACATTAGAGTGTCCACACCCTAATGTTCATCTATCCATATTTGTGGTACAAAATGAAGTATTTGCAAGACCAGAACAATTGTATACCTAAAATGTGATAAAAATATTGAAATTTTGTTTATCAAAATTTTTGGTTACTACATTTTATAGGTAGTAGAACTCTGGTTCTGTTTGAGCTTGGATGTGATTGTCCAGGGATTAGATTAACATGCACATATTCTTTAAGTATATTCTTTCTTATTATTAAAAGAAGCACTTCAGATAATATGACCATGTGTGAATTAGATAAATATCAAGATCCGTTACTCACCTTCATTTTTTTAGACATTGGTGGTAACATTACGGGCGTTAAAATTTTTGGGGCTTGTGTCATGGGGTTTTTTATAAAAATTGGCTTATTTCTAGAAGATGGACTGATTGATCTTTTTTGGGCAACTTTCTTTTCATTTTTCATTGATTGATCTTCTACAGCCATGGAAGCAAACTTTTTCACCTAAAACATGAGAGTTACATGTATATTTTTGTTATTGCTTTACTATGGTAAAGCAAAACTGAGGGTTATGTGGTGGCCGCGATGTTTGTATGTAATTATTATCTTTTTTTTTCATCATAGTAAGCTTCCCCCCTTTTGTATGGCCAGCTCAAGTTGTATTATTCAAAATAATAAAACAAAATGGAAAAGGTGTAAAAACAACATTTCAAACCAATTCAGAGGCCACAAAGAGCACATAAGTGCTGATGATGTTAAACTTGATATTAAACTTTTTACGTTAATGTCTTTTCTTTTTTTACTAGAATCAATAGTGAATAGGGAAATATTCATACTCATTGATAAAGTTTCGTAATATACTATTTATTTAACTATGCTTAATTTTGATTCAGAGATTTAACATAGATAGGTCGAAAATTAAAACGGTTAAGTTATGAATTAACATGAATAAATTATGATAATTGTAATGGTTAATAGAGAAGTCCTCCACAGTGTTTAAGACAAAAAGAAGAATATTTACTTGAATGGTTGATGTAGGTTTTGTGCCTGAATTATTTAAATTCTTTTTAGAATCCTCCTTAAGCTTTGGCTTTTTGTCCTCATTTTTTTCTTTTCTTCTACCTTTATTCTTACAGCATTCAGAGTGATCTATGTCACATTCCCTTTGCAATGCTGTCTTCTTTATTGGATCTTGGGTGTTAAAGGTAATTCTAAATGGAAAAAAATAATTACAATACTTGTATATCAGCACATGCACTTTATATGAATGTGATATTTACATTGACATTTAATATAATTAAATAAACAATAACTAATAAACATGCAGCCCCACGGTTAAGTAGTTTCTGCAGTATTAAACCTAAAGTAGCAATACTGCTACTTCACATGAATAATATAGAACAATGAAGTAACTTAAAAAGGTTAACAGCAACCTCAATACACGAATCTGTTGAAATTGATTGCTTCTCTGAGGGTTAAAAGCAAGCAGTGATACAAATTCAGGTAAAATAAAATAGCCACCGACCTAGCTCGTCTGGGGAGGTACCTTACTGTCAGCCTCTTAACTCATAAAGCAGTTGTATTTTGGCTGGAGGCATGGTTGCCAGAGTTACTTTATTTGAGGCCAACATCTTAGGCTTACTGAGTAGCAAAACACCCGCTTGAGGTTGAATGTCAGCCCCATGAGCTGCAGTGACGACTTAACATCAAGCCCACTTGCATATTTGCTACTCAATTCTTATTAACAAAATACACGGGGAATAGAGTCAGTTTGTTGAATTTAGAATTCAATCTATTTGAAGCTTAAACTTTGAAGTGTAATCATAGAGTGTGCAGTAAAAACATATTCTTACTTGTTCTTAAGATCACAGTAGCGAAAAACTGCCCAACAAATAGCACGCAAGTCCCACAAGTGTTTTGGGTTGCACTTAAAGCATTTCCAGTCATCTGTTTCTTCTATTTGTTTTATCATTGGAATACCCAAATTTCTTTTGATACATTTCTAAAAAAATTGTGATTATAATTAATATGAGTATAGCAAAAATGTATGTACGCCAAGTCGAGCAAAAAAGCAGCATGGCCGTACCATCATTTTCTCGAAGCAATTCAAGCCATTTTCAACCCCCTATAAATCCATTGTGGATAAAACTGGGAGCCTCAATTTTTAGTAGTCAAATAGGTATTGTAAAAACACAGTATATTTCAAATTTCATTCAATTTGAGCCAGTAGTTTAAGATTTATAACTAGTCAAAGTTTCTTAATTTTGTCACTCACTCACTCACCGATCATCAAAATTCTAAAGCACTTTTAGCAAACATAGAAGCTTCAAATTTAGAATACAATTAGTGTTTAGTGTATAAGTCGAGGAAAAACTAAAAAACATTGCCCAGTTTTCTAGATACACTAACTGCATAAATAACTTCCTTCACTGTAACAGCAGGTGATATTTAAATTTATAAATCGCACATAACTTTTATTACAAAGTGGGATTCGAACCCGGAACCCTCGATTCGAGGTCGAATTCTAAGCCACTGGGCTATCACCGCATGGATACATATGTGGATCTCACAACTTTTTATGAAGCTAGAACTGAGTTGCGAGTTTTGGGTTTTTTAAGTTATGTTTTTGATGGCATGAAATTTTCACACACCTTGGATTACCTGTCCAAATGAAACAGCATCTTTATAATTAATTTTAGCCATCTCAAACATTATTATCTTATTAAAAACTTCAAAAAAGGGGTTATCAATTCAACACACATGTATGTAATATTAACGGAGCTGCACAATATTTACATAATTATTATTATGTTGGTCTATTACGGCTTCCAAATAGGTATACCAAAATTCATGAGTGAATGTGTGTCATTGTATGTATGTATGTAGATATCTCACAATTGTTGGATTGTGATCATTCTTTTTTTGTTTGTTTGTATTTTTTTCAACTGGTATGGTAAAATTTTCATCAACATTGGTTCAGTAGTTTTCATGATATGAACATAAAACTAAAAATTACGCAAAATGTGTGTAAAAAAAAAAGTATGAAATAAAATTTGTTATATTCTTTAGACTTAATATTTTTGAGGTTGGTTTCACAAAAGTAGTTAGTCTAAAGTATGTAACAGATTGCATTTCATACTTTTTGGAAGTCAGTTTAAATTTTATAAATTATTGTTCCGATGCTTAACAAGAGATAGATAATGGAACTCCTCGGATGTAAATGAACAATGTAGCTGGTTGGATTTTGTCTTAAGAAGCATGAGGTAAATAAGTCATGTTTTTTAACTTCGGATTATTATTTTAATCAATATTACATACCGCACAAAACACATGAGGGCAATTTGAACAGCAGTAAACCTGCCCACCTTGTCCACACCATCTGCAGTATAGTTCTGAGCCATCATCACCTTTCTCGAACTCACCACTGTTGTAAAAAGTATGACATGTGTGACACATGAGTGTCCTCAACATAGGATGTGTGCGCATGCGCATTACTGTTTGCGCAGAGCAGCCCAGGTGGCGGTCACAAGCAGAACAGTGTAGTTTAGCATTCACTACTGTGTTAAGATCTGAAAGGTAGAAACAATGTGCTGCAATGGTAATAAATAGTTTACGTCATCTGTGATGCCCATTATTATCATCAATATCTCAATAACTCTTCATTTACAGATGGGGATTGCAGTGATAGTGAAGGGGGAGACCCAAATACCCAAAAGCCTGCAGCTGGATTCTGTAGCCTACCCCCTAAAACACTAGATTTCCCCCATTAAGATGAAAAAAATCCATAATCAACAATATTATTTACCAACTAAACCAACTACATAAAATTTTCAGAATATCAATCAAATTGGATCAGAGTTAAGCAGGGTTGTTATTTAAATTAAAATTTAAGTTGGATTTTCATCAGGAATGACTTGATATTATTAAAGAAATGGAATTATAATATTGAATAGCATTTGGTTACCTTTAAATTTGTTTTTATAATATTGTCTTTCCTCTTCTGTAATATCATCATCAAAGTCACAGTCTTCTGGCTCTGTAATCACAACAATTTCTATATCTTCTAATAAACAAACAGATAAGGTTTACCATTACAGTTTTATATTAAAGTTAGATGGTCACATCTACTTTATAACAAAATTAATTAACCGTGCAATTACTCTCTTCAATCTCTTCATGGCAAGCGTTACAAAAATTGAGTAAAATAATATGAGGCCTTTAACCCTTTCTTATGCAAATTTCGAGCTGCAGATTGACTAGGTTCTAAATAATTCATTAAATTAAATATATAAATAAAAACCTAACCTAATAAAAAATCAGCTACACTTCTCTATTCATCAAAATAAATGAAGAAAATAATAACAACTACGAGATGTCAACAAGGAATTGATAACGAGTTCAAAAAATAAGATGCTCTTGGAACAATTTGCAAAGCACCAATAAGTGTTACAGGAAATCAACACATTATTAAATTGTAATGTTACCTGGGAAAGGCGGGAACTTTATTTCCTCGTCCATATTTTGTGCTAGTGCTTGAACCGGCCTCTCCAACACCACTGAATTATTTTCACTGTTGGTGCTCTCGTTCATAGTCAGAAATTTAACAAAAAGTAAAGAATTAACTTCAGTTTTAAATTAAAGTGCCATCAAACACCCTATTTGATGTCTTGGTAATTGAAAGGACTTTTATAGTCACAATTTTAACATTCACAAACCCGAATACCCAGTTCATAACCCAGTTGCAGCCATTTTGGCATTCTGTCAGTCAGTCACTTCAGCGCCACATAGACAGAGTACACAGGAGGATTGACTGACACCACAGAATAACTAACTAATTAACTATATAGTCAGTGTGAGGAAGACCGTCGGGGGGTGACTGTCTACTGGGCTTTTTTCAAAACATAACAACTTTACGACAGTGTGTCGCACAGTAAATTAAACAGTCGACAATGCTCTTTAAAATAAACATAAATTGATCTTGTTATAAAGAGCGAGCCCCACTGTTTTAAACAAGCCCTCCACATCGGTCTCCACCGGCGGTTTGCAACAGTGTAAACACTGGTTTACACTCAATGCGCGAATGTTTAATGCACACGCGCGATGGTCTTTTAATGCGCATGCGTTAGAAGAGAGAGCTGTCTCTCTCTGGCATTATAATCATATTAGATCTCTTTCAGTGTCAGACATTTCCACATACAGGCATGCAGGCAACCGTGTGTCTCCTCTACTCTAGTATAATACCTCTATGCCCAGAACACCTCTAATGTCACTGTCAGTGACTAAAAACTAACACTTCAAAATCTTCAAATCATGATGATCTTGACATCTTGACTGAGTATTGTGACGTAGAACTAGTCTCTAATCTGTGGTATTGTGGACGGGCCTGTCACGCACGGGCGACTAAGCTGTCTGAATACTCGATTGATTTAACGTTTAATTTATTTCGTATGATATTCACAAATGAATATATTTCTAAAATAAAGCGTTTGTAAAGAAATACATTTTCTTACATCATTCTTTCAGTAGACACCTAATCAAAATGAGAATATAAGTTTGCGAATAGTATTGTTTTGTCCAAGACTCCGAGAGTTTAAACTTTAGTTGTTATTTTAATCATGTGTTTTAGTATAGAATAAAAGTGTATGTGATCTTGTGATATGTTGAGTTGTCATAAGGTAATAAAATGACTGTGACTTATACCGGGGAAGTAGCAACATGTCGTGGTTTTGGCACTTTTCTAAAAGTTTTGTATAGGTACGTGTTTCTTATATTACTTACTAATTTAAAACTTGTGAATCTTGTATTTCCTTATTTATATCAACATATATGTATTATAATGTATATATATATATATATATATTTATTATTTTTCCACTGAGGTATTATTTTACCATTTACATTAAAATATATGTAATAATTTATTTCAACTCTTCTTAATTTTTCCCTGATTCATGAGTCGCATTTAAGGGCAATGGTGGTCACCCAAAGGCTTGAAACTTTTGACTGTTCCATTAAATAGTGTTTTTTAAATTCTGTAAGATTTAAATAATGCTAAATAATTACTGTGAGTCATGTTGTGACTGCCTCTGAGTATTATTTTACATACCTTCCTTTACTTTTCAGAATTAAATTCAACTGTGTATTGTGTACTAGTACGTAGTTTAAGTGATAATATGTGTAGTGTATGTGCTATTTAGCTATCACTTTCAAAAAGATCATGGTATGGGTACTAAACTGAAATCATTTGCACATGTAGGTATGACCTTTGGAAATAACAATAATTAATTTTAATATATTCTAATCTATAATGCTTACTTACTCATCATCTTATCTTGTGACAAACTCTTTTCTTGAGAGGTATGAGAATTAATTTAAATTCATTTGTTATTGTTTAAAATTTGTATCAACAATGGCTAGCTCGGAAATATGATGAAATTTGACCTTTTTATTTACTAAAATAATATTTGCACTACTAGTTACAACAAAATTGGCAGAAATCTTATAATCACAACAGTACCAAATGCAGGATGTATCAAAATGGAATTGTATTGATGATTTGTATGAAGATAAATAATATAAATATTATTTTGTTTTCAATTTATTACTGTAAATGTGTTACAAATAGTTTATCATTTTACGCCCATTAGGTGACTTCAAAAAAAGAGGCTATCAATTTGATATGTACGGATGTATAACTGCACAATTTTTACATATATTTATTCTATTACATCTTCCAAACAAGTATACCAAATATCATAGGTGTATGTATTTAGATAATATGTTTGTCCTCGTATATCTCCTAAACTAATTGACTGATCGGGATAGTTCTTTTTTGTTTGCATTATGTACAATTTAGGGAATGGTAAAATTTTCATTAAAATCAGTTCAGTAGATTTCATTATAGTCCATATTAATAAAACTAAAAATTACGAAAAAATATGATTTAAAAAATTAAACCGACGTCAAAAAGTATGAAATAACATTTGTTACATACTTTTGACTTCCTTACTATTTTTGAGGTTGGTGACAAAATTTAACTTAAGTGCAAACAAAGTACTTGATGCAAAAACACCAACCTCAATATTCAATAAATATTAAGCCAATTGCTTTGCTTAATACAATGACTATTACTAGAGGTGACTCACACTGCCTAGCGCAAACTGCATGCTATCTTATTAGTGAAGATTGAAGATCTTGACTATTTCCCATTAGCTGTAATGGACTGATACAGACTAAATAATATCTGGCAAAATTTTCGTAGCCATAATATATTCAATATGTTTATAGAACTTTAGCTTATTTTTACCGACTTCAAAAAGGGAGGTTATCAATTCAACACATACAATGTATGTGATATTGACAGAACCGCACAATTTTTACATAATTATGTTAGTCTATTACGGCTTCCAAACAAGTACTCCAAATGTCATAGTTGTATGTATGTATGTATACATATGTATGTATATTATGTTTGCCCTCGCGTTTCTCTTCGAAACTAATTGACGGATCGTGATCTTCCTTTGTTTCGTTGTTTGTTCAACGTAGGGGGTGGTAAAAGTTCCGTGATATGGCCTTAAACGTAAAAATAAAAATAAAAAAATTAAACTGACTTCAAAAAAGTATAAAATAAAATTTATTACATACGTTAGACTTACTTTTTTTGAGGTAGGTGTCAAAATTGAACAATACTAGTATTCGCCCAGAGGTCCGAATTCGGGTTGTACTTAGTATCTCTTAGCACGAATTTGGAGGTAAAACATATTGTTGATAGAGCTTTAGTTCACGATTATAATGCTACCACTCTTATTACAAGGTAATGCACCGTTTTCAAGTAAATAACGAAAATTCTAACCTAAAACGTGTAAATCACGCAAATAAAACGCTAATTAGCGCTGGCATGGCGGCGGGAGGCTAAAAACTGTCAATTGTAAATGAAAAACAGTGAAATGAATCGTAAAAATAGTCTGGGACAGACTAGACTGCTTCATCCATAACAATTTTTAGACTAAAAAGGCTAGAACCTAGAGATGTAAAATAGGGTAACCATAAGCATTAAAATTGGTTAAGTTAGGTTAGAACAGTTAAAATTGAACCGAATTGTAGGCGTTTTCTGCTCTACCTTCAAATCACAGGATGTATGACGTTTTATGTTTTCTTTCCAATCCAAAAAAAATCCAATTATTAAAAATTTATGCATCTCTTTTTTGGTCTCCTTCTTACCCTTTTTTGGGGGGAACCTTCCCAACCCCTAAAAATGTCATAGTTTTAGGTTAGGTTATAATGCTTTTTTCTCCGGAACTGTGCATTACCTTGTAATGGAAGTGGTATTAGGGGTGAGGGGGCACTCCCCTCTTCCCCTTCCCCCTCCCCCTTCCTCCCCTCGTGCTAAGGGATACTAAGTTTTAACCCCAAATTCTACTATACAGGCAGGAATGAGTTTTTCCTCCTTCGTCGTGTGCGCGGAAAAGTTCATTGCCGCGCACTTTTTGAATATCTTAGTGTTCAGCGCCAAAGAAATCGTACGCAAATATTATTTGAATAAAGACGACAGAACTACAGCCCACTGTTTTGTCAATTTTCACGGATTGTTAGAAATGAGCCAGATTCGGACATTATTTCAAACACGCCGAATATAAAATCTACAACGATCTCTATTCGTAATAAAACTGTATGTAACATACTGTACAACTGTACTTGTTTGATAATAAGAAGGAAATACCTAAAATATCGCGCGTTCCGTCCATTCTACGCAGAGCTACCGCGCTCCCCCCGAACGCGATTAAACTGTTCCTAAATCACCATTTTATCACATAAATTCACGTAAACACGAAATTTTCACAAAACCGCTTTGCGCAGAAAAATAATTCCGCATTCTTCCTAATCCTAAAGTCATCATTGTCAGACATTGTCTCTGAAATCGTAGCGATGGAAAGTAAAAATGAACGATCTAAATTTAGACTGAATGATTTTTGAATGATGTTTTTTTTAATTTCATTTGGTTAAAAGCATATTCATGACTTTATTTTTTATTATTACTGTATTTTAATAAATTTTACAATCGATCTAAATAAATTTATATAGACCAAAAATATTTTTAATACATAAATAAATACATATTGTAGTCGTAAATACGTAAGATAAAATTATATTTGTATATGGAAAAAAGTATAATATATAATCACGTTAATGCTTGTATTTATTTGGTAATATTTTAGTACAAATTTCTGTATTCCTTAAGAAATTTTAGTATTTATTTGGTACTAATAGAGGTATATTAATAGAGACACGTAAATGACATAATGATTAATATAAGAATAATAGTTTCGAGTTCTTAGCTATTTCTTGAACTACCAATTGAACCAGTAACATTATAACCCAAGTTGTTAATAAATGTAAACTGTCTTCAAACGTGGTAAAAATCGACTTAGGGTCCCATAATTGTATGTAATGCAAAGATTGTTTACCAAATAGGACAAGAGTGAAAAACTGACTGTACGGTGAATATCATTCAATTCATTCATTCGATATTTCCCAACCCTATTTGTTATCTATGACTTATTGAAGTATTTACGACTTCTGAGACCCGCCATGTTTTATTTACCAAATAAGACAAGTGAAAAAAAAAACGGACTATACAAGCATACAACTTGTTGTGGTTTTCTCTCTTCTAGGCGAGCTTTCAAAGTTTCGAAGAACCGCTTCATCGTTAGCGCATCATTATTAGTCGTTGTTGATTGAATTTTTTTGAGCAACACGTCAATTATTGCTTCGGCTGTAAGTAATTAATAACAATTTCGACAATCTTGTCTCGTCTCGGGTCTCGACCCAAAAGTCCCGGGACTCGAGACAACTAAAATTACGAAAAGTCCCGGTCACGTCTCGTGTCTCGATGTCCCCAAACACTAATTTAGTTGTTACTCAATGTTTTATTAAATAATAATATTACAATAGAATATGAAGCCCCTTTCATTTTCTCATAGAGGGTGATGAAATTTATCACGGTTATGGGTTTTATTGTAATTTTAAAAGCATCACAATTTTTTGGATGATAAATAGGAAAAAAAGGCGTCAATATTATTAGACTTGTTGGTAAAAGGGGGACTAACTAATAGAAGTTTTTCTTCCGATCACCCTAAGGGGACAAAGTGTTTATAAAGAAAATAAGAGAGAGACTTGGTTTGATGAGGCAATGGTAGCCTTCGCTTAATAAGCCTTATATTCATTGGGTGGAAAAATTAAAACAAAATTTAGTCTGGCGCCTTTTGAGGTAGCCGACCCTAAGACAATTTTAATCACAATTTCTTTCCATTTTATTATGCGCCTACTTGCAGGCATAGAAGACAGTTTAATTAAAAGTGTTCGTCAAAGACACGTGATGTATTGTCAGTATCGACAACGACATGGTGCTCGCCAGGCAAGGGACATCTATTATTCAGTTCACTTATTGCACTCTTTTACTACCCTATAGTTGAAAGTTCATTGCACTCTGTTCATTGCCAATAAAATATTTTAATCCAAGAATAGAAAAGCTTTTTCTTTGCATGGCACGATTCAGAGGTCAAAACAATGGTCAATGTTCTATTTTGTAATGGATAAGTTAGTAATAAACTACTACTACTTCGTCATTATAGTAAGCTTTACGCTAAAAAATATTTTAAATCACCTGCACGCTATTTCGGTCTCATTCACGCTACGATTTGTAATATACCTTCGTATAACTATGTAGGACATCTTGAAGAAATTTCTTTGTTTAGTTGATGGAGATT
Organism: Erynnis tages; assembly: GCA_905147235.1. Taxonomy (NCBI): domain Eukaryota; kingdom Metazoa; phylum Arthropoda; class Insecta; order Lepidoptera; family Hesperiidae; genus Erynnis; species Erynnis tages. The sequence goes on along the minus strand of LR990077.1, from coordinate 5,388,175 downwards.
TGAAATTTACAGCGCCCTAAGAACCTTTTTATGTTTTAAAATGATGCTCTCGGGCGGTACATTCATTAAGCCTCTGGACTCATTATGTATTTGTTTTTCTAAAATATTCCTACCATTATTTTGAAGTTTCATTGTAATCACTACTGACTTACAAAAAATACGACGTAAAGTCTGACTCGCCCGACGATCTTAGTCGTTATGTGTAGGCATAGGCAACGCACTCCTATACAATCTTAGATAGTCATTGTCATCACATATTCTATTAGAGTGAGATCCCAGTCAACCCAGACTTACGTTATTTTAGGAAAGATGAAATTTGCAGGATCGGTAGTATAATATAAACTTAGAAAGGAATGGACACACACTAAGCTGAAAGCGGAACAGAAATATTTTTTTACTTTTAAAGTGTCTGTAAAAAGTTATGGCCCACAGGAAGTGTCTGGCAACTGCATATATTCGTTTATAACACTATCATTTAAAACATATATAAAATTCAGCTTTCCTAAAATGACGTAAGTTAGCATGTCGTTTTTTCACTTTCGATACCTGCTACATGTAAAACGGCCCCGCTTTCAGCTTAGTGAGCTTCCATTCCTTTCTAAGTTTATATTATACTACCGATCCTTCAAATTTCATGTTTCCTTAAATGACGTAAGTCTGGGGTGACTGGGACTCACTCTATTAGTGGAAACACGCCTATTATATGAGACAAAGCGTGGCCGCTTTATTATTTCAGCGAAACCAGTTAGGGATAAACTTCCGTTTAGCCCATACCTCCGATCGATCTGAATTTTGATACACTTGACTCGCTGATTAATAACATTATTCTCAAAATACCCGCAAATTATATTTTCAAGGTCAAATTGCTAAAAAATGATTTTTTAAATGGTTTTTCGCGTTTATTGCAACAAATATGAATGTTAGAGAAAAATGTTTCAAACGAAAGTTGTAGACGATGAAAAGATAAACACTTTTTGTTCTGTATGTTTTCCGCATAAACCCAGTTGTTTGGGAGAAAAATGTCAAAAACATTAGAAATTTGTATTCTTTTGTGTACATTTTTCCAAAACTCATTAGTTTACCTAACCAACGAACGGATTTCTGAGTTAAATTTAGACTTACACTGATCCTCGCTCCGCTTCGCTTCGCTCGGGGGAAAAAAAATTAACCTTACCTAACCCATTGAAGGGATTTCTGTGTTAAAAGACTTCTGACACTGACCACCGCTCCGCTTCGCTTCGCTCCGGGAAAAAAAATTAACCTTACCTAACCCATTGAAAGGAGTTCTGTGTTAAATTTAGACTGTGGAGCGAAAAGTACCAATTTCGGATGATTTTAGCATTTTTCTCCGAAACCACTGGTCCAACACGAAAGTCCAGAATTCGTTCCTTATTAGTGACACTATCGAATGGTGTAATAATACAGGGTGTGATATTTTTTCAATATCAGATTTAAGGATTTAAGGATAGAGCTCATTTTTAACAAAATGTGTTTTTTTCCACATTTTTTTACTTTTAAAGTGTCTATAAAGTTATGGAAGTACAGGAAGTGTCTGGCAACTGCATATATTTGTTTATAACACTATCATTTAAATCATATATAAAATTCAGCTTTCCTAAAATGACGTAAGTTAGCATGTCGTTTTTTCACCTTCGATACCTGCTACCTGTAAAACGGCCCCGCTTTCAGCTTAGTGAGTGTCCATTTCTTTCTAAGTTTATATTATACTACCTGCAAATTTCATCTTTCCTAAAATAACGTAACTCTGGGGTGACTGGGAACTTGGACAGGTACCCGTTTGCTACTAATTGTACAGTCAACAGATCCGTAGTTAACAGCCAGTATATTTCGACTACATCATTCGCTCAGCTCAATGTTTATGTTATTTACCGTATGTTTATTCAGTATAACATACGTATAAAAAGCTGTTCATCACATTAGCTCGAAGGTACTTTAATCGCTATTTTCATCGATATCAGTCAATTCGATTATCTAGCTGTACCTGCAGTGTAAATAACCGTGTGTAAGTGAGTTAATAAAAAAATATTACGACATCTTACGATGAAAGTCGCGGATGTCCTATGCTCATAAAAAATAAAGACGCTAAGTAAGCGCTATTTTTCCGTAATCTCGAGGTCTTTGTAACTTTATCTATACTAATATAATAAAGAGGAAACATTTGTATTTTTGTATGTTTGTAACGAATAAACTCAAAAACTACTGGGCCGATTTCAAAAATTCTTTCACCATTGGAAAGCTACATTCAGCCTGAGTAACATAGGCTATTAGATAAAATAAAAAAAAAATAAAAAAATTCATTGGCAGAGCGAAGCCTGCTGGGTCAGCTAGTCTTAATATAAACTTAACTATAATTTTCATATCCTTCACACCTACTAGGAAAATCCTTGAAAATAAGTTGTCAATTGCATCTCTTACCTCGAATAACATTTAATCATACAGGCAAAGGCGCCTTAACAGTTTAATTGAAAAGACCCTGACTTAGTTAAATATACTTTTCAGTTCAAATTGTTCTATCGAAATGCCACAGTGATCTATCTCGGTAGCTAAGCAATTTTCTTCCTCTTAAATACGTGATATGTTAATGTAATTGCACAGATGATGTCGGATGCGTAACTTCGCTTTTATAGATCTAGTTACAGTGATTTGTATTCATTTCAACTAGATAGTTCTTTGTTGTGCAATGCGAGGACATGCGAATGCTCTCTCAAATCTAATTTCCTTAGAATTTCTTGGAATCATAATGATAATATTATGAAGGTGCCAAAAATCAATGATACAACTGACCAAAATATTATCTCACTAGATCAATACGAATTACTCATCATAGTCTGAACTAGTGATGTAATGTTACCCGTGTGATGTGTTAATGTATGATTGTTTTGTCTTACTTAACGTTCACGTAAAAATGCAAATCCCTTATGCAATTTTATACAAAAGAATATTGTTAGCTCATAATTTTGAACCATTATATTCAACCCTCTCTAATTTAGTCGATTCACTGGCGACGAGCGATACGACGCGACGTCGCATGCGTCGCGAATGGTATGTGCCACATACTATGTGGTATGTAGTGCACACCTATACCTATTCCGTGCATATGAATGTAATAAAATACTCAAAGGACACGGAACGAACTTAGCATGGAAGAGCTTGGTGAATGATGAATGTATCGAATGTTGATCGAATGGTTAAACGGATTTGTTGGAAAAATGTCTCTGTTCTTACTAAATGAGTAAGGGTATTTCCAGTGCAAGAGAAAAAATAAGTACAAAATAGTTTGGTAAATCTAAAGGTGCAAAAGAAGATGTAAAAAAATGAATTAAATGGGTGTATTCATGAATTAAGTAAGTAGTTTATTTTGTGTATCATAGCCATGACCAAAACTTCAAAAAAGCCATGTTCGCCATTTTGAATTTCAAAATTAATGTTTTTTTCATAATCCTCACGTCGAAATATCCCGAAAACGACATCCATAATTAACAATTTAAAAAAGTCATGTCCGCCATCTTGTAGGTATTTCAAAATTAATGTGTTTTTCATAATCCTCACCCCAAAATATTCGGAAAACGACACCCATGACCAGAAATTCAAAAAAGTCATGTCCGCCATTATGGATTTCGAAATAAATGTGTTTTTCATAATCCTCGTATAACCCCATAACGCATCGTGAGTTTCTACGACGCGACGTCGTGCCGTGTATCGTGGGCAATCGTGGCACGTTACGATGCTGGTCGTAGACTCCCACGACGAGACGTCGCATCATGAAACGCCGCCGCATCGTGGTACGATACGATGTCGTATCGAGTTTATGTGGTAAATTTATTTGCCATCATGGTTATGCACTATCTTTACACTCTTTATATGTAAATAGAAAAATCCCATATTATGGGTAATAATTTTCCTAATTGTGCGTTTTCATACTTTGACCCGTACCTATTCTGTTTAAAATTATTTCTATCTTTCGCATAGGGTATGAAGGAAGAGGTCTCGGTGAACACTTTACAACAAGTATAAAGTAGTAACAACATAATTAATGAGTTTTTGCGTTTTTGTCAGCAGTACTACGGAAGTCATTAAATTTAGTAATAGTTCAGTAATTACCGAGAACATGGTTTGCGGTTAGAAATTTTATTTCTCGATTGCGTGCTGCATTTGATACTCGTGCTCGTACCGTAGGTGTTTTACAGTTTTAGTATAGCTCGCATGTGTGTTTATTGTACTTCTTTGTGTGTAATCGCTTGTATTGTGGATAATAGCTTGAAAACTACTTTTTATGATGCAGATGTTACAAATCTAGACTGTTCAGAAGGATGTTTTGTTACGTTTTTCTTATATCAACACAGATGTACAAAAGTTTACATCGCCTTTTACACACGAATGTTTTTGAGTCTTTCTGATATTACTTGATGGGGATAACATCAGAGCAGTATTTAATGAATGGTTCAGCAGTGGTTAAAACGCCGGTGTGCTGTGCGGAGGGTCCTGGTATCGATTTACAGCGAAGCAGAGATGTGACTGATGAGTTTAAATTTCTGTTTCTGTGCTATGAGTGTGTAGGTACCTAGTGATGATTTAGTGTATGAGAGTGTGTCTGGTTTCAATAATACTATTAACCGTCAATCACTTTTTGTAATTATAGTCTAAGATCCGAATCTAAATCAACTTGCACCGGCCTGATAACAGAAAAGAACTTATTTTATCCTAAATTTAGTATAGTAGAAAATATATTAAAATGGGTTTACCAAAAAAATCATCGACAGAATATTTTTAAATTTAAACCTTTGAAATTCGCAAACCTCTATTAGGACCGAATTTTTTGCAGACAACCCTATATCAAAATGTTCGCAATTTTTTTCTATTATCATATTAAGTGAAAGTAACTGGCATCGACATTGGCAGCCTAGTGGTTCGTCCAGGTAAATAATGTACAACCCTACGTCGTCTGCATATTCTATGTTTTATACTTTAAGCGCAGTATATATTTTTTTTATTATCTTGATCTTGCATCATTTAAAGAAAAATAATTAAAAATTAAAAAATATTTAAAAATATTCTGTCCATGATTTTTTTGGAAAACCCGTTTTTAATATTTTTTCTAATATACTCAAGGTATGATAAAATAGGTTTTATTCTATTATCAGGCCGGTGCAGGTTGTTTAGGTTCGGATCTTCTACAATAAAACTCGTTTTGGTTTTATATGTATCTATACATACATATCAAAAAGGTGACAAAAGAATTGCTTTGCCTTTTATTAGGTACAATACATACATAAAGTAAATAAAACAAAAATACTGAACATAACATAACATAACATAACTAGCTGATCGCGTGATCGCAGCCCAGGCGTGGCTGTCGGTATCTACTATCTATGTCGGGTAATTTAATAATTATCTTCCAACTAGTAAGTAGTTGCAGGAAAACAAGGTCACATCATAAACATTACATTCCTTAGATAAATATAATTGTAGATAGTTAAATTCTTAAATCTATGAAAATCATAGAGTGAGTTATTGAAATTCTTTGAAATCTGATACAGTGTAATTTTATAAAATTTGTTATTTAATATTATTATTTTTATATGGTAAACCATTCATGTAATCTATCATTTTTATGCTAGGCATTCAGTACCTATAATTACCGTTAAAACCGTTTGATTACGCGTTATGATTACTTGGAATTTTATGCCATGGTTACAAAATATGTAGGTACACTACAATATTATAAATGAATTCATCACCCAAAAAGGTGAATAACTTATAACGCCTGCTTTACTGATGAGCATTTAGACATTATATTAAAGCCCTGACAAGGGCGATGTTGAACACTTCTTTAACCCATTAATGACCCACTGGGGAGGGTCTCCGGGAAGGATGTTGTACATATAACTAAGAACCACCACTTTGGTCTAGTTTGGCGGGTCAGAAGCGAGACCTGCCCAGTCCCTGGGCACCCACGTCCAATCCCTAAGATTTAAGGAATTTATAATAAAAGTCCTCTGTATTACCTTCGTCTTTTTACCTATAAATAGCCCAATGCTTAAGTGCTATTTTTGACGAAACTACTTCTTATTTTGTTTCAGATGGCGTGGCAGTATATACAAATTAATATGGCTAGACCTCCTAGTCTTTTTACTTTTATATTATTTATTTAATTTAATTTACCGTTTGGCGCTAGATGAACATTCAAAAAGGTGGGGGTAATGTTTTTCAGGTATTATTTTAGGTTTCAGTGTTATATTAAGTGGGTCCCTAATATTAATTATTGTTTTTGTTTTTAGGACATTTGAAGGTGTAGTAAATTATTGCAGTTTTCACGGGAATGTGATTCCTTTGTCGTTTGTACTAGGTTTCTACGTCACAGTGGTCATGAACCGATGGTGGAATCAGTATACAAGCATTCCGTGGCCCGATTCAATCGCTGTTTTCGTATCTGCTACTATTCATGGTCAGGTGAGTATATGTTACGTAAGACACGGCCTAGAGACTGTTATTGACACTATAATTATAATTCAATAACAAAGGTCTTCATTTTTGACAGACAGAATGCACGAACTCATTTAATTTGATAAATATTTTAACTGTCCTTGTTTTATAACTTTTAAAGCGCTTAAATTATAGACACGTTACACGGATTTTACCTATTACATGTTTGACTAATAATATAATGTAGCACAAAGGTTGTTAACGTTTTTAATAATAAGTGTAGATGTTTTTTAACTTTCTCTCCTAACATAGAGTATTTTTAATAAAATAAATTATATTTGTTTTTTATATAACCAAATATTGAATGAATCATAAAAGAGGTCGCAAACCTAATATGATGATAATGATGATGTTTTTATTTGACCCTTGCCAAACTGAAACAGGTTTATGTATTTGGCGAATCAAGGTGAGAGAAGGAAAAAACTTTGACGTTAAAAAGATTGATAAGATTAACGTTATCAAATGTAGTGTTATCAATGGCATCTTAAATGATAAACAGCGTTCACGATAACTTCCTAAAATGTTGCGCAAAACGTCATAAGCAGAATAGGTACTTGTAGGTACATACAATAAATAAATATTCCACTGATGAATATAGGTCAATATGTTACAGAAAGCCATTTCCTGTTGATACTTACCCTTACTTTATGATGATCCATAAGTACATTTTATGATCATGGCATGTCTTAGTCATGTCCTCTCGGCATTGTTTGAATGAATATGATGAGACATAAAGTCGTGATTCAATGTTTACTCGTATTGTTCAAATAAATTATCTGCCTTTTGGCGTTTTAGTTCAATTCTGACCAAGTTCTCTATATATGCCTATTACCTACTGTGGAGGTCAGACTTCTATTTTAGTCAAGTACTGAATCAAGAATATTGTAGGTACCTTAGGTATTGTAGGTAGTATAGTAGCAGTAGTAGTAAAGTGGTAGTAGGAAGGTATAGTAGGTACCTACAATACCTTCCTACGGGTAAGGAGACAGGAAAGTATGTAAGTACTTAACCTAAGCGCATTATGAATTATGCAATATATTGCGCGTAAGTAGGTACATGTAATGCAACTGTTACAGCTGAACGAAATTATCTAAGTATGTGACTGCATCGAACTGAATGGACCATCGATAACTGCGATATTAGAATAACTGATTGTTCGGAATTTTGTCAAATCTAAAATAAATAAAAAAGTTCCATTAATTAGGTACTCTATGAAAAGTTCCGTCTTAGATTACATGTATAACAGCTGTAGATATGGAAGGTATAAAGAAAGAGTATTTTATGTCAAGAACATTATTTTTTTAAGGCACCAAAAATTTCAAATATTTGTCGTCTAAAAACAGCACACGAAATATAAATAACAAAAAGGTTTCCATAATAACATAATTATGTTTATATAGCTTATATGGGTACAGCAGGACCTCTATAATCCTAACTCCTAATCCGAACACCTCTGTAATCCGAACGTCCCACGTTTTTTTATGCTCGATAATTTTGGCCGTGATTTGATAGCCAGGCAGGCAAAAATGATTTTATAAGTAGGAACCTATTGAAATTAAATAAATAAATAACGCTTCACACTCATAGCCCCCACTACTACCATACCTACTTATATGTACATAGCTACCATAGCTACTCATAGCTACCACTAGAGCAACACACTAAGATTCCCCGTGTCGTGGGTGCCATGGACACACACAAGACAAGAACACAACACACCCAGACCAGAAACACAAATTCAAATTCATCATTAAAATCTCTGCTCTGTTGGGAATCGAACCCAGGACCCTCCGCACAGCGCACCGGTGTCTTAACCACTGCGCCACTCAGGTCGTAAGGTTAAATTGATAGGTATTTTTTTTATATCTATGAACTAACTTATAAAATCATTGGCAGGATGAACGCGGGCGGTTGATGCGACGAACAATAGTCCGTTATGTTTGTTTGTGTTTGACTATGGTGCTTACAATGATCTCGCCGCGCGTCAAGAAGCGGTTCCCCACACTCGACAACCTCGTTGAAGCTGGTTTACTTCTGGACAACGAAAAGATCATTTTAGATAATTTAAATGAGAAGTTTCCTAAACCATCGAAACATTGGTAGGTTTGAATTAAATATATTTAATTTAATTTAATTAAGATTCCTTATGTTCAGAAATTATTGAGGATTCAAAATATATTATTCAAAACATTATATTGATACATTTTATTGTCATTTTTAATAATGGGTAGTAAATTGGTTTCAGGCTACCAATTGTATGGGCTACAAGCATAGTAACAAGAGCCCGCAAAGAGGGCAGGATAAGGGATGACTTCGCTGTTAAGACTATTATAGATGAACTTAACAAATTCAGAGGACAAGCAGGACTTCTACTCAGCTATGACACAATAAGCGTACCGCTTGTGTATACTCAGGTAATAACAATTTTTATTAAGTCAATAGTTTTCAACCCGCAAAGGCCTCTAGGGACCGAAAGGGAAAATATTTTTTTTAATTACGAAGCGTTACATCAATTTATGTACTTTGTACGATAACTGATAAACAAGGCAGAGGCAGATAATATTGTCTCAGTTTTGCAATAAAGCTTCCATTGCAAAATCCGTGATCAATAAGATTGTATTGTTATGATACTAAAGATCGAAGACGTGCTTCATTGCGATAAATAAATGTGGTTTGGTTGAGGGACTATCTGTAATGTGGTTGAAAATTTCTTTCAGGTAGTTACTATAGCTGTTTACTCTTATTTCATAACGTCCGCGTTGGGTAGCCAGTGGGTCGATAATAAACTGCAGTCACACAGTTCCTCGGTCTATATCAGTAACATTGACCTTTATTTTCCTATATTCACCACGTTAGAGTTCTTCTTCTACATGGGCTGGTTGAAAGTGGCGGAGACTATGATTAACCCCTTTGGAGAAGACGACGATGATTTCGAAGTCAATTGGTTGATAGACAGAGATTTGCAGGTGAGTGAAGACTTTTTACTATGATATATGTTATGATTACGAAAATAAAAAAGACAAAAAAGCTTTGATGTATTAATTTTTTATCTTCTATTTTAAGCTAATTTAAATAACAGATTTTTTAAAATAAAAGTGATGTCCCGTATAGTGTCATCGTACATGAGGTCACTATATGTGACTCCTATACGTGGCTGCAGCCCCTTTTTGCATTTCCCTATATGAAACATATACTTGTAGTGCCTCGAGTCAAAATTCGATCGCTGCAACATGGATTGTTAGAAATACGGGTCAGTCTACTCGTAACCCATCGGTTTAGTATCACGGTTGAACATGTCTTCCATTTATATTATGGAAGCATGCATGCAATTTAATTTTGTCATGTAATTTAGATAAACGCTTTGTGCTCATCTTGCTGCGCGGTGTTATGTGTTAGTGTTCTTGCAAAAAGCGATAAAAACACGTCGCGTGGACGACGACACTTCACTGCACAATCACACATTGTTTAACACGATTCGTTCGGCAGGTGTCCTACATGATAGTGGACGAGATGCACCACGAGCACCCGGAGCTGATCCGCGACCAGTACTGGGACGAGGTGTTCCCGTCGGAGCTGCCGTACACGATCGCGACGGAGAACCAGCGCGAGGAGTGCCCGGAGCCGTCGACGGCGCGCGTGGTCGTGCCGCCGCGCCAGCGCAGCATGGTCACCGTGGCGCCCTCCGCCCTCAAGATCGACGAGATGGCCCCCTCCAACACCGTGAGTTACAAGTTCGCCCCCGCAGAGGTTAGCCCCGACAACTTTATAAGCATGCTGCACGCCCGCCGCGGAGCTTGCCGGTGTGTCGGTGTTCGGGATTGCCAATATATGTCCTTAATATGCTCTATTCATATCTACAGCGTGTTAGACACGTAGCGTGGCACACAAAAAATATTTTCATACGATGCATATGGGTATTCACATCTCCCGTGCACGAACGGAGCATGTCCGTGTCCTGTGCTGGCGAGTGTTAGATTTGTTTTTGTATGGCCGACTAGTTTTCCTAGCAATGTCATGAAATGAAAACTTTTGTTTGAACCATCAGTGCAGTGTCGCGCACGTTACGTGCAGGACACGTTCCGTGCTGGTTGATGGAATAGAGCCATATTGATTGATGTCCGCTCCGGGAGCAGATTGTACTTACAGGAAAATGGGTATTGGTTTACGGTTGAGGACATCATGTTTTTAAAGGACGTTGTATTAGCAAATAATAATCAATTAACTAGATCAAACAAATGAATAGATATTGTCGATATAAAATATTTGCCTTTTCTGTATGCATAAATAACTAACAAAAGAATAACGTAAAAAATATCATATTTGAGACAACAATTGCACTATTTTTATAGCATTATATTTATTATAATATTTATTTTCCTAATAATTGTTAATAATAATTTGCAGATTAAAAACATAATGGAATCCGTTGGCTGTTGATGGTGCTTGTAATTATTTAATTTTTTGATGTTTGATGTGTACTTTAATGTTTTTTTACTTTTCACTAACACTCAATACTTTGGCAACGGCTTTTTCAATCACTAACGTTTGTTCTTCTTTTTTATTCGATTGTGATAAAACTACGTTCCGTGCTGATTTAAGCCTATTATTATTGTTTGTGTTATAATTAAGTACTTCTGATTTCTTTTTTCTTTCCTGAGTTATCGTTAGTATAATGGACAGTGGGATGTTTTGTTGTTTCATATTTTTTTATCTGTAGACTATTTTATGTGATGGAAAATTTTAAGTTATTTTATTATTAATACACTTATTTTGAGATAACTAAAGTTCGCGAACGAACTAGGTGGGAAGAGCGCTCCTTTAGGTGAACTATGCAAACTAGTTCATGGTTAGTCCCGCTCTTCGTTCTTTAGTTCCAAAGTGGCGTTCCCAACTTAGAGGTCTTCCCCCCAGTTTTAGGGGGTAAATTTGTGAGATGGGATTTTTTTAGGGGTATTTTCTGAGATTTTTTGTCTAAATTGATAATTAATATTTATTTTATGACCTAGCGACTTATTACGACATCTAGTACGTAAATCTACAACCAGTAACCACTCTGTGGTTTTTTCTTTATATATTGTTCTTAAAAAATTATTTCAAAAAAGAACTAAATTGAACTTATGAACTAATCGAACGAACTAGTTCGTCATTGTATTATGAACTAAATTGAGCGCTCTCTGTGATGACCGGTTACGCCCAAGACTAAGTATTACTAACACGACCGTTTAACAAGGAGGTTCGGCGTGAGATTTTAATGGAGTGGCTATAAATACAAGGGTACATTTAATTTACATTAATTTATTGTATTATAATTACACAATAAGTATTCTATTTCTGTGAAAATAAGGTTGTATATATATACTAGTTTGTATCCGAAGCCGGAAGCTGCAGTTGGTTAAACTAGCTCACAATAAAAATACATTATATTCGTGCAGCAACTTCAAATGAACGACGACGCACAGTCGGGGATACACTTCATAGTATCGCGAGGCAGCCGGCGCGGCAAGCGGGATGACCGCAACTCGATGGGCTCCAGCAACTCCATGGCGTCGCTACAGCAGCCGCCGATGCCGCGGAACAACTCTGTCACCTCCATGCTCAAGAGACTGTTCTCTAAGGAGGACACTCGACAGCCCTCCGCACAAGCTAACCAAACGGATGGAGGTGTGTACTTTCGTGTTTATTAAAACCAATTAGCTTTAATTCCTCTGTAGCAGCTCTCGGCGTCTCTACAGCAGCCGCCGATAACGCGTAACAACGTTACGTCCATGCTCAAGAGGCTGTTCTCTAAAGGTAACACACGACAACCCTTCGCGCAAGGTAACCCAATGGATAGAGGTACATAATATGTCAATTATAAGAAATGAAAGCTGTAGAAAGTCCATACCGCGTCCAAGGAAAACAGCCCTCGGCGCACAAAGAATTGAGAATGAACTAATAGAGAATTCCAGATATAATAACAGCAATGAAAGATAGTTGTTACGACCTGAAAAAATATTCCTAGGTATATAACATATTGGTTTTTTAATATATATATTTAATGTATTAATCAGTGAGTAATTGATTACGCAAAACACGAATGATTACAAATCAATGTATAGGTACTGGGTTCAAAGTTTCTGACCCCGGCTCTGCTTTTAGTCAAATTTAGTCTATGATATCCTACAGATGAAGTTGAGCCGAACTCAACCTTCGATTTTTCATCAATACAGCCCACCCAAAAGGAGAATAAACAATTCTATAAATTGTTTATAAGTATAAAACTAAATCTATTTTATTGAAAAAACAAAATATTATATTACAATTGCGCCAAATCTTCCAGGCGGCCGGTTCTTTGTCTCAGCAAGCAACCCCACGCTAAACAAGCCGGCGGCGGTGGCGAGCGGCAGTATGAAGATAGCTAACGAGGTCATCGAAGAAGTAGACGAGCAGGCCACGATCACGAGTATGGCCAAACGACCAGAGACTAGGTATATACGTCTGGGCTTTTACAAATTCATGATGCCTGACTTCGACTTACCAACTCCGGTTTTTAAAATAAATCCAAGCAATGCAAACGGAGTACCTCTGAGTAAGAAGAAGTAAAAGTAAGTGGTCACCATCGTCTTGACACGGGCCGTGGTAGAAGTCCAGTGTCTTTAAACTCATTTTGCAGTACCCCATTCGAAAATACATACATTTGGAAAACCGTTCCAAACCTATCGTATAAGGCGAGAAATTGCGTGAAAAATAGATTCTGAGAATGGAGGAGGAATAGCCAGGCGGAGAAGGTGGACAAGTGGAGCTTCAGCTTCCAGTATGACATGTGAAGGCATGTGAAGTCCACCAACGCGCATTAGGCCAGCATGGCGGACTTTCACCTACATCTTTCGCGTTGTGACAGAAGACCTGAATAGGGTCATTAATGGATTACAGACAGAATAGCATTGCATGCCAAAATGAGTTAAAGTGTCTTTACAAGGGAAATTTAATATTCCCACCACTACCATCTCTTAATAAGAGCTGCGCAATTTTGCATCATACTACACGTAGATTTTATGTTTTCAGACCAACAGCAATGAGTTTATTTGCACAAGGGCCACTCGCACCTAGCGATCCAGTAGATGTCCCAGCAAGAAATTTAAATCATAACAGCAGTAAGTTTATCTCATGTATCTAAACCAAAATCAGATTAAAATTTTTATGTTTTCCATTCGAATTTTTTTTTGTCAATTTTGAAAATGTTTTTCATTTCGAAATTGGACGCAACCTACCTACTCGTAAGACCATGTGTGTATCCTCGTAGAAGACAGCCGCTTGTCGTCATCGGCGCCGTCGCAGTGGGGCGCGGAGGGCGGCGGAGGCGAGGACGGCGGCACGAGCCCGGCCGCGCAGTCGCTCAACACGCCGGCGTCCTTCCCCACGCTGCGGCCGCGCCTCGACAGCGACGTGGGGCCCTCGCTCAGCGCCGCCGGCAGCCAGACGTTACGTTAGCAAACCTTGCCATCCAACTACCTAGCACATAGCACCCACACCAGCTACATCATCCCCTAACGAACGAACCTTTTTGCATAAAACAATTTGTGTTGTGGATTTTATTGTAACATATAAATGAAACTAATTCTGAAGATTTGGAGTCTGAGAAGCATGCAAGGCTATTTTGTTATTTGTAGATTGTAGAATTTATCAATTTTTGCAGTGGATGAGGTGGATGGCGGTAACGACGATGTGGACGATTTCGACCGTCTCCGAAGCGCACGAGAGCAGCAACGTCGAGAAAAGTATCTGCAAAAACTAATGGCTCGCTCTGTTAGCGCACAACAGGTAATCTATTTTTATCACGCAAGTCACGTCGTGATATGTTTTTGTATGTGAATTATGCTGAAGTCCTAGTCCACTCTGACAGATTTAATAGTAACGAAAAAAACATTGCACAAAAAGTAGTATAAAGCTCAACATATTTGACAGCTGTTGATGAGCCATTTCATTCATTGCATGTATCTTTAAGGAGGAACATTAGACCAGTCAGTTTGAACATTTAATTCACAATAATTCCAAAAGTTTTCAAACTTCGGTCAAGTGAATGGTACATTGGGACGACAATAAATCTCATTTTGCAACCTTGTCCGCAGTCCGGAACATTGCTAAAATTGCAATTAAATTAATTTTTGCTATATGGTCGTGAAAAAAATTCCAAAAGTTCTGCAAACTTGGAGTGGTGTTAAATATATTATTTTACATCACGTGTCAAATTTGCAACCAATTTAAGTGTACGGAACATTCTTTTTTATTAAAATTAATGTTTTTCTTTATTAAACTGAAGGAAAACGTTCCAAAAGTTCTGCAAATTTGACAGATATATCGGAAAAATATACCGAACGATTGTATAAATTTGCAACCTTTTACGTTGACCGGAACATATTTATTTATAATTCTTTTTAATTCGTGGTCATTTTTTCGTTTTAATTTTTTTATTTTATCACCTTATTACATTTTTGCAAATTGCATAAAGTTCCGGATCGCGTATGAGGTTGCAAATTTGCAAATGCATCAGAATAGATGTTTTCGAAGTTTGCAACCAAGTTTCAAAACTTTTGTAATTATTCCGAGACCACCTTACTCGAAAAAATGACCACGAATTAAAAAGAATTATAAATAAATATGTTCCGGTCAACGTAAAAGGTTGCAAATTTATACAATCGTTCGGTATATTTTTCCGATATATCTGTCAAATTTGCAGAACTTTTGGAACGTTTTCCTTCAGTTTAATAAAGAAAAACATTAATTTTAATAAAAAAGAATGTTCCGTACACTTAAATTGGTTGCAAATTTGACACGTGATGTAAAATAATATATTTAACACCACTCCAAGTTTGCAGAACTTTTGGAATTTTTTTCACGACCATATAGCAAAAATTAATTTAATTGCAATTTTAGCAATGTTCCGGACTGCGGACAAGGTTGCAAAATGAGATTTATTGTCGTCCCAATGTACCATTCACTTGACCGAAGTTTGAAAACTTTTGGAATTATTGTTAAATTTTCGATTTTTAATGTTCAAAATGACTGGACTACATCTGTAATTCTGTATACATGAGTGTCCGTCGAAATGCACTAAACTAGGGTGGCGCCACTTTAGCGCGAGGTATAAATTTTAAAGGAAGCACCAAATTTTTAATAGGTATCGGAAAATTTATGTAATTGTATTAATTGAATAATTACTCTTAAGTTTATGTTATGTTATGAAATTTTATAATTATGCATATTCAGTAGGTCTGAGAATCAGCTACTGTCTATTTTTCATACCCCTAAGTGATAAGGGTTGTCCACACCTAACACTATTATTTTATTTTTTGGACAAATTTTTTTATTTTTATTTTTCAATAATGTGGCATCAAAAAATACATACAACCCTAAATTTTCACCCTTCTATCAACAACCCCTATTTTTAATAGTCGATTTTTAACGCTCGATAACTTATATCGCAAAACAACGATTGCGGGTTCAGCTAGTGTTTGAATAAATATGGCAGAACTACAGCCCGCGTTTTTATAAATTTTCACGGATTGTTAGAAATGCGCGGGCTGTAGTTCTGTCGTCTTTATTCAAACAATATTTGCGTTCGATTTCTTTGGCGCTGAAAAACTCATTCCTGCCTGCTAAAAAGTTTCTTATAGAAAACACCAACTTTGGGCGCACTTGAAGGCGAACCAAGTCGTACTTTTCGAATATCTATTGAGCGGATGGCAATGGGGCGATATTGACACACACGATAGCTGTCACGTGTGTTCCTTTATTGGACCTAGTCATACTGCACTATAGACTAAATTTTATTTACTTTTAAAAGAGTGCTGGGAGTTTTTTCCGCCCGCTTTTTTCTCCGTTTTGCCCGAGGGGCGATTAAAGCGGACGAATGTAGAATGTATAATTTATCTGTATGACTTTCATTAAGTGTGCACAAATTGTACCTAATAATGAATAAAACCTTTTGAGTGATGAAAAATATTATATTGACTTAGTACTTTGTCCACAGCAAACGGGAAGCGGTGAATTGATTGACAATGAACTTTTGCTTGAAGATCTTTTATTACAATCAGAAGTGGCACAGAGAAATGAGCAAAACAAAGAAGAAAAATCCACTTAACAGAGCTTTATTTTTTTCCAGGATCGAATGAATTAGCTTTTCTATATTTCAGTATTATAATTGTGATACTTTGTAAAACCCAAATATTGTATTTGGTGAACTTGTAATAATGTATTATATTTTACATAAGAACATTTTGAAATTAAATTATTATAAAATTTCTGTTGGTCTTCTGGTCTAAATCAAATAAACACTGGCCTGTTGGTGTCGCGGTTAGCAATTCAAATTAATTTATGTATTATGGAAATTTCAAGTGTGTGTGGATGCGGAAATCCATGATTTTGAAGAAAAAATTGACAACCACAGTACAACACCATTTGATAATGTCTGATAATTCTCAAATGGTGTTGTACTGTGGTTGTCAATTTCTGTAATGAATTCTAGAAAGACTGACTGGAAAAATGACATACGGCAAACTTTAGGATAGAGCTCATTTTTAACAAAATACGTTTTTTTCCATACAAATCTTAATTGATTACTTATCGATCAAAATTGTGACTATTCATAGCTAGATTCATATGTTTGTACCACCTATTTTCTAAAATTTAGAAAAACTCACTTGGTAATTTAAACAAGTACCAGGAAACACAAGTACCAGTGAAAAAATTACTGTATTCTGTCTGCATGCAGTATAAAACGGCAGAAGTCTAACCTCCTTGCAGTCTCCTTCCTCCAGGGCTTGGACCCGTATATAATGTTAGGGATAGAGCGTTGCCGTGTGCACAGTAAACCAAACTTTCCACCTGATACCCTTTCCCCTGTGATAACCTAGCAAGCGTACTACAGGGTCGGGTCTCCTCGTCTTAGTCCACTACTGAGGGCTGGCCTACTGAGGGTTGGACTTCACATACCTCCGAGAAAATTTTTTTTGTAAACTCAGGCATGCAAGTTTCCTCACGATGTTTACCTTCACCATAACAGCAGGTGATATTAAATTTTATAAAGCGCACATAACTTTGTTCACTTTTTGCACAATTGAATCATAAACTTCAACCTATCCAAATTTAGTTAGCCACATAAGCATAATTTTATTATTATTATGCTGGGTAGATTATCAGCCTTCAAATCACACCAAAACCTGTGTTTTATAAATTCTCTCCTCAGTTATACAGGTCACCAGATTTCTGGAGGTTGCTAAAACATTCCTCCTCCCTCCATCCCTCAAATCCAAAAAACACAACTTTTAATCTAAAGTTTATTTTAGCCACCTTGGTTATGTTAAGGAAGGCAACAGCAGGTGGGTAGGATTAACGTATGTAAACAAATTTAAGTTTTGCACAGTTTTATTGGACTTAAATGATACAGACTACAGCTTACAGCTTGAGCTTAGTCCTCCTCCAGTGACGCCTCTTAGCATTGTACCTTTAAAGAAAAAAATAACATATGTATAAAAATTTAATTGGGAAAATCATAAGTGATGTAGCAGTCATTTGTTGATATAGTAATATTTAAAAAAATATTAAATGTAGTAACTAGAGACAAAAATATCTGGTTAACACATATAAGGTGAAAGTGATCAACTAAATTTTTAATAAATTCTTATGTGTAAACAGTCACTAAAAGGCTCTTAAGTTGCAAGTGGTAAGAAAACGATAAGTGGTGAAGTGATGAAGTAGAATAGAATTGAGTCTATTTTTAACCGACTTCCAAAAAAGGAGGAGGTTCTCAATTCATCTGTATTTTTTTTTTATTAAGTAACCCCCCTCCCGCACCGCTTGCATTCCCCGGTAGGCATGGCTTTCTACAAAATTGTCATTTAGTTCACACATAGACGTGAATGTGGATGAAACAAAAATAATGAAGTACATAATTTAGACCGTAAGCATTATGTTAGGGAAATATAGATTTTAATACATATGTATGTTTAAATGTAGTGTTAGGATATCAAAAATGGGACACCTAAAATTAGCTTACAAATATTTGCGTGGGCACTGCTCATTATACTCTAATTTCTTATATCCCATTTTCATAGTGGGTGCAAAACAAATTACGATGTCTTATCGTAATTACTAGTAATCAGTAAGTAGTATAAATTTGACTACAAAGTTTATTAGTTATTTTATGGCATTGCAAATAAATACTCATAATGTATATGTAGGTATGCAAGTTTACCAGACAACACAAACACAAACTTATGAACTAAAGAGTGCATAAGTAAGATGCGTGTGTGAACAATCAGCTACTAAAAATTTACTGACCCACTTAACACATGTCAACCAGGCGTCTGATGAAATAATGAATTGAAATATTTTACACAAAATAACATAATGACCATGAAAAACTTTCTCTAAATTTGAACAAAATATACCTATACATTTCAAATATACAGAATTTCAGATACTTAACAATTCTTGTCTAATATTTCTTTTAAATAGTAGGGTTTTAATTTTAAAACTTTTATAATATCAATATAATCTGCAAACTTTAGTTAGTTAGTTATTAATCAGTGGACAGAGTATAATAGTATAGGTATTGTACATAATTTTATGCCAAATCCGAGTATTACTGTCACGAGTGACACTGGCACTAACTCGCTTAATAAAATCTAAATAAATCTAATGTCAACTAATGTGTTATTGTTATTATGTGTTCGATGGCATGTTTATTTTTTTTCAGAAATATTTAATTCGAAATAATTTTTATGCAGAAAAAAAAAGAGGTATCTATGTGTACAAATGTGAATATTGTGTGTAAAAAGCGTATGGTTGTGTGCTTTTTTTTTGGTCATCAATTTCCTTGCCATGATGGGGCTATCTCGGGGTACACATGTGCTCCTGCTAGGCTAAGCTACTCGAGAAAAAAATAATCTGGCAGCACTGAACTGGTAGTGGCCGAAGCTAAACTGTTCCAAAATATACATCTTACGGTGTGAACAGCAATCGCGGGATGTAATATATAGTGCAAGATCATTCAAGATGTAATTTATATTACATCCCATAGTCAAAAGCCGGCTTTACAGACCATTTGTCTGAACAGTTTCATGTACATGAGGATGCCCGGTGCTAGTTCGATTTACATCCATAAATAATATATTATACATGTACATGAAGCTTATAGGGATCTACTGTTATTGATCGAATGAATGAAATTTAAAGGCAATAAATATGCAATAAAATGAACAAACACTTATTTAACATAAGTAAAAATTTAAGTGGTTAGATAGACTTACCGAATAGTATTTCCTGTGCGCATTCTGACCCATTGAGGTATAGGTCTGTTTTGTTTGAGTTTTTTAGCGAGCTTCCGCTTAATAATAAATGTCTTGTGAGCCGACTGAAATAAAATTTAAATATTATTAGTAACGAAATTCGCTTCTACTTGCGTGATTACAAAGATAACAAGAGATTTTCATAATTTTTTTGCTTCAAATTGAACTAACCATGTCTGCCCTTCTCACTGTCTGACACTCGAAGATTGAAGAATTGTCAAAAACTGTCAGACTGTCATAAACTCACAAAATCACGGCGGGGAAATATAATGTCAGATTTGACATGAAATTGACATGACTGACGAACTGCTAGGAGCATGGAGAATAGAGATGAGTGTTATCTGGTGTTATCTCCATGGACGTAGGTTATCTCATGTACATGTGTATCACAATACATATAAAATATGGAGAGTAGACATTGTAGAGATATACCTTATATAAACTCAGTGACGTATGAATGAACTCTATCAAAACCATTAATACCTATTATTGTCGACTAAAGTAGTTACTTATTGAAAATTTCAACTATTTGCATAGTACAAAATAATGTGGTGAATATAAACTTAAAGAGTTTTTATTCAATTAACATAATTACCATAAATTTTCAGATATTCAAAATTCTTTTAAAATTTATACCTCGCACTAAAGTGGCGCCATGCGCCACACAAGTTTGGTGCATTTCGACGGACACTTTTTCATGTAGTATACAGCATAGTATACAGTTCATTTTTATTCGCTTGTCTTATTTGTTAACAATCTTGGCACTACTATTTTTGAAAAAAGTTTAAAATTGATTTAAAAAAATAAATTATAGTTTGCAGAAATCTGTTTCTGTATATAATGATAATTTGTTTTTAAATTTTTATAATTTTGTGTCTGCATTATTTTTTAATCGCAAATTAAAATAAAAAGACATGCTAACATTATTTACCAAATATGACAAGAGAATAAAAATGGACTTTACAGATGTTCCTCCTTAGCTCTATTCTCTATGAAGGCCACAGATTAGGTTTGCTTATAGGATTCACTACCTTTCCTTAAGGCCTCGCTTCACTAGCCTTACCTTACAAGTGTCTTAAAAAAATTGACGTCTTCTACACACCTACCTTACTTTACTGCCTTAAATCAGATACGACAACATCCTTTCATCATCCTTTGGCTTTGATAGGTTGATCCTCAGAACAATAAAACTAAAGCATTATTATTCTGAGGGTTGATCCTTTAATTAAATCAATTGATTGACAGTTTGACGTAACTAGTACCGAATCTGAGTTTGACAGTGATAGACGATAGTCATTAGTCAGTGACTGTGACACTGACAGTAAGTCTCGACAGAAATTATTTAACAAAATATATTATAATAATAATTTATTATCATTAAGAATATTTATTAAAAGCAATTCATTTAATAGGTTTTGACTATAATTATTAAAAGGCGTCGTCTAATGTTTATGTAAGATAATAATATGAACAAATTAATTGTGTTCAGCGCTGTAAGGCGACTGTTAGACAGCCGGGGATTGTCAGTAAAAATAACTGCTGATGGAAAAGAAGTTTCAAAGAAGAAAGTTTTTGAAAATAGAATTACTTTGATTGGACCTGATAACACACTGAGCATAACAGATCTTAAAAATGCTCAAAGTTTGTCATTGCGACGAGAACTGAAATTAGTGAAAATTCAAGATGAAGATTCTAAAACTAGGAGACCCGTTTATAAGTGTGTTTATAAAATGATTTTATAATTTTAGCCCACTTACTATAGTAAAATACCGAAGTGATATGATGATGACACCTACTTTCTTTACTTTTTTAGATATGATTACAATTTCTTTTTTTAGGTTAATGACTAATGCTCAATATCATGAAGAGGAATTAACAACGCGGAAAGAAAAACAAGAAAAACGCATCACAGGTTTAAAAGGGCAGAAACTGCTTACTCTCTCCTCAAAGATTGCTGACCACGATGTTATGGTTACAGTCAACAAGATAAAGAAATTAATAGATAAACAATATGAAGTGAAAGTGATCATAAGTGGCTCAGAAGAAGATAGTGAGCGTTTTGTAAGTATTCATCTTGATCAATAATAATTGTACTATTGATTATGATGCATGGTCTGTACACATGGAAGATGCAAGTTTTGGTTTTGTATGTAGTAGTCAATACAGACAAGTATGTGAGTTCTGGAGCGATCACTACAGTTCACATCTCCTTAGCAAACTAGGTCTTTCTTTTAGTTGACCTGCTTCTGAGCTTCTAAATGGTCACTATTTCCATGCTAGTTACAGATATCCCAAGATTCTTTACTTTGCAGTGCACATGTACATACATAGTTCTCTTGAGTATAAAATTTTAAAAAGAAAGGAAAGACAAATTACAGTTTTTAATACATTCTGTATGTTTAATTTATTTAAATTAAATTGTTGGAATGTATATAACTTTTTTTAATTAAAATGTTGTTCAGGAAGCTTTTGAAAGGTCACTGAAATGAAATAGTCTTCTCAATAACTCACCCCACAGATACCACTTTAATGGACACTCTTGGAGACAAAAGTTATTAGATATTAGATAAGACTTACATATCTGTTGGTTAGTGACCATTTAATTAACATCAGGTGGCCTGCATGCTTGTTTACTACTTGTTTATTTTAAATTAAAATTAATGTTTAGATATCCTATTGTTTCTATTAGTTACAGTGTACAAACTGTAGCTTACAATATGGAGTAAAATAATTAATACTAGTTTAAATAATACAATGAACCTGATAATTTTCAGGAGAAGATTTACACAATGATGGAAAAAAAATTGTGCACTAATGGCAAAGTACTTCAAAAGAGAGACAAAGGGACTAGTTTGAAATTCCACATTGTTCCATTAAAAGATAGCAGTGCAAAAACTGGAAATGACTCTAGTGATAGTGAAAAGGAGAAAGGGCCACTATGACTAGGAGTGGGTTTGTTAGTCATTATTATAGCTAAATATTTTCTATGGAAAAAGTATTTTGATTCCATGAAAATAAACCAAAAAGAAGAAAAATCACATTTAAAGGATAAAATTGATAAATATTATAATGACTAATTTATTAATTAAGTAGGTAATACTGAAATTGTAAAATGCTGGAAATGTTGTCCTACAAAAATAGTGGGTTTAGTAATTGTTATTAATTTTTAGGACATTAAATACATTTTATTTTATTTTTAAGTACTTATGGGTTTTATTTGTGCAGAATATAAAATATTTAATAATTAAAAGCCTCCAACAATGTTAAATGGATGATTAAAGTGAAATAAACCTTTTCTACTAAGGGTCCACCAATAGGTTCTGGGCCTGATATTGCTTAACATTTCTGATTCAATGCTATTTACATAAGCAGTTATAAAACACATTTAAATAAAATACCCCATTCTTCGTAACTATGGCATTTCATAAATATTGCATTCTAAAAAATAAGGCTGATAATCTTTCTTGGAGTCAGATAAAAATTAGCGTCACTTTAGAAGCAAAGGACATTTATTTGACTTTTTTTGTCTTTTCTCAAACAATAATTGATACAATTACAATAATTGACAGATTTTTGTGTTTTAGGGAAAGTTGGTAAAGTGCAATTAAAAAAACAATACATATGATGCAGCATCCTTTTAATCAGTCACTTGCTCCTACTTATTATACCAATATCTTAAATTATTTTATTATACAATTTACAAAAAAGTAAGGAAACATAAACCTAAGTCGGTTATTAGTATATATTATAAGTTAAAGGTTACTCATATCAATTGAAATTATCACAGATGCTTTAGAGATCTTTAAGTCTTAAATGGTAGATGATTTAACTATAACTTAGAAATTAATTTTGTTACTATTTCATGAACTATTATGGTATTTATCAGACTTAACTATTTTTTAAGTAGTAAAATTTAAAATTTAGTACATTTTAATATGCTGCGCTGCACCTGGCACATGTAAATTTAATGTTTCGTTTAGGAGTGTATGTTACAGGTACAAAATTAAAGAAACTGGTAGTAAAAACGTACTTATAAAAATAATTTCATAGCAATTTAAACATCTTTTGCTTGTGTAATATAATATGGTACTTAAGTCTGTAAACACCAATTTTTGTGTTAACTGTACTTTTAGGACCACATACTATTTCGATGCTATTAATTAAACATGAATTTAAAAATGCCATGGCTAGCTCTGGGTGGCGAGCTAAATGCTGTCCCAGTGTGAATTATGTCCTTGCAAAACCAATTAATTCGAGTATTTTCTTATTGTTCTAGTATTAAATACGAATGAATTATATTACTTTTGTGATGATTATTCTCCAAATGCTTATTAATCATAAATGCATTCTAGAATAACAATACGATCTTTAGCTAACTAGAAGGACGTGGTTAAAAATTGACTAATTTCAGTCGTATTAGACGTAGCTATCCAATATGTGCTCGCTGTACTCAAGGGAAATAATCCTTTTCGTTGCTTTGAACGTATGTGTTCTGTTGTTTCTCCTGCTTCCTTCTGCTAATAGTGGCGGTGCGCACTGGTTACGTATAAACGGCGACGTATGCATAACGGTCTCGCTCCACGGACGGAAGATCAGTGTTGAGGGTCCGGCCCCACGTCAGCAGGGGCGATACGGTGCCCACTACGGGCGCAGCGCGCGCGGCATTTTTTAAGATGTCCTGTAACAATGACATGAAGGTATGTTTATGACTGACCCAAATTGTAACAATCGTATGGAATCTAATCTAATTCGCTATAAGAATGAGAGACTAACTCTCGTAGTCAGTCTCTAAAAGGAATTAAAAAAATAGTATCTGCCACACACAATATTGAAAATTCTATACAGTTGCGTTAGTACATATAGCCTAGGTGTGCGAGAAACCTAAATTTACATAAAATATAAATGGCTTATTTGAAGATAACCCAATTTATGTACCTGACAGTACCACCTGTCTAACCGCAAACACAATCAGCCAATTTGTTCGACTGTCGACTTTACTGGGTCACGTAATCTAAGTTGGAAATACTTTCGTACATTTTTAGTAAATAAAACACTTCAATGGGACGACGTGACGCACCGATAATATAAATTGCTGCACTAGCTAGTAAGTAGTGTGCTAGTAAGTCACTACTGACTACAGTAGCCTAGGTCTTCAATCAACATAATATGGGTAATACCTACATAAAGTTAGATATTACGTACTTCCCTTTTCTTACCTTTTTCACCAGTTACGTTCTAATTTAGGTACTCTAATCGACTCTTACCTCCTGAATGGTGGTGGTTGATAGTTATCAACCATAGTCACGAGTAAGTAAGTTATGCTAGTAAGTAGTTACTACTTCATATTTTTCCCACGCTTATTGCATTTCCTGCTATAGTTTTTCAAGCCCATCTTAAGCCAATAGAAACCCATTCGTATCACAAAGCAAAAAAGGTTTACCATCTCATTGCAATGAAAGCTTAAACGATTTTTCTGGATGGATGACAGATGTTACATGAGACCATTACGTTAGTGAACATGCAGAAAGCATTAGTATGAGAGTTAGTTGCCGCTTTCTTGTTCTCTCTATCATAAGGTGGGGATTAGTATCTACCCACTGAACCAGTTCGGTAAGTTAAAACAAATAATTCATTATAATAACAGTCATCATGAAGATTTACAAAGTTATTTATTTTAACACAAGGAGTTTTATTCTTCAAGGTCAACGGTTTCATTGTGCCCTACCTCCGTCTCTTAAAATAGTATTATTTAAAGCTTACTTTAAAATAAATACATATAAAAACGGAATACTTAGACAATTACTCAGTATTTTAAATCACTAGAATACAATTAAATTGAGTTGATAGTACGATTTTAAGTATTATAATATTGTTTTAATATTGTTGGAATATTGAAACAAAAGTATAGTTTTTAAAAGTTCTTGGTAAGCCCTCAGAACTTTTAAACTCTTGTCGGTTGCGAAATGCTATAACGTCAGGGTTTTACATATTTATCATTGTTAAAAACGTAGTTTTAACTATTATACAAGATTAAAGGCCAACGTCCCTCCATCCGGGAGGTGGCAGAGAACAAGTGAGCGGCGTAGATGAGACACACCATGTTACCCATGAGGGAGGATCGCCGCCGGCCCGAGCGCCGCTTGCGCCGGCACCAGCACCGGCGGCCCCGAGCTCGTGCACGCCCGTACCCGCGACTGCCGCGCCCCACCTCGCGCCGCGCCGCGCCCGTGCCCGATCCCGCGCCCGCGCTTCGCCCCACGATCGCCGGCGATGACGGCGCCGCCGCCTCCGCCGACCGGTCCGCTATCATGTGCGCCTCCAGCGAGTCCAACGGCGACTCCGATCTGGAAATGAATACGATAGATATACATATTATTATCTAGGTTGAAGTTTACAGGTTGTCGTGTGGAGAATTCCTGCGAGTTCTCCATAATATTCTCAAAGGAGAGTGAAGTCCGCCACCGCATTAGGCCAGCGTGGTGGACAAAGGCCTCGCGATCTAAGGAGATTGCACTGGGCAACATTGTAGATTTGAATGAACACTATCTTCAATGGAGTGTGGTTAACGCTATCCATTAGTAGGAAGATGTAGCTGGTATGTCATTCCCAAACTAATGACTTAACGATTTCCGTACGAATATTTTGACTATAGTGTTCATGCTCAATCTACTGATTTCGATCGAATTAAAATGAGTTGGAAATTGTCGAGATACATTTCATTTGATAAGCACTGTACCTACTCGTAAATGGATAGGATGCTAGTAAAGTAGTTTTCGCAACGCAGTCTATGTTTCTATAAGCGCGAATAATTATTAATTAAGTATTTGCAATGCTGATAAAAATGTGCACTATCACTGAAGCTCCAACATTATCCGCATGACTACAATTTTTTAAACGATGTCATGTCTGAACGCCGCGAGAAAACGTGCATCGCGAGGAACTTGTGTAATCAAAATCATTAAAAGTTAATCTTACGTTTATTATCTAGATATAAAAAGTAATTATAGGTTAAATGTTACGTTAAGTGCATATGGGTGCTATGGACATGGGTTAGGTACTTACATAGCACTGATCGCACAGTACTCGCTGAGTTGCTCCCAAGTGCAGCCGTAAGTGCAGCATTCATCCGCGATGCCGGTTTGCCGTCTCCGTCTCACCACCGCCCCCGGTTGCTCAACCACTGGAACCGACGTAGAACACTAATTAGGTGACAATAAAGAACACTTATAATACTTCAGTAACAATGTAATTAGATGTACACTACGATTATTAAAGTGTGTACTACCATAACACCTTTCCCGAATAGAAGGTTGCGGACCGGACTGACACACATGGGCTCACAAAGATCTATTTATATTCTATCTATGTACATGCCTGCTTGATAAAATATTAAAACGCTTACAGCGTGTCGTGAGTGCCATGGGTATATAAAAGACAATCACACAAATGACACGACATTTAAACTCTTCATTCAAATTTCGACTCTGCTGGGAACGAACCCAGGATTCTCGTTAACCACTGCCACGCAACGACAATTTTACCTATAGAAGCATGGAAGCAAAATTAAATCATTTCTGGGCTCTGTGTACCCAATAAGTGAATCATAATTAATTGGGACACTGTAGCAGTTACGCTTTAGCAACGACCTTGACTTCTTAATGTTAAGTATTCATCACGAAATCGTTTCGTGATAATAAGATAATAAGGGGTCATTATTAAATAAGAGGGTGAATAAGAGGCACTTGTTTTTCCTGTGATTAAATACATTAGAAGTAAACATTTAAGAGGTCGTTCGAAGCGACGGATGTGATGATAAAAAGCGTGCCAAACTAAAACATTACTTAGTATCTTTGTAGCTGCTTCACGAGTAATTATATAAATTGTATCTTTTTATATAGACTGGAGTTAAAATAATGAACCATTTTGTTAGTTAAATAAAAAAAACTCACGAAGTAGGTGTAACGTACAGTCTACGCACTCTACGAGTACATTATTGTTAAAGTCAATGCATACCTTCTTCATTATCCAAAGAGCTTGAGTCTTGAGTGAAGACTAATCAGCATCAAGATACCAATTTGAAATTGTGACAAAGGTAACATATTTTTTAAATTCCTCTATTTGTTGCAATGGGCGGATTTAATTTGTACAGTACAAATTGTACTATTGTAAGTATGAAGGTATATAACTATAAACTAGTTATAAAATTATTGTGGGTATTAAAAATTTAAGATCAATTTTGCTCTTTTAATTTTGTAAACAATCTCTTTAATCAGAGGATTATTAGTTTTGATGACCTTTATTCGCAGTTATAGATAACGCTATGATTCGAGACGCTGTCTCCAACCGGATATTATTGTACAGTGGGTCGCAAAACATTTTATTGTTATGAAAATATTATTAAAAATACTAACGATATATATGAGTAGGTACTAAATTTAAATAATTTATTAAAACACAAGTATGGTTCATTAATTGAACCACTTTTTTGGTTTTTAATTTAATTGTGATTAAGGTACCTATTCTTTGCGTCCGTCTAGGTTAATAAATAAATAAAGCAATTAACCTGCTATCTCAACAATTCATATCTCAATAATATCACACATTAAAACAGCAAAGTTCAAGTTATAAGATTTATTAGTAGGTAGGTAAGTGTATAATCATACTTAATATTGTGTTAACAATATCTGCTACTAATAATATCAGTAGGTATACTTATAGATAGACCTAAGTATCATAAATTGATAACATTTTGCCTTAGCAACCTGTAACTCTAGTAATATCTTCTTATGAACACATACTATATATTGATAGTGAGCAAGTCTACGTAACGTAACTTTCCGCTTAATTTTGTCTTCTATTTCATAATACAATAATACAAGAATAAATAAATAATTATTTTATCATTATGTACCCTATCAATCAGAATAGTAATTAAATTAGAAATAAACGGAAGCTTTACCGAAGTGATTTAAATTGAAGTATTTACCTGTGGGGACATCCCATGAGGGACTATTATAAACATGGCACACTCTGCTCATGATCTCTCCCAGTTTTCGACCGCAAAGTTTGACTGCTGTGGAGGCGGCGTCCGTCCTCCTCTCCAAGACCAACGACACTGCCAGAAAAGCCAACTGCAGCGCCTTGTTCACGAGCATATTCGAAGCTGGAAAAGATAATTATCATATAATTATGTTATACTATTACTTCATGTTCCATACAAGGGAAAAGATACAGGTACACCAAAACATAAAGTAAAGTTGTAAATAATGATTTAATAGTTTTGTACTTAGTCACCAACAGTCAAAACAATATTTGAAAAGGAAGAAATGATGCTCAGGTTGCCCTGAGACAATGTTTTTTTAAATTTTGGAAAAAAACGTTACTAAGTAGATATTAGTTGTTCGAATGTATCGAATGTTGTATCGAATGTTCGTAACTCGATTCGATTTACGCTTTTATAACGAAGGGTAGATGCAACTTGACACCGGCACCGCCCTATAAGTATACTACTGTAAACTATAGTGCACTCTTCATTTCCTAAGTGTATCATTTTCAGGATGAAATGCATATTTTACAATATAACAAACCATTTTTCTGTAATATGATAAGTGTCTGTTAAACTAAGTATATACTCGATAACATTTAAGTACCAACATCCCCTATGAATGACACATTGCATTATGATTAATTTGCCTTAAAGTTAAGTTAGGATAGGTATGTTTATTATCAAAATAACTATTATAATACTATAGTTGGATCGGGACAGGCTATGTACTTTGAATTGTATTGAGAAGAAGTAAGCGAACATAAAACGTTAAATGATGATGGATTGAGTTAAATATACCCAAACAAAAAACGCGCAAATTTTAATGAAAAATCAATGTCTATCTGAGATTCAAATATTGTAAAGAAAATAGAGCAGAGACAAAAATTATAAATCTGATTGTACAATTTTAGAAATGGCATGATTTAAATGCGTAGGTAAGTATTTCTTTGATTTGCAACCAATATTATGTTTTATTATTTACTACGTACTAAGTAGATAGATAGATAGGTGGGTACCTACCTACTATTCGGGTCTCCGATTGGTGCTTAAATAAAAATGTTAATTTACAGTGATGATTAGATACAAACCCATTCTTAACTTATTTCTATTACAATGGTTAAAATTTATAACAAACTCTTGTTGTTACAATTCCTTCTACATATACATATATATATCTTAATATAAATGTATAAAACGTTCGAGTAGAAATTACTTTTAGTTGCGGACTAATCTATCTTTAGGTTCAATCTTTATTTCAAAGGTCAAAAATACATGTGTTGTTGACGTTTTTACTACCGCCTACAACCTATTTATTTATAAATTTATAGGTATCTAACTGCGCCGAAACTCAAGAAAATTATTTTGTTTATGAATAGCCTCCTTCTTAGCATTTTTTAAAATTTTCATTAAACATTTAATTTTCACATGTAAGAATAAGAATAAGCTAATGTTGTTGATATCGCATTACCGTCTATAAACTATTTGTAACCAACAGTAAGTGGATCAACTATACATTGACTTATATGCAGATGACTTCACCTTCCTCATTCATAAAAATGCAAATCAGCTTCTTCCTTTCGTTAAGTGGCATTCCAAGAATAGTGTAGGGTGGGTGCAGTTACTTACATATCGTTGTTGTTATGGTGCAGATATTAGAACTATTGCGCAGAAGCCCGTTAACCGATTAAAGGCTGATGGATCGTGGACTCGCGATAATAATAATATGCTCCATTTAAATAGAAACATTGTTTTATTTTAAGCAGCATTATAGTAACACGCGTAAACAATTTAAAACATAACGTTCTAATACCGTCTTTTAGATATTATTATGCTGTATTTCACAGTCACTAGAAAAAATAATTAATGATTATTATGTAGAATTGTAACTAACGTTTGAAACATTTAGTTATAGACTATGTTATATAACGTAGCGTTGTAACATATACCTAGATGTTACAACGCTACGAATCGTAGAGTCGTAGACAATGTAGGTATTTGTAGAACCGCTAATAAAGCCAATAGTCTAAGAGCCAGTGAACGGCTACCTGTATGTATTTGACCAGACCACCACTTTGGGCTTAGTGAGTCCCCAACTCATGTACGGTAGGTATAGGCGCATCAATGTACAAACACCCAGTTCTGGTCAAATACATACAGGTAGCCGTTCACTGGCTCTTAGACTACAAATAAATGTGCATTTGACGGAAATGTCTTAATATTCACCACTTGTTAATTTGGGAAACAATCTTCCCCAATAAGAACTCATTTCGGTAAATTATAAAAGAAATGTATTATTTTGGCAGTTGGGCTCTTTAAGACTTTACGCCGTTTAAGACTTTATCCGCTACGAAAATTAAAGAAAGAAAGAAAAATAAATTAATTTACTTTTTTCCGTATTCGTATTCGTGGAGTAAAAATATTAATGTTTTTTTTAATAAATAGAGCAAGCAAATAGACAGACGAGCCTCCTGGTAGTAAGTCGTCACCGTCGCCTACGTGCAACACCAGGGGGGTCGCCAGTGCGTTGCCGGCTATGAAGGAGAGCTTTTTTTATGCCCTTTATGAAGAACCCCATGTCGTAGTCCTGTGAAAATACATCAGCCGGAAGACCGTTATTTGCAATTAGATTACTTAATTTCATTGCCCTATCGTAATTTATTTAATAATATTTTAAAAATTAAATTTCTGAAATTTACTAGAAGTACTTAGTAACTTTTAAACAGTAACCGTAGAAGAACCGAAACCTCAAAATTCGACTAATCGCCTATGCGCCAATTTGTATTTTATTTAGTGCACTAATCTTATTGTTTTGGGCCTCACATTTTGGGACAGTATTATATTATATTACATTTTGTATACATGTGAAAGATAAAAAACTAAGTGCGTTGTCCCAGCTCGTAAGGTCACACGATCCACGTGTATGAAGTTCCAAGTTGCACGGCGCAGCGTTTACAGCCATGTTTACGAACACTATTTTTACACACAAGTCATTGTTCCCCGTCTATCCTAGTACTCCATATTCCTAGTGCATGCACACTCGTAATTGAATGTCGTAGTTGCATAAAGGACAATGCGTTCATATATCCTACATAGATTCTTAGCAAACAAACAGCTCAAGAATTGTGCTTTGTATTTTACAGAGATTATAACGTTGTTATTCCACATTTATAAGTAGGTATATAGAAGAAGAAACTGCAGTAGTTTCTTTCGAACTTTTCGTATTGGGGAGAGAAACTATTTTTGGTACTAGAGAGGGAGGTCCACCCGCCGTCATTTTGGGATAGGCACGACTGGCCCGTGCCCTACTATAGGTACTTCCTAAATCCAATTTTTGACCACAACGAATTACGTAACACTCTATCTATCCACAGCGTTCTTTTATTTTTCAAAACAAGTGTCCCTATTTCTGAAGAAAGTGCCCTAATTGCCATACTTTTATACCTAGGCATCTAGTCCGTGCTACCTCGATTAATGAACTATTATGCAAGCTAACACGATACTGTCGAGAGTGGTCGCTTTCTGATTGTGTGAAAAATTTATCAATATTGTAATATGCAGCTCACCAGCTTCTCGAAGACAACAGTCTAAACTTTACACTTTTTCTTTCGAATACGTACTCGTATATTTTTCCACCAATTTAGATTCGATATGTTGGTAATCTCATATTTTTAATGAAACTTTTGTTTATTTTCAAAACTGCTTGAAAGAGTTTGATTATTAAGCAATAAGGCTGTCTGTTGTGCCTGTGAATAAATTTGTTTCTTGTGTTATTTTTTTGCTTTTATATTTTTAGCGTGCAATAAAGAGATTGTTGTTGTCTTGGAAAACAATCGTTCTAAATCGATTTTGAGATATTAATGGAACTTAAGATCAGGTAAAGTTCTTTTCATTATGTAAGTGCAGTCATGGCAACGGACAATCAAAAAAATAATATTTCAACAGGAAAATTTGTAGTTTTTGTTAAATCTTGACCTCAATACAAGTGTCGCTGACGAGTCTCCGTCGTTTGAATGGTTATAGCGTCGCATTGTTAGTGAGCAGAGTGTGAGCACTGAGCACTGAGCGGTGGGTACCTACAGTCGCATAGTATAGTACTGGTATGTCCCTGCAGTAGATCGGTCACATGCGAGGCGCGTGCGTTGATCGACTCTGACGCCGCCCGTGACGCCGCAGTGGCCGCACCGGTCGCTACTCGGCTCTCGTCGACCCGGTGCTTGTGCACTCGATTGGATAATAATCGCATGAATCTCTCGTCTCGATCTGCAGCCTTGCTTTGCTTTAGACAACACAATACTCTTCACACACTTGTTGTCGATATTATCTTAAAGAGGTATTGTACGAACAAAAGAATGAACGTTGGTAGCGAGATTGTGACGATATCAGCTGGGTAACGCCGATGTTTAATTTATGTTAAGTATTTTTATAGATACCTATTACGACGCTTTCAGAAGTTTTTATGTTTATCCAAGAGTTAATAGAGTTATAATATATATATATATATATATTTATATATATAATATACACCGGGTTTAGCTATTAGCAGGTAGTAGTAGGTAGCTGTAGGCATTTTTACCTACTATTAAATCGTATTAGGGTTCTGTTATATAGTAACTAATATTTATTTAAGTAAGGATAGCCATAAACTTTGGCATTTATTAAATAATACTTAGCAGAATTAGATATGGTTAGTTAGATTAAATAAATGCTCATAGGTAATGTTCAAAAGAAGCTTAGATTAATGACGTATCTGTGGGTGAAAGGTACACGGAGGATAAGACTCAGATTCTTATTACGCAAGAGTGTTGCGGCAGGCTTATACCTACATATGTAGGTACAAACTTGATGCTTAGCAACGAGACACGGTAGTACAACTAAAGTCAGACGATAGGTAACTACACGGACAACAAGTGTTTGAGGGGTCAAGTGTACTGTCGGCTCTCCCAATTGACGTTTTGCGACGGCGGCGGCGCGGGCGGTCAGTGGCTTCGGTTAGACAGGCGCGACCTAACCACTAAAATAGATATGTACTTATCTCTAGGCACATTCGAATAACTGTTATGCTATATTCTCCGTAACAGTATTATGGAATACCGATGAATATTAACTTTACCTACCCATGATAGACTCCGAGGTAACTGGCATTAACTAATACTTACTTACTTTACTAAACTGTTACTTTACTAAAGCAACTTTAGTACGGAAATTTCTCTTTATTTTCAAAACAAAATCCAAAATTCTTGCGAAATACACCTAATACTTACTTAATGTTGATCATTTAGTTGTTACGAAAACCCAATCATATAATTTCAAGTAAGTACATTAAACTCGTCTGATGTTTGTTGTATCGGCGGAAATTTTTTTCAACATAAAATTTTCCTCAAATTTTATATTTTGGTCGGTCGGTGCAATATAATTAAGGTAAGTAGTATTCCTCCCGATTAATTATAAATAATTTAAAATAGGTACATACATTTATCCCCTATTTTCCAAAATATAGAGAAATATCTACTAAATTTTTATTATGGTAGCTACAGGGTAATTCTTACACTCAACTGGCAAATTTTACCATTTGTATTAATGTACAGATATTGTGTATAATGTATTTAAACATTATTATCATAATCCCCAATTTTTATATTATCTCATAATTATAATACATGTGCAAAATGCTAACAGGTTATTCTTCCGGAAAATTGACAAGTCCGTAATATTAATTGTTGTTTTAAAATGTTGTGATATTTTTTATTTACCTGTTGTTGTTAAATATGTACCTGTATTTTATACTACACCTATACTATTATATGGCACTGTTTTCTGGCAGCACCTTTACAAAGTCATCACGTGATACCAACGCTGATCAATTTCCTGTGTGAAGCGTAAGGTCACAGGTAGGCGAATGTCCGCTCGGTGCACGCCTTCGACCCCGAGTTTATTATATATGAACCCCACGCATTCGAGTGATCATCAACAATTGCTTTTGTTTCTTTGGAATTGATAAACCAGACTGATTATATTTGTTATTTATTATTAAATGTCTTGCTTAAATTCGTGTTAACAGGTAAACAATTTGCTTTAGTAGGTATAAGTAGTGGAAACGGTATTTTTATCAATTAACTAACGCTTTGCACTACGATTCATACACTGCGACCGAAGCGGACCCATTAATGACTCCTTTAAAGTCACGCGTGAAACATTAATACTACTTTCTGCATTATTCTACAACAGCAAATAGTTTGGATTCTCATTTTCCTTTCGTGGTGTAAAATAAAAGCTTCTTTTTTGGTGTAAACGTTACCTATTTAATGTATGTATGTAATGTTTTCGTTCTGCCTAGAAATTTTGTGGTCTATTATCTTTTTGAGATGTAAATCGAGGTTAGTTTACACCACGTAAATGTTACAGTGAAAGAATCTGCAATGTAGGTATATTTATGAAACAAAAATAGACAAGACTTATTGTGGTTAGGTGTTATTTATACACAAGCCCATAGTAGTAAAAAGCCGTAGGCGCCACTTGGCGCCGCTAGTTTACCACAATCTCGCACTTGAGATATTTAGGGTTGCCTATTAGTAGAAGATCCGAACTTAAATCAACCTTCACCGGGCTGATAATAGTTATTTTATAATTTCAATATATTGAAAAATATATCAAAAATGGGTTTTACAAAAAAATCATGGATAGGACAGACAATATTTTTGAATATTTTTTATAAAATGATTTTCATTTAAATATTGCAATATCAAGATAATAAAAAAAATTATACCGGGCTTACAGTATAAAATATAATATAGAATATGTCGACGTAGGGTTGTCCATTATTTACCTGGACGAACCACTAGGCTGCCAGTTATAAATAGGTATGTCGATGCCAGTTTATGATAATAGAAAAAAAATATGTATATCAGCATAAGCGCTGTTTTATTGCGAACATGTTGCTATAGCCGGTTGTCTGCAAAAAAATCGGTCCTAATAGAGGTTTGCGAATTTCAAAGATTTAAAAATATTCTGTCCATGATTTTTTTGGACAACCCATTTTAAATATATTTTCTAATACACTAAATTCTATTATAAAATTTTATAAAATACATATTATAAAATCTGTTTTATTCTATTATCCGCCCATCGAAGGTTGAGATAGGTTCGGATCTTAGACTATATGATGCGTATATCGGTTAACATTATATTCCGAAATTAAAAAATATTTACTTCTCAATAAATTACAGCTTTATTTCTGTTGTTACTGCTATATTGTTCATCCTTGAGAGTAACTAATATATGATTTGTCGAAATATGTGTCCGAGTCACATACGGTAAGGTTTGTAGAGAACTTAATAGAATACCATAGGTACGTTACATTATGATGAGAGCGAGCGAGTGTACGGGCAAAGAGAAGCTCTATATGGCGTTAACTCATTTTGGCGTTTCTTTACATGAAAATATTTTTGGTGTCATTATTTCTTTTTCGTAAGATGTAAACTTTTAGGTTTATGTTTATTTTTTTTACCTACACATTGTCAAAAATAGAAAATGTGTTTTATAAGAAGATTAAATGTTTGCAGTTGTGGCAAATTTGGCCAAAAACTTTTTACAGAATAAAAAATATATAGTCAATGTGGGGAAGACCGTCATAGTTTATTTTAATTTTGAAAATTTTATTTTTGAGACTTCATTGTACGAGTCCTATTCTTTCTACAATGATGATATTTGGAGGTGTTGAACAATGGACCTTTGTTTACATTATTAAAAATTCAAAACATCTGTACATGAAATAACTTTACAGATATCGATGATAGCATCGGGTAGACGGTCTTAACCCCTAGTGGGAGGTAAGACCGTCTGGCCAATATATTTTACAGTAAACGTACACCAAATTGACTACAAACTACAATTTAATAAGCACACGTAAGTAGTAATCAAACACAAATCGTGTTTATACAAATTGAATCAATAGTCTCGATAATATTTTGAAAAATCAAAGAAAAAGTGGCGAATTCGTCATAAAATTGAAGTCAGGGGTTTGAACATTATTTTGCGAAATAAGAGAAAGAAAGAAAAGCTTTCTTTTCCATATAAGGTATAAAGTTGTTACGAATTATTTTGATCAATCTATATTCACCCAATCATAACATGTCGATATCCATCTCGATATATTCAAAAAAGCCAACCCATCAGATATTCATGTCGAAATATTCAAAAAAGCTGTCTCCACCTAAGATTTAAAAATATTATGTATTTTTCATAACCCTCATTCGAAACATCCCGAAAACCATACCCATGACCAAGGATTCAAAAAAGTCTAGTCAGCCATCTTGGATTTCAAAATTAATATATTTTTTATTATCATCCCAACATATCTTCATGCCAAAATATCCCAAAAACGTCATCCATATAACAATTCTAAAAATTTTGCCTGAAATCTTGGATTGGTTATACAGGTTACCTGTAAAACACTAGCAAACTCGCAGCACTAGGTAGCTAACATATGCATAAGCAACAAATTTTGTTCAACCAGAGGTGAGGTAGAGACTCACACAGGTAGAGACTTTAACAGGTCTTAGACTTTAGCAGTTTTCATTGAGTTAGAACATACGTTTTTTTTCTGTATTAAAGCTAATAATATGCTGTAGAATAATAATAAGTCACAAAATATCCCAGTTATTCCGGGATAATTTCGAAAAAATTTTAAATTACTGAAAATTATTGCCAAAAAAAATATGATTTTTTCTACAAAAGTCAAAGTTTAGGCCATGATAGGTGTTGTTTTGAGAGCTCCATCTTATCCTATCCTTACTACCAAGTATTTGACGTATTATTGTTTCTTATTTCATCGAAATCGACCCACTACTTTGAAAGAAATCGCTTTTTTTGTATATAGGGTCCACAGTAAAAAAATAAATCTTAATTTATCAATGAAAACTAGAATTTTCTTTTTTAAATTTTTTTTCTATTTTTTAGTCGATAATTTTTGGTGTAGTTTCACCCTCTTTCGGGGTAGCACTTTATCCTGGGACACACTGTATACACTCCTGAAAAAAGTTAAGGATCAAACATTTTTTAGAGATTTAATTTTTTTTCAAATGAACATGTTTATGTTAAAACGATCATATTATCAGCTTTGTAAGAACGTCTAAGACGATATATTTTTCAAAATCGCGTGCATTGTTAACTTAACAAAATCTTAGTTGTTGTCAGTAGGAGCGACCAAAAAATTAATAGCCTACTGGCCAAAGGTGTAAATCCGGGTATTTAGAAGGAAAATTGACGAACATTTCATAAAAACTTTTATCCAAGATTTTTTACTTTATGTATTTAGTATTTTCTTTCGCATCAAATTCCGGCCTTCTATGATTTCTATGACGCTTAATGTTAGATCCATATATGATTCTAATTATTAAAAAAATAACATAACATACCTATTATTATGCACGTGAAATGCAATAACAATGCAAGGGAGAATAACATGCACATAAACATAAGCATAAACATAAACGTATGCACATAAACGTCATTTTGTGCTTAATATTTTGCCAAATTTAAAAACTTAAATATCAAATACTTATGTGTAATTCTGTGGAAATTATGTAATGAAAAAACCTATATTGAGACTAAACACATTATTATTTTATATGTTTTCTTCAAAACTGACTGCACAGTCGGTGTTTACCGGAAAACATTAATAAAAAAAATATATTTCACGACAACAAAATAGGTAAATTAAACAATTGATTCACAGGTGGTAGAGCCATTCGCCCGTGGAAGTACCTTACCGCCAGCCTCTTTACTCTTCGTAAAGATTGGGGAAGTTTCCGGAAATACTTTATTTGAGGCGATCATCTTAGTCCTCGTGAGTAGCAAGCACCCACCCACATACAATCCCAGGTAGGATTTGTTCTCTATTAAATTATTGTGGTTGTTTGTGGGTGTTCATGGGCTGCAATACAGCAGTAATCACTTACCATAACGTGATTTGCATGCCCGTTTGCTATTAATATACAATTAAAGAAATCGAAACTATTTAATAATGAGATAGAAAAAATGAAATAAGAAAGTTGTTTAAAATAATGCACAATAACTTATCAGGATACACCAAACGCTACGATACGTCTACGAGTTCTTAGGGGATTTTTCGTAGCTCTCGTAGGCCGAAGTCGAAAGGCAATTAGTTCTCTTAATTTTTTATTTTGCACGATTTAACTTTGTGTCTATTAGTATTTTTAAAAATATTTCCTTATGTTATTTTTTCTCAAATAAAAGTATGTAAGTATTTAATAGACAAATTACTGAAAAGGTGAAATTCATTTATTTGTTTTACTTTGGGATTCGAAGCTCAAACGTGGGCGTTTGTGTATCATA
Organism: Erynnis tages; assembly: GCA_905147235.1. NCBI lineage: Eukaryota > Metazoa > Arthropoda > Insecta > Lepidoptera > Hesperiidae > Erynnis > Erynnis tages. The sequence goes on along the minus strand of LR990077.1, from coordinate 5,348,944 downwards.
CCATCCTTCACAGTCTCCCTTCCATAAGTACATAAAGATTTTACTAGTTTGATTATTTTAGAATACTTTGTAATACTTTATAAAAAGTTTGTGATTATTATATTTAAGCACACAATGGATTTAAATATATTTTATTATTTATTTTTATAGTAATTCGACTTTTAATTAACTTTCATATTTTATCAACTTTAATTATTTACTTTAACGCCTAACATTTATTCCTTCTTCAGCACAACAAATAAAAAATAAACACACAATCGTATCACTATCAAATCATTCTGATAACCTCAAGATAAAATTGTACAACTTACCTTGTGAAATATGTTTGGCACTGATGTCGATTTATTTAGAGGTCCGTATCAATGTAACGAATGCGGGCGCTGGTTGGAGAGCGGGTTAGTCGCGTGGCGGTTCAGACGTTCAGTCGCAGTCGCGTCGCACCATGCACGCTAGAGCGTCGTTCAGTGGCGCTGCGAACGCTGTCGCCGGCGCGTTCAGTGCGCTCGCTTATAACAGCTGATGGGCGGCGCACGCGCACCCGCCACGCCTCGCTCCGCACTACGCCCCCCTCTCGACCGCAACGTAAGAAAATTGTGTCTACGGTGTTATCACCCATCTACTGAGTCATTTTAAAATAAATAATACCATTGCAATGGCTTTACATGTGTGATTAAAATTGATTTGACTTTCATTTAAGGTATTTTCCAATTAAATTTTTATTTCTTTAAATAAAGAAAACAAACAAAATGGAAGTCAAAAATGAGCCAAATGTGTTTGATTTGGTCATGAGCGGTTTAGGGTGCATAACATTTGTGAGAAAAAAACTTTTTTCTTGTGATAAAGAATAAAGATACAACGAATATACACACAACTAATAAAGATAAACAAAATTAAATATACCATGAGCATATCAAACAAAACACTGATCGACAGAATAGGGATAGTATAAGTACGTGCTATGAAAAGCATTGGAAGGAGTTCGTACAATTATTTGAAAAAAAATCCAGAAGTTCTACCGCTCTAAAAAGTACATCTAACTCTACGAACTCTACATTTCGATCAAATAGTGTAGCTTAGCTGATTGATAGAACTTTTGCTTGAACCATTACAATTGGTAATCCCATTGGTTACAACAAAACAAAACAAAATTCAAGCCCAATTGTAAGTCATATAATCGTCACTCATTTACTACTTTCATGTTTTCTTAGGAAAAGCCAAGTTCTTATTGTCTAACTAAACATATCTAATAGGTAAAACAATAGGGCTTGGTAGAACTTCTGCATCTCACAGTTAATTTAATAACGTGTGAGATACAATAGTGCTTTCACGCGATGGTCAAGTCAATCAAGGATACATACATGGATCTCATAACTTTTTACGGTGCAAGAACTGAGTTGCGAGCCTTAGGTTTTTTTACAAGTTATTTTTTAATGGCATCTCATCACTACTTTGGTTGTGTCTAACTGCAAATGTAACTTTGTAGTCCTATACATTTGTATGGGTTTACAAAGTTATTAATGCTTTTGGTTCATCTAGAAAACTGGACCGAAATTGCATTTTTTTTAGTTTTCCTTTGACTTATGTACTAAATACTAATTGTATTCTAAATTTGAAGCTTCTATGTTTGCTAGAATTTGGATGATCGGCGAGTGAGTGAATGACAAAATTAAGAAACTGTGGCTCCTTATAATTCTTAAACTACTGGATCAAATTGAATGAAATTTGAAATATACCGTGTTTATACAATAACTAAGTGGCTACTAAAAATTCAGGCTCATACTTTTATTCACAATGGAGTTATAGGGGGTTGAAAATGGCTTGAATTGCTTCTAGAAAAGGATGGTACGGCCGTGCCACTTCTTTGCTCGACGTGGCGGGGGCACTGCCGTGCCCCCAGATTTGCGATTTAGTAGAGTGAGCGTTCGTATTCTTAAAAATAATCAGATATCTGCACTATCTGCAGATAGAATGTACTGTGTTACTACTGCGTTCAAAAACTAGAACTTTTATAAAGTTTTAATAATAAATGTTCAGTGATTCGTATTTTTTTCTATCATTGTTTTAATAGGATTTTTATTCTCTTTTACAATTTTTTTATCATATTAAAAATCAAGTAAAATTATCGCCTCGTATGAAAGTAGTCAGCTTTTTATAAAATATATGCAACTATTTTATACCATAGACATGGATGTGTACGATTAATAATTATAATGGGAGCCGCGGTAGCCGCGAGCTCCTCTCGGGAGAGATAGAAACGATGGATAGATCTACCATTTGGCGGTAGAGATACGAATTCAGAAACGATTTCTATCTTATTTGAGGTTGGAATAGGTGTTCAAAGCTTGCATAAAACTACAAAACTAGGTCATTTAATGGCAGCCCCGCACGGATTTTCTTTGTTTCTATTATTTCTATCCTTTTTCAATTATACGTTAACCGTCGTGGGATTTGTCAAAATTTTTAATTTTCCTTTTTATAGTAATAGAAACTTTGACACAAACTATAGCTGTCAGGTTTGCTCCTTATCGTTAGATACGAGTAATTATAATAAATCTAGTGAAGGTCTAGTCATGTCTAGTCAAACTGCAGTTTATTATATCATTTAATTTTTTTAAAGTACTGAAAGTTCTTTTTCGCCCACTTTTCCATCCCAGTCTACGTTTTGCCTGAGAACGATCAAAGCCAATGAAAGTATAATTATCGTTCATTAAATATGCACAAATTGTACCGTATATATTAAGTAAAAGATTTTGAATTTTTGAATTCAATTATTCATACTTATTAATCGAAACATTTACTAATTCCAGCACATTGTAATAACTACCTAGGTTTAATCGATCTACACATAAGAGTAATAAGTAATGGCCTTATCAGAGGTGTGGAATATCCCGCGAATTAGAAAGAGGTTCAGTGACAGGCGACTGGCAGACGGTGACTCCTACAACAAGTCACTGACTTGCAGCTCTATAAATACGAGATTCTTTGTAGTAATTTGTAGGGCTCAATAGTCAGGCTATTTACAAACACGGTGACAATTTATTGACGGATGAGGTTCTGTGTGAGTTAATTATATTTAGGTTTGTCGCTCATTGTTGTGTGTATCGTTTGATATAAATGCAATCAAAACGTTTGTGAAGAATTACATGTTTGTATTCAAAAGGAATCATATTACGTTAATTTTTCAGCATTGCCTTTCGATTTTTGAAAATAGAATTATTATAGCTACAGAGCAATGCTGTTTATAAACAGTGTTAATGACATATATGTTTCCTAATGAATACAAGGCATTACCCTAAAACTTTCCTAAGCCTTAAATATGATCACCTGGCGGCCCGAGGTCGGCATATTACTTCGCATATTCTCGCGTATGTATAGTGCAGGCTTCACTTCTATCCCATCAACTAGATGTAAATTTTAAAAGAGAAATTATGAGCAACATAAACGCTTAACACACTTGTATTTTAGTATGTTTAAGATAGGTATCTAAAAGTAAAAGTCTAGAAACGACTAGCTCGCAGACACATAATATGTTATAAATAAATTACTAATTTTGTTTATTATCAGTCCTGTCTGTTGAACATTTTAATTGGAAACGATAAGGTTGAAACCTGTCAGCGTCGAGGCTGGCGCCTTAAAGGTGCCTGGGAAACGCTGTTGAGAAGTGACCTAATATTCTTTGCTCTGCGTATATTAATAACATAGTAACTACTTAACTAAATTAATTCGCTAGTTTGCAATACAGAAAAAACATTGCTCAATAATGAAGTAAAATTGACCTGAGATAATTAAAAATATCTGAGTAAACCGCAGTTCATTCAGGATTTTTGTCCAAGCAATTCACACATGCATTTGGTATCGGTTATTGTTTAGATAAACAATTTATTGAGGCAGGAAAACTTAGTTACTTTAGTATCTACCTATAATATTTATTTGAATATTTTTGATTATACTTCCTTCCCCTTCAATAAAATTTGTTAATAATTGTTAGGTATTTTCACCTATGTGGTCAGATTCCCAAATATTAAGGAGAATATCTAATCATCTTTACCATACCTAAATGAAGTTCAATATCAATTAATTATATTTTTAAAATGGTTATCTTTTCGCCGACTGCCCCAATTCTGTTACGGTAAATAGGCCATCAAAATCTATTTGCAGCACAGAGACTAAAATGTATAAAGCTTGATTGGCATTCATAATCAGAAACGTGACAAGGCCAGATATCAACATTTGTTTTGTTCAGCTATAAAATCTAATAAACGACTGCTCTTAATTGCAACTAAATGATAGAAATAGCTCTCGAACGCCCTTTAACTGGCCTGCTGGACTGCTTCATATTGCAGCTTTGCCTCTTTCCTTGTGGCTTATTGGTAGGACCATAACAGTTGTTCACTTCAAATTTTTTCAATGAAATGGTAAATAAAAAGGAATTTGAATTTATTATTTTCAAGTTTTTAGTTTATTGTTAGTTGATACTTCTCATTCTATTGAGTTCATTTTTTAATTTTCTCAAAATGAGCTCTAGTCTACTAATCAAGCCCTTTCATTTGATACCCATATTGAGGCAGTGGAAAATATGTAATCCGCCATTTTGTTGCGGCGGCCATCTTGAATTTTAATTTTTTTCATAGTGAGCTCTATTCTACCAATCAAGCCCTTTCAATTGATCCCCATATTGAGGTAGTTGCGAAAAAAATATATAATCCGCCATTTTGTAGCGGCGGCCATATTGGATTTTCATTTTTTTCATAGTGAGTTCTATTCTTCCGATCAAGCCCTTTTATTTGATACCCATATTGAGGTCATTGTGAAGTAATATGTAATCCGCCATTTTGTAGCGGCGGCCATCTTGGATTTATATCATAAAGAATTTATTATATTATGTTGTCATCTAGATTAAGAGTGGTTAGCCAAATATCAGATCAATCTGTCATCAGAAAGAGGGTCAAATTCCAGTAACTGAATTTGACCCAAACTAACAAACAAGTAAATAAACAAATAAATAAACAGGGCAAGTTAATTAAAACCGTTTAAAAACAGACGGAACGCACTTCGTTCGAACAGGACTGCCGCTAAAGTCACCAAGCCATAGACAAATGACGCCAAATTTAAACAAAAACTGAATATTCGCATTCGCTTTCGCGAATGTTGGCAGCAGATATTCGCCTTCGCATTCGCGAATGTCCAAAATATGACATTCGTTACAGTTATTTAGTTAGTTACATTCGTTAGTAGCTGATTTATAACTGATTTTTCTTCGTCATAAAGGAAGCTGTATGTCATTGAAAGTTTTTTCCACAAGATTCGCGACAGATCGCGATCTTCAATGAACATGGTGGACTGTTTGAAAAAAATATTTTTTTGAAAGATAAAAAAAAATTAAAAAAATTATGAATAATTTGTAAGGGCCCAAATTGTAGAAAATTTAATTTTGGCTTGTGGCTGACAATTTTTCTTGGTAAAAGTGATAATGCCATACTAAATTTCTTTCAGGTGTAAATTGAAAAATATTGATGCTAGGTAAAAATTGATAGGTCACAGAATTGTAGGAAATTAAATTCCAAACAACTTTGGTAATGACCTTTTTTCGCGTAAAATTGAAAATAAACGATTTATTTAATAAACAAAAATCCAACCTCAAAATGCAGACGACGCAACGAGGCGAGAATCCCGAAAATCAAAATGTAGACTGTTAAGAGTGACACCCTCCAAGGATTCCCCAAAGAAATTTTACTTATAATTTTTTTCGATGTGAAATTTTAATTCGCTAGGGCTAATATACCAAATAATCTTAATAAGATTCATCTATGGAAAGTTCCTGAAAGTTACGATTTTATAGTCTATTTCAAGGAGAAATTACATAAAGAGTCTGTTATTTTGTTAACTTTGTGAGTATTGCGTGCTATTCATAGTTGGTTTTTAGCAGAATTTGAAACATTGTTTATTATGTATGAAAAATTATTGACGTTTCGAGTAATACCAGTTTTGTATCTTTATTACCCACTCGGTAACAAAGATACAGAACTTCAAAAGCAGTTTCGTTACGCGATCCTTGGGCTGCTGTATTTATTTGCGGAGTCGGCTGGGTATAACTTGCATGCTTTACAAGTATCTCGACAAGAGGGCGCAGTATCCATCACTTCAACTCATTCCAAATATAGTTTTATAGATGTCGGTGTCATGGTTTTATGACTGGACAAAGTCTGCTCGTTAGGTAGATAGTTCAGTCTTTAACATGATTCATTCAAAGGAGTTCTATTCGACACAGATAGGAGAATGAGGAAAAAATATGCTTGTTTAACATGCCGCCAGGCGCGGTCCGAAGGGGGGGTCACAGGGTACATGATCCCCCCCAAAACTTAAGGTCAAATTGAAAAACCTGAAAAATTTGCCAAATAATAAAAGGAATTTTCTAGGGGATAAATTTATAGTTTGCTGACATCTAGTGGTGTTTTTATATTATAAAAAAAAATATATTATATTAGTGTAGTGAGTGACCCCTTCCAAAATTTCAGGCTGCGACCGCGCCTGCATGCCGCCGTCATGTATGCCGTGAGTTAGTTAAATAAGTAATGATACGCAATTACAGCCGCACCGACACGGTTGCATTTGATGACATACATAGTTAGCACTAGTTGTGGTGCAGCAAACCCGTGGGCGGCACGACAAGATGCAATAAAATATTCATCAATCATTTGTCACTGCGGCATCCTCCACGAGGAGAACGATGTGAAGGAAATCGCAACTAATGTGTTGTTTTTATTCCATTCGGTCCTGTAACTATTGTTATATTATTATCACGTTTACGGCTTTTATTGGCGGCTTGGTGACGGAAAAACCGCGTAACAAAATATGTATTCACATCATTACCTAACTCTTATTAAATTTACCCAGTTACCTATTGTGCATTTAATTGGTGCAAGAATGGACTCTAGTATTTTAAAAACGTAGTAATTATTGTTGTGTCACTGTCCTATTTGACATTTGATGGGAATTAAGATTTTCAAATGTATACTATCTTGACTAGGCTTAATATAAGTTATTTTATTTGATACACATTTAAATGAAATACTATTCGATGAAATCGTTAATACTTTAAATCATATGCCTCGTATTATTGTCAACATTCGCAAGCAATGCACAAATGCAGGGATGTAGAAGGAGCGCATCCCAAAGTTATAAATAGACTGGTCCTGTAGATAGGTTAGACGCGGCGACCCGGTTAAGCTAATCCCTTGTCAGTGGTGGCCTACCTATAAATCTTGCGGTCACGCTGGGCTCGCATGTCTAATGTCTCGATAAACAAACATCTCTACCTATTACCTTACAGTATTGTTTTACATGTGTGTTAAGGATACTTATATTACTTATTTGTGTAGCATCTTTCCTTTTTATACGCAAAGGATGCCAAGTGCAAGTTATTTTTAGCTTTTGCAGGACCTTGTTACAGTTTTGTGAATTACGTAATGTCAATGGAACCTCTGGACAAATCGATATTGAATTACTTGTTTGGCTGTTTTTGTAGTCCACTGCTGTGCTGTCCTAATTTGTTACGCTAATGTCCGGGGAAAGACGGTGTTGTTAAATTTTAGTGATATCATCACACAGTGTGGGATTTGCCATCAGTTTTGTGCACCCCTATTTTATATTTTATTTTAATGCTCTGATACTTTATAAACCCATAAATAAAATTCCCAGTTGATTACTACTAATAGTTTTCAAGATACAATTTTTTGAAGGCACGTTTCATGACGTCATCAAAAAGTGATTGTAATTTTATTTCATAAAGTAACGTCAGTTATGACATGGTTTCTTTTGTATTAAATTTCAGGAAATACTACTCTGTCAAGAAGGTACCGGGATACCAAATTTATTTTATCACCTTCAAAATATGCTCCTTCAGAAACGATACACTTACGCCAACGAATAATCCAATCATCAAAACATTTTTTAAACATTAGTACTTCCGGAATTGAGTTCAGTACTTACCAATAAGTACTTGAAAAGGTTGGCATATTATATATGTTTTTTTGTCTTAGTAACTTTATGCATTAATGTTTTTTAACCCCCGACGCAAAAGAAGGGGTGTTATAAGTTTGACGTGTCTGTCTGTGATTCTGTCGTGGCACCGTAGCTCGCGAACGGATGGAGCGATTTCAATTTAGTTTTTTTGTATGAAAGGTGAGTTACGGCCGAGTGTTCTCAGACATGTTTGATGAAAATCGCTTGAGTCGTTTAGAAGTTGTGGGGGGTGAAATTGGGGAAGAATAACCGAATGTCTGCAAATATAATCGAGTGGGGTCTCAAATAAAAGCGCATCACGTGCACATTACAAAATAATAATATGTTCAATGAAAATTGTCGTTATTCAATTATCAATTTAATTATTGGTCTTTAAGATTCTATGTTTCAAGATATTGTTGCTGTAAATCTTCTTAAAACATTTTAAATAATACAAATTTTAATAATAACCCCACCGATGCTGTCCCTAGTGAATATTTTTTAAACCTTCAGAGGACAAAGGCTATGAATGAAAATTGTAATTGTAATTTTGCTAAACGCCCAACTACATGTCTGTCGCATAAACCCCTGAAATAAAACTGTCATTATCCGAAATTTTCTATATTTTACTTTAGGTGGCATCTGTGTGTTTTACATATTATAAAGTGTCACCAAAGATTTTGTAAAAAACTGTTATACAAATAACTTATGTCTCTTTTGATATGCTATAGGGACAGCAAGATTGCTCAGCATTACCTTTTATGAAGCACCGAAAGTGTACTGTAAAAACGTGGTTTTGTGTTAGTAGGTATCACTTTTTATTTCATTTCAGGGTGCGATGTATTTACATGCCTGTTATGGCAGAGTATACTGGATTAATTGTTAACATCTATGACCATTGGGGTTATGTACTGTTCTCTTGCAAATAAACGATTTATTATTTATTATTATTCATTTAATTTGGGTTTGCAATGCAAGCCCACCGAAACTCTACTCACCTACTTCTCGTTACTTAATAACTTAAGGCTGCTGGTGTTAACTGGATGGAATAGAAAACAACAAGAGTTACCCGGAGCTGTACAATATCAGAACCCATTAAAAGTATTGATACGCCCAAAACAGATAATACTTGGAATGCCGCTATTTAAAAACGGGAGAACAATGATATACCTACCTACCTGGATATGACATTTGTATTTAAACAAAAGGCAAAAGAGATTACTCTAAACAAATGAATGCCACTAATATTCATGATAAATCTAATCTCTACACGCGAAGTACATTTGACCTCAGGAAATCAGTAATTTTCCATTAAAATAATCATATCGCTTACTTACCTCTGTATATTGGTTGTTAGGTGGTAGGAACTAGCTTACGTAAATGATCTTGACTTGCACTTAAAACTATACAAAAAAGTAATAATCAAAGATATTTTTTAGCATTAGGTAGCTTTTTTCATGTGGCTGTCGTGGCTGTCTATGTTTCATGATTATTTTTTGCCTTTTACTAGTAAGGTTTTTTTTATCCAAATGAAAATTGTTAATATTTGTTGACGGTTATTTTTCTCATCTTACATCTTTCATTTTTTGTATTAATTCAGTTAATTCAACTTCTAAATCTTACGTATTGGAGGGTAATATTCAAGGAGGGATCTCTTTTTTTTCAACGGTTTTATTCAGCTTGCCCTGTCTTTTTTGTTTGTTTGTTTATTTATTTGGATTAACTAAAGTAACTGGAATTTGATCCTCTTCCTCGTGACAGATTGCTCTGATATTTGGTACACACTCTTAATCTTGATGACAATACAATTTAATACATTCTATATGATTGAAAATCCAAGATGGCTGCCGCTACAAAATGGCGGATTACATATTACTTCACAACAAGCTCAATATAGGTATCAAATGAAAGGGCTTGATCGGTATAATAGAGCTCATTATGAAAAAAATGAAAATCCAAGATGGCAGCGGCCACAAAATGGCGGATTACATATTTTTTTCCGCAACTACCTCAATATGGGTATCAAATGTAAGGGATTGATTGGTAAAACAGAGCTCACTATGAAAAAAATTAAAATCTAAGATGGCCGCTACAACAAAATGGCGGATTATACATTTTCGACAACTACTACTAAGAACAAACCTAAACACTTGAAAACAAAAATTAAATTAATAACTTGGGTTTTTTACAAGTTATGTTTTTGATGGCATCTCATTTCTTTTTGTGTTGTCAATCTAACAGCAAATGTAACTTTGTAATCCGAAAGTTCGTTTGAAGTCCTATGAAAATAAGTTAAATTTGAACTTTCCTATATGAGTAGTCAACATTTGCATAAAAATCAAGCAAATCCGTTAAACCAAGTATTTACCAAACCTTATTGCAAATACCTGTGATAATGTTAGAGAATATAACTAAAATGCGAATTTGTAAATGAATCTAAATTACAACCCGTTGGAAATCATATGATTAACTTTAAAATAATCATAAAATATTGAAACAGTAGCAAAGTCTTTATTTAATTAACCAACTTAAAACTAGAGCATACAACCTAGAATCAAATCAAAGCAATCAAAAGAATGTACTCAAGTCTAACTAGAATAAATATTATAATATTCTAGGTAAATACTAGAAACTAGGTAGTACTGTAAATAATATGTATTAAAAATATGTGTAGCTGTTTTAATTTATTGGAAAATAATATGGAAAGTTCAAATTTAGTCATGATCTTTGCTATTTTTCACTTTATCGTAAAGTTTAAACACTATTGATGGAAAAAAAATGTATTAAAGCCTAAGTAGTCAACTGTTTCAAAATATGCGCGTTTAATACAGATTATAAAATGGTACAATACTTTATTTTAGCTCAAGTAAATACGAAGGTATCGCTATTTCGATTAAAAAGGAGCAAATAATTTTGAAAATTATTTAATTTCGTGTCTTAACTGAATATCATGATAAGGGTTACACATATAAAAAATAAGTATGCATTGTTAATTACCTGTATTTGTTTCATTTACCTCTACAATAACTTCTCAAATCCTCAATCCTAATACAGGCGCCTCATGCCTCGTTTGCTTAGTGGCGTAAATCGTCTTTGGGTTATTTTTGAAGTCTTTTGATGTCTTTGGGTTCTCTATTAAACGCGTTGATTGGCCAGTTGGGTTTTTTATACATTTTTTTCCATCAAGAGTGTTTAAACTTTACGATAAAGGGAAAAAGAGCAAATTTCATGACTAAAATTGAACTTTCGACTTTATTTTCCATTACATTAATACAGCTACACATATTTTTTAATCCGTATTCATTGGAGTAGTCTATGTATATTAGAATATTATAACATCAAAAACCCAATGGATATTATTTGTTTATAGCTGTGGTATACAGAAACACCTTAGTATGAAAAATATCGAACTTTTAAAAAAAGTTACGCAAGTTTGGTACTATGTATATATGTATTTTTATTAAATTCCATTTTTTGAGTCCTCAAAAGGCCTACCTACTAAGATATACATAAGAGGTTTCAGGATTATCCATTCTTTCTGGGACATTAATTAAAGTAACCTAAATAGGTAATTTAAATTAATTTATATTAACAACCAAAGTAAAATATTAATAATAATATGGGATTCTTCTCTCTATTCCAACCAATCGGCAAATAATCATATAATAATTTGCAAAGAGTTTTTGTATAATCAAACGGAGTGATAGTACCTAGTAGGTATCAGAGAGAAAAGTAAAAGTGGGGTAAATTTTTTAAACTGTTTTTATAATTATAAAACAGAGATAAAGCCTTTTTGGGATTCCACGTGTTAATATTACTCATCATTTGTGAATTTTTTTTGGTAGAGGTACACTAAAAAGTGACATAACGGAAACTAATCAAAATAAAAGTTATCCAAAAATAAGCGACACCTAACTTGATGTGTCCCATTTTTTATATCATGACACTCCATCTTGACATACAAAAATCGTTGATAATTTTATCGAAGCGATTTATAAATAAACGCTTTTTAATAGTTTTTAAAACAATTACAAAAGTAGCAAATAAATGTACGTTCTTCTGTCCGACATAAAGTCTGTTTATCTCTTAGTACATTTCTTATTTGGTAAACAATCTTATCTAAAGTTTAAAAAGCATAGAATGACTACAAATTTGTTTTATTTTGTGTTTAAAGCATTTTTAACATCTTTTCAGTTAGTGTACTGTAATGGATTATCATACCCAATGCAGGGTTGGGTCCCTTATCAGAATGAGAAAGATGTGAGGGGATGTAATTGCTGTATGAGGGTGTAACGTTGCGCTTGCACGTTACTCTAAAATAAACAAATAAATAATATAAACAATCAATGTAGTTTTGATTTAAAATCTACCAATAAAGGCTATCAGCGCCATCTATCCCTAACCGCTGCCAACGTTTGACAGTTGTCATCGACGTTTCAATAGATGCTACGTAAATTCGATACTTATTTTAAATATCTCTTTTAAATAAAATCAAATTACTTGTCCTAAATCTAATCTCTAAACTATAAATAACAAATATCCAAAATAAAATTTAACTAAGTATAAGCACAGATAGTCCACCAACCCGCAGTAGGCCAGCGTGGTGGACTAAGGCCTACGTCCCTCTCATTGTGAGAGGAGACCCGACCCTGTAGTGGGTCATTAATGGGTACTGACATAAGCACAGATTATATGTCATTTTGACATTATCTGTGGATCGTGACGTTCGATTTTGGAATGTACTCGAACGGAGGAGCGGGAGGTCTTTTCTCGCTGATCATCGGGTCGGCAACCTCTTGCCGACTATCGAGGCCACTGCCGCGCTTTCTAGGGGGAGGTTGTTGCTGCGGACAGATAGAGGGTCGGGGTTCCTCATTTTTCGCCTACTCTTCGTCGGCTGGTTAACGTTTCGATAGCGTAGAGGTAGCGGTAGGAAGGACACTGGCCTGACTGGTGAATCCAGGTGGTGTTGAAGTAAGTGCTGCATGCCCCTATTATTCGAACCCGGACCCCTCGAATTCTGAGTCACTGGGCTACCGCTTCTTTTTAAACGGTTTTATTTAGCTTGCCCTCTTTATTTATTTATTTGTTTGTTCTGGTCAAATTTAGTAACTGGAATTTGACTCCTTTCTTGATGACAGATTGATCTGATATTGGTACACACTCTTAATCTTGATGACAATACAATAAAATACATTCTTTATGATTGTAAAAAATCCAAGATGGCCGCTGTTACAAAATGGCGGATTACATATTACTTCACAAATACCTATTCACAATATGGGTATCACATGAAAGGGCTTGAACGGCAGAATAGAACTCACTATGAAAAAAATGAAAATCCAAAATGGCGGATTACATATTTTCCACAACTGTCTCAATATGGGTATCAAATGAAAGGTCTTGATTAGTAGAATAGAGCTCACTATTTCTATCATAATATTTACTCTGAATACACTACGCCCAACGAGTTTTATATTTTTTCTGATCAATACTCCAGATTGCTGAGAAGATTGGTGCGATCTGGTAGCTAGGACTTACCGAATTATTTTTTAGCTTTTAGTACATAACTTACATAATTTATAAAATATGTTTTATTAATTTAATTAACTTTTCAGTAGGTGTTTGGATTGTTTCCTTTCATAGCGACACTCATTCTTCTGATGAGGGGGGCGGAAGGTTTGGTGGTGAGGGGATGTCGAGGGCGCGCGGGGCGGGGCGGCAGGCGCGAGTCAGTGCTGGCGCGCGCCCGGAACTCGTGCTCGGTTTCTGGCAACCCTGGTGAAGTGCTGGTGTCACTGCGGACGACGTCTGACTCTTCTTCTTCCAACTCCATCTCCGTCCAGCGGCGACCTGGAATATGGAATGTACTCGATGTATAATGTAAATACAAGAAATTACAGGACATGCTAGGTACTTCTAGGTGGATTATTGGGATGGCGGCATTGCTGATATCTCCTTAAGAATTGTATGAGACACATTATTCTTAAGAAGTACGAACATGAAAACCTGACGGAATGGACTGGCATTTGGTAAAATGATTTACGTGCCTAAGTAACCGTTAGTCAAAGTCAAAGTCAAAAGCTTTTATTCATTATTAGGTACAATTTGTGCACACTTAATGAACGTCATACATATGTAAATTATACATTCATCCGCTTTGATCGCCCCTCAGGCAAAAAGTATACTGGGAGAAAAAAGTGGGCGGAAAAAAACTCCCAGCACTCTTTCAATAACATTCAATGTTTTAGTGGTTGTACAACAATAGTAGGTAAAAATGGGCCGACTTATGGCCAGGTGGCATTGTCTCCTAGTCAATCCAGGTGATGGTGATTACAATATACAACAGGTAATAGGTAACTGGTGATAGATCGCCATATTGAAACACCGTAGGTATCGAACAACCCTAAGTTGCATCTGCTTGCAACGTAGGAACGTAGGGTTGTTGCACTGTACGATTACTCTATAGTTTGCGTATATGTATGATTTATTAGCAACTACGCTTGTAGGTTTTTAGGTAATACTTTTGTAAATCGAGGGAAAGTTCAAACTTACCATTGCCCTCGTTTTAAGGGTGGGTTATTTTAACGAAACTGCACGCTGGGCTCAAACCCTGGACCCACTAACTATCGCCCGCCCATTATCAGACTCTGGGTACCTAGGGTGCCCACACTTCCTTCGTCCATCACCAGACTATGGGTACCCAAATTACCTCCCACCAAGCACCAGACCATGGGTGCCCTAGCCGCTGAGGTTGCTACTCGCCCATCAATTCACCTTTGGCACCCAGGCTACAGTCCGCTCACCTAGTAACAGGCCCTGATGCCCTAACCCTGCCCTTAATATACTTACATAAACTGGTAGCAAAGTTGGTGCAATCGTTTTAGCGGTCGTCACAACGACGCAGGGTGTACGTCGGCATCGCTGCGACCCCGGCTCCACTTGTTACCGACGCTAAATGTACACTTGTACACTTACATAAGCTGGCAGCAACGTTGGGGCAGTCCGTCGCGCTGGAAGAGTCGGATGCGGCTCGGGTGAGCGGCCGACACAGCGTCGCAGGGTGCACGTCGGCATCGCTGCGGCCTCGGCTCCACTTGTTGCCGACGCGCCAGAAACGACGCGCGTCACGGAACACTCCCCACACCTAATAAACAAACACGGTTGCCTTGTTTATAAATGGGCATACAAGCGTCTCTAAAGCAGCATGGTGGCGGTGTTCCATAGGCTTCTCCGTGTGGAGGCGGGGGATCGTATCTAATTTACGTTGTTTTAAATTACTTTTGGATAGATGACATTATTAATACTTAATGCCAAAATTAAACATACTAGATACATTTAACAGACTTATTTATTTGAGTATTACCTACAAGTTGTGTGCATTTAGAGTACATAACTAGTTTTTAATTCTATGGGATCTTAAATAAACTGCCAGTACGACAACATAGCAATTTTTTTTAAGAAATAAATAAGAAGATCGTGATCGAGTGAGTCTGAAGTTGACCAAAAATCTCGCTATATACCAACCTATAGTTAGAAAGCCGAAACTAAAATGCGACAATTATTTTTTAGTTTGATCCCGAAATGAAGTAGCAAGTTAAACGCGCTATGATTAAATAAGAAAATCCATAAATACTATATACATATAATTATGTAATATAATATCACACCAAACTCATATCTGTGTACCTGTGTATGTGTGTGATCTTTCTATTACATTTGCGATTTAATTTTAAATACAAAATCGTAAATAGGTATATGTATATAAAAATCACCTGATGAGAATAATTATGAATAATAATTATGTTACCTACATTCATATTATCATAGGTAGGTAGTCTATGTGGTTTTAACAAAATAAAGCGCGTACGTAAAATGATTTAGTTGTTACTGTAACATTATTTCAAAAATACCTATAATAATTATCTCGTACATATAAATAACTAGACCTGAATGAATCGTACAGAAAATAAACCTAAGTACTTGGCCTACGTGTGTATTCATTCATTCATTGAGGACTTGACACTCTCTGGTATCATTCATATTCAAAGTGGAACAAATATAGGGTGTATTGTATAAACTTACTATGCATATTAAGCATAATATTTAGGTTTGGAACGATAATTTTAGGGTAAAAGCTTTCGCTACCTTACACAATCTATATTTTATTTTCTTTTAAACATTTTGTTTTGAAAGCAAATTTTGCCGTAATAATATACAAAATAAAATTATTTTGTACACAGCATAAATTTGGAGCACATTGTATTCTGTGAAATAATTTGTTTGGTGCCCAAAACAAATCAATATCGAAATTTCAACCAGACCTTCAAATGGGTATTTTAACACCCTCTCAGTAGGTACATGGAACAAAATGATGGTTTTCACCATTTTGGTTTTGTTACCACTTAATACGATTTTATTTTTAGGAATAATAATAATTTTCTAACAATGTCCGATCGATACAATTTCATTCAACCAATGTTATGTTTCCAGCTCACCTGGTCGATGCTTTCCCTCACAGAGATTTCGTGAAAGCACACACATCCTATCTCTTTGCTGCGTCGCTGGCCTTCCTCGGTGCTTACCATACGATCTCCAACTTGATCTATTTTATTGCCCACCAACACAACTGGCGTTTCGAGAATGTCCTGTAAATAAAATAGTATTTAAATGTATTGTTAATTAAGATATTTGATTCCATTGGATAGATGATTGGTTTGGTGGCTCATGATAGGCTTTTAGTCTATTGAAAACGTAAAAAAACATATGCATAACCAGGCACGCATGAAGGACAAATGGAACGTAGAAATAGATACGACATATACGAAAATAGGAAATAGGAAGTAGATAGGTCGGCGGGGTTTTAATACGGTGGTCAAGGCAGGCGTACCTCTAGATTCTGGTAAACTGAGCGAATATTAGCTTATTCACGTAGTCAGCTTTATTGGTAAAATAATCTTTTCATCACATGGGTTATCTTATCGTTACTAAAGTAGAATATTACATACATGCATACATAGTAGGTACCTACAGTAGAGGCGGTAAAATTCCCGAAATTTTACCTTAGTGGAGGTGGAAAGCCGACGTCTTCTCTTATTGTAGTTAATAAGGAATTTCAGGCGATGGCATTCATCAAAAGAGCACTTGTCTGTTACCGAGTACATAAGCACAAACGCCTCCGCCCAACGGATACTGCTCTCCAAATTCGCATATTCACTTTCCTGGAGAAAATTACTTATATAAATATAGAAACTCAATGGTTATCGAGAGAGATTGAATTTAATATTCCGCTTGAAGATTGTTTTGCTTTGCTTATATAAATAGAATGCTTATCTATTAGTGAAGGTGATCCTTGAGTTCCCAGAATAAAGGTATGGTTACAGATTTTCTATTTACTTATTTGTAATCCTACTCGTTTTGTGTTTTCTGCTTACATGAGGCTCTCCCGCAGAGTCTAATATCTCGAAGTATACAGTCTCGTTGTCAATAACAGTCTGATATCCGTAAATCTTTTCCAAATTAGGATCATATTCGCCGATGAAACGTCGTGTAATAAAGCGCACAACTAGAGCTGGAAAAGAAATTTACCTTCACTTTTAATATTGTACCTACTCAATTTCTAAGGAACATAATATTCTTAACAACTTACGTAATCATTTTTCAAGTAAAAATTGTAAAAGTTTTAACCATAATTACTTGCAACATTTGCCTGTGTTTAATGGCTCCTATTGTTTTCAAATTTAAAAAGGAAAATAGGTGAATGGAAAACGTACCAGACTTTCCGACTCCTGATTGTCCCAGGACCATGATTTTAAACGGTTTTGGTTTTGGATACATAACCAGCTTAGCTAAAGAAGATTTCGGCGACGTAGCGGTTTGCTGACTCATAATTGTAAACAGTTTGATTATGTGTACCATCTGTTGTAGTGTAGCCTTAAACTAATACAACATTGGAATATAATTCAGGATTACACCGAACCGCAGATTATAGGTTAGTAAGTAAACCAAACCTTATTTGTATACCTACTGTTGGCGACGCAAACGTTTATATTATATTGACTTAAATATGTATTTTTCTTTATTATTTGTCAATTTAAATTTAGAAATTTTATGTTTAAATTCTTATTACCTATTTTAATTAAAGGACACTGGCTGAATGAAGCGCGCGCGCATTTGATATAAGTATTTTATTTAAAAAAGGAACGAATGCGCGCGAAACGAAAACAATAGAAGATCAGTTTTTTCAGTTCTAATTTGTAGTTATTTGTATCTATGCATTTTCGAGTCCGCGCGCTTTTATGTCCCAAATTTTCACATAAGTTTTGCAATAGTTTTTCAACAGTTTTCAATAGTTTAATTTTGCCTGTTTTTTCATTGTTCCGTTATTTTACCCTTTTAATTACACATTTTAACATAAAAGACAATAGTTTTCACTACGTGTTCACCCCCCCCTACAGGAAGGCACACTTTATTGTATTAGTAAACTGTGATGTTTGAAAGGGAAGAAATTACTTATTGAAAAAATTAAATCTGGTTAGTAGAGATCCGAGTATCGTCCATCGCTTACCATCTGCCTACGAGCAATGATAATAATTAAATGTTACTATCGTCTACGAGTGTCGAGTTGCCGATGCAGCAGATTCATGCTACGCTTTCCCACGTTTCCTATTAGTTTTTCGTATCTAGGCTTAGGCTAGATATAGGAATTAGTTTTAGGCATCTGACACTTAACATAGGGCTTTAATGCACCAAATTGTATGTAGAACGTAGAATTAAAAAATCAGGTACCACCTTATATTATGGCCCCTGACGTAACGAGCCAAACAACAGTCAAGATATAAATTATCTACATATTTAGTGACGCCAATTTTTGTCTGCTTTTTATGTATCCCAACGTAAAGTCTTTTTTAAAGTCGTCTGAAAACGCTAATGAAGTCCGGACTGTTTAAAAGTATAAGCGTAGGTAAGTAGGTACCTAACTCGTTCATTAGTTTGCATCACATGTTTAAATTTTGCCTTTTTATTTTAGATTTCCTGTATTCTGCTCTGTCAATGTTCGCGAAAATGCGTTTGTACTTGGTGAAAACTTCGGTTACAACGCACACAATAGATAGCCTGTAACTTCGGAAGAATCGATTAGCCAATTAAGTTTAATTAACTCATCAAGTTAACCCGGCACCAACAGGGTTATTTTATTTTAAAATGTCGATCAAATTGCAGGAATACGGGGAAGTGAAACATAAAAATAAATATAGGTTACGCAGCAGTGAACTGATTGATGTGCAAGACTTTTACTACGCCGCCTAATAATTTATTTATAAAATAATTATGGGGCAATTTTTATGTATTGGTGAGCTTGACTGATTTGAGTTAATACACTAGTTGCCACATGTGCATCAAAATTCTTGATGATTTATTTAAGTAATTATTTCAAGAAAGAACGCGCCGAGAGTTTTTTTAGTCATCTTTTTCTCCTCAACTACGTAAGCCTTACCCAACGTTCAAAACTTACTAAAACTTTATCGAAAGAATCGAAAGAAATGGAATCTTCTTGTGTCAACAGATAAGACGAACTTTAAGTCGTTAAGCCATAGAAGTTGGTTATAAGTTAGTAATAATTATTTACTGCGGTTTGCTAAAAGATATTCGACCCTCTTGATTGTCAAAGATGTAGAGTTTCGGATTAATTAGTGGTCAGCACGAGATCAGATACGACCGTGTCAAACTTTGTTAATACAGTCCGCCACCACTCCGCCACAGATGAATGATTGCAACATATCAGATTTCTGTGGGCGCCTAAATTTCTTGTTAACAGTTTGTAGTAAGGTATACACGCCACATGATAAAGGTACGTGGAGTATACAAAATTTTATAGAATTGAGGCAAAGGACTAAATTTTCGTACACCTACCTAATTGATGGTAAATTGCAAACCCAATCAATCAAACCAATTGTCTGCTGCTGCTGCTTACAATGTCTGCTACACAAAGACCAGATTAACGAAGAAATACCTAATTGTCAAATTGTCAAGATACAGTTTTTGAAGTGTACAAAACTGTATTTAGATGACCTTCCAAAGCGTGGGTAACAAGCGCGCAGGGTAACTATTATATCTATCTAAGTATAGTTATAGATAGCCCAAAGTGGTGATAGTCCAGTGGCTTAGAATTCGGCCTCTTACTCGAGGGGTCCGGGTTCGAATCCCAGTGGCACGCACCAATGACTTTGTAAAAAAAGTTATGTGCGTTTTATAAAATTAAAATATCACCTGCTGTTACGGTGAAAGAAAACATCGTGAGGAAACCTGCATGCCTGAGAGTTCAGAAAAAAAAATGTTCTCAAAGGTATGTGAAGTCCACCAATCCGCAGTAGGCCAGCGTGGTGGACTTAGGCCTACAACCTTCTCATTGTCAGTGGAGACCCGACCCTGTAGTAGGTCATTAATGGGTTACTGACAAGTATAGTTACATTTATAGCCACCGCAGTTAACGAAGTTTAACAATGCACCCAAGTAGAATCTGTATAGCCGTTTATTTGCATGCCGTTAATTGGGTAGTTCTTATAATGAAGGAATTTTGGTGCGCTCAACTCATAGCTCCTTCGTTTTTAAATATTTAAAATTAATTTTAAATCTGGAATGAAGAACTAATTGGCTTCTATATGGGCACTGAAATTCAGCTAGATTCGAAAATATCTTTTTGGAGAAAAATGCCTAAACATTAGCAAAATTGTCACTTTCCTGTGGGGCGATTTTACAAAATGCAAGTTTCCTACCGACATTGTACATAAAGTAAGTATAAAATCAAAGAGATTATTATCTAATCATAGTATCAATCAATAAAACTTACCTAAAAACCTAAAAAGAAGTTGCGTATCTTCCTATTTATAGTCGATTTTTCATCATAGAATAGGGGCGACACGAATTGTGTATCACATTCCTGTCAGCTAAAAACATGTCAAGAATACTAACAAATTGAATAATAGCGCTGTTGCCAGATTTCCGACACAAAGTACGTAGTAAAATGGACTCACTGCCGCTTAAAGTTTCGCCTAACTGCCAATCAGACAATCGGGACAACGATCTAATCGACCGCAGATGCGTTCGGGACAGACAACTTCTCACTTGTATGGTATGTATTTACGTAAACAATACTTGGAATTCTTAAATATTTTTCATTGTTTTGATTAATATACCCAGTTTAAATATACTATAAAGCATTAACATGTCATTCGAATACAGCGTTTTTGTGTTTTTTATGAATAACCTCAAAATTATCACCTTCCTGTGTATCACTTGTCTGGATCCATTAAGACAGGAGAGTGAATACATTACAGAAAAGTGATAAAAAATCACTGAGATTCCTAATTTCCTGCTAACATTGTATGTATTAACCCGTTGAGGCCTTTTTTCCACATAAAACAAAATGCCACAACCTAATAAAAAAAGACTAAGGAAGAAATATTGGCACAACAGCGAGAAAAGGAAAGAAAACGTTATAAACGAATGAAAAATTATCCAGACAAGTTAGCTTTTTTAAAAAAAGAAAAAACAGTATATTATTAATGTCAATTACAGGAAAAATAAAAACAACATCTGAAATGACCGATCGTGAAAAAAGGCACTGCAGGAAGTCGTGGCGGGCAAGATTTATTTTTGTACTCGTACTTAAGTATACGGACTCATAGAATACATTAAGTTTGTTGATTATATTATGATCTCTTAAAGATAAATTTATACTATTAAGCTACAAATACTAAATCATACTCATTAATTGTTTCTAAATAAATAAATAAAAAATATGAGAATGTTTTTAATAATCTCACTTTCCTGGTTACTTATAATTATTCTGGCAGTAAAATAACATTCATATCATAATATTTTATAACGCTTTTCAGTCAATGTATAAAATATATAATGTCAAGTATATATACACGTCACTTATTATGTATTTTTATACATATTTAAAGTTAATTTTCATTTTCCTGAGCCATACAATTATCACTTGCCTGTCCTTTTTTTAAAAGGCCTTTAAATTAATTATTTACCAATATTTTGTCTGACCCACAAAACTCTAGCTTATTTAAGTAAAAACCTTGACCTCTGGCCACTTTGCATACTAAATTTAGGCAATAAAAGTATGGGACTAAAAACGTCCGTTAATATTCCTTCATAATAAGAACTAGCCAATTGCACTTTTCTAACACCAACAAAAGCTAGGTGTCTACTTAGATAGTGCTTGCAAAATGCAGTGCAATATTCTGACTTTCATTCAATGCATGTAAAATTGTGTTTACTCACATAATCCTTTTGATTTCTACAAATGTTACCCGAAAAGTTGTTGAGTAAATATCGAAATAAGTAAATATTTCTATGAACACTTATTATTACTTTAAATTGGGGGAGGTTCATCAGTACTGTGATAATTCGGATTTGTTTTGTTTTGTATGGACGTAATAAGACGCTCCAGTAGCGGAACCGCGCGTGTAGCCCGGGACGAGTCGTCGGATGCTACTGCCGGGTTTAGTTCGGCTCAGTGCGGCTCAGCGGTTTTTAAATTTTTGCTCGGTTTTAACAGCTTTTACATAATGTTATTGATTAATTAATTAATGTCAAGTTAGAGAACTTTAATTGCATTCTATGTGTATGTTCCAATAATTCAATTCCAACTCCAACCGTAGGACTTAAATTAAATTGTACCTAACACAGAATGCTTATAACCTAACATGTAAATACAAGGTAGATACCATACATCATACGACAATAAATTAAAACACAATACAATCGGACGGGTTATGATGGCGTCTGTCGGTAAGTATCTAATTGTGTAAATTCACCATGTTAAGGAAATAAACGTAACATTTTATTATACTGGCAATATTTCCTGTGGCTACCTAGGTACTTTATAAAAGTAGGAACTTAATTAAACTTAGTTTCAGAACTGACGACTCTGTTGAGTTAGTTAATTTTGTATGGCTTACTCAAAGTAGGAATCGCAATCATCACCTACGGCCTAAACAGAAACAAAATCAAAACTTGCAAATCGTGTCTTGTTTCTTGTAATTTTATTAGGTAGCATCTTTTGTCCACAACTTATATCATGGTCCGTAAGACACCTTAAGACACCTTAAGCTGCCTATCCTGAGGACCTCTAACACTAAAGAAACATTTTCTATATTATACTTCCGCATGACACTCTGTGTGTTACTCGTCTGTGTCTAATAAATAACCTTATCTATAATAGGATAATAATCGTAGGTACTTAGATACCGACGCGGCAGGTGGTGCTTTCCCACGAGCTGGTCATTTTAATACCATTATTTTGACATGAAAAATTATGTAGGTACACGTTTGAAGGTTGTCTTCAAAGCTTATTATACTTAATAAGTTTTGAAGACAACTGTCCAGGCAGGCATCGTTAGGGCATAGCCCTAATTTATTCGATCCTTCCAAGACTCATTCCAGCAGCCCGTCATAATATTCAGCCGTCGATTTAGCCCTTCGTAGTTTTTTGATGGACATGAGCCTCCTCTAGAAAGAATCATGAAATAACTCGCAGCAGGTGACATTAATCGTATTGAGTTTTCAAACATGACTGTGTCAAAATCAAATGTTTTTTTAATCAAAAGCAGAAAGGAGTATTGATATATCAACTTCGATGCAAATCTCTCCCAAAATCCCTTTTTAATCCGTTTAGGCGATGAGTTTCAATAAAATATGAAATTTAATGCATCTTCCATTCATTCTCTTAAAGAATGCACAAAGGTTATACAACATTTGAAACAGATTGGACCAAGGGATCACGTTGTCCCATACAAACTTTGCCCCATTTTTCACCCCCTTAATTCAATTTGGTTCTGAAAATACCTTCTCATCCGATGCAGCCTACGTCATACAATGAACACATTGTTAAAGTTTCAGGTTTCTGCGAGCAGCAGTTTAGGCTGTGCTGTGCGTTGATTCTCAGTCATTTAGGACAAGCATTTTATTTATAAGATGTTATATGGTGATTATCAATATTTATAACACTGAGACTTAATTAATGTAATGTACCTATTGACATCATTGCCATGACACACGAATAAAGTTGCAGTGCAGCCATCAGTTATGTCAGCCAATCAAGACAAGGCCTACGCCTATTCATTAAAAATCCTGTTTAAATTTAGACGACCCAAGTGGCGCAGTGGTTAAGACACCGGTGCGCTGCGCGGAAGGTCCTGGGTTCGATTCCCAGCAGAACAGAGATTTGAATGATGAATTTGAATTTCTGTTTCTGGTCTGGGTGTGTTGTGTTTTTGTCTTGTGTGTGTCCATGGCGCCTACGACACAGGGAATCCTAGTGTGGGGCTATGAGTGTGAGTGTGTGAAGCGTTAAATTCATAGAACATAAAATATCTACATACGCAACACGGAATTAGGTAACTTCCTTTTTTATCGTTGAATAAAACTAAGAGAACCGAAGTCATATTCAGTGCCGTGTCGACAACATTGTTATCTATTGCGATTAATTCATAACACGATTTACATAATTTTCTGTCAGATTCACTGATTTTGTCTCGTTTAATTAATATTATAATTTCTGGGAGAAAATTTATGCACAACCCTAACATTGCAATAAGAAATTGTACTTTGTTAAGTTTAGACTAGTCGACTCAGCAGACACCTTGCCTTTAATTCAGACTAACTATTATATCCAAGTACTTTCTAAATATAATTTGTTGAAACTCAAATACCGATTTTATGAGTATATCTAGCTATCTCTTGCGTTTCGATTGGGAAAGTGAGGTTGTATTTTTCGATACATAACCAATATCGCTTTGCGAATAAAAAGCGGAAAAGTTTGTTTAAACGTGCTAATATATGGAACTACCAGTTCGATTTGAAAAATTCTTATTGTATATGATAGCGGGGAATGCTATAAGCTACTTATTATCGCAGAAAACTCTTAGTCGTCTGTTCTACTCTGATACTCTCACTTTAAAACAGAGTGTGCGAGGGTGCGATAGTATTTTATAAAAACACGGGTGACAGCGGCTCTACCAGAAAAAAATATAATAATACTTACTAGTTGACCCCGCAAACGTTGTTTTGCCATATACATACTTAAGTTATCAAGCGTATAGGGGGTTGGTGATAGAAAGGTGAAAATTTAGCGTTGTATGTATTTTTAATGCCACATTATTCTACACTAATATTATAAAGAGGAAAAATTTGTATTTTTGTGTGTACCTATGTTTGGAATGAATAAACTCAAAAACCACTGTGCCGATTTCAAAAATTCTTTCACCATTGGAAAGCTCATTCAACCTGAGTGACTTAGGGATCCTTACTAAAACTTAAGTAACGTAACCCAAGGTGTAAAAAAGTGCCCTAAAACGTCTTTCGTCGCATGCGCTGCGGAAACTATTGATGATAGAACAAAACTATGTTCTACAATATTAAAGAACATATCGATATCTACAAAAAACTCGATAACTTATATGGCAAAACAACGTTTGCGGGGTCAGCTAGTAAAAAATAAAAAATAAAATTGTGAAAAAAATAAAATAAAAATGTTAGGTGTGGACAACCCTTATCACTTAGGGGTATGAAAAATATACAGACCGATTGTCAGACCTACTGAATATTAATGTAAAATTTCCAAAAAAAATCGCTCAAGCCGTTTCGGAAGAGGTATGGTAACTATATATATATATTCGTCTAGCCAAGTCAAGAGCTGTGCCGTCGACAAGAGTGTTATGGGTGTGCATTGGACGTTAGACATGATTTTCAACGTTTCCATTTTCACCTAGATTAAGAACCACCCATTGAGGAACTTTTGAGGTCACCAAGTCTAATGCTATTCCAGTAACACTGCCAGGATCAGTAATCAACAAATTAGCGTTGTGAGAGGTTATTTCGACACTTCATTAGCTTTAATAAGTCTTCTAGATCGCCAGAAGACGATTAGTTAGGTAAAATCTTCAGAATATGACCTAACACATGCATTATATGAGATATAAACGAAGCAGATTAGAAATGTACTTAAGTTAGTAATATACCTTGAAAGCAAATTAAAAAGCCAAGACAGCCAATGCGTATGCGCCTCTGGTCGTGACGTGAGGGACGTGAGGCATTCAAAATAATTCAAATATGTAGTACAGTAGTAAAGTGCGCACTAACCTCATCTTACTTCCGGTCGTCTTTGGTATGTCGGCCAATGTCAGGTCAGGCACACATTGTCTATGATTGTCGGCCAACTGGGCCAACCGGCGGCCTAGCAGTCGGCCAACAATTCGATCGACTGTCGATGGTTGTCATTGTCAACGTCAAATTTCCTAGCTGTCTTTATACCGACTGACTGTCACGTCAGTGTCAAATTCAACTGACGTGACGTTCCGACGTCGATCTCGATGATCGGTTATTATTTCGTTTCGTGTAAATAACCTGCAATTCTATTTTTTCGGAAAATTAACCGCTTGTTTGCTAAAAATCGCAAAGATGACCCCAGAAGAAACTATAGAAAAACTTAAACTGTTAGGGCTCAGTGAACAAAAAGCAAAGGAAACATTAAAAAATGGTAATGTCACCAAACTATTGTTAGCCGCGATAAATGAGGTAATTTAAAAAAAGACTTAAAATTAATTAATTAATTAAATACACAACAAATACGAATCTACGAACCCTAAATTTGGTGATATTTACATGTTTCCAGGTTGATATATCGAATGCACCTGTGGGAGCTGGCTTGTTACTTTACCATCTGGCGACGAAAATAAAACCTCAAGTAGCAGACAAAATGCCTTTTATTTGCAAGTATATTGCAGAGGGCAAGTTAGACTCAACGTTGAGAATCGATGCCTCGATGGATTTTTTATTAAGTCATGTAAACGAAAAAACTATTGATAAGGATGCTTTTGAAAAGGCTTGCGGTGTTGGTGTGGTTGTTACCCCGGAACAGGTCGAACAGGCTGTGGAGAAACATATGGCTAAATACAAACCTGAGTTGTTAGAAAAGAGATATAGGTTCAATGCTGGCGTCATTATGCAGGCTGTCAGAGCTGACTTGCCTTGGGCTGATGGCAAAGCTATCAAAAATGAAGTGGATGTGCAGGTATAAAAAATAAATTTACTTACCTTGAAAACATTCTAAATTTATATGGTGCAGAACATCTTCAGCAGTGCAGATTTTTGGAGCTATACATATATAGCAACATATTCATAAATCTATTTATGAATATTTTAGTAGTAGTAGATGTCTTGATATTAGGACCTTTAACATTGTATTCTCATGTTTAACATGTTCGAATTTTTAATAATTTTGCTACCTTACAGTAGCTCAGAAGGTCTTATTTCTGATTCTTTATTTTTCGTTTTTTAAGATATTGGATTTACTTGGTCCTAAAACTGAAGCTGATCTGGCTCCAGTCCCAAAAAGTGATAAGAAAACAAAACCAGCAGCCGCTGCACTAAAACCTAAAGGAGATAAAAAAGGTATAACTGTGCTGTACACAGGTACAACAGGTAAACTTTCATAGGGTGGGATGCTAATGTAGGGTGTAATTGGCTAGAAGTCACATTTATTATTTGTTACTGTTGCACTGCTCAACTTATAAATAAAATGAATAATGCTCCCATATGAATAGGACACAGCAAAAAGCTGTGAATATTCTTCACTTATCTAAATTGTATTGTAATACAAGCCTATCCCTATATTGCAGGTAAGGACTGACTCAACAAGCTACATCATAAATATTTTTTGTTATTTGTTGTAAATCTTCTTGGAAATGAGTCATCATATTTCATAATTTTGTGGATTACTTATGTGACTTTATTAATGTTTTAGGCACTTATGTACCAGAGAATGTAGAAGCACCTACCAATACTGAAGAAAAAGCTTCAGTGGCAGATTTAATGAGGAAACTCCCGTTTCATGCACCTGGAGAAAACTTTAAAACAGATGGTTACATAGTGACGCCAAATACAAAGAAACTGTTAGAAGAACATCTGAAAATAACTTCTGGTAAAGTAAGGACAAGATTTCCTCCGGAACCGAATGGTATCCTCCACATTGGGCATGCCAAGGCAATCAATATTAACTTTGGGTATGCAGCTGCACATGATGGCTTGTGTTTTCTGAGGTATGATGATACAAATCCAGAAAAGGAAGAAGAAAAATTCTTTGTTGGCATTAAAGATATGGTGGAGTGGTTAGGTAATAATATTTTTCTCAATGTTCAATTTCATTGTGCTAGAGCTTTTGATGATACAGGAAACATTTTTAGGTTAAAGGTTACTTATATACTTTTTATTATAGGTTATAGACCATATAAGGTGACACATTCTTCAGACTATTTTGATCAACTGTACAAATGGGCTGTACAGCTGATTAAAAAGGACCTAGCATATGTGTGCCATCAACGTTCTGAGGAAATCAAGGGATTCAATCCTCCTCCTTCACCTTGGAGAAACAGGCCAATTGAAGAAAGTCTACAATTGTTTGAGGTTTGTTTCACATTACTTTTAAAGTATCTACATTTGCTTTTAATAATAATTTTAGTAATAATATAATTCCTGTCAGTGTTTTGAGCTTTCATGTCTGTTTTCACAACCTTACCTCCTCATTTAATTGTTCTAAAAGCCAACCAGCCACCTAATTAAGGATCAGAAAGCTGTGTGTTTGTATTCTCAAGAGAAACAATAATCCTTATATTTTTTTAACTACTTATAAGTACTTAATTTGTTTATGGGAAGTATATTAAAAAGGCCCTAATTTTTATTATTCATAATTATATTTAATACAAAATTTACATTTTATTTTCCAGGACATGAAGAATGGTAAAATCGATGAAGGTGATGCCACACTGAGAATGAAAATCACCCTGGAAGAGGGCAAACAAGACCCTGTTGCTTATAGAATAAAATTCAAGCCCCATCACCGGACTGGCAGCAAATGGTGTATCTACCCCACTTATGATTACACACATTGCCTATGTGACAGCATTGAACATATTACTCACTCGTTATGTACTAAAGAATTTCAATCTAGGAGGTAAGATCAATTATTATTCACTGGTGGAATTGTAATTGATCAATGTAGTCATAATATTTTTTGTAAGTCACTAGGATATTATTATCATCACATGGTCACATGTCACACCCTGGGTTAGGTCTCCTCTCAATCCTCTTATAATGAGAAGGCCTAACTTGACCACCCTGGCCTAATGCAAGTAGGACTTCACACATGCAAATGTAGTCCAGTATGTTTACTAAATATTTTAGTGAAATTTTCTTTCATTAACACTGCAGTATCAATCGGTATAATAATATTTAAATATGAATTACTATTTCAGATCCTCATATTACTGGCTGTGTAATGCTCTGGACATATACTGTCCTGTGCAGTGGGAGTATGGTCGCTTGAATGTTAGCTACACTGTTGTCTCCAAGAGGAAAATAGCTAAACTTATTGAAGTTGGTATAGTTAATGGTAAGTTTATTTAGTTATAAATTTAAAATCTTTGCAATCACCAATAATAATAATATGTATTTTGTCTGTCATTCATTTTATCTTTCACATCTATTTGTTTATAATTGTATTTTCACAAGTGTGTTGCTTCTGACAATCTGAAGGTCACAGGTTGGTTTGTAACATAAAGTACATCTCTGGGCACAGCTGCTGGCTCTACTGCTCAAATAAAATATAATACTTAGTTTGACATACATTTTCAGTTATTACAACAAATTTTGAAGGTAATCCGCGGGCAACATTGACGTTCTATTGACATAGCTTCATAGTTTTTTTGTAACATGCAAGAAGGCGTACATTTAACGTATGATGACGAATATGTGTTAATTGTGTGAAGCTACTGTTCTGTGCCTTAGTATAAGTTTGTGGGTTGACAGACTGGGACGACCCGCGGCTGTACACGCTGTCGGCGCTGCGGCGGCGCGGCGTGCCGGCGGGCGCGGTGAACGCGTTCTGCGCGGCGCTGGGCGTGACAGGCGCCGCCGCCGCGCTGCACCCCGCCGCGCTCGACGCGGCTGCGCGGGAACACCTCAATGTCGCGGCGCCCAGGTCAGTCGACGACGACGACCTCCTGTTCAGAACTAATTCTGCTCAGGGCCCTGATTCACTAAGTCCCAAAAGATTTCGTGCTGATATCGTGTGACATCAAACCGTACCTCATTTCATGAACTCGGTAAGACAAAGAATCTTTAATGTCTACTCAATACGGCACATACACATACGATACATAGTCACGATATTTGACTTTTTAGCCTTTTTTCACTTTTAATCACGAGTAGACAAGACATTGCCCCGATACGAGTGTGAATGGTCATACAGAATAAGGCCCCAGTTCGCCCGACTCTACTCATGGTATAAGGCGTAAAACTGTAGTGGTTAAGTAGTAAAATCTCAGCCTCGGCTTGTTATGACGGGCACAATAGCAGGCAGGCAGGTAGCCAAACAGGTATAGACAAAGTTAGATTACAATACAGTAACGTACGAAGGTGCAATGAACGCTTTAAGCACAGGAGGGGGCCGCTGTCGTTCTTCATTCCGTTCGCCCTTCTCCCTTGCGAAACTTAGTTTACGCTAGTATACGGGAGCATTTTAGTCGAGTGGTAACCATTTAAGAAACTAAAATACAAGTTAGGCGTCCCTTGTGTTAGACCCTTTGACAAACTTATAAAGGATTAGGAGTCTCCTTATAAACTTACAAAGGATTGGCTGGATAACCATTTGAATTTTTAAAATGTTTGCAGAACCATGGTTGTCATCGAGCCACTCAAAATTACAATAACCAACTTCCCAAGTGACAAGCGCATTGAAGTAACAGTTCCTGATTTCCCCACTGAGCCAGAGCGGGGGTCGCACAAGGTGGTTTTGAACAAAGTGCTTTATATCGAAGCTACTGATTTTAAGGAGCAACCAGAAAAGGCGTATAGGCGCTTGACTTTAGAACAATCTGTCGGCTTGAGGCATGCTGGCTATGTTATAAAGGTAAAAAAAATGATTAATCCTGTGCCAATTTTTTTCTGTGATATAATTTGATATAAAGAGCATATAAGGATATTTTAAATATGAAGTTAGATTTGTGACTTATAAAATTTGTTAGTCTTATGTTTGATTTTTCCAGGTATCCAAGGTGATGAAAGATAGCAAAGGAAAAGTATCTGAGATTCAATGTACAATGCAACCTAGCGAAAACGCAGAGAAACAGAAGGCCTACATCCACTGGGTGTCTGAGCCCGTGCCAGTTGAAGTGCGACTGTATGAACCTTTGTAAGTATGAGAACTGTATTTTGTAATTTATCATATTTGTGACAAGGGGCCCCATCAATCATTTGTTGATTTTAGTGTCCCCATCAACTAAATTTAGTATCCCTAAAATTTTTTTTTGTCTCCATTCACTAATTTTGCCCTGGGTATAAATATTGGAGTCATTATACACTCCTTACATTAAGTACTGAGGGAAATTTTATCTAAAAACAGTCAATCTGGGCTTATTTTACAAAATGTATAACTATGTAGAGCTGGTAATAGACCTAATCCCTTAGCGGAATGTCCTTGCTTAGGACCCACACTGGACATGGGACCAAAGGACTACAAAGGGCTAAAAGGAAGAAAGAGTAGAGTAATCACTGACGAGTATTCAGACTGGACATGGGCCCTAAATCTTACTAGTTTTTGGGAAGGAAAGGGTCACAAAATAGACTTGAAATTTAATGTACAGGTTCAAACATAAAAATCCGGAAGACCCAAACGAGGTGCCTGGAGGCTTCCTATCAGACTGTGCAGAGGACACGCTGACAGTTGTTACTGCCTACGCTGGCGCATCTATTAAGGGAGCCAAGGTGTACGATAAATTCCAATTTGAAAGAATTGGTTTCTTCTCTGTAGATCCTGATACAACTGCAAAAAAAGTAAGTTATGTGATTTATATTTCACAAATCCATCATACAAGAATTTTCGAACTATGAACAAGGATTTAAAAATTGAATGATAGTGTTACCGAAAGTTGACTTATGATAAAAAAATACAAATATCTAATTAAAGACCTTTTATACTTTCGTAAAGAAAGTTGTGCCAAAGTTATCTTTACTTTAACTAAAAAACTATTAAAATTATTTTTTTATTTAATTTGGGATTAATGTGAAATTATAAAAATATCACACACAACCCACACTCAATTTCGCTGTATAATAAAGTTATAATGGTTCATACATGTCTATTATTCAGTATCTATTATACAAAGTAAGTATTATGCGATTTATTATAATTTTGTTATTTATAATATTTTGTAAATATACAATTAATGTATAATCTTGGGATAGTTCTCATTGATAATAATATTTATAGGTTATTGCCTTATTTGTATACCTGTTTAGCTGTCGGACTACAACTTGTTTTTAAATCCCACTAATTAACCTTGTGCCTAGGGAGACTGGTATACTCAACCATGCTATGCAATTCAGATAAATAGGCCAGCTAGTGGCCAATCTTTGTAAGATTCTTTCTAAATAAATTTACGACTTAAAACGAAAACTCAT
This sequence comes from Erynnis tages, assembly GCA_905147235.1. Classification (NCBI taxonomy): domain Eukaryota; kingdom Metazoa; phylum Arthropoda; class Insecta; order Lepidoptera; family Hesperiidae; genus Erynnis; species Erynnis tages. The sequence goes on along the minus strand of LR990077.1, from coordinate 5,316,409 downwards.
ATATTTATTTAAAAGCATGTTAAGAGCTGCCCATGACCAACATTGCTTAATTGTTTGATATAAGTTGTAATCTTTCCAATGCTGTGTGAATATAATTTAGCTGGTAGGCGAATTAAATTTGTATATCAGTGGCAAACATTATCAAAGTGCGTATAAAATAAATTCATTTTATACAAGAGATATTTATAATCTATTATAATTATTTTTTATTGGTTGGCAGGTAATATTTATTTCTTGCAAATTTTAAAACAAAATATTTCTTTCTAGATGGTCTTCAACAGAACAGTGTCGCTAAAAGAAGATACAGGAAAATAAATCTACATAATGTTATTAATAAGCAATATCTACATAATGTTATTAATATTTAAATGTAAATTTGATACATTTTTTAAAAATAAATAACTTATTTAGTTTTTTCGGAGTTTTCTTTAATTACATAGCACCTCGCTAAACAACTAAAAGTCTGTTTTTAATCTCTTAAAATAAGTCATGTAGATCTGGCAATCTAGTTTAAAACGAACTATAAAATGGCATCTCTACGTATTATACTATTTTACATTATACATTTGGGTCAAACGAAAGCAACTATGAGGTTGATTTTCATATGAGAGGAGAGCTTTATATTTTTTAATATTCTCTTTTCAACACTTACCAATTTTGTTTTTATTTTGGTTTTAAAATACTTATTAATAAACACAGGTAACAGAACTTTTTATTGAACTTTATCGAATGCTATCGTATTGAAGATTTCATTTGTTTCAAGGTATAGCACACTCAAGTATTTAGATGTGCAATAGGGTACAAATGACAAACCGCAATGAATTGTTCGTTGTCAGGATGTTTTTATTTTTATACAAAGTTTGATAAGAGACATTGACTCGTACCATTGTAGAATGGTACCCACCACTTGGGCAGGTTTAGGTGGTGGAGCCCTAGTAGCTCGTCCGGGGAGGTTCCGCCACCGCCAGCCTCTTAACCCGTCGCGTCGTAAAGCAGCATGTTCTTCATGTCTTGTGATTCGGCTGGGGACGTATGGTTGCTGAGGATACTTTATTTGAGTTGAACATGTTAGTCCTCATAAATAGCAAAGCGACCTCATTACCTCAGAAATGCGGTAACAACTTAACATCAGATGGCCTGCGAGCTACTGCAATTACTATAAAAGAAAGGTTTGAAGAATTTTTATATGACTTCGGTTGAGTAACTTTAAATATGTAATGCATGTTTTCTAATTAAATATGAATAAACAAATAAATAAGTAGGCATGTAATAATACATTAGGGACAGCGGTGGATATAATACTTAACATTTATTATATTAATTTATTTAATATCTTAAGTCACGTCGATACAAACAATATAATAATGTTCCTGGATATAGGAATAAGGTGTAAAAATTGCTTAAATCAATTTAAACTTACATCAAAGCCATAAATAAAAAAAACGATGTCTTCATACACATAGCAACTTAAATTGCGTATGATACTAGTATTTATACCCTAGTCCTGCAAAGATAAATCAATCACTGAACGCCAGGCAATGGACCGCAAGTTAATCAGGTTTCGTTCGGGGAGAATGGAGGTCGCGATAAATACCTACGCTACGCGAAACCAAGGTCCCTCGTAGCGGAGGGCGCAGGGCGGCGGGCGGCATTATCGAACGTGGGCGGCCGCGCATGGCACTCGCCGCCGACCCGCCGTTCCGCGATATGTACTACTACGCGGTCTCACGTAACAAAATCGGATTCGCAGTATCCACATTTACTAGTGACGAACAAATGATGTAGAACAATAAATACGACCCATCTGTTCGACGTAGAGCGAAGGTAAGTCCCCATTTTATTTTCATACTTTGCTTTGAGACACTAAAGATGTATCTAACTTTTCCACCTATCACATATTTAGTATTACACAGTTATAGATATTTCTATGGTCATTGCGTACCTTTATTTTTCTTGTCGTGTAATTTGGATTTTTACTTTGAATGTAAATATTATTTTGTTATAGATTTATTTAATCAGATAAAATTAATTAGCGATTAATGTTTCATATAATTCAATTTTATTCATTGCAATTTATCTTACGCAATCTATGAAGTTTAAAATTATTGTCAGCAAGGAACAAAACAGTAGGTACGTTGATAGATCCGTAGCAATTAGAGCCCGTAGCAGTTACATCAATATTCGTTGTAAGATAACTATGTAGTAGGTATTCCTTAAGTCTTTTACTACAGGTAGGTATTTTTAAACGCTCGCGCGCTCTGAATGTCTGTAATGTTAAATAATTACACAGTATATCATTATCATATTTCATATTAAAAACGTTTATTGGTTCTTAGATGTGAACCCAAACAATACTTATCCGTAGTTTAACGTCCCCGTACGCTCTATGTAATAGGTCTAGGTCAACTCTTTTATAAATTAGACCTCAGTGGTTTTGTAAGTTTAATACCTAAGTACCTAGTACATTTTAACTGGGATCGTGACAATTGGAGCGCAGATCGTTGCAAATCATACTATAATCTTGGTCTTTTTGTTAGTACCTACTTATTTCAACATTAGAGTATACATTTTGACAAAATATAAATGATTTGCTTTGATTTGATACATAACATACAGCTGTTTTTTGTTTAGGTATTGTATTTTTCGTACTTCCTTTGATATCAGCTTATGTAAGTAGTAAGTATGTATATAGGTATGTGACGTAGTCGTAAGTACAAAGTTTTAGTAATTTACACTTATATTATTAAGAGGAAAATTTGTATTTTTGTGTGTGTGTGTGTATGTTTGTAATGAATAAACTCAAAATCTGCTGTGCCGATTTTAAAAATTATTTCAGCATTGGAAAGCTACATTCACCCTGAGTAACATAGGCTATATTTATTGCTAGATTTAGTCAAATTAATTGGCAGAGCGTAGCCTGCCGGGTCAGCTAGTGTGATAATAAATATATGGTAATTTGTCATATATTCTTGTCTGTTACTACAGTAAAAATTAAACTATATTAGGATTTAACATCTATCAAAGTTTAATCAGGATTTATCTAAGGATAGAATTCATTTCATTTATTGGTAGTTAACTACTAGTAGCATTGGTAGGTAGATAGTCTTGATTTATTAAAGAAGATTAAAATAAATATGAATAGGTATATGTGTTACTTCGTTGCTTGTATAATCGATACCAAAGTAGAAAAATTAAGGTTTGAGGCGATCATCCACCAGGTATCTATTTGGTTGAAGAATTAGTACTTAATCATATAGGTACTTTTGTTGAACTTTTACCATTATCTACGTTTTGCATATCGACGCCAGCATTGTCAATGGCAGTGCAATTACTAATGTGGGTCACAATTAACATATCAACGATAACGGAATATAGCGGCACATCGTTTTAGGAGAGGTTTAACCTAAAAAGTTTAGGTCCCTAATATTCTTTGTGTAATTAAATAATGTTTGATTTTAAATGTATGTAAGAAATATTTTCCAGATATAGGTCAAATAAGAGATATTTCGGTCTTAATAAGGTTGTTATAGGGAAAGTTCTTAGATACGATTTAAGGTACGCGCACACTTTCACATAATAATCCATCTATCTGCAAATAAGACCCGCATGGAACCGAGATTATTCATTCACAATCATAATTCTTGGACTACTTAGTGTATTTCTAGGATATTGTGGAAGCGCTCTTAGACATTATTAAAATGAAGACTAAGATATAGTAACCGTAAATTCGTGAGCACAGATTATCGGTGGTAGGGACATTGTATACTTTCGGCCAATGTACAGCAGCCGAAAAAACGTGCTGGACTAATCAACTATACCTACCTGCGAATCATCGCTGTCGGTTTGTTTACGGCCGATACGGTATTAAACCAGCGGGGATCTTAAAATATTGCCGTAGCCGAGTTGATTAGAGCACGCCTACGCTACGTCTTCAGACAATAACATTTTATTAAGCACTATAATAAATATCTTGCCTATAGTTTCTCCCTAATATACCATATAAGTACCTATAGTAAACATATTGTTTTAAGACCTAGTGTTATTTCACTATATTATAACGTAACAATGTCATTATTATTGTTGTAAATCGAACAAAGAACAATACATTTATTAATTACACACTTATAACGGTGGGATTTTAAAAACGCTGAAATTATTCCTTTTTACATCTTAATTATGCCAATATTCTTTAAAAGCCACGTCTTTTTAGCAAAAACTACGTTAAAATTGAAAGGACAAAATCGGCGACGTTGTATTGTATCTCAAAATCGAAACTTTTGTTTCACAGCCCCCTACCATTGTAGTACCTGTTCAAAGAAGTATCATCTATAATTCTCATTCATATTCATATAGGTACCGATGTTGTAGCCTTTCTTCAATAGCCGGCATCTTAACATTGATAAAGCCGTGTGACATTGAGTTTTTCTGGTTGTTCTAAACAAGGAACAAGAATGAAGTCAGTTACAAATTTGGTATGGTTTGTAATATTGTATCTACTGTTTATTAATCCTTTTAACACCGCGTTTCCTGAAATAGCAAAATGTCAAATAAATTGACTTTTTAAACGTATGGGTAGAGTCTCCAAACGTCCAATATCAGACAGTAGTGTTCTACAATTCTACTTCTGAATTATTGTAGAACACTACCTCCCGCTGAGGTTCTATACGTAACGAGGGAGCCCTTTATATCGCATGAAAAACGACAGCGTAGATTTATTCTCGCGTGAATTGGACAGGCGGCTCCCATTCTTTTTCTCAATTGGGTGTGTCGGCGCGGCGTCAGATGACAGTCAAGTGTTTAACATGAATACGTCGTTAGTTGCCAGTTAGACGTATGCCTACAGCAGACAGAGAATTAAATACAGAGACGAACAGTATTTGAGTTCTTCAAACTGTACTTTACTCAACTTAGGGTGCGTTTCCACTACCACAGAGGTAGGCGACGCATCAGTGAAACGCACCTTGAGTATTGGGTGTGTCAGTAGAATAGATGTGGAACTGAAAATGAGCCAGTGCCATGAGCCAGTCATAGCAATATGCAATTAGCTTTAAGTTTTAGAGCTAAAGTTGGAAAATGGAACTGAAAATGATAAGCTCGAGATTCTAAAACAACCCCTCCTTATGTTGAGTAGTCAGTCATAGCAAAGTAGCTTCGAATTTATAAAATAGGAGCCAAAAATTGAATGGAATTTATACGCACTTATGCAATGTATTAGGAATTTTATTACAACTGGCGTCGGCGATGCGTATTCGTCCTTTTAATCGCCCACGCAACAGTGCACACCTACGCATACTCGCTATGGTTATGACGTAATTAGATAACCATAAATAGATAACACCATGTCCTCAAATTCAATAAATTTATCATCCTGTAAGTATCTATAAAATAAATAAGTAGCATTTGTGTATCTGATGTCTTTGTATTGTTTTTTACTATTTTACAATTAAAATTAATTTTGGCATTGTGATGTACATACTTCTCCACCATTCTTTGGAGATGGCCCCCCTAAGACTGGAAAATAGCAACACACTGATTGCAATCCTTTGAAATTAGATTCAGTTCTCCGTGGAAGTAGGTATAGATCTTAAAACGCAGGATTATGACTAGCAAATACTTATTTTTGCAATTTCGTAGCACCCCCGTAGCAATAGTAGGTAATCGTAACTCGTAGCTCTCCAACCGTTTTCTTTTATAGCTATCATTAAAGTTGGTCTGTTATGGCTAGATAACCGGTAAACCAGAGAATTTAGATGATTTAGGTCAGACATCCTGAGGCTATTGTCATGTTATTGCTTATAACGTTATTAATTTTTTGACACTGGTAGGTATGCGCCAAATTTTACAATCTACTCACAGATAAATATATACTGATATAATGAGAAACACTTAGAGTTATTGTCATCTGGAGAGGCATTTAGAGTAATTTGTGTAGTAGTTTGTAGGTATTCCTGAGTTTCGGTTGAAGAGGTGTGGATGAGGCCACAGAAATATGTCAATGAAATGTCTCAGAAAATCTTAAGGTCCTTGCAGAGGTTGGATATTACAGAAAATAATACCGATTATATTCCTAGAGATTATATAAATTTTATTTAAAATACGTGTTTACCCAATTTGCAAAATGCTTTTCATGATTTCAACAGAATAAAGATCCGGTAAATATGGATGCTGTAGAAATTGAGTTTAATTGTTGACATGAATGAATATATGTATTTCTTTTTCAAACCTCCACTGTAATTTTGTTATTTTTTTTTTCTATAAAGACATTCTTAAGGAAAGCCAATACAATGGCATGTAGTTATAGGTAGAAACGTAATACAGACTTAATTAAATTTGCCTTAGGGGAGATAAAAAGTCTGGACGGTAATATACTTATACTCTTAAGTTTAAGAGGCGATAAACTCACTTTTACCAAATAAATTCAAATGATAAATATAAGTTTTCTCATAAAAATATTAGATTAGTGCAGATCATTGGGCACGTGCCAACCGAGTTTATTGATTTACGAAACTATGTAAGTATCTGAGCGCTAGGTTGTTATTGAACGTCTCTCAAACTTCTATTAATTACGTTTCGATATAATTGTGTTAATATCCTATAATCCCATGAATAATGGTTTTTTGTTTACTTTTGTAGGTACGTGTCTAATTTGTTTGCCCTACTTTTAACCAATTAACGGCGTAAGAAATTTTAGTCATAGGTAATTATAGGAATCGTAGGAAATAATATATTGGTGAACCTATAAGATGGCTTCTGGCAGTAGGTTTGATTACAGAAATTTTACCGTTTTGAATATACCTTAATGCTTTTATATTAATATTTTATATTATTTATATCGCTTTATTTTTATACGAGAGTAGTAAGTACCTACCTATATTCGTATTTGGGTCGGCACTGCAAATACTGAAACCGGGCAAAGAGATGCTCTCTTTGTGGGTTTGAAAATGGCTATTTAAGTAGAGTGACGTAAAACTTGGTGTTGACATTTATTAATAGGTAACTAACAGTCCATTCCCTGTGGTCGGCGCTACCTACGCGCTACGGCGTCTCGTCAATTCTGTCTATACAATCTATAGCTGTTAATTTGTCGTTTAGGTAACGGTCCATTACTTATTCAGTCTTGTTTCTCAAATGAACGAGAATGCTAACATAAACTTATTAAGACATTCCATTGCACGTAGGTACCTATAGGTAGTGAGCTTTTATTATTGTTCTTTGTTCTTTATAAGATTATTTCTTTACTAATTTTAATGATTTCTTTGTTCCAGAGTATATTAAATGTAATATAAGAAGTGATAATTATGACAAGCAATAATATTTTTAATTATAATGGGTTTAACAGAGCCCATATATAACTATTTGTATAGTTCAGTAACGATCATATCAAAATTATGGACATTCAGAAACAACAGCTATGTCCACGGTTGGTGGATTATTTAACTATAGTGGGAGCGCGCCCTAACACTTCAGGAAAAGGACTCGCGCCAATTCAGGTACCTAATAATTTTGTATAAATACTTATGTACCATAAGGTACCTACTCGAAAACTTTCCAAGGTAAGTTGTAGAACATAATATGTAGATATATTATGTTCTAAGTTGTAGAACATAATATGTAGATATATTATGTTCTACAACGTTATACGAATGGCATACGAAAGACTGCTAAACTCTATGCAAATTATATAAATATGCCGAACTAAAAACCCTAGACTAAAGTCCGGCATAATATATAGCTTATCAGCTGTTATGTGTGTCTAAACCACCAGAATTGACTGCCTAACGTGCCAATCAGGTTACGGAAGTGAGCCGAGATTTGTCATTAACTCTCGCCCGCGTTGGATGAAATACTAGTTATCTATCGATGACGACTACCTCGGACTACCTATGCTACTACTTTCTATCAATAACAACCGCGACCGACGACGGCTAAACGCGCTTTCCGATGATTTTTACTCGTTTAAAGCAATCTGTCGGTAACAGGCACCAGAGCTGCTACGCCGGTACCCACTAACGAACCACGATGACTTCCCTCTGCCGCTGGACATGGTGTACTTTTGCCAGCCGGAGGGCTGCGTGTCGGTGGGGCCGAGGCGGGCGACCGCTCACCTCGCCACTAGAGATACCACTTCTTTTGTATTCACCCTCACCGACAAGGATTCCGGTAAGTTTACAAGTATATGTCCTAATAATAATTGGGGATCTTGATATTGTTCATATTCAGTTTTTATATGTAACCACAGAATACATAATAAAATATACTCCGATAAAAAAGTGCAGTAGAAATATCTGTCTAAAGATAAACACCTTTTTTGTGTCTGAATCTAATTACCGTTCTTATATAAAATCACGCAAACAGACAAACGAGCCACCTGAAAAGTGGAAAGTGGTCTCCGTCGCCTATGGAAATAGGCAATATCAGGAGAGCACTAATAGCGAGCGTTGCCGGCTTTGAAGGAGTGCTCTTTTTACGCCTTCTTTGAAGAACTCCATGTCATAGACCCTGTTGAGGTTTTCATAGATAATAATTGATGAAGTAATAGTAACTCATAATTATTGGTTATATGAGATATAATTTATACTCTAGCATTATTTATTCAATGAAAAATTAAAATGTAACTTACCACGTAACAAACGGGGTGATCGTTTTTAATAAAAGAGATCATATTTACGTGATATAATCGCCTCCACACATCGCCCCGCCCGTATATTCTATTACATACTACACGTACAAGGATTAACGTAATTATAGGAACGTAGCAACAGTATCCTTCATCTCTAACAAATTAATTGGGGCAGAAATGCTCTCGGGATCCCAAAGACCGCTTCTTTAATCAGGAAATAATGCCGTCATTATGTTATCCTTGCCAAATATAGAGAAAAGGGTACGCTGTAATAAAATACCAAAGAAATTAAGATCAGCCTTACTTTGCTCTTAGTCTTCTTGAAATGCTTTTAAGGCTTTTTAGGAGGGTTATAAAATTAAATGGGCATACTTGGCACGCGCGTTGCATAGTGATAATAGACTGCATCAGTGTATCAAGAGGGATTGCGGAACGTATGACAAAGAGGTTATTGTACACTACAAATATCAAAAAAGAATGTAAAAAAGTTAAAAAAAAAACTGAAATCCGACCGATTACCTTATCAGTGCCAGCCTCTGAACAAGCGAAACATGTTTATGCCTTCATCATAAATACGATAAATCGTCTATATAGCAAATTAAGTACTACTGTACGCAGCTCGTCAATTGCTTTTATCCCGAAAATAGCTATTTACATTTTTAATACTTGTATATGCCTTCCATCTCTCTGTAATGCAAAATTGTTTGTAATGCATAGTGCACGTAAGTATGGTAAGGTCGATATGTACTTAAGTAAAAAAACTGAATAAATTATTGTTTAAAAGAAAGAGACTCGGTTCAGGTAAAACGCGGTTCGGCATATGCGTCAACTTCTACCGCGCGGTGGAGCGGACGCCGGCGCCGGGCCCGCGGGAGCGCAGCGTGCTCCGCCGTGAGTCCTGGAGGAAGTCCATGGAGAAGAGCTCGGACTCCGCCTTCTCTAGGTGAACACTTGCTTCTAGAACTAAAGAAAGAAAGATTTCCTTAAGATCTACAGTGGCGTGTAAAAGTTTCGGCCACCCTTTTTTTAATTAATAAAATATTTATTCCTCCCCTCGTTGTTCAAGGTATTTAAAAGAGTCAGGATAAAGAATATAATGTTTTTCTTTAGCATATATGTATGTCACATACACATAGACATAGTTATGTACAGTAAAAGACAGGTAGGTATGTTGCCCCAATACCTAAATATAAATAAAATGACTACAGTTTGTTATTATTATTACGAAATGAAATCATTTGTTTGCCTAATTGAAGATGTTTCTGTTACTGTCACCAATACTGATGATTAGCCTAACGACACGCGGACCCTCGGGAGCAAACACATTTATTTACGGCTTCGTATTCATGCAGCCTGCATACTTGACTTGACTTTCTTACACCGAACCTCTCGCCATCTTAACGAACCCGGACGCTCTAATGTATTGCTTGTGTCTCGGGTTCCAGGAGTTCCAAGACCATCTTTGTATGTTCGACTTTATTTGAGCAATTGAAATCAATTGGTCTGCATGCCCATTTGCTAATATCCCAATTAGTCTTCGCCGAAATGCTCATATTCTTTTCTTTACTCATTACCACACACATTACCTCAGTAGTCTTGTCATCCCCAGGAGTCGTCCCAAAAACTATTAAAAATGCCCAGTTACACATTGCACATGTTACAAAAATCAACTACAATATTGAACACCTGCCGAATGGCAAGAAATTTTTTACTTTTCTACAATCTCTAATAAAAATAATAAAAAAAACCTTTTATCACACAGTTACAGAAGTTCACAGTTCCAAGCTCTATCCACTTTCAGTGTGTGTGTTTGACTTCTCCAACGTTTTCCACTCACTCCTGTCATTTGCCACTGGCAGATGGTCAGCTTTTCCTCCTTCTACTGTAGCACTGTAAACAATGAAAGTAGCTATCTAGCTTGCTGGTACTAGCAGTACTGGCATAGTGGGAAGTGACGGGCGGCATGTGTTCCAGTGACTATAGGAGCAGCAACGTGGCGCCGAGCGACTCGGAACGTGACTACAGCGCGGCGCCGCGCCTGGCGCCCGCCAACGACTCCGAGAGCGGCGGCTCGCACTCGCCCAGCCCGCGCGCCTCCAGGAAACGACAGGTCTGATACACTTTATTCCTGCCTTCCCTCAGCCAACATTTGTCTCTAGGACGTAAGCCTCTCCCAGGGCGTCATCGAGCAGGAGTCCCACGCTACGTTTTCCTAGTCAATAATGATCGATGGCAATGGCCTGACCACATAGTTCGAAGGATATTTATATCCGTTGGGGAAGAAAGATTTGATTAGATTATGATTTGATATCCGTATTCATTATGAGGTGCACCACCACCACTTATTAACTACCTTTATATGAAAAGCATCAGAAATTCAAAATGGTTCTGAAAAATAGGTTTACATGTAAAGCTTATCCAGAAAAGAACAAAGAGGCATCATTGAACTGCTGTCAATGTTTTGGTTTTCCAGTCTTACAGTCGATTCATTACTTAAAATCTTTATATTTCATAGAATTTGCTTTTTTGGGTCAACTTCCTTATCTTTAATGTATTGAACTGTATATTTTTGTTTCAGCGGGTGCGAAATCATTCCTTAACCTCCCTGTGCCTATTATCCCATCATCCTTTCTTCTCCACATTCCGTGAGTGCCTATTTATCCTTAAAAAATTAATTGATGCCTGTAACGAGTCTTCCAGTCCGCGACGCGTCGGAGCGTCCAGACAAATATTTAGGTAAGCTAGTACAGCAGATTATTCTCCAATATACACAAACCTATCAATTTCGTACTCATCTCGATAATATTAGTAATAGGTATTTATTATTATACTCTATCCTTAATCGATGTTTACAACTTAAATAACCCATTAATGACCCACTACAGGGTCGGGTCTCCTCTCACAATGAGTGGGATGTAGGTCTTAGTCCACCACGCTGGCCTACTGCAAGGTTGATGCCTTGACTGACTGTTGACTTCACATGCCTTTGATAACATTTTTTTGTGAGCTCGCAGGCATGCAGGTTTCCTCACAATGTTTTCATTCACCGTAATTACCGTAACAGCAGGTGATATTTAATTTTATAAAGCGCACATAACTTTTTTTACAAAGTCATTGGTGCGTGCCACTGGGATTCGAAACCAGATCCCTCGATTCGAGGTCGAATTCTAAGCCACTAGGCTATCACAAATGCTTTCTGGGAAATGACCCAATACAAAATGAGTTACGTAAAACTTTTTGGATATACATACACAAAGCAAATACTTAGGTTGAAACAAGTACGTTCTGTTTCAATATAAGTATTCAATATTAGAAAACTTTTATGCGATAGAAATGAACGGATATAGTAAAATTAATCTGTTCGGGTCCGGTCAATATTTATATATGTGTGTGTCAATAATATGTAGCTTTGAAGTCAACAAACGATTTTACTTTTAACGTTTCCGACTATAAAGTCTGACAACCAAACAACAATAACAGTAAAAGCCGTTTATTGCCCTGTAAAAAGAACGGCCACTCAACTTTGTAAAATTTAAAGTTTAAGTCGTCCTATCAAATGTTCTAACATTTAGCGTTCGTCGTCTATAGTATACATTTGGCGGTCGCGTCGTTTAAGCAACGGGTGCTGTAAATATTATTATTTTTATGGTCCTAAGTTATTAAGTTAAGATTTATTTTTCGCGATATACCTTATTGCATATACTTTTTTTCGATTAGGTAAGGCCCATGTCCTGCAATGATTAGCTCAAGAGACTCAAAGTAAGGAAGAAAGGATATTCTTATATCGAAATACACTAACAGAATATACAGAAGATAATAATAATACGTTACAAAAGTAGAATAGCTTTGATATATCACCAAGATATAGTCACAGGGAGTTTAAATACGCAACACACACTGGATAATTATTCCATTCTACTTTCCACCGATTGGGGTTGTCAATGGGTTGCAATGACTACTTAACGTCAGACGGCCTGCATGCTCGTTTGCTGATAAGTATTTAAAAGGCATTTATGGTATGGACGTAATATATGATGGGTCCAGGGACACAGTGTGGTCGGTGCTGACGGGGCAGGCGTACGACAACACGCCGACCATCGTGCTCCACGACGTGAAGGAGATCGAGACGTGGATCCTGCGCTTGCTGTCCGCACCCGTGCCCGTGCCCGGCAAGACGCGCGTCGAACTCGAGGTAAGGATTTATGTTGTTGTTATATCATGTACTAGCTTAACTTATGTAGAACAAAATTGAGCGAAAATAAAACTTGTGCATTGTTAGTCGCGGTCACCACTTGGAGGTGTATACCAATAGCAATTAAAGTGTTGATTAAAACTCAGATAATCAGAAAATTCTTATGTAAAGATATTCAATGAAAGTGCGATGGATGATATCAAAAAGTTTGAAATGGTTTGGCCACTAACTCACATTTTAATTTTGAATAGGGTGGCGGAATAAAACGGGAGGTATACCTTCATATTTATACCGTTTCATCAGCTGGACATAAAAAAGGTGATAGCCATGTGTAGAAATTGTTTAAATCGGCGAGGGGTATAAGAAATATGATGATCACTATCTGTCATGACTTCTACTGCCAAAAACACCCTTTATGCTGACTTCATTTTATTCTAATTTTTTATTTTATGTGTTTTCAATCAGGTGCTGTCACCTACTGCACACTCGCCTCTGTTGTTCGCGCTACCGGATCACACGAGGTTCAGTTTAGTAGACTTTCCACTACATTTACCGTTGGAACTCTTAGGTAAGTGTCCTCTGTGACCTTCATAATTATTTTAATCCGCTTTTAATTTTTGGTAATTGACGGATAACGGACAGTAACTGTCTACAAAAGCAAACTTATTTGACCAATGCAGTTATGCAGGAGTCATCCTCCATTTACCTTTTAAAGTCATGTACCTACCTTTAGATATCGCTCGTTGGTATTTTCTTTGTAGTGATTGTCGATTATGCTAACGAGGGGCGGTTAATTATCTCTCACATTTTAAGGATAATTATATTTGGTATAGCAAAATATCAAAGGCGTAGATAATGCCTGAGAGTTTCCCATAATGCTTTCCATAGTGTTTTTACATTATGCCAGCGTGGTAGACGAAGGCGCAGACCGTGTTCGGTGTCAGCAACGGGTTATGAAACTCAGCTAATCACAATATGATTGAAGGTTAAACTGGTTTAACAACTGTAAAAATTGAAGCTTGCGTGTTACAGGTATCGACACGTGTCTCAAAGTTCTGACGCTGATACTAATGGAGAACAAAGTGGTGGTGCAGTCGCGCGACTACAACGCGCTGTCGATGTCGGTGATGGCGCTGGTCGCGATGCTGTACCCGCTCGAGTACATGTTCCCGGCGATCCCGCTGCTGCCGAGCTGCATGAACTGCGCCGAACAACTGCTCTTAGCGCCCACGCCCTTCCTCATCGGGATACCGGCCACCTTTCTCACGTATAAAAAGAATTTCAGGTGAGGAAGGTTTATTTGGATTTATTAAAAGCGCGCATAGCCCCGCTTAACTAAGCAACGTCGAGTTTGGTCGGTATTTGTATGGGTATCTAGGTCGCTAGTGGCGTATTCAATACACGCTTCCACGAAGATCGTATAGGTAGGTGGTTTGAAAACATCCGACACGGGTTGGCCATTAGCCCGTTTCTCCACCAAGTACGATACTTAATTCAGGATTTTTAATTTTATAAAGCGCACATAACTTTTTTTACGAAGTGATTGGTGCGTACCAAGGGGATTCGAACCCGGACCCCTCGATTCGACCACTGGACTATCACCGTTCTTTTTCAGCGGTACATAAAAGGGCTTTATATATATTTAGATGTAAGATTCATAGCGTTAGTAGCAGCATTTATTGAAATTTAAATTTTTGCAGATTGCCAGATGACATCTGGCTAGTGGATCTAGATTCAACGAAACTCATGTGTCCATCTGGCAGTGATCAAGAGCTGCCCGCGCTTCCGGAGCCTGAGAGTTCGGTGCTCAAAAACCATCTCAAGCAGGTATCTGTTCAAAAAAAACATTCCACAGAATGTGTGTGTGTGTGTCAATCTTCCAAATTCTTGTTCACGTTACTTTCTTCTATTTCACATTTAGCATCCTATTCGGTGTTGCTGATCGGCTGATGTGATTATCGAATGCAACTATTTAGCTATCTATATTTTTAATTCACTGACACAAACTGAAAAATCATAATACTGAGTCTTAACAAATATTTCACTCGTTACACACACTGTTATCTGTCAATATTTCCTGCTTTGCTATATTTATAACGATGCACATTAAAAAAAATTGACAAATAATGTGTGTCTAACGAATACTATTGTCATAATCCTTCTTTATTTTTACCCGTCTTTTTTTCAGTTACAGACACAACTATCACTAATACTGAGTCACTTTTCTATCATGCTAGGCAATGCAACTCATGGGAAATGCCGGAACTGGTGTAAATATTACTATTTTTTTTTCATTGCACACCTTACTGTTATTCACTGTAATACGAGTCTTGTGCATAATATGAAAGATGCCATCCTTTTAGAATCAATCCAGGAACACATCAAAATTTACTATCCTAACGTAAGCTCTTTCTGTTATATTGAATGAGTACATTCATATTCAGTTCAAAATTCACATACTCTAAGAGGGGGCATATATTTTATAGGATATGTGACTGAATTTATGTTACGCATTACTGAATATCAAAATAAAATTATTACCGACTAAATCCGTAATAAAATATTGCTTTAAGTTGACACTTCTATAATAATGCATCTATCTGTATCTTTCTATGCTGGCTTCATTGTTATAACATAAATTCAGCCATTTTAAAAACAACAGAACTCAGCATGTGGTGTGCTAATAATATATAAAATAATAATATACATTTTATTTTTACTATAATTTATTTACTACTCATAACCAGACAGCTTTCTCCTTCTTATTTTCATTTACCTATTTTCTTTCTGACTTATTTTCGCACAACAATTGGTTAGAATTTGATCCGAGTTTTAACCCAAATTCTTTATAGGTTTTACAACATGATGCAAAATACGGCGATTATGAAACGGCGGCTTATTGTAAATTAAAAAAAAAAGTTCAATCAATTAAGTTCACATTCAAGGGGAGCTGTCGGTGGATTTATTATATTGCATTGTACAATTATAAAGATGTGCTTGAATTGTGTATGAATGTAGTGCATTGCTCGTTATATTTAAGTAATTTGCGTAAATTCAATACAGATGAATTGTTTGAAATGCTAAATGCTTGAAATGCCATGAATTATTTGTTTTTTTTATTAAGTATAAGTAATGGGCTTGTAATGCGGTTTCAAGTTAACTCTGAAACCAGGTGTTTTAGTAAAGTTTGACTGAAATATCTTGCTTAGAATAATGTTAAATGATTTGATAATTAAATATATTACTTTGTAATTGTAACGTTGGAATGCTAGAATTGCCTTACTATACCTAAATAAATATAAATATCGTGTATAAATATGACATAGGACAAATCAGTGTAAGTAATATAATAAGCGCGCTATTACGTTGAACGAACCAGTAATATTTATCTTGTTCACGTGACGTGTCTTGTTCTTCTTAGGCAATAAGCAGTTTAACGAGCACGTCCGTAGAGCAAGCCACGGCGCTGTTGATGCCTTCGAGAAGGGATAGCGTCGGGGGTGCAACATTGAAGTGAGTGTTTTATAACGATAAGGTAGCTGTAATGTAATAATAAGTCTTACCAATGAAATTGCCGTTCCGTAGCACCTACTGACGATTACAAATAAAAATATTTTTCGTTAGTCTTAGAATTCTAAATTCAAATACATTTTGTCATAATAATATGGTACTTATTCTTTTTTCAAAATTAATTTTATGTTTAATTTAATGATCAACATTAAGTTTTCATCGCTTATAAATGGAGTTCTGGATTCGAATCCCAGCAGAGATTGAATGATGAAATTACTGTTTCGGGTTTGTGTGTGTCGTGTGGGAACACAGAGAATCCTATTGTGGAGATATGAATGTCAAATGCTTTTTGTCGTTCTATATTACCTTACTCTCTTTTCTATGGTTGCGTGGCAGGGTGCAGCCGGCGGCGTTCAGCACGTCGCACAGCACGCCGGAGAGCCGGCGCGTGTCGCTGGGCGGCAGCGGGCCGCTCGCGCCGCGCCACTCGCTCAATTCGCCGCACACGCCGCACACGCCGCACACGCCGCACTCGCCGCACTCGCACTCGCAGTCGCCGCACACGCCGCCGCAGCCCTTCAACCCGCTTATATACGGAAACGATGTCGATTCCGTTGACGTAGCTACTCGCGTTGCTATGGTGAGTGCGGCCTATAATAGTAATGTAAACTGCGGACGCGAACCAGAAAGAATTTCGTCCAATGATCTCGCTGCCTACTGTCAGTTGTCGCAAATAGTTTGTACAATTGCGAATTTTCAGCAATATCAAAACATTAAAAAGAAAAAACGGTTTACTCAGATAATTGAATTATTATACTTTGATTATATATTGTGTATTTGTCAAAACACCGAATGATAATGGACAGTGCTACAAACATATAGGGCAGTGGATTTATTTGGTGAAAACTTAATATTTTTTGAGATCTCATGACAAAAATGACAAAGTTTAGCGGTTGAGCCCGGTTGAGTATCACAAATTTTGTAGGTATTCGAAATTTTAGTTTTTTTATACCTACTCGTGTCGTGACAAAGCCAACGGAAAACACATGCGTATAAGATCAATTTATACTGCCCTAGGTAAAATGTTTATAATCCCTTAAGATAGCGATCATTGCTACTGTGCGAGTGTGACATATATTTATGCGGGAGTGACAGAGATAGGTAGACCCGGGTTGGTGTACGAATTTCTTCGTGGGTTGCTACAGCGGTATAGAATATAATATGAATACTCCCATAAAATCGTAATAACTCCATAATTATTTCCAGTCCTGTACCTTCCAGTTTTTTTGAATGTAATATTTATACATATAATTATTTGAAATACTGAAGCATTCATGTGACCACAGCGGTGGTCAATCATATAACAGTCAGCACTGATCGTTAATACCTACCTAGCGCACCTTACGACGGTTAACCTTTTTAGATCTCATGGGATTTTGTCAGGAAGTACGATAAACTAAGCTCAGTTCAAAACCTTCAACATTAACAGCAATTTTAAATCATTTTACATTTAAAAATAATTAAATTTAAAATTTTATATACAGGTGCGGTTCTTCAACTCACAAAACATTTTGGCGAACTTTATGGAACACACGCGCACGCTGCGACTCTACCCGCGGCCGGTGGTCGCCTTCCAGATCAACAGCTTCCTACGATCCCGTCCTAGAACTACGTCTTTTCTTAACAAGTTTGCAAGAACACAGGTAAGTTAAGAAATAAACAATACTATGATTTTTTTAAAAATACAATTTTAATTGGCCTTTTCAATGTTGCAAATGATTCTAATTTGAATAGTAGCTTAATTTGATTATGGTATACATGTATCTATATTTGATGATTTGAGTTTAATTTTGCACACACAGCACAGAACCCCAGAATAACGAATACCTACCATTAGCTTATGTGTAAAAATATTGCTTACTCTTTAGTCTTAATAAATTTCATTTATCGTAGGAGATTTTACAATGGAACGGCGGCAGCTAAACAATTTCTTCTTCGTTTACTGCGTGTAATGTAGTTTAGGAGAAGTTCGACCATAAATTTATTGTCCTTTAAGGCACGCCTCAATGTTATTTTAAATTTGTAATACATTAAAACGTCAACAGGCGGTCGAGTTCCTAGCGGAGTGGTCGCTAACGCCGTGCAACGTGGCGTTCCTGCGCGTGCAGACGGGCGTGTTCGACCCGCGCCAGATCGGCGACAAGCCCAAGTGGTTCGCCGACCAGCTGCAGCCCATCCGCTTCGCCGTGTGGGACGACGGCAGCTCGCTCAATGGCGCCTTGAGGCAGCTGCAGCGGCAAGAGAACCAGCCCACAGGTGACCGTTGTTCCATGTACTGTGTACGATGTACGATGTACGTGTTGAAGTGTTCGGTCTGTAGGTAGAGTTCATTTTGAAATTCATTTTGTCCCCGATTGAACTTGAGGAGTTCTATCTTACCGTTTCGATACAAGCAACACATATACGATGGTTTTTATTCCCATTCAAATAAAGTATTTGTTCGGGAATAATATATTTGTTCAAAAGACTTTGTAACTTCAATATATTAGTATCATAAGTGATAGGCGATATATTAAGGTTATCATGAAGTAATTTATTTTCTTTAACGCTTCATTCATGTCCAGATGAGAGCGGATCGGACTCCGAAGCGGCTGAGAGTACGAGTTCATCGTATTCGTCTCTGAGTGACTTTGTCTCCGAGATGGCATCTTCAGATTTATCGCCAGGTATGTAAAATATTAACATGAGTTTATTTTAAAGAGATTCTGTGTTAACTGTACATAAAACAGATATTTTTGTTTTAGGGGGAAATCAACATGTATTAGGAGAAACCTATAACGCAGTGGTACAAGTTCCTATGACGCTGTCTTCTTCTTTGGATCCAAAAACGGTAAAATATGAACTTCATCAGACATTGCTAGACTGCTAGACTCATGGAATTCGAATGCAATACAATGGGTCCCTATATACAAATAAAATTACACTACTTTCAAAATCGTGAAAATTGATATTTAAAATCGACTCCTATATTTTCTCATAATACATAATTTTATCTTTGGTGGAAAATTCTTAGGTGTACAGTCCGCCTTCATCGCTGATGTACGGGGAGGCAGAGGGCGGGGGGAACCGCGAGGGGCGAGCGTCGACCTCTCCGTCGCCGTCGCCGTCGGGCTCCAGCTCGGAACACAGCGACCTCTCCGACGACGAGGCGCCCCGCGACGTGGCAAGGCCCGACCACTCTGAGACACCACACGCCCCGCCTGTGAACAAAAGTGTATGAACCTGTTTGTTAAAGCCTGCTTGTTACTGTCGGTTACAATTATTTTTGTTTTTTTGTAACTAAGCTGGGAACCCTATGCGCAATGCTATTATAGAATTTGTATTATAATAGAAACAACAAATGTCCAGTTGTGTATAACGCAGAAAAACAGTATACAAATAGTATTTAATTCATTGTATAGCAAGCTAGAATTTAGATTACAACACAATTACACCCAAAAGATAATCTCGTTTATAGTTCGCACTCGTGCATGTTGGTCCTTACTGTTTATAAATAAACGAAGAATCTATTACTTTTATTGAAAAATTGAGTGTTGCACGCTTTTCAATTTGTACAGTAACATCAAATTAATCTTTTGGGTGAAACTGTCCGCTAGTACGCATATGCACAATCGTCACACGTAGTCGGGTGTTGGGCGTAGGACACGGATAGCGGTAGCTTCGGGCGCGAGTCGGACTCCAACTCGACGACGACGCCCGCGACGGTGATCAGCCGCCGCCGACCCGACAGCGGCAGCGCCAGCGACTCCGACCGCGCCGTCACGCCCTCGCACCAGTCGCAGTCGCAGTCGCACCGCTCGCTGCAGTCGCAGCTGTCGCACCAGTCGCTGCAGTCGCAGCAGTCATTCCAGTCGCCGCGCTCGCCGCACTCCCCCCACATGCACGCACAGTCACATATGAAGGTATGCCGCACGATAACCGAACACTCGCGTATACGTTGTATAAGCCTAAGTTTAATGATTTTATTAGTCACCATATGCTATAGCACACAACACAAGCATCAATAAATAATACATTGACACATAACATCATACACAGACCATCAATAAGTGAAGGCATGAACAGCTTGTGACAATTTGGGTACAGAAATTTAACGCTAATTAGTCCAAGAGTAGGTCTTTTGGTTCAGACCAACATCATTGAAATTGTGAAATACACTAAACTTATTATACAACACTTTTTTTGTTAATTTAATGAAGATGTTTGTCATGTTGTCCTTTCAGAATACGGGAGTGTCGAGACAGGCATCCCAAACATCTTTACTGGAACAATTTGCAGCGCAGGCGAAGGAGCTAGTTCGCGAGACCACACGACAAAGTAGCCAAGAAGGCTTGCTTGCACACATGGATAAGGTAAATATCAACACTATGATGACCACCCTAACACTACTATGAAACTAGAAAGTACATACCGTACCTACTTATACTACTATGAAACTATGACATACGCGCTATGAACTATGATGTACGCACGTACAGTGCCTAAGGATTTTTATTAGCTAAACAACTGTCGGTTTGTGGAAAATTAATTTGTAACTTTATTAAACGTGTATAATAATTACTAAAATTCTTGATATTTTAGTAGCCTAATATATATTTATGCAGTTTATTATACGCCATAGCTTTATCTAACCCAAGCTATAGCTCAGATGATATTGTTAGGGCATAAAGTCACACATGTACTTTAACTGATTTTTTTAACAAATAAAACACTGATTCATTTCTTTTTTTTTGAAACAAAATAAATAACTATGCTTATTTTGATTTACATTATTTTTTATTTATACAAAATACGCAGAAAGAAAAGGTTGCGCAACAAGGAGATGACAAGAAATTATTTGCGCCTTTCGAACAGGTATTAGTCTAGACATTTTGACCAGCGTATTTCATATAGCATTTCACTAGTATAGAAAGTACAAGTAGCAAAATAAGAAGAGGCTATTAAATCAATCACAAATAATAGATAACATAAGTCCTTTGCTTCCTCATTCATATCCATGCCGTTAGTATTCGACAAACTGTTCATGAGTTGAATTCAAACCATGCACGTTGAATTCGTGCCTTTGAAATTATCAAAATCCTAGGAAAGTAGGCTTTAAGATTACCTTAAACAACTTGATTATATTAATTTCTATTTGAAGACTGCACTGCCTACCAGTCAGTATCAGAACATTTTTTTAATACACAGTAGTTCTAGAATTCTTGTGTCGATTTAATCGTCATACAGTATGTTTGACATAAAAATTGTAGACTTAACTACTACCACTACTATTTTATATTTTCTCAATTTTAATTCTGTAACTCAAAAATAATGTAACAGCTCACTCTACATGCGAAGAAAGCCGCCGAAGAAGCCTCAAAAAGTATGCAAGAAGCGTCAAAATCCGCATTGGAAGCGAGTAAAACCGCAACAGCAGTCAGCAAGAACACATTCGAAGATCTGACGTATGTGGGCAAGTCCACGTTGGGCGACCTCACAAAGACTGCTAAAGAAGCTGCCGCCAAGAAAGGACTACTAATAAAGGCAATCTAACATTATGTTTTTTAATACAATATCATTTAATAAATATTTTCTCTCTCCCTTTAGCATAAAATATCAGGATCCATTTCAGGATCATTAAATTCATATCTTTAATATTCATATTATTATTAAAAATTTTAAATGTACTCAAGTACTCAAGCAGCAGGGCTATGCACGTTTCACCGAAGTACAGTTTTTATTGTTTAAATTGATTAAACTTTAGACGGAGAGTCAAGAAGCGAGTAACGGTGCGGTCCCGGGGGCTGCGGGGGCTGCGGGGGCTGCGGGCGCGGCGGGGCGAGGCGAGCGGCGCGACTCCGGCGCGCTGCAGACCACCACGCTGCTGGCGACCACGCACCGCGACTTCTTCTCCAACATCAGCTCCGACCTCAACGGCCTCGCCGCCTCCACCTCCAGCATGTTCAGCGACTTCTTTGGCACCAAAGGTATTGTTGTGTCACGTATGTGAATAATCTATGTTACTCGAGCGCTTGGACTAACGTTGCATGTTGTTATGCACCTAAAATGCACTTCTCGATGTCCCGTTTGAGTAATATTCTAACAGTAACATAAGAGGCATGAATTCCGGCTCTTTTGTAGACTCAAGTTTATTTAATAATCATTGGAATTTAGACAGTACCTAGTTGTTAGATGACCTAGTGAATGCCAGAATTAGTTCCTTATGATGCACCACAATGGTTCCTAGGATGGTTTGGCGCTTTTTAGTATAGTACTTTAAATCACTTTTCCATTTTTAACTTTACCTGCCACAGATCACCTGTGATCACCAGTCCAGGTTTTCTAACTCACTACAGTAACTACATTCTTTAGTCACGAAAAAATAAGATTTCACGATTTGTTGAGCAGGCAAGCCGAGGGCGCCGGAAGCTTCTCCCGCCGGCAGCGGCGCGGGGCGGAGTGGGCGGAGCGGGCGCAGCGAGGCGGCAGGCGGCGGGGCGAGCGCGGCCACGTTCGGGCCGTTCTCGAGCGCACGCGGGCTGGTGCAGCGCTCGCCGCTCATCCGCCACGCCGCGCCCGCGCCGCCGCCGCCCTCCGTGCCCAGCCGCGCGCCCTCCTCCGAGAACCAGGCCTTCCTCAACGATGTAAGTGCGCCGCACCAGATTACGATCCATTATGGACCCGGTGACCTTCAGTGAGCCAAGTCGGCTCACCTCAAAGAATAAGGTTGCGTTTAAATTTACTGTGCACCTGGATGGAGTGGGCTGTGAATTGGCCAATCACCCTGTTTTCAATGATGGGGAGTGAAAACGTAGATGCTGACCCTGAAAAGAACCATTCTCTCCACTCGTAATTACATCGGGTATTAACATGTTTTTCACTATACATATTTATATCATTACGGATTTACTTAACTAAAACGATTTCGTTTTACAGCTTATCCAACACGTTCTTGAGGGTGAAGGTGTCAGTTGGCTGAAGCAGAATCGGCTCAAGAAGCTGATGGAAGACGAGTCTTACAGAAACATGGTTCTTAGCAACCTCAATAGGAACTTTAACAGGAAAGCTGCACCGAACGAAAAAGTTGATGACATTGTAAGTTGCATTCATAGATAAATCAAAAAGGGAAGATACGGCATACGCTTACTTGTATCAATCAAAAAATTTGTCCGACTCAACTACATATGTAACTTAACACACACACTCCTATAAATGAAGTGTCAATCGGGCGAGCGAGACAGAGCGGTAAGTATTATCATTAGCGGGAGCGAGTCGGAGAGTGCCATGTCATCTCGCGCGCGACCGACGGATGACAAGTGGGTGCGGCTAATATTTACGCAAATGCTTTATCTCGCTCGCACATCTTTTCTTGATAAAAAATGGCGAACTACATTTAAAACCGTCAGTGATTTTGAAGAAAAATTAAGTTTAAGTGTACTTACGAATGAAAAAAGATGCCGTGGAATTTGTTTTTCGCTTTTGAGCTGTTTGTGCATCTTTTAAAAGCACACGAAGGCGTTGTTTTACCTTTTTAAACACAGAAAATCCGCGATTATTATGTTCTAAGCACCCGTGTAGTTCAATAGCCAGCCAAATTGCGACTAAAGTGAAATTGTGTGCATGGACCTAATTTTAGGTGCGCACTCATGAGACGCTAGTGCCGTATCTTCCCTTTTTGATTTAATCTAAGGTTGCATTATTATTCAGTCATTTTACATGCATGAAGTGTGATTCATCTGGATTCATCGGTAGCATTCTGATCCTGAAATTGAAGTTTTAAAATTGGTGCAAACTAAGCATTCGTCTATTTCAGTTCGTGAGCAAGGCGGTCTGGAAGGGCATGCTGAAAGTGCTACAAGCGGTAGTGCACGGGCTCGAGCACACGTTCTCCAACTTCGGCCTGGGCGGCATGGCGTCCGTGTTCCAGCTGGCGGAGATGGCGCACACGCACTACTGGAGCAAGGAGTTGGCGGCGGAGCACGGCGGCATGGCGGGCGCGGCGCTCAGCGACCACTACAGACACGGACTGGACACGCCCTCCTCGACGCCCTCGTCCAGGAAGAGTTCCTCATCGGGTAACAACATCTGATATTCTAATAGGACGCGGTGCTCACCGACCGCTACAGGCATGGCATCGACACACACTTTCCTTTGGGAAGATAATGAGGTCATTATATACTCAGAATAGAATCAAAGAATACAATAGAACCGTGGCTAATTTTCACTTTACATTTACATTCGTCTTTTCAGATATGCCAGTAGTCAATTACCCTGAAATGGACACCACTGAGGCGCAATCTACTACCGAAATGTTTAAAGACATGTTAAACCAGAAACGGAATCTACTGTTCAGCAAACTAACTTCGTTTGATTCAGATGTAAGTTTTTATACATATTTTATAAAATACCAATACATAATATTATATCAATGTTGTTTCGGTGTCGCATGAACTCTATTGTATCTTGGTGTAAATTCGTTATCTATATCCGCCCCTTTTATGTAAGCCTAGCATGATGTTGGTAAAAGCAATATACTTTTCATGATAATAATGTTTATATGTATTATTTTCTTCGGTAAAGCTACAACTAAAATTTAAAGGGAAAATAAAATATTATTATTAATAATGTCTGTAAGAAGAATTCTCCTATCTATATTTAATTTACTACATAAATAATAATTATTTTATTAAGTATATTTTAAAGCATGATAATAACTATGTGCAGCTGCAATATTATTGAACTTCTGTTTGTGATGAACTTTCGTTTGTTTACTTGTGACATGTTCTTTTAACAAAAAATACAACCAATAAAATTCTTAATTTAAAAATTTCAATCTTATTTGCTTACATTATAGGTCTTCATTTTCTTTTACGGATCTAAAATATCTGGTCTGTCTCTATGCTGAACGAAAGTTCATCTTTACTGTTACGTACGAGGGGAGGTCCAAAAGTTCGTGGAATGGAAGGGTTCTAAATGGAATGATACAATAAATCTATTTTTCCTTTGCAATATAATCACCCTTAAGCTGAATACATTTATTGGATCTGTGAATTAATCTTTCTAAACAGTCGAAAAAATATTTTTTGTCTTTCGCCTCAAAATGGGCCAAATTGCCTCCTTCACCTCATTGTCATCGGAAAATTTCCTTCCCCTTAAGTCTTTTTTTAAATTGGGGAACAAATGAAAATCACTAGGGGCCAGGTCTGGACTGTAAGGTGGGTGGACTAGTGATTCGAAGCCATGCCTGCGCACAGCAGCCATTGCAACTCTGCTCTTGTGAACCGGTGCGTTGTCTTGCAAGACCAACACACCCTTAGCCAATTTTCCTCGACGTTTTTCCTTGATGGCCTCCTTTAGTTTGTCTAGTATCGATGCGTAGTATGTTCCGGTTATGTTTCTTTCCTTTTCTTTGTAATCAATCCGTAGTATCCTCTCACAATCCCAAAAAACAGTAGCCATCAACTTTCGAGCCGATTCTGACACCTTGAATTTCTTTGGGGGTGGTGTGCCCTTTTTATGCCATTGCATGGACTCCTGTTTTGACTCAGGCTCAAAGTGATGAACCCATGTTTCGTCCCCGGTAACAATTCGCTCCAAAATCTGTGCAGGTTCGTCTCCACACGACTCCAAAAAGCACTTTGACGCATCGACGCGCTGCTGTTTCTGAAGCGGTGTGAGCATTCTGGGTACCGATCTTGCACTGACTCTTGTCATACCCAGGTGGTCATGTAGGATCCGCAAAATGGTGGTATCTGATACTCCAACTAATGCAGATAACTGTTTTTTCTTCAAACGGGCGGCCTCCAGTACAAGTTTTTCCACTTTTTCAATGATGTCTGATGTGGTGGCCTAAACTGGCCGTCCAGAGCGGGGGTCGTCTTCAATCGAGTCTCGACCATGTTTAAACAGACTATGCCACTTATAAATTATGGATTTACCAAGGCAATCGTCCCCATAAACGGATTCCATTTCATTTAAAATGGTTTGGCCATTTTTTCCTTGCTTGGTGAGGAATTTAATCACGGCACGGTGTTCAATTTTCCCCATAGTTTCAGTTTTCTTCCGGATTGACTTGTTTATCAGGCGAGTGTTCCTAAACGAATGACGCAAAAGGAATGAAACTCTATTTATATACTAATGATGAGTCCCCAAGTAGTATGACATTAAGCGAGCGCCCCTATCCCCACTCCATCCCCTCCATTCCGCGAACTTTTGGACCTCCCCTCGTAGCACCGTCCCCTGTCACGTATCAGTGTCGTACAAATGCGGGAATGAGCGAAAGAGATGGTGTGATGGTGTGATGGTGAGATGGTGTGATGGTGTGATGGTGTGATGGTGTGATGGTGTGATGGTGTGATGGTGTGATGGTGAGATGGTGAGATGTTGTTTGGTCAGGCGGCCCCGTCGGAGTGCTCGGCCGACGACAGCGGCTCCATCACCACAAATCGCGCCTCGGTGTTCGACCACCGCGTCTCCTTTAAGTCCAACCTCTCCGATACCGACGTCATGCTCCTGAACGTGAGTCATACGCGCTTTAACTGTTGCTTTTACGCTTGAGAATTAGATGGATAAATGTAGTGTTTCAATTATCAATGAAACGTAATGGTTTGTTACATTTTGATTTTGTTAAATGTGTACCGTTTCTGTAGTACCTACGAGCTGACCTGACCTGATCAGAAAAGTGAGGAACCTCTCTATTTTGCGAACATTTTTTATGTTTATGTGTTGGTATACCAGATAAGAATGTAGTAGGAGGTTACTGATTTTCATGGTCGGATCAATTTTTAAGATTAGATACACAAATTTTTGATTACATTACATTTACGAATAAATAAAATATTCATGATATTATTATCAACACATACGGTATTACGATATGCATGAGTAATAGAATGGTTCAGATAAACTTCACTTTCAAGTTTGGACTTTCTAATTGCACTTTAATACTTAAGACTTTTGAAGTTACTTGTAGGGTTATTATAAACAACGATTCACGTAAAATAGGTAGGTAGATATACTACTGTGAAAGCCTTATATGATGAAAAATATTAATGATCTAACAAAAAGGAAATACAAAATAACGCACGACCTTTTTGTTTTAAATTAAATTTGTACTCGTTGGTTGTTTTGTTTTTTGCAGCTTGTTTCGGTTATATGAGCAATAAAATTGTTGCTTTAAACAAGGTTTTGACATGTACCTACACTCATGTTCATGTTAAAAATTTGTAACGCTCTTTTTTCACTGCTTGTTTAATTCACAAAAATAGGTAGGTACTAGGAAATATAAGTATGCGTCAGCGTTGTAAAATGTAACTTATGCTAGGTCCGCGGCGGACCCCAGGGCGGCCAGAAGGCGCGCGCCGCTAGCGTATTCTCCAAATCAACGGGCAGCGCCTACAAACCTACGGCAGGGGTGCCTACCACTTCGCCGCTGACCTCCCCCGAAACCGCAAGGACTTATCTATATCAAGGACTTATCGGTAAGGTTCGACTTTTCTAGTTGAACAAATATGTACATACATTTTTTCTATTAATACAAAACCACAATGGTTGTAGGTTATCATCTTAAACGGTTTTTAACTTTCTTTAAAAGGTAAGGAGCGATCGAACCTATGGGATCAAATGCAATTTTGGGAGGACGCGTTTCTGGACGCAGTGAGCCAAGAGAGAGACATGATCGGCATGGACCAGGGGGCCACTGAAATGATGGAGCGCTACAAGTGTCTGAGCGAAACCGAGCGGAAGCGGCTGGAGCACGAGGAAGATCGGTTGCTGTCCACGGCCTTGTATAACTTAACGGCGGCGATGGTGCTGTTCGGCGTCGAGCCTGACATAGTTCGCAATAAAGTGCGCAGGCTGCTCGCCAAAAGCCACATCGGGCTGATCTACAGTCAGGAGGTCAACCACTTGCTAGATGTTGTTCATCATTTGGTGAGTGCTACTTGTAGTATAAAAATACGAGTATAACATTTTACCATGATACTTTATAGAACAAGATGATTATCATTTTTGAGTCTGTTCACATTCATCTCCTTATCATTTCGTATCATTCATCACTCGTCGTCGTCGCAGTCGTCGGCCGAGTTTATCCGATGAAAACGAACGCATGTGTCGTCGTCGTAAATGTCGGCAGAAGTTGAGTACGTGCTTTTACTTCTTCACATTTTGAATTACTTCAAATTTTGATCGGATGCATTCGGCCGACACTATCCGAGTCGCCCGATGTCGGAACAGGCTGTACTTGAACAGCTCGAATTACACTTTAAAACTATCCGCGTCACCGTGTGCAATTGCATCCTTCTTAGATTTGGTATGACGAACCGGGTTTATGACGTCATGAATGTTCAAAGTGAGCGGAGTAAATAATGAATAAACAATTATTGTTTGCAGCACGGCAACGACATCTCGCTGAAGCCGCTGGGGTCGCGGCAGCTGCGGCGCGCCACGTTCACGGTGCACGAGGGCGACGCCGCCGCCGGCGCCGAGCTGCGCTTCATGGAGGTGCGCGACGATGGACTCATCCTGCGCTCCACGCAAGGTCGGTACTTCTACTTCGCTACCTAATGTGCTGTACCTGATGTGCGACTTACAGGGTTTTTTGCAAGGAAATTATTGTATAGAATGCTACACGTTAAAATTACGTGCTTACAAGATGGTTTAAATTTTTTACGTTGAGCGCTCTACGCTAAGCTAGGAGAACGGCAGTTCGACAGTTATAACTCTAAGATTTTGTTATATAAAAGAACCAGGTAAATAGACGACGGGTGGCAATCACCAGTGGCGTTAAGAATTAGAATAAAATAAAGAATTTCCTAATAGATAATTATCTAAAGGTCTAAAAGAAGATCGATTTCTAAAATAATTGATGTACCTATTTATATTTTACATCATGTGGCGTATCCTCTTATAATATTGTTTTATGACTAACCTTACTATACTATCGTTAACAAAATCATGTTCCAGGGGCAATTGTGGAGCGATGGTGGTACGAGCGACTAGTAAACATGACCTACAGCCCGAAAATACGAGTCTTGTGCCTTTGGAGGAAAAACGGCGGTCAAACGCAACTTCACAAATACTATACTAAAAAGGTATGTTACCAAAATGTCGTAAAGCATCAGCAACTCAACGATTGATTATGAATTAATCACTTAATATTTAGCATTTTTCTTTGTTTTTTATATATGAAGATGAAAAAGTCGAATTTTATCAAAAATAAGGTCAGAGCTATATCTGCCGGCTCAACTAGTCTATAAATAAAGAAGAAAATATAATTTACGATCCTGAAACGTATTATGGATGGAATTAGTTCTGTTTAATGGCCGGTTTAAATAAATAATCAATCGTGGAATGCGGATGGTCCTAATGACGATTGGTGGCCAGGCAACATCTGCTAGGTATTTCAAGGCAATTAAAAAGAGTATCTTGACAAATCTCTACCCATTTTCGCATATTGGTTAGTTAAAACCCACCGCATGTCAGCTTCGTAGCAAATGAGGAACGTTTTTTGCACTGCAAAACGCCGTACTACTGCATCAAGGAGGCGATGGAACTCTTCTGATACGTATGGATTGAACTTTTTCTGTGTATGTCGATTATATAAAAGATTTTTTATGCTTTGACCAGTACAAAGCACTGTACTACTATATCAACGAGGCGATCGAACTATTCTAATACATAATGGTTACACTTAACATTTGTCTTCTTTGACTTTGTCGATGTCAGGTTTTTGTACGTTCATTGGCTCAAAAACATAAAATAGTTGTCATTCGCTCCATCTGGCAATACAAGAAATTAGTTAATAATATTCCCACAACATGGCGAGGTATAGTCAATGTGGGTAAGTCCGTCTGGGGGGTAAGTCCCAGTCTACTGGGCTTTTCGCATATCAACTTAACGACAATACGGTAATCTGTGCTTGTTGGAATTAATATAAATCATTCGGGTTATTAGGCGTTTTTTATAATGAAAATAGCCCACAATTTTTTTTATGTTTTGAGAGTTCATTTTGACCAAAATGACCTTTGGAATAACAGTTGTTCGAAATAATTTGTAACAACTTTATACCTATATTTGATCAAACAAACTTCTTTCTTTCTTTTTTTATTTCTTGAACAAAATGTTTAATACCCTGACCCCAATTTTATGACGGATTTGCCACTTTTTGTTTGATTTTTTTAAAATTTCAAGAAAATAGATTATATTTAAATTACTTAGCTCAATTTGTTTTTTAATTACTACTTACGTGTGCTTATTAAAATGTAGTTTCTAGTGAGTTTGGTGTACGTTAACTGTAAAATACATGGGCCAGGGCCGTCTACCCGATGCTATTTTAAATTATACCATTGATATTTGTAAATTAATTTCATGTACAGACGTTTCGACTTTTTCATAATGCAAACAAAGGACCATTGTTCAAAATCTCTAAATATTGTCATTGTAGAAAGAATAGGATTCGTACAATGAAGTCTCAAAAATAAATTAAAATAAACTATGACGGACTTCCCTACATTGACTATATACAAAACCTCCGGTCGGCCTATCAATGAGTTACGTATTGACCGTATTGTGCAGTGCAAAGCGCTGTACTACTGTATCAAGGAGGCGATGGAGAAGAGCGGGCGGCGGCAGGACGCGGCCGAGCTGGGCGGCGAGTTCCCCGTGCAGGACTGCGCCACGGGCCAGGGCGGCCTCATACAGGTGACACCAGTAGTCCAGTAGTCCAGTAGTCCAGGACAACGCCACACCACCACACCACCACTCATCTCTCGCCGCACCCTTCACACTGTGACTTACTTACTACACCAGAGTTGTCATTTATTCATACAAGTTCATAGAGATATTTTGTGTGACTTCCTCCTCCTCGAGTCGTTCGCTCACTACTGAGCATCGTGAATTCGTGATGCCCCAACGCTTTTGTGACGACTTGACGCCATTTTTGGCGGTTTGCAGGTTGCTGACTGGACACTTAAGACCATCTTTTGGGACTATTAGGTTAATAGTCTTTTCCCCTCTATCTCTGTTAGAAATACAAATAAATTAAAAAAAAAGATATTTAATGCTAATATTAATTTCACGCCGTGCTATAAAAACATTTACACTTCACGATAAAATTTAAAAAGTAATACAAATAGCAGAAAGTAGACAAAAAATTAAATTGTGATTGTGAAAAGAAAGATAGTGAACGCTTGTACTTTCTACGAACAACAAATTCTATAGCTAATCTAACCAATCTAACCAATACTAATTCAAAATTTTATTCCCATACAATATTGTTTTCAAAAACGTCTGAAAACTCAGTTAAACCCTCAATAAAGATGCAATATTTAAATCAAAATTTTTTATATGTCACGATGTAGTGTCCGCGAGTCTGTTATTACGGTCGCCTTTATTGTGAACATAGTCCTACGAGTATAGACTCGCACATGTAAAATTAATGTGTTTCATATTTCCTTTGATAATTTTTTCTTTCAAATTCAAGGTGTGCATGGAAGGTGTTGGTCTCCTATTCCACCACAGCAAGGTATGTTACAATGATTTTGTATTTTTGATTTGTCAGCTTTTTATATATTATATTACAATAAATACCAAATCATAAAATATTTACAATAAGGTAAGACATTTGTCGATGTTTACGCTTAATTTACGTCGTACAATTTTCAATATTTATAGTCATCAACTAGGGCGGCCTAAAGAGAGGACGTTAATTCTATGCGAGCAATGCTTCAATGTTTCTATATTGTACTAGTGACGTTTACGCAACGCATAATAATCTATTGTAATGTCGTTATTGGACGGAAGATATATTTCTATTTTTAAAGTTTTCAGTATCATCAAAATGGCTGAATAATCAGCTTAGTCGATACCCCAAAGGAAAAATATAGTTTTCTGCAAAACATTTTATGTTAGTAACATTTCAGAGACAAGGACCACTCAAATTTTCCTACTATAATAATTCTACACTTCTTAAATTTTGATTAATTTGTCTTTTTTATATTTTTCTCTATATTTGCATTTAATTAGTCATTTATTGTCACTTGTCGGTACTACGCCGCAAATCTTTTCAATATGATTATCGACTACAGCTACAACTACAGCCAGTTGATATTGTGTTTTGCCCTCTTTTTCTCTATTACTAATTCGATGTAATAGTTAGATTTTTATTTATTGTTAAGATGACTGTCGTCCATCTGATTTTCGTATTATGAATATACTTTGTGCATGTGCTACTTGTCTGCAATACCCGTGAGCTGAGTGCGCGGGTGCGGCGCCGCTCGCTAGGAACTTTTGAGATGGTCCTTGACACGCGCTCGCCCGCCCTCTACTAATATCTTGTTTTTGTCTGTTCTACCCTTCCCGGACACGCCGAACCCGCTGCGCTGAAGGATTTCGAGGTACTCAGTGGTTCATAACCTAGTAATGGCTGGCTCTTACGATGATCGACACCGCCCCTCCCACCTCACGGATCACCTCACGGATGCACGGTAGCGATCGTCGGTTGAGGTCGGAGGGGCACACCGTAGTTTTGAGGCTTACCGATTGTTTTTAGCCGTTGTTAGCGTTGTTTTAGTTCTCCCGAGTGCGGCGAGCGCCCGTGCGCGGTCGTGCATGCACCTAGACGCCCTTTGTTTATTATTTGTTCATTATCGCACCCGACAGCTTTCTATTCGTTTCACGGATCGCCCGGCGAGCGATCTCGATCTCTCACTAGCACGTCGTACCGAGATTCGATCTTAGTCGGTCCCCAGCGTACCCGGTCCTGAGCGAGCGTCAGTCAGCACTAGAGCTTAGCGGACGCGAGTCCCGAGGTCAGTCGTAGAGCATCCGCCATCTCACAAGTTCTGGCGCGGCCTCCCCCGCCCCGCGCCCCCCGCCAGCACCGCCGCCCCCTGCCTGCCCCCCACAGCCCCGACACCCCCCACCCCTCACCCCACCTGACCTCGCGACAGTTGCCCCTTGCACGCTCGACTCCTGCTGTCTATCCTGAAATCCTGAAAATCTTGCTAAATCTGCACCAAGCAGTTGCTGAATGGCTCGTTCAAAAATATACCGTGATATTGTTAACCTAAATTGTAACGTGATTCTCGATACACTAACTTCGAGTTGCTGATTTTTCGATGAATCTATTATGAAGTTGGTGAATCGAGTTTCTCCCACCGCACTGTCTATCGAAACGGATCGCTGCATGCAAATACGTCACAATTTACTTGATTGTAAGTTATGAATTTTTTGGACATTAGCGTTTTTATATAGCTTTTGCATTTTGTGCTTGTACACTATAACTATATTACTATTTAAACCTTTGTGTCCTGGTGTGCAAAAATTCTATTTGTGCATTTTATATCGTATACATACAAGTAGCTCATTTAAATAAAAATTGCCAATGTATCTGAGCGAATCTATCTTTTCTGAGCATGATTCTTCTAGTCTTCTATTATTTATTTTCTGTTATGAATGCATTCGAGAATGTAATGAATTAATGTTGTCTATGATTACTTTAAAATATACGGGTGAATTTTATTTTTTGTTTATAATTGCTTGTCAGTAATCCATTAATGACCCACAGGGTCGGGTCTCCTCTCACAATGAGAGGGATGTAGGCCGCCGTCCACTACGCTGGCCTAATGCGGGTTGGTGGACTTCACATGCCTTTGAGAACATTTTTTTTTTTAACTCTCAGGCATGCAGGTTTCCTCACGATGTTTTCCTTCACCGTAACTGCAGGTGATATTTAATTTTATAAAGCGCACATAACTTTTTTTTTATGTCATTGGTACGTGCCACTGGGATTCGAACCCGGACCCCTCGATTAAGAGGTCGAATTCTTAGCCACTGGGCTATCACCGCTATAAATTTACCGCTATTGTAATTGCTTATAAAGTAGAATAAGATCTTTAGAGATAGACACAATAGAAAAATATAAATTGAATTATATGTTCAAGAGAGAACGAAAGTAAGGTCTACCATGTAAATTCATTTGACACTAATTTACATAGGTCATATGTAAATTCGTGTTAAACGATGTCCAATTTTAAATTTACCTAAAATTACTAAGGTTAAAATATTTAAATTTAGATGTTTGTACATTTGTAATATTTATTTGCAATTTTAATGGGCAATAATTATCATTTGCAGTTCTTTGTGCGGCTCGATCACATACGAAAGTGCTTCACACAGAATGGCGGTATCTTCGTTTTAGAAGAATTTAGTGAGTATAATGTAAAGTAGATACTATCTCTGCAAATTATAGACATTGATTTAATATTTAAAAATATTTTCAGACCCAAAGACGCGACAGATAATACAGAGAAAATACAAGTCTATAATGGTAAGTGTAAGTCCTTTGGTCTTTGAAATATAATTCTTTTTGGTTTCTAGTTTTAGTTATATTTACTCTTGTCTTATTTTATAGGCGGAAAGAGTAGTTCTTGATCTCCATCGCTTCTTCTCCATATGGCTTTCTCGGTACTTTGTAGTCGAGGCCAATCGAAATGAGCCAAATTATGCACCTTACGTTTTATAGCTCACTCTGATGTATGTACCTACACGGTGATATCTTTTTTTCATTATTTGCTTCGCCAAGTAAATAACTTATTAGATTTTTTATAATAATTACACTAACTTCTTTTCATTAAATTATTATATTTGACTCATTCTATTACGCTGCTTTAAATCAAGATTAAGTATTATTTTAAGCTGACTATTGTCTATTACTTACATAACATAACTACTTTACGCAAAGAAGTGGCTTGTAAAATTTAATATAGGTATTGTAAAAGAGGGACTTAATTAGTAATTACCTACTGCGCGTTATAGCCGCCTATAAAGACATCAATGTTAGTAAAGCGGTTGAAATTAGTTTCTTAGTTCTGATTAATCATTTTAATTTATATTTAAATTTTTTCTCCTCTAAGCTTCGCTTCTCCGATATATTTTTCTTACCTACTTAATAAATTTATAAGCAATTCATTTTCCTTTTGTATGTATTTACTACTTCTATGTTTTACATTTTATACATTTAACAATAGAATTATTAGTATTAACAACTTTTACTAATTTTATAATTTTATACCTTCTAATTAGGAATATAAATCAAAAAGTTTATAAATTTATTTAGACAACCAAAATAGACACAAATACTCTACGCGAATGTTTTGACATAGAGAAAAATCAATCAGCCTAAGCTTAAGGCTTCGTATACATGACGTTGCGCCCGGACTGGGAATGAAAATCGCACGCCGGGACGGCTTGTGTCCGGTTGAAGCTAGTGCGGTGCGGTGCGGGAACTGCGTCATGTAGGTACTGGAAGCCTAACGCATGTACATCCGTTTCCCGTAACGATAGTATAGCGATGTGCAACGGACGTTCCAGGCGGATCAGATATGCTACGCGGTGCTGTGCGTGTTCTCGTACTTCGCGGCGGGGCAGGAGCAGAAGAAGGCCATCCTGGAGCAGGCCGCGCGCCTGCCGTCCGCCCCCGCGCCCGCCCCCGCCCCCGCTCCCGCTCCTGACCCTATACACGCTACGGTCGCTACACGCTCCGACACCGCAGACACGACTAGTGCAAGGAATCTACAGGTACGATTTACTGTGCATCTTTGATGATGCGACCTTTATCTTCCTCCCTTCGAGCGTTGTCGTACGTACACACGTGTGTGAACATGTAAATCCTATCAAATCATTAATAGGATTAATAGGAGGACTTTAAAATAAATTTAATTCAGGTTTCCAGTTCCTTGACTATACTTAATTTGCATAGTTTGGTGTCGGTTGGATTAAAAAAAATACCAAAAACTGAACATCTCTTTAATTCATTTCTTTAGGCTGTGGTTTATAGCTACCGTAAGGATTCAAATATACACAAGCTAACTCTAACGCACTCGTAATTGTAATAAGTATCTTTATTTGACATCGTACTAGATGGAGAGAAGGGACAACCGCGTGGGCAACGTGGAGGCGGCGGGCGGCGGCGCGGAGGGGCCCGACAAGCGCGTGCCCGGCGAGCGCACGCGCCTGCCGCCGCGCCCGCCCCTCACCGTGAGTACCTCAGCACCACCGGGAATATTCAGTCACTTGTACAGTGTTTTAAGAGGGCACCGAGCTTTTAATATGAAATTTGTGTTCGTTTCATGTCTTGCTGTGTCATTATTACGAAAGCTATAGCTATGCATTTACTAGGTAAGAAACTTCAGGATATACTCTATACATCATCCGTTTCAGAAACACGATTACTTGTAGTTTCCTCGATAGAAAAAAAATCCAAAGTAAGCTCTTAAAATATCGCGCGTTCCGCCCATTCTACGCAGAGCTACCGCGCTCCCCCCGAACGCGCGATATTTTAGGTATTTCCTTCTTATTATCAAACAAGTAAACATTTTGAAAATGTACAACGTATACGTTACAGAAAACATAACGTTTTGTTATTATTCAAAAACTGATAACCTTCCGTGAAGTGTTTACGCCATACTATGCTTTTATTTAACTTTTAAGAGCTTACTTTGGATCTTTTTCTATCGAGGAAACTACAAGTAATCGTGTTTCTGAAACGGATGATGTATAGAGTTTATTACCTAGTAAATGCATAGCTATAGCTTTCGTAATAACGACACAGCACGACATCAAACGAACACAAATTTCATATAAAAAGCTCGGTGCCCTCTTAAGGCTTCGTGTACACCTATTTTACGGTGCCCATGCTAAACTGGCATCAACAACAGTGTCATCGTTACCGCGTGTAAATCGTATTCTTCTTGTATAATTGTACAATACGTTGACAAGGCGACACGTCTGTAGTCCGATACGATGCGGTGCCGATGCAGACACCAGACCGACGTCGGTGCTGAAACTTAAATGTCAATATTCATATCTAGTAACTGGATTCTAGTCATTAGATACGTAATGGAGAAGGGAGCCCTGCTGTCGTTACGGGTTGCATACAATTTACCTACATATTTAAAGTAATAATAAAACTATAAGCATTGTTTACCTCCACAATAAAAGGAGGTGGTATATATATGTAGGTATGTAAGTAGTAGCTGTAGCTGTCTACAAGAGATATATTTGCAACGTACAGGGGAGCTTCAGTACGGTGGGCAGCCCGGAGCGCGGCGCGGGGAGTGCGGGCGGTGCGGCGAGTGCGGGGGGCGGAGCGCCGCGTCGGCCGCCGCCGCCCGCGCCGCCCGGCGCCTCGCCGCGCCTGACGCGCGCCCTCACGCACGCCGCGCCCACGCGCCCGCACGACCCACCTCATGTAACTATTCCTTGCTTACCCTTGCTGGTGTAGCCTCCTAAGGCTCGTCATTTCGGCTTTTTGTCCGGCGGCTGGGAACCCTAAAATGCCTGACCTAAAAATCCCACATTGACACCCCAGGAATATTCAGAATGGCTAAAAAACAGCAGGGCCGTGTCTCCTTTTGCCCTAGTAAATTCCATTTTTGTTCGTGTTTCTTAAAAAAATAAAAGATTTTCCATTCATTTGTTTTCCATCTGGTCGGAAGACGTACGCCTAACACCCTCAGTTGACCAGCTTTTGTTAACTAAGACCTACAATGTAGGTTGTGTTTAGTTAACAACGGTCCGACGAAAGCAGCTCCTACATGCTTTCGTCGGACCCTACAGTGGGGCTATGGCAACCTGATGTTGTTTTGTTATTTATAATGGATTATTGACGCGTTAAAACAAAGACCCTTTAAATCAAACCAAGATTAAGGAGTGCATATTGATTTCGAAGCTCCATAAATTTAAGGTATGGTTAAATTTTTTTGTAATATAGATAAATTATTTATAAAACTGAATTCGCGACACCCCGTTGCTGACCGATGGATTAAACGAAAATACCTTATAGATTTTGTATGAGGAAAATGGATTTTTGATATTTAAAATTAATCTACTTATCAAATATTTTAAATTGGTAACAAAACTGGGAAGTAACAGGTGTAGCCGTTACAAGGAGTATTTTAAAACATTTAAATTGATTCAGGTATTGCGTCACTACTAATTACTGGAATAATTAAGTAAAAATGCCGAAAAAAGTAGCATAATGAAATATTTTTTATGCAGATACCGCCCCGCGTGGGCGCCCGCGCCGGCCCGCCGCCCGCGCTGCCGCCGCGCCAGCTGTCCGCCGCCGCCGACCTCAGCACTTCGCCCAGGTACGAGTACTCTTGATAGTTCACTGCCCGACCGCACCGAGCTCTTGCATGTGGCCGAGACAAAGCTGTATACGTATTAATACTGTGTGCCTGCTGGGTCAGTTACGTGTGTGTTCAACTTCCATATACAGTATGTTTGGTAAATTGTTTTGAATTAAATAGATAGGTTCCAAAACATTTTTTTATTTCATTAAAATCAATTCAAAGACGGTCAAATTAATATGAGGGTATATTATTGATAACGATACGCAAAATTATACTAAGTAAAATACTATTAAATTGTTGGTTTATTACAAAATATTTTCTTTGATTGTTGAATCTACATGTTAACTGTCATTCAATTTTAAAATCGGATAAACAAAACAATATTTATCTGTGTCACGCTCATATTACTCAACGTGTGTGACAGAGGTAGGCAAATAGATGTTTTTGGGATGCATATGCAGATTATGCAGTCGACGTCAGTGGAACGTCACTTAGAACGCTTATTGACATACGCACACAAGCAATGATAAAAGAAAGTAAGAGGATATGCGCAATATTTGCGTAGTACTTCCATAACAAACATGTATATAAGTAGTATACTGTCAACTCGAACATGTAGGTTGGGAGCCCAAGAGGGGATTTAGATATGGGGGATATCTTACACCCTGTGTTCCCTCAAAATTTGATCCTTGTGGGGAGCAGGTTGTGAATTACCATCCCAAGGACAACTCTGCTATCGTCTGGCACATCATTGCAACCCTAAAAATAGGTTGTCATTTTTTTTCCACAAACATAATTATGTAAATTTTAACATATTAAAATTGTAGCCTTGTGGGAGCAGGTTAAAAATTGTTTTTTTTGCATCTCCAAAAATTAAAGGATACCAAATTTGAGTGACACAACCGCCAAATGCAGCCGGCCTGCCAGAACGGTATATTCTTAGTTGGCTGTTAATCCGATGGTTCAGTAGCTCTAAGGCACCTTTTATCTCTTCATCATCTTATTTTCTAAATGCACTAAGTCCCAATGGCGCTCGAGTAACGCGATAAATTAATTGAAAGAAGAATTTGAAAGAAAAATTATCTGAAAGTAAAGTAGTCTCTATCTGAGTGATGCCGTAATCAATGGCCAACTTTGACAGCTCTAACCTAGCGTTTTTATTGAGTTAGATTAGAACATAGGTAC
Organism: Erynnis tages; assembly: GCA_905147235.1. Lineage (NCBI taxonomy): Eukaryota > Metazoa > Arthropoda > Insecta > Lepidoptera > Hesperiidae > Erynnis > Erynnis tages. The sequence continues at coordinate 5,276,727 of LR990077.1, read as the reverse complement.
GTTTTTCTTTGTTTTGAAGCTAATATGCTGTAGAATAATAAGTCATAAAATATCCCAGTTATACCGGGATAGTTTTGAAAAATTTTGAAATTACTGAAGATTATTGCCAAAAAAAAATCATTTTTGTTACAAAAGTCAAAGTTTAGGCCATGATAGATGTTGTTTTGAGAGCCACGTGTTATTCTAACCTCACTGCCAAGTATTTGACGTTGTTTTTTATTTCAACGAAATTAACCCACTACTTTGAAAGAAATCGCTGCTTAAGTATGGCATGATCTCATGCGATAGAAAATATGAAGCAACGTCGGGCGTAGAAGGTACCGTGAAGTATGTGAAGCTGTCGGTCTTTTGTTTTATACAATATCATTGCCGTCGGTCCTATTTGTTGTTGAAACAGCTATTAAACCTGTCGAAGGCCCTATGGGCGGTTTAAAAACATCCAACACCTGAAGTATGCTCTGGGCCTCACCCCCCAAGCTAATTTTTAATTGTGTAAACGTATATTTAATTTAATTTTTATTTTATTTTTAATTTTTTGTCTTTTTTTTAAATGGTAGTGTAAGTTTGTCCCGTTTTAATTGAATTTGTAGGTTCGTATGAGCTTGTATAGTGGTATGTCCTTAAGCATTAGACGTTACGTTAAATATGTGTAAATATGGGGTATTTTTTAAAAACTAATATAAAGCGTTAATGTTACAGACAGTCGCCGCCGCCCGCGTCGCCGCGACGCGCGCCTCCTGCGCCGTGAGGTGTTAAAAAGATAAAACTTCAAAACATTCATAGTTCCATACTACAAATTTTGTTGTCATCGTCGTTTATAACTTCTAAACTCAACTAAAATCCCGAGCAAAATAATATACGAATAAGTAAATAAAATTAAAAACAAATAATATATCTGTCATTTAAGTATATATATGTAACATATTGATAGTCGGATTCAGGTTTTGTGCACGTTTTTATATTAAGTACCTACAAGATTTAATTTTGAGTTACATTTATTTGAGATAGCTAAGTTCTTTAAAAAATTATTAAGTAATGACATCCAATTGGCATCCAATCGTTATACAAACACAGCTCGAAAGATTCGCAAATGTTTATAATATTTTTTTTCTTTCTTATTTCAGTGAAACCAGTTACATATTTAAAAATTTACAGTTGTTTAAAAATATGGCATTCTGAAATACTAGGTGTAGTTTAAAATTAAATTGGTTGCAACCACACGAATTATTTCCAACCTACCAAAATATTCGGATTGATAAAGCTCCCTACAGCTACTTTATCAACAATATATAATAATTATTATAAGTAGTACCTAAAGTTCAATACTTTAGGTAGGTACAGATTAGACAGATAATACCTATTCCTTTGAGTGTACACCGTATACCGTATACACCGTAATTATTGACGGTAAAACTTAATTAACTCGTAAAAATGAGGGTAGATATGACATGAACTTCAAGTAAATTTGATAAAGATTATAACTCAAAAGTATAGAAATTGCTTTTCTTAGTGTCTTGGATATAAAGTGATTTTTTTAAAGTATTGAACCCCCAAGTTACTTCAAAAGTATTTGGTTAATTAATTACTTGTACCTATAAGATTGAAGCTATCTTGTCGTTATTTTTACATAACTTATTTTTGCAGAGCTCTGCTTACAGTGGTTGCTTGGTTCAGGAACAAGTAAACATGCCATACAATATATCTACTACTTAACGAAGTCCAAATCTTGCATTATGTAAAGAAATAAGCGCAGAAACGCTGTAACAGACAATACCGTGACGCCATGGACGTATAAAAAAGTAGGGACTCCGCATCGCGATACTAGCAAGTGAAGCCACTTACGCTGTCAAAGTGTACGTAACGGACGGTAACGGAGTTGCCAGCTAACACAAATATTTCTCCCTTCATTGTGTGCATCGGAGGGGCGAGTGTTATAAGCCGCTTTCACACTACGCTGTATAAAAGCATATAGCTAACCTAATATTGGAATGGCCATATTAATTACAATATCAATAATTCTATTTGTTGGGTTTCACTATCTTTTCTTTACCTGAATAAACATAATTAATTTGCTTGTTTATTATTGACGTAGTATAAATAAGGAAGATTTTGGAGAAAAAATACAACTTATATGCATTTGGGTTATTTATTTTCAAAGTAAATACAGGTGAAAATGAATTCCTTTTGATATGGTGTACAAATCATTTTGATCAAAATGTATGCTGCATACCACACTACTTTTAATTGCGATTCAATCTTGTTGACCTCTAGAGTTACGTCCTCTAGAGTTTTTTTATACGTTCATGCGTGACGCCAATTTATAGTTTTATTTCTAGATAAACCGGTCCAACATATTTAAGTAAAGAGAAATTTTTACATTATTAAGTATTCTGACCTCTCCAAATTTTAGGGGTCACAAATTTCTATAATTTGTACCATCACTGATAAAACAAAATATATTTTTCCATTCAAAATAGTATTTGATGCATTTTATCTAAAGCTAACATTTATGACTAAATATTTATGAAATGTTATTTTTGTATAGATACCTAGCTTAAATATGTATCTACATTTAGTTTAAGTATATCTGCATATTAAGTCTCAGGCTTCTAAGACTATGAAAAAATTGTAAGTAATCTGTATGTACTATTAATTACACGTGTTTTGTTGAAATGATTATAAACTAAATGTACCTTAATTAACTTGTAGATATCCAGTTTAAAGTGTAGACTATAATACATTATTGGAAACGACATTACCTGCATTTGCGTGCAAAATGCCTATAAATAAGTATTGTTAAACAAAAAATCAGGGTTATGTAAAATGATAGCTATTTAATTTCAATAAACAACATTAGATCCACTATTTGGCCTTTACTTTAAATCAGGCATATAACATACCTAAAAAGCTGAGTGCAGCCCTTTTGTAGTATAGTACTGTAGGATCGACAGTTTATTTAACTTTTATTTATTTATATCCTGTTGTTCTGTAATATCTTCTGTTTCTGTACAATGCTGCAATAAATACCATTTTACCACTTTACCCCATTAACTTATTTAATGCAGGAAAAATCTTGTACACATATTGGCGCATATTTTTTACCAGTATCTATCATTTACACGAAGTTTATAATAAAAATCCCTTCCCATTTTGTAGTTCTAATATTACATTACACTTTGATTTGATCTTTGGACGTTGGTCAATATGTATGTTCAAATTTAAAGATGAATATCACCTGCTGTTACGGTGAAGGAAAATATCGCTAGGAAATCTGCATACCTGAGAGTTCATAGAAAAAAAAAGTTCCCAAAGCCATGTGAAGTCCACCAACCCGCATAAGGCCAGCGTGGTGGACGGCGGCCTACATCCCTTTCATTGTGAGAGGAAACCCGACCCTGTAGTGAGTCATTAATGGCCGCTTTTATAATTTGCCGTCGGACGGCACGGCACGGTTCCCGTGGAAGTCTCGGGTTTTTTTGTAGCCGTCGACGTCATGCCGTGCCGTAGGTCGATTTTATAATTCACCGCGGCACGGCACGGTTCCCGTGGAAGCCACAGGAGCCGTAAAAATGGCGTCGTAACGCAGCCGCCCGCGCCACCTACCTGGTTACGCACACACACAGCCACATTTCTTGTACGTACATAATACACTCTCAACAATGCCGCGACGGCTTAATGGGGAGCGCAGTGTGCTACGGCGACGGCACGGCAGCCTTATAGATAGCGTCGTGGGAGAAGGGCCTTATCGAATTGTATAATGACGTTCGTCAAGTGTATATAATAAAATGTACATATCGTACCTAGATACCATTCCGAGATGGGCTGCATACCGCACCTGCAGGCGGTACTGCGCAGTGCGCGCCGCGGCTGTAGGATGGGCACCGCGCCTGCAGGAGTGCAGGCTGCAATGCTGCCACGCTCGGAATAAATTTCACAGAGATTTATAGAAACAAGTGGTGTCGCTTGCAGTTTGCAGTCTGCGGCCCGTCTCGGAACCTTTATAATGAATAAAAAATTGGGTATTGCGAAAAGAAAGATTTTATATGTAATTACAGATTTATTGAGAAAAAAAAATAAGTTTTTATACAAGTTATTCAAGTAATTATTTTACAGATATATTGACAAAAAAACGGGTTGCACTCCGGGCGTGCCGCAAGAAGTGAAAACTTTGAAAACTTATAAGATGTGTTTTCTTGGGGATTTGGACGACAGTTCAATTAAAACACAATTGAGTTTCTCTGTAAGGAAAGAAACGACATATAATGCTAATAATCGCAATGTCGAATCCAAAATCACAATAATTATAATATTTAGCTTTTTTCTATAACAAAATACACAGAATGTTACCTTTTTACAGTTTCCATAGTTCCATCTAATTAGACGCACTTTGTTTTTGAATGTTTCCTTTTGATTTTGAGTTTTCCTTTACCAGACAGTTACATAGTTACCTGACAGCGTGGCGCCGTAACCGTTACGTTACGAAGCGGTATACCCTCCCATAAGAAGTTTTCACTTCAAAAAAGGTTTTACAAAAATTATTCCAGCAAGTTTACGACTGGAAACCAATGGCTTTTACAGATCAATGTAGTTTAATATATATTTTGTTGCAATTATAATGTTCAATACTTTTCACGGAAAACTTTCATCACATACATAAATGTTTACAGAGAAATCTTAATCGTACGAAATAAAAAAATACTTAACAAAATAATTATCACAGATGTTTTACAGACTTTTGAAAATATCTTAACTATTATATATACAAAGTCGGAAAATTGCGCCAGGACTACACTGAATTTTTAACACAATATTCAATTTCAGATCAGTGTACCTACTACTACCAGCCTTTAATATGTTAATTATTTTAATATAGGCATGTATATAATAATATTAATAATTACCAAAAAATAATTTTAAAAAATTAAACCGACCTCAAAATGTATAAAATAAAATTTGTTACATACTTTATTTTTATTTAGACTTATTATTTTTTGAAGTTGATGTCAAAACTTAACAATGAAAACAAATATTCGATGCAAAAAAACACAAACCTCAAAAAATAGTAAGCCTTATGTAACAAATTTTATTTCATACTTTTTTAATTTTTTTTTTAGTTTTTAGTTTTAAGTCCACATCACGGAAACTACTGAACCGATTTTGATGAAACTTTTACCATTCCCTAAGTTCAAAAAAATGCTAAGAAACAAAAAAGAACAATCCGTCAATTAGTTTCGGAGATATGCGACGACAAACATATCTACATACATACACTCATAAAATTTGGTATGTAGGTATACCAAATATGCAAGTATACTTGCTTGTAAGCCGTAATATTACATAGGTACATACGTGTCGAATTGATGATAACCTTCTTTTTTGAAATCAGTATAACGATTGTCAAATGTACGGAGCCGCACAAACCAACACGTGTATCTACGTGAAAAATTACGTCTTTTTGCACGTTGTCACAATCATGTCGCGTTCTTACATGTCTGTAGGTGAATATTTCACAGACCACAGACACAACATTAATGTATAAAATGAACTCGGTAGGTACTGCACATATTATTATAATAATATACAATACAATTAAAATAAACCTGTTCCATGAAGTTAAAAAAAATCATGTTATAAAGTAAAGGTCTTAAAAATACTTAAATCACACCGATATTTACATTTTACAGACATTTAACAGAAACTAGATAAAAGGCACTGTATGACAAAAATAACAAAAGCTTAATGTTACGCAAAGTCCGTCCCGTCAAGGTAAATACATTGAGTCTTAATTAAGGTTATATTAATAACATTAAGGTTATATTCCCTTCAGTTTCTGTATAATTATCAAGGTCGCACTGTAATAAAATAAGTATTGATCAACTGCGCTGTACAATCGCAAAGTGACCTTCGTAATATTCGTGCTAATATATTACGTTTCTTTCTTTCAATACGCCCGTTTCAGGCGCGGTCGCAGCGTGAAATTTTGGAGGGGGTCACTCACTACACTAATATATTTTTTTGCTATTATGCCATCGTACGAAGTTCATAAAAACATACTAGATGTCAGCAAACTATAAATTTATCGCTGATAGGGGATAGCTTGAAATTTCCTTTTATCACTTGACAAATTTTTGAGATTTTTCATTTGACTTAAGTCATGTCCCCTTCGGTCCGCGCCTGCCATTTATCGCAAAATAATTTAATAATTTGGTTTCAAATTAAAAATAAAACACTAATCGCTTCATATATAGGTACCAAGTTGCTAATACACTAGGTATGTGGCTTATCAAATCAGTATTATACAACATCAATAAAAAATATAACTGCAGACTGATGTGTACAGTTGCTTAAATTACGAGTATTTATAACAGTGTTTGGCTTCGAACTAGCGATATTTTAGGGGCATAAAGTCGGCCAAATTTCTAAGACAAAACACCACCCGAATCTAGTCTCCTTTTGAAATGGCAGCCATTTGAATTTTGTATTAAAAAAATCTTCATAAATCATGCTAATTTTGGAAATGTGAAATGCATAGATTAAATCAAAAAGGGAAGATACGGCATACGCTCACTTGTATGTATCAATCAAAAAATACTTACACACACACACACGCCTATAAATGAAGTATCAATCAGGCGAGCGGGAGGTTAGCGGGAGCGAGACGGAGAGTGCCGCGTCATCTCGCGTGCGACCGTCTCGCTCATACATAGATCTAATTGTATTGCTATCCTTTCTTGATACAAATGGCGAATTACATTTAAAACCATCAGTGATTTGAAGAAAAATTAAGTTTAAGTGTACTTACGAATGAAAAGAAATGCCGTGGAATTTGTTTATCGTTTTTGAGCTGTTTGTGCACCTTGTACATTACAGCACACGAAGGCATTGTTTTGCCTTTTTAAACACAGAAAATCCGCGATTATTGTGTTCTAATCGCACATGTAGTTCAATAGCTAGCCAAATTGCGACTAAAGTGAAATTGTGTGCATGAACCTAATTTTAGGTGCGCACTCATGAGACGCTAGTATCTTCCCTTTTTGATTTAATCTAAGGTTAAATGTCGTAAAAAAGGTTTTTTTCACTGATTTCAATCAAAGTGATTTCAATCATACAGAACTCAAAAACTAGCTCGTGAATGTGAGTTAAAAGTTGAATATATTTTTACAAATATTGGTAATCAGTGAAAAGATGTTTTTTATGTTTCGCATTTGAAAATTAGCAAAACTTTCTTTCTCAAGCTCAAGCGTATATGACTTCTTTATCGGTTAGGTGATGATATTCTCTATCAAACAACACCTTTTTCACCTTTTTCAAGCCAAACACACTGTATGTTATGACCTCACGTTCATTGTTTATACCTATCAAAATTCAGTAATTAGTGTAATCATTTTTTTATTATTGAATATATGATGGGCGGACGTAATTCGTACTCTCATTACCTACCTACTACTGAATTATAATAGATTCTATGTACTTACTTATGTACATACCCGAAAAAATTGTTACGCAAAAATAGATGATATAATTTTTATACTTTCATAACGTAAGTAATAAATAGGAGGCATAAAAAAGAACGATTAAAACTTCATCACACCTACTTGAAATTGTGTTTTTAAAATATGTTTAGATAAAATATACCACATAACAGAACTCATTTATTAGAAAGCCTGTCAAAATACCTTAATAAATTAAATTCTTAAAAATTAACTTCCTGTTATGCTTAATCATGTACCTGCCTACAATTTATTTTTATAACAAGTTGTCAATTTTAAGGATCTGCTAACGATTCAGACGGTAGTATTAGTTTGTATCAATGATAAAGTTGACTAGTAGTAGCTTTTTGGTTTACCGAATTACTCATCTGTCGCAACTTTTTAATTAAAAAAGTAAAATATATTTATGACAACATTATGATTTTTTATGAATTGTTAGCACTCGAAATAATCGTTCGCAATCGTTCGCTCATTTGTTGTCTTGCAGTATTAGATATTTCAAAAAACTTGGTAGGATTCCCTTCGTGTAATTTTCCAAAAAGGCGGTCAGTCTCTTCGTTTAATAAATTACTGACGCTCTCCAGCTCCATAATGATATTTTTCTGAAAAGAAAAAAAAACATAGTTACATGGCAAAGTCGGAAATTAAATTAAATTTAAAAGTTCCTATGTACACATTATTTTAAACACCCTAATTGAAATGACCATTTTTATTCATCTTGGCACGCAGTGCTTAGCCATTGTATTATTGCATTATTGCAATTAACAGATTATGTTAATAAGATAGAATTTTTACATAATGAGGTACCTACTGTGTTTATGTGGTAGGTAGTTCACAGTTATTATAGAAATTCTTAGTTACCCAAATTGAATCTTTATTTCATTTCTAAATTAAACAAGTAGGATCATGAATAAAATAGAAAAAACTTACTCCCACTGGTTCTTCTTTTATTTTGCTTGTAGAAGCCAAAACACAGCTTTTTGGTGACAAATTATCACTGCATTCCTTTTTCTTAACGCGTTCAGCTAAGTCAAATTCGTGTATTGGCCCCTGCTTGCTCAAAACCTGGTTTCAAACGAATAAATGATATTTTTTAATTATGTATAAAAATTATTTTCGTAAGAACGGTGTATTTGTAATAAGCTATGGACCAAAGCGGCAGTGGAATTTTCTAAATTAGGAAGAAGTCAATATCTTGAGAAGTTATTACGTGTTAACTAACAGTACCTACGAAAACCAACTATACAGGATAGCAAATAAACCGAACCACCCGCCACCTTGTAACATTAATCCGATTTTCTCAGGAAGTAGAAAACGTACACCCATCAAACTCAGAAAGGGTATTTAATAACAATTAAAATGACCATAAATTTAATCTAAAGTACTGGCAACTGACATTGTTATCAAGCAACAAACAAAATGTTAACGATTTGCTCTGTTTTTACTAGTTTTGATATTGAAGGTGGTCGAATTTTCTAATCATTTCTTTAGATCATTAGCTCAAACGCGTGTGCTTATGCCACCTTTATCGGTTAAATGGATACAACACCTAAGAAAGCAGCTCAAGCTTATAATTACTTCAAGCAGGCTTTGGGCAACGCGGTCGCTCGCAGACTTCGAATCAGCAGATCTTCGGTGCATCGAGTCTACAGGCGTTAATTAGCACAAAACGCACTTTCTGTAGATATAAATATGATCGCTGTAAGTTTCATACGTCCTGGGAAAAAGTATTACAAGATGGCAGGTGGCTCGGTTTATTTGCTGTCCAGTGTACTTACAAAGTCGGATCCTAAATCTTCTGGCTTTAATTTTTGCTTATCCTTTAGATCCTCTATTTCTTTAACACTCCATTTTAGTTCTAACAAATGTCGAGGTATATTTATTTTCCGAGAAAGCACCCTGAAAATTATTTTTTTAATAATACCTATACTAAAAAATTAATAAAGTTGTGTACCTTTTTTAACAATTTAAAAAAAGGAGTTTATGTATGTATGTAATATTAACGGAACTGAACGATACGTAGGATATTAACGGAACTGCACAATATTATAAAATATACTATAATTATACAATATAGCTGACCCCACAATCATTGTTTTGCCAATAAGTTATCGACCGGGATGAAAAATTAATAAATTACTAAAATGACTATTATAAAATAGGGATTGGTGATAGAAGGGTGAAAATTTAAGGTTGTGTGTATATTATGCCACATTTTAGAAAAATAAAAATATAAAAAATTGACCAAGAAACATAAAAAAAATATTAGGGGTGGACAATCCTTATCACTTAGGGGTATGAAAAATAGATAGTAGCCGAGTCTCAAGACTAAGATTTTGTTATTTATTGAAGTTGGTGTAAAAATTTAATCAAATTTATTTTTGAATTTGGTTTAATTTTTTGTGCCTTGATTATGTTTCAGCATAAGAATATGTGATTGGATTGTTTATTACATAAGACAAGTAAAAATGTTTCATGTATTTTGCAACTCTCCTTAAGACTGTATATGAGGCGTAACTAGAATCATTAAAATAAGATGCACGGTCGCCTAGAGGTTACCTGGTATTTCATATGTACAGTTAATCTGTAAATTTAAGTACTTACTTGTTAATTTTTTCTAATGCTTCTTCTTCTGGATAAAATTCAGTATAATCAAATCCTGGAAATTCAAAACTCAAATGCTTGATTTTGTTTTGCCTTCCTGGGATCCAACCTATATTTTCAATATTTTTACAAACAACGCCGACATCCTTCCATAATTTTGTTTTTGAATTATCATTGATTATACTATCGTCTTCATCGTCAGAAATAACAAACACATCGCTGTTTGGCGCACTGCACTTGATAGTATTGGCAAGAAAATTTTGAATATCCATATCTATGTCATCATTATCATTGTCATCGTTCATAAGATTTGTGCTATTTTTATTGCTGCTTCGTCTGGACATATTCATTTTGTTTTCGAGAGACCTTTGGTTTATTTCTTCAGGTTTTAAAATGGACATGCCACCTTTTATTTTTCTATTGACAGTTTTATGTTGCACGATAGTAGATTGATCAGAATCACACAAAACTTTCACCTGAGGCGCTATTTCTGCTATTGGTTTTGACGTCATTGGAGTCTCAATATTATTATTTTCTTTGAATAACACAGCTGCACTTTTTGTTAATTTTTGGAAAGGAAATTTTGTAACAGCTGTATTTAAATTAAATGGTGCGCATCTGCTTAAGAAAATCGGTGATTTTAATTTCAAGTTGTACTTTTCAGGCGATACTGGTACTGTTTTCAACAGGCCAGAATTTGTAAGATGATAAAAGTTATTGGTCTTTGTTATTTTTATAGGCTTTGGTAAAATCTTTATGTGAGTAGTAGGAGAAATTTTATTGTCATTTTTATTTATTGTAATTGAATCAGAGTCCGTATTTGCAATTTCTTGTGAAGAATCAACTAAAATTTCTTCATTATCCGAATTAATTTGAGACATAAAGGACAAAGGATTATCAATTACTTTTAAATTATCGATTTTGTTAGTGGTAAACCAAACTCCTCTTGTTCTTTTTTGTCCAAAGTATAAGTTACTTTTCACAGATTCTATTCCTAAAGGTTCATTTTTATCGTATGGGCCTATAAACACACAGTATTCATTTGCGTTTGGTATTGCATATATACCAAACTGAGGTCCACCATTTCCATCAGGACATTTTTGTGAAGACAATCTTACTGTTTTATCTGAGACACGTGCCACTTTAATTGCTTTTATTATTGCGTCATATGTTACAAAAAATCCTCTATTATAAAACTGAATTTCAGTAAAATCATTCTCTAATGTCATTACAAACCATTTTGACTGCTCTTTGTTGTATTCAATGGAATCTGGAAGCGATATGCTGCTATCTGAAGTTCCAGGGGAAATTCCTTCGTCATCTTTAGCCACATCTTTAGACAATTCAGCGGGATGATTTATTTTATCGTTAATAACCTCGCGCAATTTTTCAACACATCCAACTAATTCCCAACAAAAATCTAGCCCACGTAATATACATAAATGGTTTTTTAGCCTGTCATTTTCGTTTTTAACTAAGGCTCTTATGCTTAGAGGATAATTCTCGACATCAACTATCGTCTTTATATCAATGCAGTTCTGAAATAGAGCATTTGTTCTATGTACGGCCATAAAAATACGGTAGGGTTTGTAATTTGTAACCAAAAAGTAGTTTTTGGAATTTCTATACCTTTCAGCTATAAACTCCCATGGATAAAGAGCCATTTTTCCATCTTTTGGTGGGTCTAAAGATTTCTTAACGAGACCTTTATTAAACCACATGCTGTATGTCTTTATAACAGATTTCAACCAAGACTGAGAGCCTATTTTTCTTTGAGATAACTCAATTTCAGATAAAAATTCATTATTTAAAGTATTACATGTCTGCGTATTATTAGAATTTTCATTTGAAACCGAAGAGTCCACTACAACCGGTCTTTCATTTTCTTTGACTTTAGGCAAGCAAATATCAGATATGGATACTTCCTTCAATTCTTTCCTTAGTTTTTTTTTAGTAATTGTTTCCTCAATATTCAAAATATGATTCATCCGCTTACGTAATCGGGTATCATTTTGTTCCATTTCTAAAATTTTCTTGTTAGCGTTAAAGTAGTGAATATTACTATATTTCCGTCCCTTGTATGCCTTTGTTCTAGCACAGTGCTCTTTGGTGACTTGATGATCAGACGGGGGACAAAATGTATCTTTAGAGTGACTTTCAGCACAAACAATGGTTTGTTGATGCACCCGTGGTCTAAGAATACTTTTATAAATTGGTTTGTTACTTTCACCGATTAAGTTTTCTGTATGGTTTTCAGTCAATAAAATTTTAGGCTTAGTATTATCTTCTAATGTTTTACCTGCGTCAGGTGCCTCGTAAAATTTTTCAGTAAATTTACCTTTGCAAAAGCACTTATACAAATTGTGGACCATACACCATGGTTCGATATTTGCACAATTTAACTTAAGCTCAACAATTGACAGAACTCGTTCAGCTTCCTTTTTTGTTTTCAGACACATGCTACTATAAAAATCTGCATATCTTTTAGGAGCTTTCCAATTTCTCTTTTGAGATTTTAATAAAATGCTTTTATCACCCGACAATACAACAGTTTGATGAAATTTTTGTTCCTCTTTAGACAGTTTAAGGTTATTTTCCTTATCTAGATTCACCAATCCTGGTACAATCTCATCTTCAAATACTTTGTATAAATTGTACTTAGTAAAGTCGCACTTACAATCAAACATACATTCCAAGCGGCCGCAGTGTCTTTTTAAATGCAAAGGCGAAAATAAAGACTCACAAATGCATCCTAACTTGCAAAATGATTTACTACATCCTTCAATACAATTTTTCTCTTTAGTGTCAGATAGTCTAATAACTGTTACGTCAAGCCTGTTTAATTCTCCATTTTTTTTTAATTTCTCCCTTAAAGTGCCGTTGGTACTAGTATTTAAATCATTAGTATCTACATCCCTTGGTGGATCTTCGCCAGTATACATATCATTTTGCAGTAAACTAATTTCAACCGAAGCTAACATGTCATGTAATATAGCAGATACTTCATGTGTTAATTTTTCTTCTCGCACATCGACATCTGTGTATGACTTAGAAAGAATTTGATTTTGAATTGAATTGATTTCACTTCGTTCATAATTGTGAAAGTCATCGCAACGTCGCATCAAAAGAAGACGTTGTTCATATTTATATTTTAAGTCGAATGTAACACACCTGTCTTTGTTTAACTGGACAGCACATCCGTTTTCTTCTTTGCCCAATGTTGAAACTGCAAACTCTGCCCATTTATCGGATATTAATCCACTTTCATCGCGTAAAGCGTTCAAATAATTTGTAATTGATAGTTCTAAAGGTTTGCCGAATTCGGGATATACATCTAATCCAGGATTTGGTAATTCAGCTAGCTCAATCCTGCCAAAATTATATTTTTGATATGACATATCGAGATACTTTTTTCTTGAAAGTGGACCCGGTTTAAATTTTACGTTTAATGAATTACGTAATAAGCCTTTCATCCTAGAGAAATTTGGTTTTCTTAACTTATTACTATGTAATAAGGAAGCTCTTCGTGATCCCAAGTCGTATTTACAAATAAATTTGTTTTTTCCACCTCTGCTGCCATTTACTTGAATATATTTGCCATTCCACAATACAAATTGTGATGCATGTGCGTGGTTATTAGGATTTACATTAATCACCATTTGCCACGCTACTCTAGATATTGGATTTTCACCTTTTAACATATTTGTAGCTAATAACCTGGTTTTCTCATCTTTAGATGAACCTACTCGTATTTTACGAAATAACATATTTTGTTGTTTTTCCAAATCATGTTCCAAGGTACTGTAGATGTCATTTTCGAATAAACTTCGAATATCTCTCACTGTCTTCACTTTAAGCTTTATTTTTTTCTTTGGAACAAAATATTTATCTGTTTTAGGAGCAAAATCGCATGACAAATTATTAGATTTATCTATAACTAAAGGTATAGCCGGTTCTACTTTTAATATATCATAAAGGTTATTTTCTAGCACACTATAAGGTCTTGTTATTTCCGATTCGAAAACCTTGTCATTTTCCATCTCTCCTTGTTATTGTGGCTGAAACAATAATTCGTCATTTTTACATGTCTGTTGTATGAAAATATGATTAAAAAAAATAAGACTGACTTTATCAACTACTTCGCTACTTTTCTTTAATTATATTTGTCATATACGTGACCGCGACTCCGTCCGCGTAAAATTTAATTAACTATAATATATATAACTCTAAAATAAACTGCTTCACTGGTTACCAGCCAGAGAAAGTCCCCTCAAAATCGGTCCTTCTGTTCCAGAGATTAGCCGGAACAAACGGACACACAAAAAATTTAAAAATTGTTATTTTGGTATATGTACCATGTATATTTAAAGCATTAAATGTCGTTTAATAATCGCAATGTCGAATCCAAAATCACAAATAATTATAATATTTTTAGCTTTTTCTTTAACAAAATACACCTATTATTTATGAATGTTTCCTTTTGACAATTTCCATAGTTCCATCTAATAAGACGCATTTTGTTTATGACTGTTTCCTTTTGACAGTTTCTAGTTTCTGCGTCTCGTTTCGGTGTCGCGAGTACAGAGATTTTATATCATCAAAAAATATGCGTGCCGCGCTAAAAGAAGTTAACATTTAAAAAATCTTGTCTATTTGTCATGTGCTACACTTTACTACAAAGGTCAATGACCTAGACGTCCTAAATTTGTTGCGTGAAATTATGGAGATTGACTATTTCCAGGCATGAGACTTATCTAGATCGATTTTTCGCCCCTGAAACCCGCTACCGTGCAAGTTTAATCAACATCTATTCAGTAATTTTCGAGATCAGCTGACAAATATCTATATGCATATTTATATACAAGTATAATTGCTTGTTTATTAATACAATATGATCAATTTGATTATTCAGTCGAGCTAACTGCGCACCTCGCTGGAATGCGATGCCCCTCCCACTAACCCGCAGACCTCCCCGCGTCAGTACGGTCAACACCTTTGGTAGGTACTGATACGCGCTTCCCAGATTCCGACATTTATTGTTACGTTTTTATATTGAATTATTGCGATTGCGACGGTTGTTTTGTTTTGGACAGTTCTTGTTAAGTTTTGGACAATTTTTGTTAAGTTTTCGACTTATTTTGTTATAGATTAGTGTTTGAATATTTTCATTAAGTGTCAGCTGTTTTTTTGCGAAAAAGACTAGGTATTTTGAACATGGGAAAAACAATTCATAGTGAGGGTAGAAACTTAATTCTATAGGTGCTTAAGTTTTTTGAAATGGAAAAGGCTAATAAACGGCTTACTATTCCTGTGGACCAAGTCATCAAAAGAACCTGTGCTGCTGCTGGAATATCGAAAACGACTTTAATGAAAATAAAAAAGAAACGAAACAGATAATTTGTTTCGCTTTGTTTTATATAGGTACTTATATAAAAATGTGGGTCTAAAATAAAGAATAAACATTTTCACTTTTTTTATACCGTACCACAGCGTCGATGTGACGTCACGGCCGCCAGGTACGCAGTTAACTCGACCGGGTTGTATATATTACTTCGCACGTAATGTTTATTAACGTAATATTTGCACGTTATTCATTTATTTAATTGTTTTATTTAATCGGAGCACAATTTTTATTGGTCGGTTTGACGTTGACAGCGCAGTTAGTTCACGCGATTGGTTCGTTAATTATACGTCATCTCTATTTGTCCTATACGTATTCAAAGACACTTTGACCGACAGTCTACAATCATCTACAATATTTATTATACCACTAATCATCTGCTTACGACTCTTAATGACGGTTACTACAACCCTATACAATTCTTGTTTCTTAATTTTTTAAGATAAAATACATAAAATATTTATCATTGACTTAAATTTCATTTAAACGCTGAGGAGCTCTACTTTAAACTGGTTTTCTTTTCTTCTCACGTGGACCATTGGCCGTAATGGTCGACGCTGAACTATTGACGATATAAACTACCTATTGAACCTTGAGTGACGGCTTGAGTTGGGTTGTTTTTGTGGTCTCGCGTTGATGACCCGCGAAATACAGACATGCATAATGTATTACAAATTTTAATTGTGGTGGCGAAAATTTTTACATACTTACTACAAACTACAAAAAACTGTACCAGAAAAAACTACTACTATTGGGAAGCTTTGCTTATAAGGATAAACCACGTTTACTTCTAACGCCGATACACCTAATAGTTACTCTCTGTCCGGTGTCCATCTCGCGATATTCCTCAGCGTAAGTACATGCTAAGTGTGTAACGAACTAACCATGGACCTACAAAAAAGGACTTACCTTTTTTTGTAGGTCCATGGAACTAACGAATACTTCCACTGGTAATAGAAGCGCGTCACGCTATTTAAAACGGAGACAATGAATTACACAAACAAAAGTAGGATATTGACACGTAATCAGGCATGTTTAAAACTTCTTTCAATAGAATCTAAAACTCCTTCCTGCACCTAATGCACGTTTTTAATAACAATCTTCCTTATCTTCATCAATCTTCATATCCAAATAATAGGCTTCAAAAACATAACTTTAAATGTAATCTTATATTTTACTTTATTAGGTACTCATGGGTTAGTCAAATTGCTGTTGACCTACCTTTCAATTCTCAATACGTTTTTTTAAAATCAGGTGATTAAGTATCAGTTATCACGTGGTATTTTACGTATTCAAAATGGCCGATCCAGCCATTTTGGACTAACACTTTTAGGAGTATTTAAATCTTTTTGAATCACCAGCTAACTAACAAATTACTGTGTTTTCCCATGAACTGAATGATTATTGCACATTAACGTTACGTAAATTCAATATATTTTATATTCTGTTTGTAAGTAAATGCAATTTTAATTCGGCGAACACGTACTATTCTAGCTCACAATAATTTTGTTAGATTGTTTCATAGACAATAACCACAGATAGAACAATATTTTTGATTATACTCTACACGATCTACACGTATTTCCACAGATAAAATCATTGTAATTATATACAAATATTACGAAAACATGGAATTTATACTTCATAATGACGCAAGTTACGATGATAAGGATTAAAATATTTAAATGTATCTTTACTCTATTTAGAGCAGGTATTAATAGGTAGTAAGTATAAGTATATTGGTGTTTATTTTAAAATAAGTTTTAAGAGTGAGTCATGGGATGATGGGATACAAAATATACAATAGGTACAACCATGTTCTGTCAAAAGACTTTTTGCACAATAACTTCAACTGATCTTTCGGTCATTTTAGTGCAATTTATATGTGCACCCAATAATGCGCATCACAGTACCTAAAATATACTTAATATGGAAAAAATACTCAAGGAAGATTATAATTTTTGTAATTTTACTTTGGCAATCTTCATAAAAGCACACTGACAGACCATAGAGATATTATAGTAGAGCAGAGATATTATAGTAGAGTGAGAGAGAAAATTGCCGTCCTTCTCTTCTCGCGCATGTGCAATTAGCGAAAAACAATTTTAGGTACCTAATGAAAGTGTTTAATGCGCATGCGTGAAGCGCGCGAATGCACTAAGTTCTTTAATGCGCACGCATTAGTAGAGACAGATAGGGTACCTACCATAATCTTATATCTCTTTCTAAGTGTCCGACAACGTAAAGTGTAACGTAAAATGTCCGACAAATTTCCACTTACAGGCAGCCGTATGTCTCCCCTGCTCTTTATTATTATAATAATATCTCTAATTCTCTATGTGACAGACAGGTTATGGCCAGGCCATAGATAAAATAAATCGGCTGTCAAATGATAGAGGCGAAACCAAAAATGTGCACATCAGTCATCAAGTAGTGATTTCCACGCTCAATTTCGATATTGTTGACTTAATTTTTAAGAACACTGATATAATTAATTAATTCTACGGGTCGGGTACCTATATTTGATTGTAACGCTTAAAATTAAAATAAACAACAATTTAACAAACATTTTTAAAATTTTTCTTTCGTATTTTTTATTATCTTGTAATGAATTCTTACGTATTCCAAATATTATTGTGATCAAATACCAAGGTTCTTTAATATATCTGTGCAATAAATCTTTTGAATTAACTTTAATAACTCACATTATCAACAAAACATACATGGGGCAAAATTAATAATAATGTGGGTTTTCTTACTTAAAGCGGTTACAACTAGGCACTGCACAATATAATCAGGTTTTGTACGTCTACTGAACAATTTTTTCTTACCTACTTGAAACGAATTGTTTTGTAAAATACGGCGATTTTTTCTTGACAATGCAACCGCCAACCCGTATACCTATCTATCTCGTTATAACATACCTTAGTCTTTTCTCTTTCACATTGCCAATCTCTAACGTAAGTTAGAATAATACATAGATCTTGGGATGGTCCAGGCTGGCACAAATCAGCACAATTGGTACATGTGGTATTGCTATGCATGCGTGGTGTAGTGTAATAGAGGTTTGCATCGGAGCAAAATGTTCGTCACCGATTAAATTCACCGGTTAGTGGGCAATCTCCGGTGTTTCACCGGTGATATAGAGAAATACATTAAATTAATGAAAAAGCCTGGCCTGACTACCTACCTAATATTCGTTCACTGATACTTAACCCTTTAACCGCCGGCCTTCGTATCAGTTATCCGGCCCCTGACGCCAGGCACAGTAGTCTAAATAAATACCTACAAAAAAAAGGGATGTGCCCTGTGCACTTTTTGGAAATCGATATTTCGTAACAATGATATGTGTTCATGTTAACACCTGTAACACCTGTTCATGTTAACACCAAAGTACAAATTACGATATACATACCTATACAGGTTTTCTTTAAAAGTTTTCTACAAATCAAGCCCCAGGGTCATACAAAGTTAACCAATACCCTTTACTCAATTTTAAAGGAATGAAATGAAAAACACAAATATCTGTAGAGATACGTTTTATTCACAATTGCTGCATTTGTTTTGGGACTATTTTATTTGTATTACTAAACTTTGGCATAGGCCCCATCCCTAATGTCGGGTTTTGCCGTCGCTGGCGGTGTAGGTTAATGCAAATTTCGAGAAATAATACGAGTAATTTATCGAACTGTTGACATTGTTTTTAGGGCTTCTAATTAAAAATAATAAAGTGTATTACATTGTAAATTATTATTTAATTAACTTTTTACCTAATACAAACATATTTTTCTTAGAATACAGATTAATTAAATAAAAAATAAAGATTAAACGAGATGGTATATTTGGTCGTGAATATACGACGCTGGCGAAATGGACACGATTATGTTTGTCGGATTAATCCGACTTTGGCGGTTAAAGGGTTAAGTATCGAAAGTGGGGGTTTTTCACTAAATATTTAGCTTTTGCGTGGTATAAACTAAACAATATAGGTACTTATTTATTACCATATATACTGTATATATAAAATTCTCGTGACACAATGTTAGTTACCATAAGTAGGTACTTACTCCACAGAAACGGTTTGATCGATTTCATGAAATTTTATATGCATATTCAGTAGGTCTGAGAATCGGCTACTATCTATTTTACATACCCCTAAGTGATAAGGATTGTCCACCCCTAACATTTTTATTTTTTAATAATGTAGCAATAAAAAATACATACAACCCTAAATTTTCACCCTTCTACCACCAACCCCAATAGTCATTTTAGTAATTTAATAATTTTTCAACCCGCTCGATAATTTATCATGGTGGTCATATCGTGGTCATATTATTTTGAACAGGGTCTATTAATAGTAGTCAACACGTCGCTCGTTTAAAAATAAAGTGAACTAATTCAATTTTTTTATTTGTTAGCGTATGGCAATTGGAACGATATTGACACACACGATAGCTGTCACGTGTGTTCCTTTATTGGACCTATAGTCATACTGCACTATAGACTAAGTTTTATTTACTTTTAAATTAAAAGACTGCTGGAAGGTTTTTTCCGCCCCCTTTTTTCTCTCAGTCTAAGTTTTGCCTGAGAGGCGATCAAAGCGGATGAATGTAGAATGTATTAATTTATTTGTATGATTTTCATTATGTGTGCACAACTTGTACCTAATCTATACTAATATTATAAAGAGGAAACATTTGTATTTTTGTATGTTTGTAACGAATAAACTCAAAAACTACTGGGCCGATTTCAAAAATTCTTTCACCATTGGAAAGCTACATTCAGCCTGAGTAACATAGGCTATTAAATAAAAATAAAAAAAAATAATTGGCAGAGCGAAGCCTGCTGGGTCTGCTGGTAATGAATAAAAGCTTTTGAGTTCCAAACTCTTTATTGTTTAAAAGCTTATTATTGGTGAAATATGTGAGGAGTTTATTTAAAATAATGTTCTCAAATATTTTGCTACAAGTTGGCAGCACTGATATTGGTCTAAAATTGGTGGGGTCGGTAGTGCTGCCAGATTTAAATAAAGGTATAACCTTACTGTGTTTCATTAGATCAGGAAACTCACCACTCTCAATACAATTATTAAATATTATAGCTAGATGGGGTGCCATTACATCAATGATGAATTTAAATAATTTTACAGAAATCCCCCAAAGATCGGCAATGTTCTTAACTTCTATTATCTTAAATATTTTTACAATATCAATGTCGTCTATGGGTCGAAAAATAAAAGTACTCTTGAATTCGCTTACATTTTGTTTCAGCAATGATTCGGCTATGTCGGGAGACGAGCAAAGCAACTTAGTAACTGGAATGTTGCTGAAGTATTTTTCAAAGGCTGACGCAACATGTTCATCTGACCACAGAGACATCGTTAATAACAAGTTTGTATTCACAACTGTGGGTCTTAGCTCTTCGTTATTGATGATATTCCAAGTCGCTTTTATTTTGTCGCATCCAATGTGATTGTCGTGAATTATTGTCGTCTTGTAGTCATGATTGATTAAAATGCCTTCATGAACGTCTTGAACGAATCTTTAGTAATCACACAGTAAACATGCATAGTAGTTTTTAGCAAATATGTGTTGTTCTTTGCAAATTTGTATGTATGGTTTTGCAAAACTGCAAAAGCGTGTCCAGCTTAGTTATTAGGCAGAAAAGTGATAAAGAAAAACAATGGCATTACTTGTAACACGATATTTTATTTTATTTATTGCAGAGGTTCATACTGCGTATTAATTCATTTAGTCCTTATGTAATATCAGCTTTGCAGCCTGCATCAAATCTGCTTATCGTCGTATCTTAGATTCAGTTGTTCGCCTGGTATTACAAGAGTTAAGGAAGTCATATATTTTTCCGTATATTCCGTCCGAACAATAATTTAACTATGGTTTTAAGATAACTTTGCGCCCATGTTTGCGTATCCGCAGAACAATGTTATAAATTGTAGGTTTAATGAGATAAAAAGTAGTGTGAAGGTGTATAAAGCGTTGTATTTCCGCCGAACGTGTAGAGTGGGTCAAAAGCGGTCATTTGCCATGTGAAGTCCTATCCGAAACTCAACGGCTTTCCAGATATTTAAGATTTCAATCAATTGTAAAAAAATCACGTATAAGGCTAACTAAAGTTGAATAACAAAAAAAAACATTTTTTTTGTTTCTGTTGTTTTCGAATACTCGAGAATCGTAGTTCCTAATGTATATAAACTACGGCAGCTTTTATATAGCCTAGAGTCTAGTCTAGAGCATCCGTTTATACTTCGGTTTAGCCGAATCCTATTATTTATTGCACTTTACGTTGTCATCAATCCCAAAATTCTTGAAAATCATTGAGTTACGTATCTAAGGCCTTTCATGACACAAAGATTGCTTTCGATTTGACCTAACTCCTCCTTAAGAGGAATACGAGTCTTTACAGTCCGTTGTTTTAGTCGTGTCCAATCCAATTTAGTAAATAATCTGGCACTACCTTTAATTGAAAAAAAGTTTAAAATTTCTTTAAATAAATAATTTATCTGTTTCAATATTAAATGACTGAATTTATAAATATGAGAAAGCATGACCGTTTTATTATTTCGGCGAAACCAGTTAGGATGCCATTTAACTTTCATACTTAACGTGTAACTTAGCGAATTCATTCTTGACTTTACTAAAAAGACTTTATAGTTTAGTGATTGTTATTAAGGAAATATTGTTGTGTTGCTCAAGGCCTTAAAAGCAGATAAATAAGGAAATATGAGAAAAAGCAAGAGTTTTATTTTTATAGGTATGATGTTTTCTAATTTTCTACTAAACGGTCCAGAATGGTGTAACAATTTGAAGCCTAATTGAGAGCTTAATTATAGTCCTTTTTATGAGAATAATACTTTATTTTTATTTTATTTTATTTTATTACGCAAACTCAGTTAAAATAAGGTTACAAGTGTACCCCGTAGCGCTTCAGTCGATTATCACAATCAATTTTACGAACTTAGGTTTTTAAAAAACATTTAAGAACATTAACGTGTTTAACGTTTATGTACCTTTTTATTTCCTACAGCACACTGATTATGGAAAAAAATGAAAATACTAGTTTAATGTTTAAGACCCTATTTCATTTATTTTTAACCTCCGACGCAAAAGAAGGGTCTTATTAGTTTGACGTGTCTGTCTGTCTGTCTTTCGTGGCACCGTAGCTCGCGAACGGATAAAGCGATTTCAATTTAGTTTTTTTTTTGTATGAAAGGTGAGTTACGGCCGAGTGTTCTTAGACATGTTTGATGAAAATCGGTTGAGTCGTTTAAAAGTTGTGGGGGGTAAAAGTGGGGAAGAATAACCGAATGTCTGCAAATATAATCGAGTGGGGTCTCAAATGAAAGCGCATCACGTGCATATTACAAAATAATAATTATGTTCAATGAAAATCGGTTGAGCCCTGAAAAAACTCTGGGAGTAAAAGTAGGGTAAATACCCAATATTGATTATAATGTTATTGTTTATGAGCATTTATTATTTCTGGGTTTCTTGAGGAACAAATAAATAAACAATAAAGTTTATTTGTTTACTATATCCTCGGAAAAGTTAAAAATGAAGACATTTGATTAATAGGTTTCAATAAATCAAATACCCGATTATTGAATATGAAATCGATTTCTATTCGTTAAAGGTACACCCAGAACACCTTTAATGTCAGTGACTGAAAACTGGCACGCTTCAAATGATGTTACGTGGCCTCCAGTCAATCAATCCTCCTAGGTGTTATTTTTAAATCACAAATCAAAATAAAAATACATGCTAAGATTCTTTACCAAGATGGACCAGTGTAAAAAAGGACTGAACGGGCTGATTGACTTGACTTGACTCAAAATGATGCCGAACATGCTGAGTATACAATCAGCATTTACAGCATCACTTGAGTTTTATTGTTGGAAACGTTATATGAATTTTAAAAAAGGATATTGTTTGTCCCTTGATTCTTCATGCGAGCGATCCCGGAATGGTGACTTTTCCTGTGGACATAATTAAAAAATAATAATAGAAAGAAAATAGTAACTTTTGATGATTCAGGTATAATTAAATAATCGTTGGTACGGGTACAGTATTATAAAATTATCATAAATAAATAGATTTGGTTTCATAATATAAAATATAAAATTTTATAATTTTATATTTTATATTATTATTATTATACATTAAAATATCTTTATTATTGGCCACGAGAGGTTAACGTAAGATTAAGCATCAAAGAAGATTACTGTATCAGTATACAGTATTTATATTAATATGTGTCCGGTCTCGGAACTAGCAATAATGTAATTTAACGTCATAAAAGACCCTATTTCATCGAAAAAACACCCCCCACATAGCTTAAATATAAAACATCGTAAAGGATTTCAGTCTACAAGTCAACTGTTTTCTTAAGTCAAAAACTAACTTTTTTTCACTAAAAACTAGAAATATTTTTTTACGTAGCTGTAAAAATTTATTTGCTTTATTGAGATAGCAAAGATAGCAAATTCTTCATATCTGTATAACATTCAGTTTCAGAAAAATCAAAACTGTCTTGTCGACCCGCATGTATTTATTATCATCATCACCATAATTATATATAAATAGGCGAAGGCGAATCAGTTCAGAACAATTTTCTCTTTGGTTACTGAACCGATTTTCCTCATTTTTGTTTTGTTTGGTAGATATTGACTTGGTTTAGTGAAGACGGTCCATAAAATTAAGTAAAACGAAAAAACACAGCAAGCACACAATCATACGTTTTTACACACAATATTCACACTCACACATAGATACACAAAAATGACATTTATTCTTTTTATTTTGGTTACGGCGAGGGCGCCTTCACGTTCAGCCCACACGGCCCACAGATTAAATACAATATTGTTGGCGTATTCACGTTCAGCCCACAGATTAAATATTGTTCAGCCAATGACAAGTTGAAGTTAAAGAAAATAATTATGATAATAAAGGTTACATTTGGAAAAGTTAAGATCACGAAATAATGAAGATATAAATCAATAAAAGTGCATAATAAAAAAAACTGTATTTGCTATGCCATAGAACTTTCTACATTTAAAAATATTGTAGAAATTATTGTTGGTTTATATGATTCATTTTTTATTACTGTAATATTTTTTCAATACGATATTAAATCTGAGAATATTACCTATATTGAGATAATATGTAAATATATTATGTAAATAAAAAAAAAATTATTGAAATAATTATAGGTTGAAGATATGGAAGCGCGCGAAATTCACACAAGTTGTTGTTTTTAAAAAAGGAACGAGTGCCCGCTAAATAGAATAGAATAAGTCCGCAAATGCGATTTTGCGTGTTTTTACTTTAACCCATAAACGACATTTAAATTGTTAAAATTTGCTTACTTTTATAGTAATTCATCGTTTTTGAATTCAAATCATATACATATAATGTCCAATCAATTCGATGTTTTAACAGCGAATGCAACCAGTTAGCAACAGGTACATTAATCTTACCTTATAAATCTTTCGTTTTAAAATTATCGGAGAAGTACATAGAAGTAGAATAGTTTAAAAAAATTATAGTCGAATTTCGACTACTAGGCGAACACTAGTAATACAAAATTCAAATGGCTGCTATTTCAAAAAGAGAGCGAGAGACAGGCTAGACCCCTCAATGGGGGGGTGTTATGTCGAAGAAATAAAGTCTATTCTATGCCCATAAAACATCGCAGTTCAAGACTGGACACACTGTAGTATTATATAAGTAGGTAATGGTGAAAAAATATTGAGCTACATTAAGTAGTAACTTTAAAAAGTTCTCAAAAATACTACAATCATTTAATTTGGCTTACCCTTTTGTGATACTTTTCATAATGATGATCTTCTTGAGAACCATTTTGATGACCTCCCATCTTGACAACAACTAAATGTAAAAAAAAAAACAATTTCGAAACTTTAAAAAAATATGGTAAAATAAACAAAAAGAACATTATAATATTAATAGGCGAAGGCGAATCAGTTCAGAAAAAAATTCTCATTCGTTTCTCAACCGATTTTCCTCATTTTTGTTTTATTTGGTAGGTATTGACGCGTTTTAGTGCAGGTAAATAAATTTAATTAAAATGCATTAGAAATACACGAAATTAATGAACACACAGCAAGCACACAACCGTTCTTTTACACATAATATACACACATAGATAAACTAAAATGACATTTATTATACTTTTTCTTCTGGTTAAGACGATGGCGCATTCAAGTTCAGCCCACAGATTACGTATTCTTCAGCCCGTGACAAGTTGCAGTTATATGTGTATTAGAAAGGAGGAAAAGATAAGAATAGATAGCTTTTAACAGTACCTAAATTTGAAAAAGTAAAGATCACGAAAGTATTGAAGAAATGCATCAATAAAAGTGCATAGTTAAAAAAAATTATTTCATACCTTTTTGTTCGTCGCGTCGTCTTTTTTGTTCCATTAAAGCAGTTTCTTCAGTTCTGTCCTAAAAATAAAAATTACATGAATAACTGAAAAAAAGATCACACCTCTCTGTCTCTCTTCTAGCAAAACTTACCAAAACTTGAGAGCGTGACAGAGATTATTTTTTGGGTTACAAATTAAAATAGTTCGATGTTAGATTAATAATATAATGTATGTCTCTGTTTGACTGAAATATTTATTTTCTGTATTTGACAAAACCTATTATTAATAAGTTTAAAGGTATCATAATATTAAATTGATTAATTAACTCATTAAATTTGTGTCCTACAAACTTACCCTTTTTCTATTCATCTTACGCTCTTTACGCTCGTCGCCCCTGACTTTAGTCTTTCTTTTTTCCTTTTCTGGTGAACGTTCTTCAATGTCTTTGCTACCCTGCTTATGCAGAAAAGATGTGTTATTATTTGTTTATAATACTAAGTTCGTTCATGGAAATTATTCAATAAAATTTTAATGATTTCATTAATTAAAAAGTGAATATCTTTTTAAACAATGAAATTATATTATTCAATCTCTAAAAGTATCTTTAAAACTACAAGGTCAAAAGGGACAGTGAATAAGAATAACAACAGAAGGAAAAGTCTTTACATTACAATTCAAGATGTGCTTAGCTTCATTCATGATTTGAAATTTTCAAAGTTTCTGTTATTTCTTCTTCTTTCTTTCTTTGTCTGATTTTATAGATCCTTTGAAGTAACTTGAAGTTTCATTACTTTTCCTTTAATAACTCTTCCTGCTACATACTTCTGTTGTCATAGTCCTTTCTTCTTTCTTCCTCTTACTTTCTTCGAAATTCTAGAGTTAAACTTATTGCAATGGACCTTTTGACCCCCAATGGTAGCCAAGGATAGACTGACCTTACCATTTGCTCGGCTGGACTGGGCTGATGGACAGACTATATATTATTATGTTAAGTTGCACTGACATATTTAAATTCTTCTTGTTTTTTCTTCTTGATGTGAAATTGTTGCTTCTCGTTAGAGGTCTTCAAAATTTTTAGAAACGACGTATTGATGACTAATTTTTTTCAAACTCACATTCCAGCTTTTTCATATTTCAATTTTTCTGCTATTCCTGTTCTTTATAATTTTCCTTTATGATAATTCATTTTAGCAATTGATGTTATTAATCTTATATTTCGGTCATGAACAGTGAGCTTTATTCTATTTCTTATTTTCCATTTCTTCATAACATGATGCGTGATGAATTAAGTAATTGGTTTTGAAATTAGTATATTATTATTGTTTTATTTAGTAGAACCATAAGATTGGGAGATCCATATATTATAATGATGAAATTTGATTTCTTCTTGTTTTCTTGTGCCAACAATTTTGAGTATTTTTGTGACATTGCGAGCATGAAGCATATTCAAATATATTTTTGTTAATTATCCCTGAAGTGACTTTAAGTTATTGTGTAGAACATTTCGTGAATACCGTAGAATAAAATAGGAGTGATTTATTCAGGTTTGCTATCATTCCAAAAACAGTTAATAAGTCATTCTATTTTTTCATGTTAATATTTCGTTATCCACCATTGATTTGGAAAATTTCAATCGCTCATAATTTAGTCTTCTGACGTTTATACCTTCTTTATTCTGTCACGAAATCTGGATTTGTAGGGATGATCCATTATTTTGTTTTATTGATTTCAGTTTTAATTTAAAGTGCATAACTTATTTCTTTGTTTTATTTCATTTTTATGTTGAATTATTTTTGCACTAATATTTTAAACACTAGGTCCTTTTCGCTTGCACTTGTCTTCACACGAGCGTCCGTAACTCCATACGTCCATACGTCCATGCGCGCATGCGTCCATGATGCAGCCTGCGCGGTGGTCACACTGTGCAGTGGCCCGCCGGAGTCCGCGGCCCAGCCCAATCCTCAGTCCGGAGCGAGCACGATGCGAGCTCGATTTATTTTAACGATACTCACCTTGCCATTACCGCTGCTTTCTACTTTTCGCCGCTTCACATCTGCAATAATTGTTTAAAATCACTATTAGAATATGGAAATTTAACTCATGTTAGATACACAATGTTCTCAAGGTCATGTGAAGTCCAGTAGGCTAGCGTGGTGGAGACCACACCCTTGAGTGTGGTCTCCACCACGCTAATGACCGCTAATGACTTACAGATACAGTTAGATGAATTGAATCAATTTAGATGAGCTCTACACTATTTATTGTAATATTATAAATGACTTACCACGGTCTAAGTCATCTGACAGATGACGATCATGAGGTGGTGACACTGACTCCAGATAGCGCTCCTCCTGTTATGATGAATAAAGTAGATATTTAAATGTAATGCATGTGATGAAAGACTAATTATGCATATTGGGATCTGACAAAATTCGTGAGACATCTGGTGTTCAATTTTGGAATTAATACCGGGGTGCATCGCTCATCAAAACATAAGAGTTATCATTAGTGTAATTAGTACTTTTGAGAAATTAAACGAAAAATGACGGAAGTATTAGGAATATTTAACCCTCACAAGATTTCTAAAAAAAGAATAACGTGTTGCGTTGAAAGTAGTTTTAGTAAAAACCGTGAATTAACGTTTCATAGGTTTCTTAAAAAAATGCGCGTTGTGTTTATACCAAAAAATATTTGGTCAAATGGAAAAACTGGACCAATTCACAACATGAAAAAACGCTTTGAAGATGGGCTGTGAAATAAATCGTCACATGAAAGAGTGTTCATTGCATTTTCTGAAAGTCGACTATATATTACCAGGTGCGTTAAACTCGTTTTGAGGTTGAGGATGTGTGAAGTAGCATTTTACAAGATCTGAGTATTATTCCACTAAGAAAAGGGACTGTAACAACATTAAAATGGGGTTTAGTGATGTAATTAATTGATATTTTGCAGACATTCCATCCCACGCACGACAGTTGAAGAAAACTACGATTCCATCAAGTAATTGTGATTACTGGGCGTTGAACCGGACCATTTGCAAATTTGATTAATGGTTAAAACTATCATTATCTACCACTAATATTGATATTTAACACTATTTTACGGGGTTTGACCACAGTTTTACTAGACAAATGCACCCCCGTCAGCGCCATTTTGAATAGGCCACGCCTCCATGTCAGATCCCAATACAATATTCTTTAATCAAATAGAAGCTCTGTTCAAACTGAAATAAATCATAATTATGTGAAAGGCCGAACAAGATCACTTAAACTTACTTCTCAAACTCTCTATATCTTCACATGTTGTCTCTTAAAGGTAATTTAAAAAGAGGTTTTACAAAATTCAAGATATGTATATTCTTTTCAGTTCTTTGGAGCCCATTGCTGGACGTGTGCCACGCCCAAATCAACGCCAGTCTGCCCTGTCCTAGGCTTTTAAATACCAACAGGTGAGAAATGAAAAATTGTCTTACCCTATGAGAACGTTCTCTTGGGGATCTGTCTTTAATCCGAATTTCTTCTTTACTTCGTTCCTTAGCAGATCTGAAAGTTTACAATATCATTGTGATTAATTGTAATAATTTTAAAAATAAAAAGTAATTATTTCATAAATATACCTGTGTCTTATAACTATTAACACATCTTTAATCTAAGAACCACAAATACACTGTGCCTTGTGCCACTGCCACAAACATGCATTAGGCCAGTGGTGACTTAATCTCATGGTGAGGAGACCGGACCTTCCAATGTGTTACTAATGGGTTAGACACAATCTGTATAATATTTGATATGAATTAAAACTCAATTTCCAGAAATAATCATAGAAAATACATACGAACGAGATTCTCGCTTTATCTCCTTATCTCTGTCAGGTTCTTCTCGACGTCTGTCACTATTACGAGATTCTTTTTTATCAGCGTCTAAAAAGAGAAGCAACGATACAAACTTTTGTGGCTATAACAGGGCACTCTTTATTGACAAAAACTATTTTATAACGTACAAATGCGTGTACCTATAAATATAAATCATAGTAACTTCATTTATGATGAAATCCATGCCCTAATTGCCATTTTACACAAAAAAGTTGCTTGTACGACAATATCATTTCATTGGTTGGTTTGTAAGTTGGTTAAATTAGTTAACTAGGGCAAGGCCTGACAGTCAACAATAGACGATTTATTTTATTAAGGTGCGGCTACGCTACGGTTACCTATGGCGTGTGGCGGCGAGGCGGGCCCATCGGCGTCGTGTCTCGCGCCGTCCTCACGCTGCGCGCCGCCCGCCGCGCCCGCCGCAACCGCCGCACCAGCCGCCCCCGCCGCACCCGCCGCCGGCTTCTGCTCGCCCACTTGCTTCACAATCTATCAAACAAAACATACTTGCTATGTCAAATTCAGGAAGTTGACTAACACACACAATCTAGACGCAACTACACGCAAATTTAAAAACTTTAAAATAACTAATAATAGAGCTTTATTACTGAACTATTGTTCCCTATATCTACATTTAACCATACCTGATGAAAATCACTCTCCCTCATCATATTTGGCATTTTGTTACGCAATTGTCCACTATAGCCAGTTGCCAAAACGTACAAGTCTGGTCTTTGAGTTTTCTCCTCTTCTTTTACCTTAAAATAATAGTAAATTAGCAAATTTGTGTTCATTTAAGAGAGAAGAATAGCTTCGCGATCCTAGGGAAATAGGTATTTAGGACAACATTTGCTGTCGCTCGTGCGCTCATGCCCCCGGGCATCGCGCACAGACATACAAATAGCCTCACGCACACATCGACAGACGCTGCCGTTTGCGAGAAATTGCGACTAAAGGAAGACGGCGTGTTTTCTTACGTATGTAGGTAGGGTAGACTGGGTACGGTTGTGCCAGGGTACGGTAGTGACAGTCGTTATAATCGCACAACTATACGGAATACGGGGAAGAGTGTTAGGGCAAAAAGAAGCGTGATGTATGTCTACACAAGTTGCCCAGTATTGTATAGTGCGCGACGTAAACAAAAGCAGGAGGCCACATTGCTTTTCAACAGGCAAAAGTAAGTTTTTTGGTTCAGATTCTTTTAATATTTACTCTTATTGTTATACAGATAGACTATAGCAAATATTTTTTTTTGGAAAATATTTAGAAGTGGGAAAACGTTTTCTCTTTTTGTATGGACGAGCACGTACTATTCTTCCCTCTTAACAATGTGACTAATATTATATTATCTTTTCAATTAATCAATCTATAAACAGTACAAACATCAACTTCTCACCTTATCAATTTTTCTTTCAATGATCTGTGCAAGTTTCAACAAAACAGGGAAATGTGGTAGGACTCGTATGAGCACTATCAAGGAATTCCGAATCTGCACATAGTCTCCAGATTCCAAGCAAACAACCATGGCTTTGGTGATTTTGTAGTGCCACTTGTGACACACATGCCTAGAATTCGATTAAATTATAAATTACTTTTCAGACATACATTATTATAAACATGAACACTTGGTACAAAACATTATACAATTGACCAAATACAAGTAAATACACTTTTCATCCCAACTATTCGAAAAGAACGACTTGGTTCGCCTAGTGCGCACAAAGGTGGTGTTTTCTATAAGAAACTTTTAGTGAGCAGGAATGATTTTTTTCCCCCTCTTTATAAGTTCCAAATTCAAAAAGTGCGCGGCATTTAACTTTTCTGCGCACTTTTTGAATTTGGAACATCTTAGTGTTCAGCGCCAAAGAAATCGAACGCAAATATTGTTTGAATAAAGACGACAGAACTACAGCCCGCGTTTTTGTCAATTTTCACGGATTGTTAGAAATGAGCCAGATTCGGACATTATTTCAAACACGCAGAATATAAAATCTACATCAATCTCTATTCCTAATAAAACTGTAAGTAACAATAAATTTTCATAATTGCGAAAATGTCTCAAATGTAAATATTTTAGTTGCCTTTTTATCAGATACTATTTAATTTCAATTTAGATATTAGTCTATGTTTTGTTAAGTAATAATATTAAATGTATAATAACAATAGAATATGAGCCCTTCATTTTCTCACAGAGGGTGATGAAAAGTAGAGTGTATCACTGGACAAAATATATTTTTGGCTCGGGCGACGTATTTTGAATCCGTCGCTACGTTCAGGATTCCACTAAAGAAACCCACGCTACGCTCGGGATTCTACTCTAGACTAGCTCTGGATTCAAAAAGCGCCCTTGCCAAAAAAATATCATTGCTCCCTTGTGATACAATCTACTATTGTACTCGTATATAATATCAGTCTGCTTTATTGTGTATAAAGAGGCATTCACGCGACAGTAATAGAGCAGTATATTCAAAAATTTCGCGTGGCAGCCGTACGGGCCCTCAGTGTGTGTAGATAATTAATAAGTTATTAAAAATATTATAGCGTCACCTATAGTTCTCATATCCGACGTGGTCGTTAGCCTCGGTGAACTGGTTGGAGACGCGGTACTTGGTGACGAAGCCGGGGTAGTGCGCGCACTCGCGGTGGAAGGCGGCGCGGTCGGCGTGCCAGCGCATGGCCGTGCCCAGCACCTTGCACAGGAACGTGCCGTAGCGCGCCGCCTCGCCCTCCGTGCACGACATCACCGAGTACGTTATATCGCAGAATAGCTGCAATCACATTAAATTTGTGAAGGGACGTCCAGTAATTACTCGAGTCTTTTCCGGGGAATACCATAAGTATACGTAAAAAGGACGAGTCTGCGCATGAAAAAGTGCTGTCAGTAAAAAGTTTGTAGTCATGCTAAACAAAACACCGAATAAATTATTAAGATTAACTGATACATTTTTTACGAGCAAACATTAACGTTTCACACTTATAGATATCAGTGTAAACAGAGTAACTGGCCAATTCGTGATCCGCGCTGCTCCATTTCAGTGGAGACGATGATACGTGAAACGTCACTTACTCTATCGTAGCAGAGCAGAGTGGAGAAGTTGGGCGTCTTGAGCGCGTGCACGGTGTGGACGAATTGCGCGCAGTAGAGCGCGTCGGCGGCCGTGAAGACGCAGCGCGGGAACAGGCACAGCTGCATGAGGCGCGTCACGGCCTCGTTGCGCGCGGACTTGGCGGCGCGCGCGGGGAACCAGCCGGCCGACTCGCGCGCCAGCCGCCCGCCCACGCGCGCCACGTGCTCCTCCTGCCGGCGACGCTCCTCCTGCGACACACAACACAACACGCGCGCTGCATATCATAACATAACTACGAGTCAATTGATAAAGGACAATTATTTAATTTTTAGTCCAAAAAATAAAATAATTTTCCTACTTTTTCAACGATTTTTGGTATTAACTAAACCTAAGGTAGTAACTTAAACCTATGGTTATATAGTGGGCTTTATAATATTATAATGATTCTATTTTTAGTGTTATACGTGAAAACTTGTAATAGTCTTTCTCTTTATATAATTATATTATTATATCACTTCATATCACTGTGACTGATAGTTTTCCACGAAATAAAAAATAAAATAAATGAATTTCAGGATCAGGTGAAACAGGGGTGAAGTATGTTTTAAGATATTTATGGTGCATAGAATTAACATTTCAATCAATCAATTTTGGACCATCTCAGTAGATAGTAATAGGCATGATGACTAATTTTCAAAATCTCTTCTATGATATTCAGAAGTTTTTATTACGTCTAAAATATATCATATTTCTGTAGAAAATTAAGGTTTTTGTGCAATAAAAGTACATTTAAAGTTTTCAGTTTCAAATTCATTCCAAAACGTTTGCCGGTGTCATGGCGTCTGTCATTACGTCACGGCTCAGTAAAAAATGCAAAGATCGCGCATACGCTTAAACGAAAAAAATGACGTTTACTGAGACGTGACGTAAATTGACGTAATTCGATTTGGTGGGTGTTTAAGCTATCATGGCGGATTGTTGTATGTTGTAGATTTATTTTAACAAATAAATTTTATTAACCTCGCCATTAATAAGAGAATAAATACATGTTTCAAAATCTTTGAATCCTATTTCATTAGATCAGATAATATTTTAGCGATACTTGATTACTGTCATCATGCCTATTACTATCCAAATCAAAAGACATAAATTGTTATTAACAATTGCCAGAATTGTAGTGATAGTGTATTAAAAAGAGGTAGATACCGCACTAGCGCGCGGCAAATGCACCGCTTATATTGTGTCAATTGATGTGTCAATTTAGTCGCATGTGCAACTTAGTCACATATCAACGGTTGGTGAAGCATGTGGGTATTGCGTACTAAAAATAATCTAAATGCCGAATTGTGTGTGATGAAAGTGTTACTAAAGTAAAAAAAGGACGATGGAGTGTCTTATCACACGTAAGTACATCAATAATTCACATTATTTCTAAATTTTTACTAAATTACAAAAGATTATTATCTATTATATCTAAACCATCGCAAAAAAGGACAGCGAATATGTTCGCAGTTGTAGTGCGATAGGGAAAGATAATCTTTATGCTTCTTTCAATAAGGACCAAAATCCTTTATGTCAGAGGATATGAGTCGTGGCGCGGGCTCTAGCTAACTCTTTCGTGTAGCGTTATGTTTCATATATGTCTTTCGCATTCACATGTCCCAAACACATGTATACCTTTAGACGTAAGAAACCGTTGAATGTGTAGCTTGGTGGATCAAATTCTAATCGCCGCGCGTTAGTAGATACTATATCTACCTCTTTTTATACACTATAATTGGTAAAATACCTGTATTTTTTCTATAAGAGTATTAAAGCGTTCTTGCTCCTTCTTCCCTTTAGATCCTTGAGAAGCGTCTTTGGCCGCCGCCACTGCAGCAGCTTTCAGACGCTCTACCTCCCTTTCGTAACTTTCCACTGGGACCCGAAGATCATACATTGATAAGGACCTAAAATATTAATTTTTTCACAATTTTTTCAATATCGTAATCTAAAAACTTCGATGAATTTTAAAGCGCTTCATTAATTAAATGTAGTTTATACATTTAGAGGAAAAGGGAGATCTCCCGCCAGGTGATGTCACTGAATGGGGATCGCAGTCCGAATGTTACTTCGGACCATTTATATATTTGCTCAGATTCTATGGAACTTTGATAGCGTTTGAGGATACGTCTTCCGATTGGCCAGTTCGGTATGACGTGTGTGACGTGTTCTATTGTTTACTACATTCGCTGCTTACGTCGTCATGTGTGGTCCGCATTTCATATGAAGCGCGCGCTCATATTACTGTACTATCAACTAAATCCTTCGCATATTGAAATAACTACAAAATTGCAAAACTTCTACAACTTACCAGAATGTGACATAAAACTCTGGAGAGATGTCTTCCCAAACTCTGGTAGGCAACAATGGCGTAATTGAATTAACTACTGGTTCCAATGCTTCTTGTGATGCAATTGAATATCTTTCTATACTTTTCTCCAATACATCACTTTTGACATCCGCATTTTTACGTAGAACCTCACATTTTGCTGCTATTTTTTGTGCCAATACTGGACGGTGTAGAAAGAATGCCACATCAGCGTCAACATGGTAATCACTTAAAAGTTCCTGAAAAATGTTAAGAAAAATATAATAATACTAGCTGACCCCACAAACGTTGTTTAGCCATATAAGTTATCGAGCGTTAAAAATTACTATTAAAATAAGGGGTTGGTGATAGAAGGGTGAAAATTTAGGGTTGTAATGTATCTATTTTTTGATGCCACATTCTTCTTTCCTTTCAGCCCTTAGTAGTCCACTGCTGGACATGGGCCTCCCCTAATCGACGCCACTCCGCCTGGTCCTGGGCCCTCTGAATCCAACGGTTTCCCGCTGTCTTCTTCAGGTCATCAGTCCAACTGGTCGGAGGGCGGCCTGTGCTCCTTTTGCCTAAACGTGGTCGCCATTCGAGGACCTTTTTTTCCCATCGGTTGTCAGTCCTGCGAACGATGTGGCCAGCCCATTGCCACTTTAATTTGCAAACTTTGAGAGCTATGTCGGTCACCTTCGTTCTTCTACGGATTTCATCATTTCTGATTCTGTCTCGTAGAGAAATACCAAGCATAGCTCTCTCCATTGCCCTCTGAGCGACTCTGAGCTTGTGCATTAAGCTCACAGTAAAGGACCACGTCTCGGCACCGTAGGTCATCACTGGCAACACACATTGCTCGAAATCTTTCGACTTCAGGCACTGAGGTATATCGGACGTCAAGACGTGTCGTAGATTCCCGAACGCTGCCCAGCCGAGTTGGATTCTTCGAGTGACCTCTTTCTCGAAGTTGGACTTACCCATTCGGATCGTTTGTCCTAGGTAAACGTATTCGTCTACAACTTCGAGAGCAGTGCCGTCAACAACCACCGGTACGGGTGTGACATGGACATTAGACATGATTTTCGTCTTGTCCATGTTCATCTTAAGACCCACCCGTTGTGAGGCACTATTGAGGTCGCTGAGCATAATGCTGAGTTCCTCCAGCGACTCCGCCAGGATCACTATGTCATCGGCAAATCGGAGGTGTGAGAGGTGTTCGCCGTTGACGTTAATACCACGTCCTTTCCACTCCATCAGCTTGAACACATCTTCCAGCGGTGCAGCGGTGAAGTTTTGGGGAGATGACATCCCCCTCGTACGCCGCGCTGCACGTGGATGGGGTTCGTACTGTTGTCGTGTACTCGGACTTTCATGGTGGCGGCATTGTACACACTTCAACGCCTCGATGTACCGATAGTCGATCTGGCATCGCTGAAGAGACTCAAGCACCGCCCAGGACTCGATAGAATCGAAGGCCTTCTCATAGTCCACATATGCTACGCATAGCGGCAGATTATACTCCTCGGTCTTTTGTATAACCTGCCGAGGCGTATGTATGTGGTCTATGGTACTATAGCCTTTTCAGAAACCGGCTTGTTCGGGAGGCTAGAGGTCGTCGATTCTGCGCGCTAGACGATACGTAAGGACCCTCGAAATGCCACATTATTGAAAAATAAAAATAAAATAAAAATTCCAAAAAATAAAATAAAAATGTTAGGTGTGGACAACCCCTATCGCCGCCTGTGATAATGCAGAGCCCTGGATGTCTGCCTCATAGATTTTCTTTGTTATCAAAATGGTATTAACCATTAACCCCAGAGGCAGACACAAGCAAATGATATAGTATAGCTGTTTTTTTTTAACATTTTTAAGGGGCTGTCAATTGACAACGCAGCGCTACCATGGTGGCAGACACGGTCCTTAATAGTCCTTATGGTACAATTATCGCTATGAATAAAGTCTGCCACACGAGCCGATCATATATATTTTTTGCTCGCTAGCTCCCTATATATTAGTATGAAAAATAGACAGTAGCTGATTCTCAGACCTACTGAATATACATATAGAATTTCATAAAAATCGGTCAAGCTGTTTTGGAGGAGTATGGTAACTAAAATATGTGACATGAGAATTTTATATAGGTATAAGAAGATTTGTTTTATATAGATTTATGATTACATATTTTTTAATCCATTAAAATACCTGTAAAGAGGGTAATCTTGCTGCATACTCATCTGGTGCATGGGACGATGCGAGGAAGGTGCCGAGTTGCACCAACGCATCTTGACACTGGTCCGCCAACCTACCAACAACCTTCAATTGTGAACCGGGAGGTTCGCCAGGAATTGGCACGTCATCAGCATATTCTGTAATGGAAAACATTACTAGCTTACTTACATTACATGTACATTACATAGCTATTGTTTTTGATAATGTACCTTACCTTTCCAAACACAGCAATGTCGCTGTTGCGCAGACAGAATGCATAGAGCAATGTCTAAGTTGTTGCCAACAACAGCGTCTTTTAATCTTGCCGAAGAACGTCTTGTGTTTCTTACTTGAGAGAAATATCCTGCCTGTAAATTAAATTAACACTGTTAATATAATATTGCAATTACTTAATGTTAAATATAATTTGAATGGAAATAGACTATAAAGTTGTTACCTCGCCTTTAAGAAGTTCTCCACCAGCCATAGCTTCTAATTGATCAGGGGTCATTTCCTCAACTGCTTCTATTCCAGCCATTTTCTGAACGATTTCTTTTAGGATAAGCAAATCTTGACTGTTAATGAAAAAAATTGCATATTATATTTTATGGTCAAACCGTTTACAAATATATTTAATATTATTTAATTAATTTTATAAAATAACGAATTTGTAAGGAATAATAAAAGCCCTACCTGTGTTTATATTGCCCATAGAAAGAATAAATTATAGGTCTGTGTTTCAGTTAATTTTTTTAAATCGAACTAGTAGGCTTTCCTGGGTGACGACTAACAATGCGACCTCAGATGCACCGCCTTCTTGTGAATTTTTTGATATGACGGATAATATAGAATTATAGATCATATTATCATTAGGTGTAGTTGCCAGAGATCCTATATATTCGAGACAGACATGTTAGTCCGCACGATTAGCATAAAATACCCATGTATGATCTCAGATAGGATTTTCATCCCATTTGAAGTATCAATGGGCTCGAGTGACTACTTAACATCAGGTAGCCTGCATGGTTTTTTGCTACTCAATTTGAATAACAAGAAAGATATTGAACGTTACCTTTGGTGCGCTTTGAGCCGGTTCGCGACAAACTGTAGCAGCGCGGTGAGCTCGATGTTGTGCTTCTTGAAGGCGGCGCCGGCGAAGGCCGCGAGCGCCTGCAGCCAGGGCGGGTGCGCCGCGCCGCCGCCCGAGCCCCGCGCGCCCAGCGCCTCCACCAGGCAGTAGCCCAGCACGTCCAGGGATAGCGACGTCAGGTACTTCAGCGATTCCACCACCGGCCCGATCAGGTTGTCGTACGTTTGGATCTGGACAGTGTGAAACGTCAATCTTCACTCTGGCAAGACTCCTTTTTTATTTAAAATATGGGCTTGAGCACATGGCCCTCTTCAGCATGCAAGACCGACTGTGCGTTAGCCCTTGGTATTTAAGCTCTCCGCCTTGGGGAAGGTTAGGATTTTATTGATGGGCAGTTCTTTGGCTTCATCAAGGTGTAGTTCGTGTTTTCCTAGATGAAAACTCCTTTTACGCATTTTGACGCATTTTGACGCATGACAAAATTTGTTGTGAAGCTCGCTTCGTAAACCGCACAAAGTACAAACCGTATCAGATTCACGCAGCCCGTTTCAGTTACGTGATCAGCGGCGTAACACACGGCTCATTTTAGTAGTGTACAAGCTGATGTGTACTA
Source organism: Erynnis tages (assembly GCA_905147235.1). Taxonomy (NCBI): domain Eukaryota; kingdom Metazoa; phylum Arthropoda; class Insecta; order Lepidoptera; family Hesperiidae; genus Erynnis; species Erynnis tages. The sequence goes on along the minus strand of LR990077.1, from coordinate 5,237,628 downwards.
TACTGTACCTCTATAACTAATAGTCAAACATTAACAGTACTTAAAACTTCTAATGAAAAAGATAATTTACTTACCTGAAGAAGCATGTAATCAAAAAGAAACGCGGGCGCCGCGTGAGACAATTTTCCGATAAGACGTCCTTGTGGTTTAATGTTTTCCTTGGAAACCCTCTTCATGATATGTTTGATTCGTTGCAGAGAATTACCGCGAACGCGCATCAATGAGGGTATGCGCTCACCAGATTCATTTTTCCAACGTGAATATAAACAATAACTACGACAGAAAATGAATATTATTATGACTACTCCATACCTACATCAATCTCCTATATGTCTTATAGGCATTTGTAGTGAAAAACACTTTACATAATGTACAAAACCATGCATTTAGCATTTGGAAGCCATAGCCAATAATAGCCATCTTCACCATGCTATGCATGCTACGAATTTTACATTAATAATTTAAAAAAAACATTACCGGCATTGATATGGATATAGCTTGAGTAGTGTGTATATTTCCTCAGCCATGCAGCAATTTCCTTCCATTAAAGTCAAAGCTGGCAATATGGCCGTATCCAATACTGTAAGAGCTTCGTGATGTAAAGGATCTCCTTTTATTGAGCGGGATGTTCGAAATATACGAATTATCTGAAAAATTCAATATTGTTACAATATGCCCAACGGTAGGCGTCACAAATGCTGGCGAAGAAGGCGAAGATTTTACAAATATGCTGCACAATATATACCAACTTTTCTATAAATAAGTAATAAAAAGTTAAAACACTATATTTCTAGAGTATACCATAATAAATACAATTACAATTTGACAGAGTAACAAACATGTTATAGCATGAAATGAATTATAAAATATATTGTATAGAAATGAAAAACAAGCTCTTACTTTATACATTAGTACTGGGTCATGATGGAGAGAGGGTCCCAACAGTATCAAAGCTGGTATAACAGTTTCCCGCATGTCTTCAAAGGTTTTACAAGCGTGAGGAGCTAAACTGGACTTCAGTGGTGGTACAGGTTTACCAATAATCTTTGGTGCAACTCGACAATGACTAAAAATGAACACATGTAGTAATGATTTACATGGTCTTTATATTTGTCACATAAAGTTAATTGAACAAGTAGCAGATATTTTTCAAAACTAAAGTAAAGATCAGATGAATAAAAAGAAAGTTTAAAAACTAAAATCAGACTACTAAAAAACACTGTAAAAAGTAGAAAACAAGGATATAGTCTCCGCAGAAATTATTATGTACAAAGTATTAAAAATTTACTCATTTGTCGTTATTATGATAACTAGTTTAGAAGTTATCAGGGAACAGATTGAACATCCATACCCACATACACATACATACAGGCCAAAATCATAACCCTCCTTTTTGCTTCGCTGTAGTCGGGTAATAAACTAGTAGGTTTTTGAATTTGATTTAAAAAATTAAATAGGCTTTTATGAAAATACTTACGCTCTATACAGAGGTTCAACCAAGGCATTAAGCATATTACACAGGGCCAGTGCTGGCCGAGGAGCCATGCTTGTGGTTGGTAGACGAGCTGATAAGGCAGCAAATTCACTCCATGCTGTTACTTTTAACAATGCCTCGCCTAAAACTAGTTTCTGGTTACTCCAGTAATCCTTAACAAAAAAAAGGGAAAAATTTGATTACAGTGATACAAAAAATAAAAAAAATTATTAAACAGTCTTCAATAAAGTATGAAATAAAATTTCTTACATACCTACTGTTTTTCTTGTTGTGTTTTGTATTAAGTATTTTGTTTCTACTGTTAAATTTTGGCACCAACCTCAAAAACAGTAAACCTTTAGTATGTACTACCTACCAAATTTTATTTCATACTTTTTTGAAGACAGTTTAATTTTTGAAGCGAAAACTTTTTTAGCGGCGCTGTGCACTTTTTAGGAAGGGAAAAAATTAAACTCGCGCCAGGACACGTGAACCTTATCGAAAATGCGTAAGATGGAGGGAGAGTGTTTTAAAGTGTTTGTGATTAGCGCCATCTAGTAAAAGTGCAGAAACGATTACATGATGTTCATGAAAGAGGCAAGAAATAGATTGCTGCAATACGAGAAAATAGTGTTTTTTCCTTAATCCTATCTGAGTATTTAAAATGTGGATGGAATCGATCAAAAAAAATCACGAAGATACGAAAATTTTGATTATTTTCTGGTTTTACTTGCGCCAACCCGATGATGCCGATTATGTATTTGTGAAATGAACTAAAATAACGTAAAACATAGTACAGTTTCACTACTGTTAGAATTTTACTGGAACGCTCGCACATCCCGGTGACTGCGGCGCAATGTCAGAGAGTTCATTTAATTTTGATCTATGCTAATCCGCGCGGCGCCACGCGGGTAGTAGTAGTAAGATAGCGCTAAATACCTACTACACTCGACAATCCTAGCCGAGTAGTTGTTTTTTGTAACTATTTTTATTTTGTTATTTTTAGTTTTAAGTCAAAGTATAAAACGACTGAACCAATTTTGATGAAACCCTTTACCATTCCATAAGTTGAAAAAAAATGCAAAAAACAAAAAAAGAACAGCCACAATCAGTCAATCAGTTTTGGAGATATGCGAGGACAAACGTTTCTACATACATACTTGACTTAATTTCAGCAGTTTTGATGAAATATCAATATATTCAAAATAAAAAATATACCTGAGGGTCAGGTTTGTCTTCAATAAATTCAGTGGGTCCATTAGCTTGTGGCCCTTTGGTAGATACAATATTAAGCTTACGAATATAATCTTGTACTAATTTTAGTTCTTTGTCTGCTTCCCTGGCCATAACAGAGTCATCAGGACGGAGCTGAAATATCCAAAAATATTTTGATATACATTGCATAAGTAGGTACATCTACTTTCATATTTCTTTTGTATAAATGAAAGCTTTACTCACCCAGGGGTATATGTCATCCAAAGTAATAACTTTATGCTGCATTAATAAAGCTATGACAGTCATTATTGAAGGTGGTTCCTTATAATTTTCCAAAACATCCATATTGCCTAATTTAAACCCTATTACTTCTGATATCACTTGAGAGTCACCCATGTAATTCCTAATAAGAGATATAAACAACTTATCTAAATGTGGTCTTGCTTCAAAGGATTCTAAAATTATATCTAAAACCCTATTAGGGTCCAAATTAAAGCAACCTGAAAAATAATTTTCATAAATTAAACTACAAATCACAATAGCTTCTTATACTAATTGTATACATAATAATAATACATTACAAAACATTCAATACAATACCTATAAGTGATTGAATTATTTCCAGCAATGTTTTCCATTCAGTAGTTTCTGATACCTCTTGATTTAATTCTACTATCAATTTGGCATACCCCTCACTTTCTTCTCTGAATAAATTAAACTTGCGTTGCTTGTAGCTGTAAATATAAATAGTTAATTAATAACTTTTCAGAAAGTGAATCACAACAAAATAATAATATAGATTTATGTTATACTTACTATAGTTTTGTTTTTATCTTGATAAATTTAGTATAAAATATTTTGCTTTTTAATGTACCAACATCCTGTAAAGTGTCAATTTCTAGTCTTTCTTTCAGTAACTTGTCAGACATAAAAGACTCAAGTTCTCTGACTAAGGAACAGAAGTTGGATCTTTCCTCATTTTGTACATCTGTTGAAGTTTCAGCATCAAGCACACATATCACATCTAATACAATTGATGGTATATCTGCATGTAAACCCTAAAAAATATAACATTATTAATAAATGTTCAATCACAAATATTATTATTTGTTTATTCTTTTAGTACCATATTAAGTGTTTTTCTACTGTTCTATCTGGATGAAAACATCAGCTCCATGTTTTATACAACTTACAACCACAGCAACAAATAATGAATTGATTTTGATAACTAAAAGCAAGACCTGTACATATTAAAATTAAAATTTATAGTAATGATGATGAAAACTTACACAAATTTCACGAAGAACTGATGTAATATTATCTCTTTTCAAATTTCCTTTCAAGCCACATAGCATCAAGTCATATATATTTTGTGATAAACCAGATAGCTTTCCAGATTTACTGAATAAAGGACTTTTTGCTTCATCTTTAACATATTGGGTCACAGATTTTATACTGAAAAGAAGAAACATGACTGATTCCTTTAAAGCAATTACAAAAATCACTATAACTACAAATGTTAATGTTGAGAATTTAAAAGTTCTACAACTATTTATGTTAAAAAAATAACAGCATTTACAGTTTTTTTTTTTTTAATTTATTTATCATTTATTAATAATGATACAATTTATTTTTATACCCTTTATCATTTAAACAATAGGCAGGCTTGATGCCTCATGGGATTCTCAACCAGTCAAACTAAAGAAATGGTGAAAGATAGTGGTAGGCATAATTCAAAACAAAAGTATCAACAATTTTACCAAACACATACTGAAAACATACCTATCTACATTATATTATACATAATAAACACATACACATATCAATAATAAATTTATGATGATTGCTTTAAGGTTATTTATTAGATATTCAGTATCCATAGCCCTTCAGATTCAAAACTTTTAGGCTGAGACTATATATCCAGCTATATAGCTACCTAACCGTTGAAGGGATTTCTGTGTTATATAGACTTCCGTCATTAACCCTCCCTTCGGTGGGAAAAAAAAAACCTAACCTAACTGTTTACCTGACAACTAAGCTAGGTTATTTTATTCGTCCGTTTAGTGAATGACATAAATTTTTATTTTCATTAATTAAATATATAAAATAAAATTAAAAAATAACAAAACAATCATAGGGCTATTTGTCTAAACATAAAAAAGAATAATAAAAAAACAATCATAGGCCAGATTAATAAATATAATAATATATTGTTCATACAATGGCTGGATTAAAAGTCACTTCGAACTTTTAAAAAGCCCTTTGCGAGACAATATCGTAATTATTATAAATATTTTATGGAACCAAGCATTTTAACAATAATATTCTTACCTAACAATAAATAAATTTACCTCATTAATTCATGTATCTATTAAATGAATAGTGTACTTATAAATAAATATAATTAAAGACGCCAAAATGAATATAGATGGGCAGACAGCATACTGATACCGCGTTATGAGATATTATTTTTAACATCGAGGGAAATTTAATAAGCTTGTACAATTCCAAAAAGATGTTGTTCGACTAAGTAGGTAATTTGCTTTTTGTCATATATTTGTAACGCATGAACAAATTTTTGTGTATTTAAACTGGAAGGTTACATATCAACATGTGGTTTATCATAATAGAAGCAAAAGTAATACGACAAACGCTTACAATTGATCTCGTCCTGATTTATCCCAAGTTTTACAGTATTCCGAAACAAACTTGGCAAAAGTTCCCATGTTGCAGTCTATAATTTATTAGACTGAATTAAAACGTAAAAAGCACAACATACGCCGCAGCCATGATTGATGAAGGAGGATTTTTTTATTTCGTTACGTCACATTTTTATTTCATTTATTTATCAGTTGCACAGAGTACGAAGAGTCCATAAGAGCAGATAAAGATAACGCATTAGTCTTGTGTAGTACGTGTACGATGACTACGATGTACTATTAGGTGATGTCACCCGGCACTGTACTAAAAGTAACTACCTACTAGAAATTCTTTAAATCGGACATTTCGGACAATCGTAAACTCAATGTATGGATGGCGATCTGAGATCGTTTAATCGAAGAATCGATTTTGCGGGCTAAATAAATCGATTATTTATATGGAACACTCACAGACTTATAAGAGTACACTGAACCGATTCAGTGAATCGACATTCTATTTTTTCTATTCACAAGATGGCTGTGTGCTTGTTTCCTGACTTCGCCTCTCCTTAACAAATAAAAAAGCAAAATCTGTTCAGTAGTTTTAGAGTAGTTTTTTTTTTATTATTATTAGAAGTCAGATTTTGTTATAATTATTACCTAATGTAACAAAAACATTTAATTTTAGAAAGTAAAATTATGTCTTCATTTTTACCTGATACTTTGATGTGGTTAAGTATAAAAATAAATGTGATTATCGAATTCCCTGAACTAATAAAAATCCCTGACTTTACTTCTAAGTGATCATTTATTATGGTATCTTGTTTTTCATAAAACTTAATATTATTTACAATTTTAATAATTAGGATTTAGGTAATGATACCTTCTCATTTCAATAGTTAGAATGTCAGACGACAGTCCTAAGCCTGTTAAAGCATGAAGGAAAATCAAATTGGGTTGGACCGGTGCTTAAATTGATACAACACTAATCGGCAGTTAAAATTAGAACTTCCATTAAAAAATCAAGGAATTTATTGGTGAAAATTTTACGTAATATTTTTTCCTTATATTTTATAAATTTACTTCCCCGCGCCAACATAAGGGTCTACGCAGACGTACCACATGAAAACTGTCACTTCCATTCACACGACCGACATTTACCGACCCTATTCATATGAGACCATAAACTGACTGCATTTTGTCACGTGGTTGTGGTACGTCTGCGTAGACCCTAGGGACTAGGCTAGTGTCTTAAATCGCTAGAAGTGTCTGTCACTTGTCACTGTCAGTGACTCAGTGTCAGGCGGTGCGCTGACATCAGTCATCCGTATCGTCGACTGCATAACATGTCAATTTGAAATAATTTGAATAGAAATAAATAAGAAAAATAAAATGTCGATTGACAGACAAAATTGATCAAAATTCTCATCGCAGTAGCAGTAATCGTCAGTTATCAGTTTTTATCAATGAATGGTAAATAATTGAGGCTAAAGTTACTATTTCAATAGTTTCGTTACCATGCCCGCCTACGAATTGGCTCTTATGCTACGTGCAATGCCAAAACCTGAATTAAAAACTGCCTTAGAACGAGTGTCACATGCCATATTTAACCGTGGAGGTATTATAAGAAATATAGATAATTTGGGTTATAGAGCAATGCCGTATAAAACAAGTGCACACGGCCTAGTACATCGGGAAGCAAATTATTTTATATTTAGAATTGATACAGCCACTCGAGCTGTTGCAGACCTTAAAGAAGAATACAGTAGGGATGTCGATATTGTAAGGCAGAGAGTGTTCAAGATGCCAGACAACACACAACACAATTGCACGCTAGAAGAAGAGCTCCTACCCCCTGCTTATCGTGAGGAAGTGCAGAAGATGATCAAAGTTGGAAAAACGCAAGTTAACCGTTTCACATATAAATTCAAATATAATTCTGGTTTGGATTATTATCCATTCCAAAAGTAAAAAGTTTAGTTTTTAATGTAGTAAGGTTTTACTATAGAATTGTTAATATAGTAACTAGAAAGCTTATAACATATCTTTTATTTATAACCCCCAAAGCTCTCCTTCAAAGTCAGCATCTTACTGGCAACTCTGATATTGCTTGTATCAACAAGTGATTGTGACCACTAAGACTTACCATCAGCTGGCCCTTCTGCAAATTGTAAATGATTTTATGGTGAACAATGATGAAGTGACATGAACTCCTGACATATTGGCGATTTTAGTTTTTTAAGGTAGGTAGATAGACTTTAAATAATTGTTTGCGTGAGCTGGCTTTCATTTCCTGTAAAATTATGTTTTGATAAAGAAACATTCATGTCACTTCATCGTCAATATGCTTCATACTGCCTTTCACACATTCACTGTCTTTGACAAGACAAATGGGTTTAAAATAGGTTTGTAAGATTCATTAGGGGGGTCTAGTTGACCTATTAGCATGTTGAAAACAGGTAATGTGGAGACATATACGAGACAGGCTTTTGTTAAAATACAGTGTTGCCGATCGATAGTCGGACTATCGATAGTTAATCGATAGTCTATCGATAGTCCAACAATCGTAAGACTATCGATAGGACTATCGATAGTATCAATACAATCGATAGTATCGATACTATCGATAGCACAGAACAAGGCAATACTATCGATACTATCGATACTATCGATAGTATTGTAGTTCGTTAATAACAAACTATCGATAGTATCGATAGTATCGATACTGTCACTTTTATTTGCAACGATACTATCGATAGTATCGATACTATCGATACTATCGATTGTTTTGGACTATCGATAGTTTTAACAATTTGCAATAGTATAGTTGCAATTTTCGGGTATAATAGTCAATCACAATGAAGTGTTTTTCAATAGAATTTTTTTTTGTATATTTTACACTGCATAAAACTGCATCTATTCTAATATTAATGCCAGTTATTTGGCGTTGTGTGGTAAATAATTTTTTATAGAACAAATTCCTCTTTCTTTTTATTGAAAATAAACATAATTTGAATTTTAAATACATAAATCTCAAAACAAATTATATATTAATTAGTTTTATCTAAACAACATTGATAATTCTTTTTAACCATTTGATTGCATCCAATTTTTCGTATAGCTTTTAGCCAAGGCATGTTGGAAAATTACAAGAATAATTTACACTGACATATGTAGGTATTTATATATTTTATTCTTGGAAATATTGGAGCATCCATCAATGCAAGAATACATTTTTAATGAGTTTTTTAATATACAAAATTATTTGTGATACACTTTTCAAAAAGTTAACATACGGTAGCAATCCTACCCATAAAGCACAACTTTGTAATCCTGTACATTTGTATGGGCTTACAAAATTATTCATGCAGTTGGTGTATCTAGAAAACTGGACCGAAATCGATTTTTTTTAGTTTTCCCTCGACTTATACACTAAACACTAACTGTATTCTAAATTTGAAGCTTCTACGTTTGCTAGTGCCGCTTTTTGCTTGACTTGTTGGGGGCACTGCCGTGCCGCCAGATACCGGCCTATAATGGTCCTCAACTACATTACTGTTAAAACAAACCTAATACTATTGCAAATTGTGAAACTATCGATAGTCCAAAACAATCGATAGTATCGATAGTATCAATACTATCGATACTATCGTTGCAAATAAAAACGACAGTATCGATACTATCGATAGTATGATAGTATTGCACTCATTCGATAGTATTGCCTTGTTCTGTGCTATCGATAGTATCGATTGTATCGATACTATCGATTGTATCGATACTATCGATTGTATCGATACTATCGATAGGCCTATCGATAGGGTACATGATTTTAGATGAAAACTATCGATAGTTTTACTATCGATAGTTCGGCAACACTATTAAAATATAAAAAAAAAAACAAATTAATCAAAACCAAAATTTTGTATTATTTTCAATAATTATTAATATTTTTAGAAGCAAGAATATTAACAACTTCTTCCAGCCAACAATTTTGTAATGCATCCTTAAGCCTTTCCATTATTTCATTGTTGTAATAACTCCCATGGAGGGACAAGCTGCACCAGTCCATAAACCACTGTTTAACTGTGTCTAGAACAAAAGATAATAATAATTATAAATTGTATGCCCTTTATAGCTATGGCTATAAACACAGCTATATACAAATGTATACTTTTACAGACAGATAGGTACACATTAAATAATGTGTATCTGCCTGGTGGTGAAGGAAGGTAAACAAAGCATATTTTTAGTTAAAATAATGAGCAATCCACTCAATACTGGTAGCATGAACAAAACTATAGCAGACTTAGCCTCATCTAATCTGTGAACCACATAATCTAAATCGTGATTGCAATGTGACTTTCCAAGTCTAATTATTATTAATCCCTAAAAAGCACCTTTTTACCTACCTATGAGTTCTTCAAAGTAGGTTTCTTTCATATCACTGTTTGTTGGTTCCTTCAAAATCTGCTGATAGTCTGAGCATAAAACTGACATAGAGTCCTCAAGCACATATTCATCTAAATCTAGAGCACTAGAAAAAAGTTAGGCATAATAACATATTATTTAATATTTAACAACCAGATTATATTAATTAACTATAGCCTACCTTAATGCATGCCTTAACTTATCTTGATTACTATTCTGGTACTCAGTTTTAATCAGGTCTTTTAAACGTTGAAAACATTTAACACAAGCATCTTCAGTAATGTCTGAAAGTAAATTAAAGATAAAATTGACTATGCTTTGATAAACAGTTATACATACTTTTCGATGGCAGTTACAGCTCCAAAATTATTAATCAAAAATATTTGACTACTAACTAAGTTTTAAGAAATAGCAGTGGGCGTTAGAGCGCTGTAACCGATATCTTATCACTATCAGCAATTTTTTTAAAGGCAAGGTAGTTTAAAAAAATATTCCCAATGTTTCAACTAATGTCAAAAGTACCCACTTGTGTCAAAATAGTCTAAAATTCCCTTTAAGTATCTATCTTATCATCATATTAATAAAATTGTATTAACTTCTTATCCCTTTTTTTGTCACCTCTAGTAAAAATTGAAAATACAAACCACACGACAAATCCAATCGTATGCCTTTTTTCAGCGAACAGTTTGATATTACCTCCCTCAAAACAGCAATTGATGAAATATTATCCGATTTAAAAACAGCCAATCCACGCCTGAAAATTAAAAATTTACAAGGTTTGTTCTACAGCCAGTGTGTTGGTATTGTGTGATTATTCTATGGTCCCATGGCCACAACAATATAATATTCATTTACAACATGTACCTATGTATTTCTCACATGTCCCTGTCCCTTCAGATTATTTTCAATCAATCTTTAAGAGGGAATATTTCCACAAATTTGCAAGGATGCTAGGGTGGTTCCGATACCAAAATCTGGTGACAATAAGCTGGTTGACTACAGACCCATTTTTATATTACCAGTACTAGCCAAAGTATTCGAATCGTTAATGTAATGTAACGATATATACTAAGTTGGTATGCCTTGTCTAAATAAATAAATAAATAAATGTGTCCTACATTGTGGGGTTAAGGGTGAGGAGCATTATTTTTTTCGACCGAACTGTGTAATATTTGTTGAGATAGGTATCTAAATTTCGTGTTGCTTTCTTCACATCATAAAGGTACTTACTGATAGCGACAAACAAGTACATTGCCCAAGAGTGTATGTGATCGAGCAATGGTTATACTTGCAGAAGGCCTAGGCAAATCCCCGGGCAAAGCTTCGGTCAACCAAGATGTCATTTCAGCGACAGAAAAGCTCCCAGACACACGTAATTCGCAGAGATATCTATAGAAGGAGAGAGGCAGAAAAATTGTAATGAACGTTATAAAAAATAATTTAGTGAAACAATTTTATTGCCGTTAGAGTTAAAAAATTCAGTCCAGCAGCGGGCGCATGATTGTATGCAATGGGCTAAAAAAGTTGAAGAACGTCTGCTCATCGTTGCTTAAATTTTTCGGCTGTTCCAGTAAAGGTTCCCAAAGAAATTAATACTTTTAAAGAATTTTATATAACGCTGTATACATATAGGATTTAATGGTTTATATTATTATGATAGCTATTCAGTCCATAATCGTTATCGGCGGCCACTGCCCCGCAATCTATTGTCGACCGCCTGTGGAGTTCTTACAAGACATGTTTATGGGACATGTCGTTTATGCGTTTGGCGATCTTACTATACAAAAGAACATCCGAGTGCATATACATAACCTGCTTTCAAAGGTTTCGTATTCTTCATACTTTGAGTAATAAGGTAGAGCAGGAAGTTGCAGTTTTATAAGCCGCGCTACTCTTGGAGCACCAGAGGGTAGAACATAAATCAACACCTGAGTTGACTCTGTAATTCTATTTTCTCGCACGCTGCGTAATTTCATCCAAAATCTTCTAGTGCCAGCCTGGCATCTAACTGTTGCTAATAAATCCGTACCATTGTCCTTGAATTAAAATAAACATTTTATTTAATTTTAGTCAACGTGTGGTACAGTGGGTAAACTGGTTAACAGCATCGAATAGAACCTAAAGAAGCATTTTTATAAGATATATTTAAATTAAAACTTAAGATGGAACTTACCTCTGACGAACACAGACTCAGCACAGCTGCACTATCTGTTTGGATGTCCAAATTTTTAGAACAATAAATAAAGAGCACGTCTAACGGTACGGCTGAAATTACTTTTGCTTCCTGCCATCCATTGATTGTTGCACCTGATAACTAAGTATAAAATGAAATGAGAAACATTAGGAAACAGGCAACAAGTCCAGTACCGTAGTTAGGTAATTAAAGGCCCTGGGGCAAAAATATACTAGGGCCCCAACTAAACCAAAATTCACTAGAAGCGTTTTATAATAACGCCGTTAAAGCGCTCTGCATTACTCATAGGTGCGTCTTGCGACGTCTTGCGTGAAGCGCGTGTACGTGTTATTAAAACGCTCTGTTCGACGACGCGGCTGTGAAACCAGCCCAAGAATACAGGGGAGTTCCCGCAAATTTCAAACAGTGATGTGACATTTTTTCAAATAAATTGCCATTATTAAAGTCGCGCTCCTGCATCCCGTTATCTGGTTTATTTATATTCTAAATATGGGAGAAATTTTCCCTAGTTCAATTTATAGTTTAAAGTAAGAGTCCGAGAGTCCCCCTGAGCTTAGGGGCCCCGGGGCACTGTCCCGCTCTCCGGTAGCTATATTACTGAACAAGTCATCAAACAAGGAGCTTGTTTCAAATTAAGTATTATATAAACCGAAATCATTACTTACTTCGTACTGAATATCCAAAAGAGGAGGTGCAGATACACCAGCATGGATGGCTCGCGTGTTTCTTTGGTATTTTTCTCGTTCGCTTGCGGTCTGCTTTTCCAATCGAGCTATTTCTAATCTATACATAATGTAAACAATTTTATATGCATTAAATATTGAATACTGGCTAACTTCAGACTGTTCATTTGAGTGGACATGATCCTTATCCATTTTATTAACTACTAGCTGACCCGGCATAAGCTTCGCTCTGCCAATTAATTTGACTAATATCACAAAGTTTTTTTGAGTCACAAACTTTCACCACCAAGTCCGTTGCGAAAATATAAACAACTTTAACACGTTAGTTACAATGAAAATGCTCCAAAAATTAAAAAACGGCACTCGATTCCAATATTTTAATCTAAGTATCATTTAGAATTGCAACCTATAACAAATTTTTCAAGTGTGCGTGGATGCGGAAATCCGAAATTATGAGGAATAGCGAAAAATGCTGAAAGAAGACTGGGAACCGATTTTGATGAAAACTAAATCGAATCTGTTGGTTTTGAAAAAAAATCACACCTGTACTATCACACCATTCGAAGTGTCAAATAATAAGGAACAAATTCTGGAAAGTAATGACATACGGCAAATGATAGCTAATTTTAAACAAAATACTTTTTTTTCATACAAATGTTAACTGATTATACTAAGCATTCAAAATGATGGCCATTGTTCCCAATTCGGGTTGGACTTAGTATTTCTTAGCAAGAATTTAGAGGTAAAAAATATTGTAGTTGATAGAGCTTTATTCTACGATTATAATACTACCACTCTTATAACAAGGTAATGCACCGTTTTCAAGAAAATAACGAAAAAAATTCTAAACTTAAACGGATACATCACGTACTTAAATAAAGTTAATTCAACGTTTAAAATTAGCGCTGGCATGGCGGCGGGAGAATAAAAACTGTCAATTTATTGTAAATGAAAAGCAGTGAAATGACACGTAAGAAATAGAGAACCTAACCATGAGCATTAAAATTGGTTAGGTTAGTAGAACAGTTACCACAACAGAACAGGGTGGTCACACAAGAAGTCGGGGCCCTTTTGGAATGTAAAGATAGCGAACTAAACAAATTTATTCACATAAATGTATTGATTTGAATAAATCGACATACGTGCAACGAGAAAAGTGCAATGCGCCCGACCATAATATTTTGATTATTAAATTTGAGAGAAATTGTCGGTCCTTCGGCGACCTCTGAGGATGGGGACCCTGGGCACTGGCCCCGAGTGCCAGAACCGAATTGTAGGCGTTTGTACCTCCATAGAAGTACCTATGGCATATAAAAACTTTTTATTTTCAAATTAAATCAGCTCAAATTTACTTTCGCTTCATACGACTATTTCACGACTATTTTTTGGCACAAACTTGAAACCGAAAATCGTAGGAGTTTCGGAGAAATTTGAAGTTTTCAAAATTAAATGTTCAAGCCATAATCCTCACCCGGGAACTATTATATCTCTGGAATCTCTTATGGACTATTTCTGAGATCTGGCATGTCGTTGAGACTTTATTTTCATGACTATTTTTTGGAACCTAAACCAATACGATAGACTTCACCGTTTGCTTGCACCAGAGGTGAGGATTACAGCTTGATGTTCAAGCCATAATCCTCACTAACCTATAGCTATAACGCGACTAAAATGCGACTATATTTTTACTTGTACGACTATTTGACTATTTTCAGGACTATATTTTAGCATTGTCAAAATTCGTTTTCATTGAGATTTCAAATGTGAGGATTCCAGCTTGAAGCACACTAAATCACAGGATGTATGACAATAATGTTTAATAAAAATGTTTTCTTTCTTAATTATCCACTGTTTAGTCGTAAAATTAAAAAAAATCGAAATCCAATTAAGGTGCGGGGGGCCAATGCATCTAAAAAAAAATATTTTCAATAATTTCAACTGGTGTAGCATCGTCTGTAAAACTATGTACTTAGTTAAAACAATTAATTTAATGAATTACAGCATTTTACTAGGAATACTTTCGAAACGACACTATAACAAAAAAGCTTTTATTATAGCGCCGATAATAATGTTTTTATAAAAAAAACGGAATAGTTGAATAGCCGGGGTAAATGCAACTAAAAGATGTAAATTATAGTTTTGACTACAAAATGAGAGATCAAATTCCCTGCAACTAATATTTAAAATAGATTCTTATTGTGAATTTAATGTCTTCAAGGAATATCACTTTCTCTATCGTTTCATAGATGTCACTATTGCAAAAAAGCAATCACTACGAAATTACTTGGCTTAGTTGCATTTTCCCGGTAGTTACAATCACAGAACAGATAAAGAGGTTAGAAGGGCCTTGTGGGCGGGGCAGGCGTGCCGCTCATTTGAGCAGACGCGCAAAGGGCAACCGAAATGTGAATTACCGGTCAACAGTCGCGCTCTTGTTGTAACAGAGTTCGAAACTCCGCAAAAAAAAAATAATTATGCCGTCTTGCGCGATTATAACGTGTCGGAAAAGAAGTCAGGAGTCTAATGTGGCCCGAGGAGGGATTTCTTTTCACCGGTAAGTCCAAAAACCTTAAAATACGAGTGATATTTGTAATTATTTAAAAGTTTTATGAAGTTTGTAGACAAAAACGATAAAATCGCATTCAGATGCAAAATTATACATTGCTTGCAATACATGGGTACGATTTTGTACGACTTGAGCGGTTGCGCAATGTATTACGTTCACTGCGAACATCGCGTACGTCGAGCCAAAGCTAAATGTGGGTAAACTGTGCGGGTCTATAGTGTTGTACCAAATTGTAAACGATGTCGATATGTCGATATTAAGTATGTGTATACGATGAAAAATATATTTATAGTTAATAAATATATTTATTTAATATCACAGAGTAATTCACAATAAATTAATTAGATTATATTATTATGTTAATTTGACTTAGCATTCGATAAGGCCGTGAAATTTAAAATTCCTTTTATTTTTTTGCAAATTGTAGCTTTGTTTTACGTTTTATGTTATTCAAAATGCTTTTTTCTCTCTTTCTATTATTATGACGTAAAACAGAGCTGCAACGAGCATAAAACGAAAGAAAATTTAAATTTCGCGGCAGTATCGGATGTTCCCCCTTAGTTTGACTTTGCTTGAATTTTATTCATATGTAATTAGGAAGTTCAAATTATTCGTACCGTACCCGCAACTTAACTATTTCCTTTCTAATCTCTTTTACCTGTTCTGTGGTTCTGCCTTCCTTTCCAATCTATCGATAATGACAATATTTTGTGTCACCGCACTGGCTGAGTAGCGGTGACACAAAAGCGGTAAATGATATTTTAAGGAAATGTCAACCTTATTTCGAGATCTATATAGTTCAAAGTAATTTTCTTACTGTGTTCTTACTGCTGCCTGCCATCTGTTGTGGAGTAGCTGAACTTCTTAGTAAATCGAAGCTGGTAGGTTAAAAATATGAAACGTTGTAAATGCTTTTTTTATCTATAGCAAAATGAACTCTATTTCACAGGCTGAAGGGCTGTTTTGTTTTGCAGTTTGTATAATTTAGGCTAATTTGGGATAGGAGATATGCGACAAATCAAAACTATTGTTCATTAGTAGTGCAATGTACAATTTACCGTTTGTATGTGTGAGTTTGGCGACAGCGGTTCTGGTATTAAACTTGCCATATGGCCCTTCCATCCTTTTTTATCTATTCCGTGGTTACAATAGCCTCCCTGGACCTTATTTAAAACCAGCAAATCCGGCAGGCTTCGCTCTGCCAATTAATTTGATTAAGATCCCGAAGTTATTTGTAGATATTGATATGTTATTTAATTTTGTAGGACATACTTTAATTCTATCAGCAATAGTTTCCGCAGCGGCGTATGCGACGAAAGACGTTTTAGGCATTTTTTTACACCTTGGATTATGTTACTAAGTTTTAGTAAGGATCCCTAATCTTTTTAGCAATAAAATATATAGCGCCTATGTTACTCAGGGTGAATGTAGCTTTCCAATGGTGAAATAATTTTTGAAATCGGCACAGCAGTCTTTGAGTTTATTCATTACACACACACACAAAAATACAATTTTTTCCTGTTTATGACATTATTATGTAGAACCTGGATGACCGAGTTTTGCTCGGTATTATAATTTGGTAAATGGTGATTATTGGGATAAAATATTTACATATAATTTAGTGCTGAATAACAACGCCATCTATGTCAAGTAGCTGAAGTGTTGCTGCGTCGGTAAATCATAATTTAGTTAAATTGTTGTATGCATAGATGGCGTTAGATGGTGCAAATTTATATTGTTCGAATGTTCGAAAACACGAATAAAAACAGGTTCTCAAAGGTTTTTTAAAAATGAAACCTAGCTAGGTAAATTTATTGCCCCCGAAACTCCTTAAATACCAAATTTCATGGAAATCGTTGGAGGCGTGATCCAGATTATATATATACATATATATATATTACAAGAATTGCTCGTATAAAGATATAAGATGACGGCGCGTCCATAAATCATAGAGTGAGTGGAACGCAAATGAATGAATGACATTTGACGTTTCCCGCTCTGACGCAACTCCGAGCGCTACTGCACAAATGCGCGCGGAAGGGAGGATGGCGCAAAAATAAGAAATTCAGTGGTGACGTGCGAGTGCGAGTGCATTACATGTTCGGTGGAGTGTCAATGATTTTGTGTGATTAGTTCATTGTTACGAGTACTTTTGTTTGACTATTAGTCAGTGATTCTATCGTTTGTAATACAACAAGGCTACTTTTTATTCTCCTCGCCCGATCTACCTACGCGTACGCAATAATATCCACCGTGAATTATAATATTGAGTCACAAAAAATGATGATAAAGACACTGATAACGGCCCTGTGCCTTTATGTTTATTATGTATAGATCATATTTTGTATGAAAGAGTAACAAACATCCACCCACACAAAGCCTCACACAGTCACATTAAAAAAATAGGATAAACTTCCGAAAAGCGCATACCGCCGATCGACCTGAAATTTGGTATACTAACGTATTTTGACCTCCTGATCACGAATTTCATAACGAAAATTGGCGCAAACGCAAAAAAAAAAAACCTAACCTAACCTAATTGAGTTTATAAAAATGTGGGAGTGACGCCCCATAAGTCCTAATCTCCGCTGTTCACACACATACACAGACACACACATACCTTTCCTGTTGAAAGCTAAAAAAAATAGTCTAAATCGGTTAAGAATGCGCGATCATGCATACCGAATGAATAGAGGTTCTCCTCCGTTTTCTCATTCAAAATGGCGTTTGCGCCAATTTTCGTTATGAAATTCGTGATCAGGAGGTCAAAATACGTTAGGATACCAAAATTTAGGTCGATCGGCGGTATGCGCTTTTCGGAAGTACACCCAAAAAATAAGTAAAGACAAAGCCTACAGTAGGTATTAAGAAAATTGAAACACAGGTTCTATATTTAACTATTAACTTACTCTAATTTAGATCGACGAGATATCAGAGCATCTAGTGAAGTATTATTTAAAACAGCAGCCTGGTTTAAAAGAAGTCTTGATCTCAAGGCAAATATGCGACCTGAAAATGTTGCTATGAGTAATTCCTCCTCTTCTGATCCCACACAGCCTCCACAAACTGATGTCACTGGTTCTCCACAAAACTGTAGAACATCGAAGTTATTATATATAAGTCAGGAGTTCGTAAGAAAAACCTTTCATATACTTTCTAATTATCATAATACCTACGTAAGTATACTTTAGTTTTGGTTTATCACCGATATCACTGGCGTTGAGTAGATAAAGTTGAACAGTTCCGTCATGACGACCAATAGCAAGATGTAACACACTATTTGCATTATACCATCCAATACAAACTATGGAACCCAGTCCTCTGCCCTCTACTAGACATTTACTAGTTAATTTGGATCTGAAATATTTTACTGTTTAGTATTAAATCAGTTTAAATTGTATGACTTACTATTGCCATTTATTAGAATTATCCGTAATTTTATTTTAATATGCAGCAACTATACATACTCTTCAAAAGATATAATACCAATAGAACCATCAGCCGCCCCATAAAACGAAAATACATCATTGGATCTGTATCCAGGCAAAGTGCTGAGGCGAGAGGGCCCAGAAGATATATATGTGCGAGATAGTATTTGTCCATTTTCAAGAACCATGGCTCCATTATTTGCTGTCAGCACTAATAATCGTACTCGAGTGCTCTAAAAATACGTATTTTTTTGTATTTATCAAACGAAAAGCAAAAGGTCCTTTATGTTTAATTAAATTCATATTATAATAAACTTACATTTGGCGTAGCAAATGCAGCAATGTCAAGTACTCTATCGCCACATGTGTAGGAGTAATGTTCTTGTAGATCTCGGTAGTATGTGATAGTGTGCCCACTGCATAATATTAGATCACTTCCGAGGACGCACCTATGATTGTAAATTCTTAAGTTTAGATGTTTATGCATTATTCAATATTCAACAAAGCATTTATATACGGTATGTAAATTAAATTGTTAAGCAGTTACATAGATGTTATTGTTTCCGACAGAGATGTTTCAATGGTCAGAAGTACTTTGCCCTTTCTAGAGTAGCCTTTTACTTCATTACCAGACGCAGCAAACACTTTATCCGATATTGTACCTAGAATTTAATAAAAATGATATCTAAGTACGGGGTAGTAGATAGAGATAAATCTCTTGTTTGTTGTCATTTCCTATAGAGATGTTTTATACCTGTAGCCGAAGAGACCTGAACGGATGTTATTGGTTTCCCTGGTAATGTTTTAAATTGAACGATGGGTTCTTCTTCTTTAATACATAAACATTGTAAAACTCCATTTTTATCACCTATTGCGAACTATAACAGACATAAAATTATACAGTTTCCAACATTTTAATGATACATATTTATAATGGTAAATCCTCGGTAAATCATGCACGTTTTTACCTTTTGTTGTACTTTTAGTCCCGATCCTGGTAGTATCTTCAATGTGTCTGGGTATGTAATACCAGAAACCAGATAATCAATCCTCGCTAAATCATAATCCATGTTTTCTAAATTAGAAATTATCCGTAGACTTAATACCTAATTACACAACATTTAAGATATTATTATGTTCATTGAAACCATTTGAATCATTGTTTGAAGATCAGTAACACCTTGGTAACGTCCTAATAGAAACAATGATAAAAATATAACAATGTAATGTATAATAGAACAAATGAAAACACTCCTTTAGAGGTTTGAAGGGAATTAATTTCTAGTTAAACTTTAAAATATTAAACTGCGTAAGGAAGGTTGAGCAGTTGAGCACTAATAATTTTATATTTAAGTTATTTAACTGTACTTCAATTGCTACATTCATACCATACATAACACCAGCGCCATCTAATTCGTTTACAATAATAATTGCACTACATTCATCCATACCTTTGTCTACACCAGCGCCATTCTGGAAGGGTTTGGAACTGTTATTTTTTTATAGCTTACAGCTGGACACTCAATTTTCTACCATATGACATGACACTCTTTCTATCTATACTCCATGCGTAACGGCAGTAGATGGGGCTATTTAGTGCCGATGGGTTTATATTCCTTACCTTAGGCTATATTATTTTAATTAACAAATTATTTTTATGCAGAAAAAAGAACTTTTATAGCAGCAATCAGTTTCAATAGTTTTTATGTATGTTATAGCATGGATTTTAAAACGTCTATTTATAGGTATTTGTACATAAGATAATTTTATGCCAAATCTGAGTACTACTGTCACGAATGACACTGTCACTAACTCGCTTACTAAAATCTAAATTAATCCAATGTTAAATGCGTGGACTTTTATAAGTCCATGGTCAAATGTGTTATTATTATATTGTGAATTATTGTGTTCGATGGTATGTTTATTTTTTTTTCAGAAATATTTAATTAAGAAATCATTTTTATGCAGAAAAAAGAGGTATATTATCTATGTTTACAAAAATGTGAATATTGCGTGTAAAAAGCGTATTACATGGTTGTGTGCTTTTTTTGGTCATCAATTTCCTTGCCATGATGGGGCTAGTCGGGGCTACACCACTGTGGGCTACATACGCGCTCCTGCTAGGCTAGTCGAGAAAAAATAATCTGGCAACACTGAACGGCACTGCACGACAGTTGTCAGTTATTTATAATCTTAACCTAAAAAAAATGTGTCGTCAATTCGATTCGACATGTCAATATGTCATATCAACAATCTCAAATTAATTGAGATATTTGAGATTCAATGTACCTACCTAATAAATTCATAATTCGTTCAGAAGTTGAACAAAACAGTAAATATAAACAATGGAAGCAGACAAGGAAAACATTGTTCAGGCAGTCGTTCTAACAGACCTGTTTAGTAATAATTTTAATCCAATAAGTAAATATAAGCCCCTGGTAAGTGCAGACTACACATCAAAATACTTTTAATAGAACTTTTACACTGTAATTAATGGATTTATTAGTGCTATCGCGTGATTTATTTGACAAAATTGTTTTTTTTTGTTGGAAATGTTAAAATTGTACGCTGCCTAACTCTGTCGTATCTGTTTCATCACATAATTAATGAGCAATTTGTGGGTTGGACTTAGTATCTTTTAGCACGAATTTGGAGGTAAAACATGTTGTAGTTGATAGAGCTTTAGTCCACGATTATAATGCTACCACTCTTATTACAAGGTAGTGCAAGAAAATAACGAAAAAAAATTCTAACCTATAACAGGTACACGTTAATAAAACGCTAATTAGCGCTGGCATGGCGGCGGGAGGCTAAAAACTGTCAATTGTAAATGAAAAACAGTGTAATGAAACATAAAAAATAGTCTGGGACAGACCTAGACTGCTTCATCAATAACAGTTTACTTTTAGACTAAAAAGGCTAGAGATGTAAAATAGGGTAACCATAAACATTAAATTTGGTTAAGTTAGTATGGAACAGTTAAAATTGAACCGAATTGTAGGCATTTTCCCTCTACCTTCAAATCACAGGATGTATGACGTTTTATGTTTTCTTTCCAATCCAAAAAAAACCAATTATTAAAAATTGATGCATCTCCTTTTTTGGTCTCCTTCTTTGGGGGAACCTTCTCAACCCCTAAAATGTCATAGTTTTAGGTTAGGTTATAATACTTTTATCTCTTGAACTGTGTGAAATGGGTGTAGTATCAGGGGTGAGGGGGCACTCCCCTCTTCCTAAGGGATACTAAGTTTTAACCCAATTTGTAGGCATATGGATCAGAAAGCATCCTTATTATTGAGCAAAGATTGATTCATATACCTATTTTATATTTTCATATCTTTTTGAACAGTGATATTAAAGTGTGCATGTCTTGTTCGAACTTTAGTACATTCTAATAAAAATATTATATTTTTTCTAGGCCTTATTACCCATTGCTGGTGTTCCACTTATAGATTATGTGCTTGAATCTCTTGTATCAGGGGGAGTTGGTGAAACAATATTATTTAGTTGTCAGGATTCAGCTAAAATTAAAAGCTACATAAGGCAAGTGTTTATAATATTGTTGGATTGTGTAATTTTTATTTAGCTTACCATGCTTGCATAATTGCATACTTTATAATCTATTACAGTTTGTCTGAGGAGGTAGCAACCCACTATTATTTTAAGTACATATAGTGCAAGTTGTATTAAAAATTTCTTGTTTCAGTTGATGTGTCCTTGCATAGAGGTATTATACTAAAGCAGAAGCCATGCTTCCAACTGTCCTTTGGTTAAAAACGGAGAGAAGGTTGCGGCACCCTCTATCTCTCTCTCTTCTCATGCATGTGCAATTCGCGAAAAACAATTACAGGTATTGAAATTGTTTAATGCAATGGCACAAAGCATGCAAATGTGTGAAGTTGTTTTATGCGCATGTGTTAGTTGAGACACAGATAAGGTACCACAATCTTATATAGCTTTCTAAATGTCGGACATTTCCACTTACAGGCTGCCATATGTCTCCCCAACTCTAGTATAATACCTCTATGTGTACATGCCTAGTTTGCCTTGCTTGCAAAAAAGAATTTGACAACAAAACAATGAGATTTGACAATGACCCATGTAACAGGTTTTTTCTAAGAGGATTGATTGACTGGAGGCTGCGTAACATGATTTGAAGCGTGCCAGTTTTCAGTCACTGACATTAGAGGTATTCCGGGTGTACTTATAACAAACAGATATCAATTTCATATTCAATAATCAGATATTCAGTAGTTTATTGAAACCTATTGATTAAATTTCTTCATTTTTAACTTTTCCATGGATATAGTAAACAAATAAACTTGGTGTTTATTTATTTGTTCCTCAAGAAACCCAGAAATAATAATTGCTTATTAACAAAAAATAAATGAAACAGGATATTAAACAATATATTCATTTTTTTCCATAATCAGTGTGCTGTAGAAAATAAAAAGTAACATAAACACATTAACGTTCTTAAACATTTTTAAAAAATCTAAGTTCATAAAATTGATTGTGATAATCAGCAAAGTGCTATGGGGTGCAACACTTTTAACCTTATTTTAACTGATTTTTACGTATTATGTCCATAAAAAGGGCTATAATTCTAATTTATCTTGTTTAATTAGGCTCTGAAAATATGTTTAGTAGAAAATTAGAAAACATTGTTACCTGAGGAAAGAAGAAGATTCTTGAAGATTTTTCTCAAATTTCTTTATTTATCTGCTTTTAAAGCCATAAGCAGAACATAACATTACTTCTCCAAAAACAATCACTTTACTAAGTATAAAGTCTTTTTAGTAAAATCAAGAATGAATTCGCTAAGTTACACATTAAGTATGAAAGTTCATATGGCATCCTAACTGGTTTCAATGAAATAATAAAGCAGCCATGCTTTGTCTCATATAAACCCAGTGACATATGAACTCTATTAAAACCAAAGTTTTATAATTTCTCAGTTTTTTAGTCTAATAAGCTTGGTTTTTTAATGCAGCAAATGCAAAGAGGAAAAGGTACCATGGAGCTTAGCCATGGACGTACAAATAATGACTTCAGATACATGTCAGACCATGGGCGATGTGATGAGAGAGATAGATGCTGCAGGTTTGATTCGAGGATGTTTTGTGTTATTGGGTGTGAACACTATTACCAACATTAATTTTGCTGGGCTTTTAGAACAACATAAGTAAGTAAAAGTGATGCATAATAAGGTTATAGTAATACTATTTGTGCTTTTGTACAGTCCAAGGAGTTTAGTAACACACACAATATACAGATGCCAAAGCATTTTTGGCTGAAGGAAAACATTGTATGGCATCCTACAAGTTAGTGTGTTGTCCATATACAGTGTGTTTGGCATTGAACGGGTGATATTTTAAGGGCATAAAATAGACCAAATTTCATCAACAAAAAACCCCCATATCCCTATATCTTTCAAAAAATAATATTGCTAGTTCAAAGCCAAACAGCCTGTATAAAAAGAATATGAGGTCCGCTAACATGTATTACATCGGCGTGGTGAACTAGTTCATATAACTAGGGTTACAGATATAAAAATAACATGTCACCACATTGGTCTATAATTAATTCTGAAACTACTAAAGTAATTTTGACCTAAAACTGAAGACAGTTGTTCTTTGCTGTTTGTTTGTTTCCGTGTGCCTGTTTGCTCGGATCTAAGCAGAACACAATCAAATTTGAAAGTTTGATAGCTAAAATCTCAGGTAAAAGTTGTATTATTGCTTGTACAATATTTTATTTTTACTGATTAAAGGCAGCTACTGAAAAAAGATAAGGGTGCAGCAATGACATTAGTTTACAAGAAAGTGTCCTGGGAACATCCACTTATAAGCAATGATAAGGCAACATTTATTGCTGCTCATGGAAGAACCAACAAAGTTTTGATGCATCAAAAGTATAAACCAAAATCGAAAGAGTCATCTATTTCACTGCCCTTGGTAATGTACATTTAAATTAATATATTGAAATATGTGACAAATTTCGTTCACATATATTATATATTTGTCAGCAGGAGATGTGATAACAATGTTTAATGGTCAGTTTGACGTTGACTGCTTTGTTGATTGATTCGTTTTGGTCTAGCATGGGTTCATCAAGTGTAGCACTTTGGCAGAAAATACAATATAATTATCCTATATCTTAATCACCCTATCATACATCTTACTACTACATACTACTATACAGGAACTAAGTTTTTCACACTGAATTTTTCAAGTGTGCGTGGATGGGGTAATCCGAAACGATGAGGAATATCGAAAAATGCTGAAAGGAGTCTGGGGATGGATTTTGATGTAAACTAAAACTGCATTATTGGATTTTTGAAAAATCAACCTAGCCAGGAATCGAACCCATTGATTTTGAAAAAAATATCACATCCTGTATTGTATTATTTACACCGTTCAATAGTGTCACTAATAAGAAATTCGCCCTGTATATCCTACCAGGTTCCTATAGCATTATATTTATGTACAATAAATAATATTATTTAAAATAAAAAGAAATTCAATGTTTTCATTCAACATTATTGCCATTTCAATCAGAAGGTATGCAATAGATATAAATTATTATAAATAACATTTTGTGTGTTGCAGGAATGTGTTTTGAACAACCAAGAGGTTAATTTCCACCATAACATTGTAGATGCTAATATTGCATTATGCTCACTATCAGTACCTCCGCTTTTCTCTGATAATTTTGATTTTCAAACAAGGAATGACTTCATCCATGGAATTCTAATTAATGAGGACATTTTAGCCAGTTCTTTATATTACACGCTTTTAAAACCAAAAGAGTATGCTGCTGTGGTGTCAAATTGGAAAACTTATCAGACAATAAGGTAATAATTGGCATATTGAAATGTATCTGTGTGTTAACACTTGTTTATACACTTATATGTAAGGCAAGCAAGACAGTCAAGATGGTGATAGTTCTCAAGGAAGGTGTGTTCTCAATAAGTAAAGGCACACCGAGATAGGATTAATTTATTGTAGTGTTCCAAGGTACTACAATGATGAATCCTAGTATGATACGTGATTGTGATTATGATGATATCATTTTGCCACCACCAGGTGTTAATTATCATTTCAAAATTTTGATTTGTACTTAAGGGGAAGGTGTTATGTTTTGTAGCACTAGATGTCAGTAGATCGAAATGAACTTTCAAATTGTACTAATTGTTATCTTGTATATTATATAAATAGGTTGATTAAGCTCTGTGACTAAAATTCATTTCTTTATAGTAATTATAAATTAAAAAAAAAATTTACTAATTTATTGCAAATATGATTTAATTTAAATAGATTATTTTAAGTGAATTTAAATGAAATAAATTATGTGATAATGTATTTAGTTAAAGCTAATGTATGTTGAATGAAATGAGAAATAAAAGGCTTATTTATTTATTATTATTTATAATTATAAAGTTATATAACAACTATATTCAGATGTTATGATACATGTTATTCTGAAATCTGCCCTGCTGGATATAGGCCTCCTCTAATTGACGCAAATTCACCCAGTCTGGATCGTCTGAATCCAATGGTTACTAGTATGTAACTGTAGTTTTTAGATTGTCAGCCCACTGAGTCAAAAGACTGAGTCAGAAGAATTATATAAAATTGTTACAATCTTTTTTTTACTTTCAGCTGGGATTTGTTACATCATTGGGTTCACCCACTGTCAATTGAGACCGGGTCATTCGATCAAAACAGTTATATTTTTATGGGCAATCATAATTTTCGCAAGCCAAGTTCAACACTTAGCAGGTAAAATAGTAATTGATAAATCTGAAATAAACTATAAAATTGTAATTGTGTTATTTCATATAACCTTTATTTTGTTATAGATCATGTACAGTGACTCAAGATGTCCTTATTGGAGCACACACTTTGATAAGTGACATGGCAGAAGTTTCTAAAGCGATGATTGGTGATAATTGTGTCATTGGAAAAAATGTAATTATTGAAAACAGCCATATTATGAATAATGTTGTTATTAAAGATAACAGTCAAGTTATCAACTGCTTTATTGATGACAATTGCAATGTAGAAGAAAACTCTATGTTAGAAGGTGTGATTGTTTCAAATAACACTAACATAAAAGCTGAGAGTAAACTTAAAGCAACTACCTTGGATGCAACAGGAGATATAAACAATGGTAACAGTCTAAATTTATACTTTTGCTTAAATGATATTTATTTGGGTACATTTCATTTACATACTTGAACTATTGTTTGTGCAATTGGGTATAGGCAGTCGAAGCATAGAATTGAACGCCCTTCCACGAATTATTATAATTTCAACTTATATAATAATACATGCAGTGATTTTTGTGTGGAATTTACTGACATGTGCATTTGTGAATCTACTAATTGAGTAAACAGTAATTATATAGGTGTTGTATGGTGGGGGCATGTGCTTTATATGGCTTTTCACAAGTACTCTGTCAACAAGTAAATGACTAATCAAGACATGTCAGTTTGTATGTGTTATGTCTAAGCACCTTCTTTGTATGCAAATGTAAGGACCCTGGAGTTGTGTTCAGGTTAAGATAAGACAATCTTTACATATTTGTCATGGAATTTTTAGGTTCAAGACAATGTGCTTTATTCTTCTTAGCTCATACACAGTGTACCTCACTCATCTTTATACCATATGTTTATAGATAAAACATTAGTGAAGTCTACCTTAGAAAGTGGAACAGAATGGGAAAATGAGTCTATGGGAAGTGGGGATGATGAGTTTATAGGCCTAGAGAAGGAATGGAGTGAGAGTGAATCATGCTATTCATCAGATGACAGTACAGACTCTTCTTTACCAGACTCTCCAATCCCAGAGGATACAAATAGTGAGTATTAGTATTTTACTATAATTATATTTTATAATATAAAAAAAAATTAACTTACGTGTGTGTGAATAATATACATATCTACACTTATATAAAGAGGAAAAATTTGTATTTTTGTGTGTGTGTGTGTGCGTATGTTCGTAATGAATAAACTCAAAAACTTCTGTACCGATTTCAAAAATTCTTTCACCATTGGAAAGCTACATTCAGCATGATTAACATAGGCTATATTTATCGTTAGAAAAGATTAGGGATCGTTACTAAAACTTAAGTAACGTAACCCAAGGTGTAAAAAAAGTGCCCTAAATCGTTTTTCGTCGCATGCGCTGCGGAAAGTATTGATGATAGAACAAAAGTATGTTCTACAATATTTTATAACACTGTGTAACCTAAACCCGCAGTTTACGCACGCCTTTTTGTGACCTAAGTTGCCAATTTCTACACGGCGCGTAATTGATAATGTGACCTAAACCTGCAATTTACGCACGCTTTTTCGTGACCTAAGTTGCCTATTTCTCTTTCGGGCGGGCGGGCCTACGGGCGGGTTTATGTCACACTTGCTATAAATTAGTATACGATACTTGTGACCAAAGTTGTCTATTATTGCAGGCTACTTAGGTCACGCGTATCGCGTAATGTACTAAAAGAACAAAATCTACAAAAAACTTCGCGATATTAGTCAAATTAATTGGCAGAGCGAAGCCTGTCGGGTCAGCTAGTGTGTAATAAAAAATGAATTTAATTGTAAAAAATATATATAAATTAAAAAAAGTCTTTTTTTGCAAATTGAAAAATGGAATAATTTTATCAAATTAGTGTATTGTCATCAGTCATTGATTAAGTTTAAAGTGGGTTAAAAATCACACCCAAAGGAGTCGGTTAACAAACACACAGGTGAATGATTTTAATTTTTTTTTGCAGTATTCTTCCAAGAAGTTGTTGACAGTTTGGCAAGAGGATATGAGGAAAAATTAAAATGTGATTACTTAATTTTGGAGATCAACTCTTCTAGATATGCATACAATATACAGTTACATGAAGTAAATTTCTTTGTTGTAAGAGCACTCCTGAGTATGCCAGTACTGGTAAACAATAAAAGTGTACTTGGTACTCTTAAGGATGTACTCAAGTATTTCCGACCTGTTCTATCAAACTATATAAAAACCAAGTCTGCCATAATGGATTGTTTGAAAGCAGTTGAAGTAAGTAAATCAAAAAATTTTGATTTAAAGTGTATGTTTTATAGTGTAAGATCCCGGTATACAAAGACCTTCACCAAGTTGTTTATTTGATGAAACATATTTTATATGTCAATAAATATATTGCATAATGGGTTGCCTAACAAATTTCAGTCCAGGATACAATTAATCAATAATTTAAAAAAAAAAAATTTTTAACATTTCACCGGTTTGATTATTAAACAAATTCTATACCAATCGAAAGTATGATGCCCATAGAATATGCAAACATTAGGTTGTCTATTTTTTTCCGGTCACAACCCTCAGGTTGCCAGGTATAAACAGGTAAATCGACACTTGGTGAAATGTTAAAAAAATTTTTTTCAATTACTAATAAAATTAATCGTATCCTGGACTGAAATTTGTTAGGCAACCCATAATTATGCAATATATTTACTGACATTTTAAATTGAATATAAAATATGTTGCATCAAATAAACATCTCGGTGTGAAGGTTGTTGTATATCGGGATCTTATACTATTAAGATGGTTTTTATAATATACTTGATTAATTTTTTTTCTAGGATAGTTGCACGAAATGTGAAATGCTTGAGGGAAAAGTCGGCCAGGTTGTGCATTTATTATATGAAGCAGATGTTATTGATGAAGATTCCCTGCTTGCGTGGTATGAAGATTTAAAGGAAAATGAAAGTCAGATTGCTAATCAAACATCTATTGTCAAATTCTTTGACTGGCTTCAGGAAGCAAGTGAGGAGAGTGAAGACTCTGATTAGGGAGTTTTAATATTTTGTAATTTATTATGAACTTTTGAAAATAATTATGACATTAAAATACTTCATTACAAAAATAGTTTTTATCGAATTGTTGCATACTGCTGAAATTGTACAGTTGAGAAATTCCTGAATTTATTCATGTCAAATGATGTGGGCTCACAAGGAGAATGGATTTTTATTTGTCTCATGTGAGTGTCTCTTCCATTCTGGTGGTTGCTGAGCACTGCAATTTGAATCATATATGTTCTAATAGGTATGTCATAAATATCCTTGATTGGTATCATTTCCCAACCTAAAACAACACATATTGTAATGTACTTTGTATACATACTTATGTTTTGGTAATTTCTCGTTTCAAAGAAACTATTCTATCCGACAGAGGCTGATTAAATGTTGAGACCACCCTAAGCAAGCCTCTTATTAGCGACCTAGTGCCTAGTGTGTAAAAAAACACTTAAATGGGTGAATACTAGATTCAGTTAGCATCTTCTGGTAATCTCTCATGCCTAGGTATGTACATACGTAGTTTGACTCCGGGATAATACACTGCCACTGCCAGATAATATACAGCTTCCACATAAATACCTTGTTTTAACAACATACATACTTTTGTGTGCCTTGGAGCCTGCATATCCTATAGTCCTATATCTAAGATGTTTTAAAAAAGGTACAATTCTTACCACTAGGTTCAATTAGTTCAATAACTTCTATTTCTTGTAAGTCATTGAAATGTGTTCCTGCTCGGATTGAGATCCTGCTTGGAGTATAACTTTCATCTAATTTGTAATCAGTGTAAATGTAAATATGGGAGACCATTGTTTTTCTTTGAAACTGAATATTTACGAGATGCGGCAACTGTCCATCCGACTGCCAGTATGTATCCATACAGTCGTCTCGTAATTGATCAATTCCAAAGCCTGCAAAGTGTAGGAATTTTCGGTTTAGCCGCAAGAATAAAGTACATACTCCGCATCTTTGTTTTTATTTTATACCTGGTTTACATGAGGACAGGCTCCAAATTGCATGATTTCCAACTTCCCGTACTGTTCCAGATCTTTCGTTTACAAGGGGATCCTTTTCTGAAGTCATCTTTTTTCCCTGAATAAAACCCAATTTTAGTTCTTTTTCTCACTGTTGCGTTTTCTTAAACTGGAGCCCTTTGTTGTTGATATTGTTGATGTTTTCAGCAGGTCAATATTTTATTTATAGCTTTCCCAAATTGATAACGGACGCGTTTAATCGGTTTAATTTAATTAATTGAAAAAAGAAATGTATGACAGTTGACTCATTGACAAAATTTGACAATGACAATGACAACATCCTATCAATTGCAGATCTATGAAATAACTGTCAAACTGCAGTTTTGGTAATTAATGTATCGACAATACAGTGACCATCGAAAATGACGTCATTAACACTGTCAGTCAGTGATCATCACCAAAACGCTTTTTGACAGCTGTTATCGGTATTTTTAATTTGGTATAGGGACCGTGCGTGGCGACACCTATGCCATCTAGTGTCATTTATCGGAACTGCATATTGCTTTATGGGTAGGATTACTACCGTATGTTAACTTTTTGAAAAGTGTGTCACAAATAATTTTGTATATTAAAAGGCTCATTAAAAGTGTATTCTTGTATTGATGGATGCTCCAATACTTCCAAGAATAAAATATATAAATATATTAGTGTAAATTCTCGTAATTTTCCACTGATAGTAGGTACCAACATGCTCTGGCTAAAAACTATACGAGAAGTTGGATAAATGCAGTTAAAAACGTGACATGAATTCAAACGGTTAAAAAGAACTATCAAGGTTTTTTTAAATGAAACTAATATATAATTTGTTTTGAGATTAATTTAAAATTCAAGTTATTTTTATTTTCAATGAAAAGGAGGAATTTGTTCTATTTAAACATTTTTATTTATCATACAATATCAAAATACCTAGCATTCATCTTAAAATAGATACTGCTTTATGCGACACACACTATTCTTGATATCACTAAAATCGCATTTTATACATTTTACGTAATTTAATCCGTAATTTATAGTGAAATATTGAGTTATTCCTCGTTAAGCGACATTATGAAAACATATGAAAAACAAAGGGACAATATTGCACTTTAGTTGTGGCAGTTTCGTTTTAATCCGCTAGGTGGCGTTTTGTAGTTTCTGCGCGGTCCCTATTATGTAAGATGTATGTCCATCAAAATGATTGTAACTTGGAAAGTCAGTGATCATGAAAGACACTACTAAGGAGCAGTGTTTTATAGATTAAAAGTGATCATAACTATTAACCGACTATTGTATAAAGTAGGGAAGCTCAATATTGGAGTATATGTGATTGTGGTTATTATTTTTTGGTAACATAGCATTCCAAGATTTACAAATTAGCGCCTAACTACATAAAGATTTTTAGGTTAGAAAAGTATTGTTCATTTTCTTTAGGTAGCTAATGTCGAAGTGTAATTGTTGATTTTTACTGAGAGAAAAGCTGACACGTCTAAATACTCTATAATACGTGTTAGGCGTCGCCGCTACGTTGGTGGTTTCGACGTCTTTACAATCAATGTTGACTTCTTACCTTTTAAGAACTTAGTTAAATCATTACAAGAACAGTTGCTGTTTATAAAGAAAGTAAGTATCTTACTATCTAAAGAGCCTTCTACACGGTCGGTTCCAACCGCCGACCGTCGCGTCCTTGGTCGGGTCAACCGATTTTCGTATTCGTTCTACACGGTCGGGCGATTGAGGCAACTGCCTGCGTCGGCCGCAGTGTTGTCAACTCTCAAATATATTTATCCCTAAAGTTTGTGTCAAAAACTCTTAAAAACGCCTTATTATATAGTTGTCCCCCTAAGAAAAATATAAATAATTAATTCATAATGATTTAGAAATAAATGAAAATGTTTCATAAGTCTTTTTATTATAAGTTACTTAATACATAAAATATTTCGTCTTCATCTAAAGATTCAGATTTTTTGAAACATTCAATAAGTTTAACATTTTATTGGATACTAGCTGACCAAGCAGGCTTCGCTCTGCCAATTTTTTGACTAATATCCAAAGTTTTCTTGAGTAGCCTATGTTACTCAGGGTGAATGTAGCTTTCCAATGGTGAAAGAATTTTTAAATCGGCGCAGTAGTTTTTGAGTTTATTCATTACAAACATACACACAAAAATACAAATTTTTCCTCTTTATAATATTAGTGTAGATGTAGATGTTGTACAAGATCCACCATTTCGATTTAAAGACAACTATTTATCGATAGGGTAAATCTGATATATTATATTATTTTTATTGAAATATATTTTCTATTTTTGCTATCTAGATATTGTCAAGTAAACGTAATTTTAATTCAAATAAAAAGGTAAATATTTGAAAACTTATATTTACGTTTTTTTACTATGTCCCGCTGTTTTCACTCAAAAAGTTCCAAAATCCCGACTTGGCAAAATAAAAAAACTGGCAACGCTGATATCCAGACCGACCACCGACAGAAGAGGTCACCTTGGTCCAGTTGGTGTGAAAAACAACCGTGTCGTGTAGACGTTGGTCGGCCGACCAGATATGGGCCAAACGACGTTTGGACGACCTTGGTCGCTAGCGCGGCTCTCCCTACCAAGGACAAATAGTGGTTATCCAGTTGAGTTTGGACCGTGTGGAAGTTTGTTGGCCGACGGGACTGCGTCCATAGTGTTTAATTACTCTATGTCTATGCTAAGATGACTGCGTCATTTCCGAATTCCGAAGCGAACGTCACAACACGCGCGCGCAAAATGGAAAACCGGGAACGCGCAGTTTTAACCGAGTTCATAGAATATAGTATAAAGATAGAAATCAAAAACCCCAATGTTGGCAGCTATTGGCTGAGAAATTGCGCCATATAGAACCGGCAGCAGATGTCGCGCTTGCAAAAAAGAGAATAAACCATATGCGAAGCGCATACAAAAGAGAATCAAAAAAGGTAGGTAAGCTAAGTACAGCGTACGAAATGATTAATTTAACTTTTATTATAGTTTGTTTCTGTCAACAATGACAGATTTTTTGTAATTTTGTAGAAGAGACCGAAAAATGTCGACCAAAGCAACGGAAAAGCATACCTATTTAAATCTGTTAATATGACAAAATTTGCTTAATTTTAGTTAAGTCGTGGTTTTTCTCGCAATCGACAGTATTAATTGTCATAAATAAATAAGTGTACCTATGTACTGTTGGGTAATTAGAAGGAAAACGAAACGTGTTTACTAATTTACAAGATTTTAATTCGAAACGCCACAAAGCAACTACACGATAGAATTATTACTTGTTAATACTAAAATTATATTAAATTAGAAAATAATAAGATTACAAAAATATTGTCACCTTTCATCGCAGTTAGCCGCCCAGAACAGAATATTTAAATTTAAGCTTCCCGCCACAAAAAGGTTCACTTCAATCCCCTTCAATCTTTCATCAGTGTACCAACATTATAAGTGCTAAAAATACGCATATTACCAACCGTACCGTATTAACAGATTACACACGTAAAAACACGAATGACAGAGAACAATACACGATACCTAAGATAATGCACCCTAACAGTACCTTCCGAGTTCTAAACTTTGATATTTATGGGTCTGTCTTCTTAATAATAAAAATGTACTTAAATTTTATTTATTACAGGTTAAGGACAAGTTGCCTCAACCAGTGTTGCCACCTAGGCCCAAAAAGGGCTGATGGCAACAGTGGCCTCAATCGCCCGACCGTGTAGAACGAAACGAAAATCGGTTCACCCGACCGCGCCAGTATTGCCACCAGTCACCACAAAGTGGTTGTAGAATTACGTACTAGGTGTCGTTATAAGTCGCTAGGTCAAGAAATAAATATAAAATATATATAAAGAAATAAATATTATCAATTTAAAAATATCAAAGAGTCAAAAAATCCCTGAATATAACCCTAAAAATTTCAGACCCCTAAAAAAATCCCATCTCACCCTGAATCTGGGGGGAAAACCCCTTAGTTGGCAACACTGGTCGGCCGACAGCGTTCCACACGGTCGGAGCCGACCACGGAGGCAACTTGTCGGAGGGATGCGCGTCCGACCAAGGCCGTCCAAATGTCATTTGGCCCCGCCCATATTTGGTCGGCCGACCAACGTCTACACGGTTTTTTTTCACACCAACTGGACCAAGGTGACCTCTGTCGGTGGTCGGTCTGGATCGTGTATTCGGCCCTTAAAACATACTTTATATAAAGCACCTATTTATTTATATTATTTTGTTCTGTGTTAAAATTAACATAGTACGATTACACAATAAGGATAATAATATTTTTGCAGAAATGTCTCAATAAATTATAACCACTCGCTTTTTTTTATCCACTGGCCGAGCCAACTTCACAAAAAGTAACTTGTAATTAATTACCTTTTATATTAGCCTTATGATTATTTGGAGTGAACTCAAATAAAATATATCTTTCTTTTTCAGAAATAACAAGCTTTTAATTCCTGCTGATACAATGGATCAATAGATGATTTGAATTACAATGAAAGAATGACAAAATTTACATAGCGCATTGGTATGTTAAGGAATATTCAAAGTGTTTTTACTAATTATAAGAAAATATTCAATAAAGTTTCAACATAGATGCTTTTTTATTTCTTTTAATTTTCAAGTTAATAATGTCATGGTCCTATGATAATAAATCACGTCTTATAAAAATCATGTGCAGCCATCAAAAATCACAGGGATTCATAGGAATGATTAAATTCAAAAGCTTATTGTAGGTGATAAATAGGATAAACTACTATTTAATGAAACTCATGCGTAGTTCAATCTGATTTTACCAATCCCACTTATATAAAAATGCAATTTATAACCTGCAAATATTTTTCGACTTTTATGAAAAATGCTGTGGCAAAATTTTTATACAGACTCAGACGACATACGATGATGTCTAAAATGTGTAAAAAGTTATAGAACGCCACTACGAAACTTTTGTTAAAGTTGTGAAGTTCAAATTTTATTTGAATTTCCCGCCAAAGATGCTAAGTAATGAATATAAGCCGTAAAACATAAAACGTACCCAAACCCCTCCAAACCTTATAGTATTTAAGCATGCATGAAGACTTTTAAATTTGTCGCATAATGTCGATAAAAACTAGTGGTGTGCCGACAGACACTGATAGGCACCGTAGCATGATCTGCACCAAAAAAGATACATAATACCAATGTCATGCAAATTTTCGATGACAATGAATTTCGGTGTCCATAAAACGATCATCACTGTTTGATGGTCACCAAGATAGATAATAGCCCTGCAGACGAGCATAAACGAGAGTTTCGCGCCAGTTTCAGCTTTGGTTACTTTGACATTTCAATAGGGTATTACGGCCTATGTCAAAAAAGCTTTTTATATGAATTCGTAAGTCATAAAAACCCATAAAAAATGGAAAAAAAATGTTTGCAAACAAATAATATGTAAAAAGACTTTTCAATTTAAATTTCAAAAATCCCCGCGAAAACACGGTCTAAGCCGTCTCGGCGCTGCCGCCATGCTTGTGACGTCACTCGCAGTGTAAACAATACATCTCAGTAAAGGAAGAAAGTTACATACTCCATTGTTTATTTACACTGCTAATGACGTCACGCCGATAGCTTTCATGGCGTATAGCGTTTTTGACATTTGAAAAACAGATTAACAAACCTGAATTTTAAAATTGAAATAATAAATGTATACTACATTTTTTAGAACAGAAATCACCATTTTTCAGTTGCAAAACAAATCTATCAATATTACATAAATTTGGATTTTTCCTTGCATGGTGCGAAATACCCTATTATTTAAATATATCAAGAAAATTATGGAGTGTAGAGATAAGGAGGATCATCTGTGTACATGAAAAAGTGTCCGTCAAAATGCATTAAATTAGGGTGCACCACTTTGGCATCAGATATATTTTATTTGCGACAAATCTACGAATAATTACGACCTTAGACAGGGGGCTTATTCTGTATGACCATTCAGATTTCGTGCCGATATCGTGTGTCATCCGACCGTATGTCATTTCATGAACTCGGCAAGACAAGGAACTTTAATGTCTTTTCTATAAGGCACACAAAAGATTGTCACGATATTTGACTTTTAAGCCTTTTTTGACTTTTTATCACGGGCAAGACACGACATTGCCGCGATACGAGTGTGAATGGTCATACAGAATCGGGCCCCAGGATGCACCAACACTAAATGCTTGTTTCGTTAAACGAACGAATTAACGATTAATTTAATAAACAATAATTTAATTCTTTTCTCTTTACAATATTTGGTTATAAAATCGCAAAAAACATTTTGTTATCAAATATAGGTAAGGTTTTAGTAAAAAAGTACCTATATTGTATTTAGGCTTTTGGATAGGTGTTCACAAAACCGCAATTTCTGGACGACCAAAAATGTCACTCTCCACTTCACAAAATGTATAAAAAAAGAAAAATAGTAGATTGTATGACAAGGGAGCAAAATGATATTTTTACGGCGAGGGCGTTTTTTGAATCCAGAGCGAAGTGAGGGATTGTAGAGTACAATCCCGAGCGTAGCGAGGGTTTCTTTAGTAGAATCAACGTAGGGACGGATTCAAATTCTTTGACTATCGCGGTGTTGTACACTCGGAATTCTTGCCGGAAGGTCAAACGGTAAATAAAGAATATTATTTGAGCGTTATGCGGCATTTAAGAAAGCAAATTCGACGTTGTGGAAAGAAAATTCTTGGATTTTGCACCACGATAATGCGCCTTCGCACAAGGCCAACATTGTGAATGAATTTTTGACAAAACACTCAACAAATACCACCGAGCAACCACCATATTCGCCAGATATGGCTCCAGTCGACTTCTTTCTTTTTCCTAAACTCAAATTACCACCTCGTGGCACCCGTTTTCAATCGGTAGAAGACATAAAGGAGAATTCGCGGCGAGAACTGAACTCAATTCCGGAAACAGCATTTAAAAAAATGTTTTGATGATTGGATTATTCGTTGGCATAAGTGTATTTGGATGAATTAACAAACATTTTGTGTGTTATTGATATTTTCCCGGTACTTTCTGACAGAGTAGTATACGGAAAAACATAGTGAAAGTATATGAGTGACTACGGAACCCTTCAGGTTGTGTAGGGACATCACGTTTAACAAGGGAACCCTGAACACTCATTTCCATTTTTTAATCATAATTATGTATATTGCAGCATCTAATAAGACGTCCAGTTTTGGGCACGTGTACATACTTAATTTAAATCTCGAACAAAAGAACAATGACCGGTTCCAAGATCAGGTGTGTAAGGATTTGTAATAAAATGTCAACTAGTTACGCACACCCGGCGCACGCGCAGCTGCCCTCCGCCCTCCGAGCGCCCTCCCGACCATACCTTTATGTTTTATTATATGTATTTGAAATAAAATTTAGGGAGTAATTTTAGCTTTGTACCAGCAATTGTTACTGAAATGTTAATACGACTCGTAATTATTAGAAGCCATCAACGTGTGCCGTAGCCTGTTTTACGGCATGACGTGAGCTACACAAAAATTTTTATAAAAATGAATAATAAGCAGGTGAATTTTTCAAATGTGCGTGGATGGGGAAATCCGAAATTATTAGGAATAGCGAAAAATGCTGAAAAGAGTCTGGGAAGGGACCCGATTTTGATGAAAACTAAAACTGCATCACTGGATTTTTGAAAAATTAATATTCCTAGCCAGAAACCGAAGTTTTTAATTTTGAAAACAAAATCACATACTGTATAATTACACCATTCGATAGTGTCATTAATAAGAAAAAAAAAAAAATCTGGAAAGTAATGGATACGGCAAACTTTAGGATAGAGCTATTTTTTAACAAAATAAGTTTTTTCTTACAAACCATATCTTAGCTAGATTAAGCAATGAAAATGATGGCCTTTGTTCCCAATTCATAGCTGGATTCAACGTCTCATTCAGCATTACAATAATTCACATTCATTATTAATAAAAATAAAATTAAAAAAAACCCTACACAATAACCTGAGTTCCCTTTAAAGAGTAAAAAATACCTAATGAAAGAAACTCAATCTTAAAGTACCTAAGTATGGATTAGTATTAATAATTCTAAATAAAATACATCGCGTTGGGGGACCGCTTTATATTCGTCTATGTATGTTGCTTAGTTCGGTTCGGTTAGGTTAGGTTAGTTTTGACTATTTGTATCTAAGGTAATTGAATTGTTAGGTTTGGAGCGGTACCCCAACGCGATGTATTATTAATACTTGTCCATACTTACTTAGGTACTTTAAGATAAGAAACCGATAAGAAAGTTACATACCTACCTATCAGCATGTAAAACTAAACGTAATCTTCATTACCATACATTACATTGAAGGCAAGGCAGAGTTATTCACTTTACCTATAAAACCCAAATTTTATACAATTTGGATAAAAAATAGACTAGATTTAAACAAATTATACGAATAAAGTAATTGATAAATAAATGCTG
The DNA here is from genome assembly GCA_905147235.1 of Erynnis tages. Taxonomy (NCBI): domain Eukaryota; kingdom Metazoa; phylum Arthropoda; class Insecta; order Lepidoptera; family Hesperiidae; genus Erynnis; species Erynnis tages. The sequence continues at coordinate 5,198,657 of LR990077.1, read as the reverse complement.
AGTGCTTAAGTTATTTGTAATACAAACTAACATAGGAATAGGTAACTCCTAGTTTGAACGAGTAAAAAAACTGAAACCTTAAGCCCTCATCCTGTATTATCTTGCATGAATAGAGTTTTACAATAAGGGCTGCAAGACAATGTTTAGGGTGGGGTGGAAGGACCCCAGTGCTCCGCGTTCCAATAGGTCTGTACACACCAGTCCTGTAGTGCAGCCCTATTCGGCGGTATCGCTGCTGTAGGTAGGCACTTTGACGTATTCACACAAAGAGTAAAATAATAACTAGGGAAAAGAGAGCCCTCTCATGGAATTTTTATGCAAGCAACTTTGAAGCGCCATCTAGATTTCTTAACAAGAACTATACGTATGCTATACATACTTATAGGTATGTGAGCATAGTTTCCAAAGAGGTTTCTAATAGACCCGTTTTCCAGTAACAAGCTATTTTGTTTAATTTTCTTGTTGTTATGCTTTGGAATACACAACAAGAAAATTAAAACAAAATAACTTGTTACTGGGAAACGGGTCTTCTAGAATCGAATTTTATACGCTAGGGCCTATTTCACAACCGAAAAGTAAGCACTACTCAATAAGTAAATTTGAATAAATAATAATTGTTGTTTTAATTAATTGGCTGTTAAATTACTCAAGAATAAGCGATTGTGAAAACAGGCTTGAAACTAGGAAACAATTAGCTAAAGATAAATGTAATAAATGAAACACCACTGCTGTAATTTTATTATTTTCTATTTTTATAATTTTTATGTTTCATATAATAATTATGTGCTGCCATTTTGGTTTCGTCATCACCACCATCGTATTTCAATTTTCCAGACAAAATCCGGTTGATATTTCGACACCAACTGTATATTATAACATTCAATGAGGTATTCATAAAATAATTGTTCAATTCATTTTTATGTCTCGCACATTTAAATGGATTGTTTAATAGCATGTCTGTGAATGCAAGTATTGTAGATTTTAAACCATTTTTAGGCACGTCTTTCTTTAGAAAAGAAATGGCCATGTTTTGTAAATCTTTAAAATGATTTTCTATTTCTTTGCTTGGATAACATAGCCATTTCTTATTTTGGTATTCCTTTGCTACAATATAATTATTATTTTCATTGAAAGCTTCGTCTGCAAGTGAGGATTTACAAGTTTTACAACCTTTTACAATATTTGTGTAACATTTTTTCAGGACCCATCCACATACATAATTTCTTTGACCAGCGTCGCTTTCATGTGTCTGAGCTAAACAAATTTCATTATTAAAATTGAAAATTTCAGAATTTTTAGAAACATTAGGAGTTTCAATTTTTTCTTTTAAAAAGAAGTCCAAGTTTTGGAGACATTTATTTATGTCTTCTTCGCAATTAGCTCCCCTTGAATGGGGAGAGCTATAATTATTTAATAACAACGCTTTGAATGCCCCTTCAAACCCCACTGTATTAGGTGCAATGTTTCTTGCCCCGTAACTCCTAATGTTTCCAAAGAAATTTTCTAAAGGGTCCTGATTAAAATTTCTCGTTAACATTACATCAAATGCATACTTGCGAGACAAAACTTCCCATATATATTCTATGCCTTCTATGGTTTTTATAATATTTGTCACAGACGGTACTACTGTCTCAACCAAACGGATTTTGTCTCCTACTTTAACCTTTTTAATATATTTTACTGTTTTTAAAACAGATTTCGCTTCCTTCCAAAAACTGTGGTGGGGAGAGTTGCGTTTTATAGGCCCTTTATAAAATTTACCATTTGGTATTGACAAATTGCTGACATTAAGTGTGTCAAACAAATTGTCCAATAAAAGCGTGAAATCAACTATTTGTCGGCATTCCATCGGAAGGTCTCCTCTTCCTACCAAATGCTCGGTCACGACCGCAACACTGTGACTAAACAGTTGTGTTGCTAGTTTGACCCGCATCTTATTAATCTTGTCTTTATTTATGTGTTCCTCAGTAAGTTTATTGAGGAGTCGCAACTCTCCGTAAGCCTTGTCGGCGTCGTATACCATTTGGTAATAGTCCCACTTTACTGTTTTGCGTTCATTATTTCGGATGTATACTAAATCTTTCGTTAGTAAATTATTTCTAATGCCTTTCATAATGTGAGGAACGTCGTAAAGTGGGACTACGCTGTGGCCCTTAATTTGCATCACTTCGTGACGCCATTCTTTGCCTAAACGCAAATATAATGCTTTGGTTTCATTTACCATTTCAGTTACAGCACCAACATTCACAGGGCTTTGATCACATACAGTGTTCAATACTATAAGGTGATGCTTAAAGCAATGATCAAGGACTGTTGTCAATATGTTTTTTAAATCTAATTTGGTAAGACCATTCGTGAAATAATATGCAATTGGCTGCTTGAAATTGTTTTTAACACCTTTTACCATGAAAACTAGAACATGGTCAGCAAACACATTTTTCGAACAACTAGAAGTAAAACCTTCTAATTGGTCTTTATGAGCCGCATAAAAAATTTGCGGGTTAATCGACATTTCGTCAAAAATGAGACTACATAGCCTATCTGAAACTTCTTTTGTGTTCATAGTTTTTTTAATCTTTTCAAAAATTATATTATTTATTCCAGGGGCTAGTTTTATCTGACCCAGTAACCTTTTCATTGCTTTACTGGAAGGGAGTGTAAAATATTTATACAAAAGACCATAAGCTTTAGGGCTCTTTTTAAACAATGAAAGACTTAAAATCTTCTCTTCAATTGAAAATCGTCTTCCTTTCGGATTCTTTTTTGCTTGTAATTGCATATTCAGGAACAATTGAGCTGGCTTAGTCATTTGTTGAACTTGTTTAAATGCAATATTTCCTGAAAGTTTTGTCGCATTAGCCAGTCGTTCTTTAAACGACTGTCCCCTTTTGCGCAAACGATGTATTTCGGTTTGAAGGGACCTGATCTTCTTCTGGAGTGAACTTACAGTATTCAAACTGCAGTAGTACGATCCGGAAACACCTGAAAATGACAAAAAAACTATTAAATATATTATGAATCACTATTATGTGTTGGTCCACCAACCCGCAGTAGGCCAGCGTGGTGGACGGCGGCCTACATCCCTCTCATTACGAGAAGTGTAGTGGGTCATTAATGGGTTACTGACAATTATGTGTTGCTAAGCACAAAACTCAAGAATGGCTCTACCAATTTGGCTATTTTTTTTGTCAGGTGGTATATACGAGTTTCCCCCCGGCAACTATGTGTAACCAGAGATCGGTAGGTAACGCTATTTTGGTTCATTGACAAATTCATTAATGTTTATGTCGAAATTTTGTAGTGTTTGTTACACTGTTGAGCTAGTGTCATTTCATCTATGTTTAGGAAAGGTGTACTTCCTGCACATCGGAAATAAATATTGTTGCAAATATTTAACAATTGTTTAAGTTGAAATGCCTAAACCAAATCTAATATCATTTTTCTTGTATAGTATTTTCTTTCGAAAATAATGGCATTGTGAATGGTTTTTAAACCATAAAAATAAAAGAGATTTAATTTTTTTGCATTCGTATAGAATAATTACCTTTGACAGATCGTTTTGGTCTGGGTCTACTAATTACACTGTAGTTATGGTCCGCTAGTATATTAGCAGAAGCAGAAATGCAGTGCTTTAGTCCTGAAAAAAAAACACATCATTTAACATAATTATTATAAAGTAATTTATTAACCAACACAAATACACAATAAATTAAATTGATACAGCAAAAACATTTTTTTGTTAGTTACAAAACTAATAATAATCATACTTCATACTATTCATGTATAGTAATAATGTTTGGATATTGTAAATTCTATGGACTATAGAGAGTAACAGAGATAAGCTAGTATGCAATAATATCATTGCATCACAGAAGTAGTCAAGCCAAACACTAAATTCTCCATTATAATAGATTAGCATACTTAAAAAACAATTTATTTTATTACCCGGGTTAACAGGAATGGAAGAACTAGGCTGGGTATCAGTTGCTGTATCAGATAGTTGCATCTTGGATGTACCTTAAAGAAACATTACTATGAATAAATATTTTGCAGAAAATTACAAAAGTATAAAGTAATGAGTAATGTTACTCAATTTCAACGGATTTGCATTAGCTACACTAATATAAATAAATTAGTGATGTTTTCTGATATATTAACAACAAAATACATTTATTTATAAGTAGATGATCAGTTCAGTTCCATTTAAATTCTTTTTTCAGAATTTAGTAATTATTTTGATTGTTTTACTGCTATTTGGGACCGAGAGAAATCTAAAAAATCAAAATAAAATTACATTGGTACACAATTAAATAATGTACCAATTTATATTACCTACATAACCAAATTAAAACGGTATTAACTCACTTGGTAAATGAAGAGATGGTACTGCCAGTGCATTGAGACGTTTATAACGATTTCTATGTTCATCAGTAAAGTGAATATCACAAATTCTCTTCTTTACATAAATGTCATTTTCAGATAGTGTATCCAAACTTCCATCAACAAGATTAACCCATAGTTTAAAACGTTCCGGGTATTTGTTGGGATTGGGAAAGACATGCATTACCAAATCTGAAATAAAAAAGTAAAATTAATTATAAGTAAGCATATGACAAGTTTCCTTATGAGGTCAGCATAGTCAAAAAGTATGGCTGAAGCCTTGAAACATTACTACGGGGTTATCCTAGCAGTCCAAAATGGACCCAGCTTTAAGGTCGTTGAAGCGTTTGCCAGTCGCGTAACAATAACATTTATATTGTATCTGGTTTCAAGATCCTTGAAGAGTTAAAACATATTTTTGTTAAATTTAGTATTTGAAAATAATTGTTGTAGAACAAATTTTGCAATCACCAGGAATGAACCAAAATAATCATGACTTACACAGCCTACTGAGTTGGTATTTGCTCCGTTAGCAGAATACACTTGGATAAGAAAAGAAAAGGATGACTTAGGTCTCGTACCCTAGTTAAAGCTCACCATCATAGTAGGATTCTCAAATAAATTTGATAGGATAGCAGTTTACCAAGCCAATAATCATGCTGATAAGAAGGTTAGAGATAGACTGTTTGTTTGGATTGATACCAAATTTTTTCTTTAGTTTATGGGATTCTCTAAAAGTACCTACTTAGGTAGGAACTCACTATTTAGGATTGTGGACTTTGACTTAAGGTTATGTTTAAGAGACAGGTTATGATGCTAACGCCGGTAGGAAACAAACTTAAGTTAGTCAGATATGAACAATAAACTTACCTGTAGCCTTACATCCAAATGCACAACTGTGGGGCATCTTCACAATGTTATACACTCACAAGAAAACACAAAATAGCGTCTATATCGCGCTGAAAAACGTCTCTATCGTAGAAAAGTACACAACACAAAGATTGAAGAAAAGGCTTCTGGATAGTTATCTTAGTATAACGGAGGAGCAAGCTCGACTCGACGTTTAGCGAAGAAATTATCTCTAAAGCTAGGAATTACACAAAATTGACCAAAATACACAGTCAGGCGTACGCGCAAGCTATGATGGTGGCCAAAGAGTAAAGTGTTGCAGTGTTGCTATTGCTAATCAACACAGCACGCCGCGCCGGTTGGATAAAGTTGCCAGAATGAGAATTTTTAATGACAAAATTTAATTAAAATTTGTAATTTAAATCATCTCCTTGTAATTATTAAAAATTACTCTTATTTTTTCGAAAGTTAAATAATTAATTTTCAAACTTTTCACAGAGACATCTATGGAAAACTGTGAACAATAAAAGATTCACGTTAAGTAGTTAAGATGGCGCTACTTTCTTTATCACAACGCTCGATCAAGGGAACTGTCTCCCCTCTGTATTCACACTTGCCTGTTGGGCCGCGTAACGTGCGGTTGTGCGTTCCGTACTCAGCACCTTAGCGAGCTTTCGTGCGATAAACAGATAAGACTAGTAAATAAATAATACGGTCTACACTTTAAATACTCTCAATTATTTCCTCGTACTTATTGTGGTTTCTATACCTTATTAAGTGACATTATTGAACAATTGTTAAGTGCTGTTAATTGTGAGCAAAATGGACTTGTCGTGCGGAGAAAATCTCGAGAGTACTGGAAACCGTAGCGGAGGCAGCGGGCGAGCTGTGGACATGTGCGTCGCTGGCCCCGACCGAGCCCTGGACCGGGATCCCCGGCTGCTTCTGAACCTGTTAACCCTCGAGAGATCTCACGCACTACACACTGACTACTTTCAACATGTGCAGATAGATATTCAGCCGTTCATGCGCAAGGTCGTCACTACTTGGATGCTGGAGGTACCTAACTAATTATTCATAAAATTCACTCATTAACCTCATTTGTCATAGATACATTTGATAGTAAACACTTCCACTTTAGTACAAGTAGACTTATTCTACTTCCGTCAACAGCTGATTAAATTTGAAGTCAATGACCCGAAATTTGAAAGCGCACTCGAGCTTTCTATTCAAATTATGTGAGTTTTTAATAATGGGTATGTTTTTTAGTGTATTATTGAAATTTGTGTGTGTGAAAGCATTTCTTTATCTACCTTCTCCTACAAATTACGATAAAGTATATTATTATGAGTAGGTATGTGGGTATTTACGTAATTTACTTACGATAATGCGAAATAATTATTGCACGTAAGTTCTGTATATGTTACACATATACAATAATATGTAATCGTTACCAACATAAATAAACGGATTTGTTATTTGTTTGATTATTTTTACGGTAGCAGTTTAATCGTAGCAAGTTGTAGCACCGTAGCACTCTCGATGAAGACCAAATTGTAAACAAGTCGGTATCATCCATTGAATGGTATCATCCATGAATATGTTTCTCATTAGTTAAAGACTGACTAAATATCTGAGGAGGAGTGAGTTACAAATGCTCAAGTATTATCCATCTATAAATCATCAATCTTATCCATTAATAAATATAAATCTCTTCAACGAAGACTGGAGAATTATGATCGACCTTCACTTATTCGTTTGATCCTTCAATTCCATAATTATGCATTATTTTTGGAAAGCTTGATTGATGAGCATGAGCTTATGCTTATGATAAGCATGCCCTTCTAATTACATACCTGATCTCTTCTATTTCTTATTCAATGGGTTCAAACTGTTTTATCAAGCATAAACCATTAATTAATCCAAGGTAAATGTTTTATCTTCTTTAGTTAGGGTAGTTACGAGTATATGGGAGGGCGACAAACTACAGGGTGTGGTCCTCTCTCGCAATGATAACGATGCAGGCCTTGTCCACTTTACTGACCTATTGCTGAATTTCATATGCCTATATGGAGAACCCCATAATGGCATGAGAATGATATTTTGGCAGAAAATTATAATGTCGGGTGCCAATATGACCAATGTTAATGGATACAGTTTAGGTACCTAGGTGATGGAACAATCGTAGCTCGCCCGGGAAGGTACCATACCGCCACCCTTTTAATCCGCCACACTGCATGTACTTCATGTCTTGTGTTTCGGCAAGAGAAGCGTGATTGCTGATAACGGAGATACTGTACGTATTTGTGGTGAACATCTTAGTCCACAAACCCACGTACAACCTCAAATATCTCTTTAGATTTCTGTCTTTTGTGAGATTGGGCGTGTGTGTCCATGGGCTGCAGTTACCACTTAACATCAGGTAGCCGACATGCCCGTTTGCTAATCAGATCCTACGCAGATTAAAAAAATATCGTATCAACGCATATCACTTTTTACGGTGCCATACGAACTTTCTGATTTTGTCCCAGGTGTGTGAAGAGCAACAGTGCGAGGAGCAGGTTTTCCCACTCGCAGTGAGCTACATGGACAGGTTCCTAGCCCAGCGCGCCATCTCGCGGCAGCAGCTGCAACTGCTCGCTGTGACATCGCTTCTGCTCGCCTCCAAGTTCCGCCAATGTCACCCACTCTCCGTAGACCTACTCTGCGCGTACACCGATAACTCCGTGTTCCCCCATGAAGTTCGGGTAAGAGTCTTTTAAGATTACTGATAATAAGTATGAACTCTGAAATCACACTGTCACAAAACATTCTGTGTCAGGTTCAAACTGTGTATGTACCTATAATTAATGGGCTCTTAATTAGCCACCGAGGATGTTGTGGACTAGAATAAAAACTGAGGTCAAAACTCTCAGCATTTTTAGATCATAATAAACATACAGACTACAGAGCAATACTTTGGCAATCAGACCGCGTATGTCAAAATTGTGCTTATCACCGTCTACCTAAATCTGACTGAAATTCAAGAAATGTCTCTCGTTAATGGTAGCGAAATAATTTACTGGAATAAGCATAAATACTCAAATATTTAACCAATAAAAGTACTGAACAGTTTTATTGTATCTTCATATTGAATATTAGTTATTTACCGATTACTTGTATATTTACCGTTTTTATCCAAATGCTCAAGGTATATTCTATGAATAAGGATATAGGATATAGTTTTATTAGATACAGGATAGGATGTCTAACATTGAATAGTTTACGCCTTTTTAGTTGTAGCAAGGCTGATAATTAAAATGACATTCGAATAAAATTATGAATTTTCTAAAGAGAGTTGTAAATAAAAAAGTATGTCGTCACTGCGCGAAAGGTCAATTGCTTGCTACTAATAACGCGGTTCACTTTTAACTTCCTGCGTCGACCGCAAGGCGGTGTGTAGTGCTTTCATTATCCTGTGAGTGAACTCTATTAGCTGAGTCAAATGTCATTTCTTCACCCCAAAGGGACAGCTTTATATTGCCCGTTTCCTCAAAGTGTTGCTTGAGAGTTTCCGGTAATTACCTCTTCCGCGGCCGACAATTCTAGGGGCGACAATGTCTTAAGGTGGTGTCCCTCCCTGTGACAAAAGTAGCGACCGCGTGACGAACGGGTCCACTGAATTTTCTGCTTTACGCGCTTCCGTCGGAAATGTAGGCGAAGACACTGATACAAAGATAAGAGGTTCCTTAGTAATAATATTAGCAATAGAAGACATCGGATGGGACATATAATTAATTTGATTCTTAATAAAATTTGAAGACTTTATTAGCCATATTAAGATTACATTCTAAAATAATATCGGTAAAACCAACAACTGACAAAAAATGTGACCGTATAAGTATCTATGTACTAGACAGGTGTGATTCGGTAAAATTAGTCAACCACCATCAATGAATGTTGACTTGCGGTTCGTTCCATTCTCACGGTAACACACCACCCGTTCAAAATGACATGTTAGTTTGGTTGCATCAAATTATTCGTACCGCGTAACTTACTTAACATTGATGATCGTCAGATATGTAACTTATTCGATGAAGGTAATAAATATTAACTTAGAATGCAAAAGTTTAGGGTGCCATTTGGGGACGGGTAGACGAGGAATTACAAAATACCGTGAGAAACGCGGCATTCGGCGTATCAACTTTTCATGGCACCTATTCACCGACCAAACACCGTATGTCGTCAAGTAACATACTTCCGTCCGTGATCCCGCGATAACTCCAAAACGCGCGGTGAGTGATAATGTCAATTCCTAGTTCCCACAATAACAGGACTCTTCAAGCATATAATAATTTGATAATAAAAGCATTAATTTGATAATAAAATAATAATTATAATAACAGTTCACAGAATTTTTACGTTGACCCTTAATAAATAATAATAATAAATAACGCTTCACACTCATAGCCCTACACTAGGATTCCCTGTGTCGTGGGTGCCATGGACACACACAATACAAGAACACACACACCCAGACCAGAAACAGAAATTTGAACTCATCATTCAAATCTGCACCGCTGGGAATCGAACCCAGGATCCTTCGCGCAGCGCACCGACGTCTGAACGACTGCGCCACTCAGGTCGTCAATAAAAGTATGGTTCAAAGAAGGCTTACAAAACAATAACAAATAGTAGGCCCGTTACTTTCCTACAGGCTTCGGTGCCTCCGGATGTCTAAAAATAGAAGGTTTACTAAGGCTTCATGCAACCTCAGCTACTGTATAGATGACTTACATACGGCCCTAACAATTTAATAAGCTTTCCTCCTTGATATAACAGGATGCTCATTCCTTGGTTTGCCCCTTTTGTTTTGTTTGTAATGTGATTCGCTATTTTTTGCGGTTTCCGCCTGATCCATCGTGTATGACGGTTACGATTCAGTTGTGGAGACGTTTGGGCTGATATCTATTCTTCTATACCTTGCAATAATTATTGTAAGTATTCAAATGGTTGAAAGGACGGGCAGGAATCTCACGCTTGCAATTTACTAAGGGCTGACCTTGGTGCGTTTTAGGGAAATAAAAATTCTGCTATGTTTCGTTCCATCGAGATCGATTTCATGATTTAAAGTGCCCTACTTCTAGTAAGAAGTCGAATCTCTTTTAGTCTAGTCAACCCTATTAAAATTAGATTACCTTTTTATAGCAATGGGAAGTGATGCTGTTGCAGCGGTTGAACTGGCAGCTATCAATTGCGACGGCTTTTGACTTTGTGGAGCCGTTCCTTGCGCGGGTGCCCTGGGGTCGAGAGAATCCTCTAGTCCGAACACACGCCCTCACCCTCACATCAGTGTGCTATACTGGTAAGCATTTTTTATTTCTGTACATATTTTACAAGTTAATATTTGGAATATGAATATCTGCATCGTGGGCTCAATGGAAAAAATAATGGTGGGCTCCTTTTGAAAAAAAGACTGTTAAAATAATTATTTTTTTTGTTAATAACAGGTTGTATTTATAGTTAATAACAACTGCTAGTTTTAACTAGAATCTAAAGTCTAGAGGTTAGTAACTAACTAGAGTCTCTAAGCGACTTTAAGTCTTCATTATCAATTTTTTAAGCGATGCTGCCGTGGTCAGAAATTAGATTTTCATCTGTTCCTTTGTATCCATCTATTAACACGATTAATTTAAGTACATCGCTAAACTGTCTGTGCGTTTTCGTTTAAAATTATTGCTATGCGGGTAACTTGTCTTTACGTCACATCATACCTTCTTGATGTTTCAATACGTACGATATAATTTCGTATCTACTACATGTAGGTACATTATTTTCGAATTTGTTTTTGTTTTTATTCTATATTTTTTTAAATTTTGCATTGCCCGTGTACATGGGTGTTTAAAGCAATTTGAGTGTGCTTTTACATTAAAAATATTTAAATCACGAATAAAGTAATGCAGTGATTTTAAAATAACGTCGTATTATTAACTAACAGTCTATATCTATTATTACAGTTGTACCTACGTCCAATGACTACCAATTAAACATCATCCTCTAGTAATGATCTTCACTAAAATGGGAATGCGTTAGGAGCTTTGAGCTTACTACATAAGTCGGTCATTAGCTTGATGATATTACGACCGCGGGACAAAACTGGTAGATACTAATCCGAACTGGATTGAAACCCTTATTTATAATGCGATTGAGTGCTCGCCCTCTAATGGGCATGCATGGGTATTCGGGCGGAGGGTCGGCCGCTGTGCCGGCACGCACATGCCGCGGCAGTGATACGGCACACCTTGTGCACTCACCCCTCGCCCACTGACCCCTACCGACACCCCTTGTCAAATTATTGCAATTATCGTGTTTTTAGAACAAATAAAAAATGCGTAGTCCGAGCACACGAGCTTTTAAAACGTAATAATATAGCTCTTTTGTAATACCTAATGTCAAAATAAAAACTTTAGATAATTATTTATTTTCTGTTTTTAACCATCGAATTTGAAAGTGTAACTTTGTTTTGAAAATCGACGTAACTATGTCATTTTCTGTTTTTGATCATCTGGGGAATCGTTTTTTTAATAACTACATACATACTTATAATGTTTATAACACAGAGTTATCTGTGGTTTATAAGGTAAATAACTATCGTATTTAATTTTATATGTATTTGATAGGTCTATAGTATACCCATAGATACCCATAGGTACCCATAGATTGAAATGTATTATAAACAAATTTGTCCAAAAAATAAAATAAAAATGTTAGGTGTGGCCAACCCTTTTATCACTATACAAATATACAGTAGCAGATTTTCAGACCTACTGAATATGCATATAAAATTTAATAAAAATCGGTCAAGCCGTTTTGGAGAAGTATGGTAACTAAAACTGTGATATGAGAATTTTATATACATACATATTATACGATAAGATATAAGAAGATGTATCTACTTGTCACTCAATAAAGTGAATATACTTTTTTAAATTAAAATATGTATTATTTTTTGCGAAAAACTGCTTTTAACTTACATTTAGATAGGCATTTTTAACCTAAAAGTGAAATCAATAGATGGAGACGACTTAATTATTATACTTTGCATCTTGACTTACCACTAACCACTAAATAACCTACGAGTTTAAAGGGTTCTCCATGGTTTTTTCATCTCCATAAGTGTTTTATTAATGGCGTATAATGTCATCGAACCCTTGGCTTTGCATCTGATCTTTTTATCTTACATCAATTTTAACCTTTCGAGCTTCTTACATATGTTTATCTTTATATATATTTTAATTCTTACGTTTGCGAGTATACATGCAACAACAGTTGTCAGTTTGTTATTCTAACTGCCTGTGGTATCAGTCCAGATGTCTATACATTTGTTGGTACTACGATTTTATCTGAACCCAATCTGATTTATGGAATTGACGCCATGTGTACGGCTTCGGGACATGCCATGGCAGTTAATAGCTTCGCAGTGAGTTTGAATAATAAACTGACTTGTCGCAATTGATTTCAAGTACCTACGTATTTACTATATTATTTCTTTTTTATCCTCCTCGCTCATTTATAAAGAGGAAAATTACCGTACCGCGTATCTTTTTGCAAGTACAGGTAAAATTATTATAGGTGTAGGTATTTTTTAGTAAAACGTAAAATAATGATGTGAAGAAAAAATAGTTTCACATTTCTAGTAATTTTTTAACTGTTTTTAAATGTTGTAGTCGTAATTTTTTATGTAAGTTATAGAAACCAAAAAAACTCCATAAAAGCAATAATTATGCAATCGCTTACAACCCTACTTACCTACTAGCTTTTTAAATATTAAATTTTCTCGTTTCATTGCCTGCAGTATCTTAGTTTGTTTAAACAAGTTTGAAGTAAAATAACAAAACCATTTAACCCTACGTGCCCCTATGTCTCTAAATTCTGATAAAAAGGAGATAATTTATTGCTGTCACTGTGTCTACCCTTCTTTAGATTGCTACTTACTTAAGCTTATTCCAATTATTAAGATTTAGTAGTCTACTGTTAAAAAAAATTGAACAAGTTAGCAAGGAGTAAGTAATAATATGTTTAAAATAATTATTAATACAGAATTGTAGTGTACAGAAGTGTAGTAGATAGGTATGCAGAAATGTCGTCTACAACTTCCACTTATACTAATGTTAAATAATATTAAATTAAAAATTAAAAAAAAAACCACCGACACAATAATATATTTGCAGACATTCGGTTATTCTTCCCCACTTTCACCCGCCACAACTTTTAAACGACTCAACCGATTTTCATCAAACATGTCTAAGAACACTCGCCCGTAACTCACCTTTCACATAAAAAAAAACTAAATTGAAATCGCTTCATCCGATCGCGAGCTACGGTGCCACGACCGAATCACAGACAGACAGACAAACAGACAGACAGACACGTCAAACTTATAACACCCCTTCGTTTGCGTCGGGGGTTAAAAACTAAAGGTTATAGAACAGCAACATAAGCAACAACAACAAATGAAGCAATTAGTACTGTACCTATGTCAAACTACCTATAGGTATAGCACGTCTCGTAAAGCGAAAGTGATGAGATGCTTACTGAATGCTTTATTTTATTCAGTTATATATAAGTACGCATGATTATAAAAGGAAGGTAATTAATAGTTTTGTTATGTACCTAGTAGGTTAAAAGTAAAAAACGCCGTCCGGTAAACGGAAGTAGCATAATTGCTGGTAACTGATCGTGCATTGCTCAAGGTGTGAATAGGTTAATAACACTACTTGAACCCTGTCTATGGTTTCTCCACGTTGATAGTGGAGCTCCTTTTTGATTTATGAGTGTAACGTAAAGCTACTCGTAAATAATTTTGTAATTGGTATGTTAGCAATTCTTTCGTTTTTTTTTGCAAGACCTACGACGTAACGGATAATATAGCGATGTTTTAGGTTTTATTTTGGAAGCAAAACTATTATATTGAGCGCAACACTTTTATGATTCGTTCGTTCCACATTCGTTCACTCCATTTGACTCCTACATACTGTAAATCTTTGTGATTCCCGAGTTGAATCGTCGGGCTTCGAAAAACGACAGTAGACTCTAGAGAGCAAGCTCACTAAGATCAGTAAAACTGGGCGCTTTACATTTGATTCTTTTATATTGAAGTAACCGTGTCATGGTCGCGGTTACTTACGAGGCTCTGGGCTCAGGGGACCGCGCCAGCTGAGTCGACGACAATGCGCGAAGACGTCCCGCGGCCATTGTTGTTTTGCTTCGGGCTGTCCCGACTACTCCCGACCTCGTGACAAAGAACCCTTTACAAAGGCCGTCTCGACGCGCACCTGGCGTTCCAACCCTAAAGCTATCTAACTCGATATTAGGTACCTTCGCCTTCTCAAATCTCAATGCGTTGCTCAAAGCAGTTCCGATTAAACTCGCATTTCCGCTCCATCCCTTCCGATCTTGTTTCCGACTTCGATGTATGTTCTTTTATTTAAGATTGTTGTCACCGTTGCATAAAAAGGTTATCTTTTGATTAATAAACTTTTGCAACCCAGCCCACTTTGCCCTTATCGAATTTAATGCTCGACTGTTGTCAAAAAATATTTACAAGTTTGGTTCCCTCTTAAAGTACTTTTTTTAATATAAGAATCTACGAATAGCAAAAAACAGTTCTGCACGGCTTGACCGTTTTCGCAACCCCTGCACATGCATGGGATAGTTAGTACAGGGATTCACAGGGGCGCAACAGGTTTACCAAACGGAACTTAACGGTTCCTGGAGACAGTTAGAAAACGTTCATTTGCTGGGGCAATTAGAGGTAAGACGAGGGTGTAGTCTTAGGCGATCGACCCCTTGGCGCGTGGTTCAGCAGATGTTGGGCGCAACTGACGTTCAACCTGTCGCGCAACGGATCGCATCGGCGTCGCTCGGTCCGCTGCCCCCGCGTGGATACAGATTGCGCCTGATACGCGACCCGCTATTGTTTCCCATTTTAGTTAACAAATAAGCGGTTTGAGCAATAGGTTTAATAGGTGGTGGAATTAGTGGAGTTCACCCACATGCAAGGTGAGGTATCGCAATGACTCGCAATAAAGTAGAATGTTCTTCATGTGTTTGGCTGGCTACTAATAAACCTCTGAAGTTGTAACGCTTCTTCTTACAATCCAGACCAAATCCTGTTCATGCTTAAAGTGGTTGGTGATAAGGTGTACATAGGAATATTTAAAAAATATCGTTCCATTTTAAAAACAGAAATAGTGAAATATTCTCATCCTGAGTCAAAAATTGAATCATTTACCTCGTAACCCTCTAATGTCGTGTAGGTATATAAAGTAGGTAACGCATGTAAGTCCGAGACACTTGATTCAAGGAGTTTTTATAAACCGTCTAAGGAAACGTTAGTGAACGTTACGTTTTCGGATTCGATTTCCTTAGAGGCATAGATTAATTTGCAATACATGACTTTAACGAACTCTTTTTTTTCTTATCGAGTTATACGAGGTTGAATTAACTAGGTAGACAGCGAGCTTTTTTTGATTAAGGTTACGGCTCGCTCGCGTGTTACATTAGTGCTTTTTCTTGCAAGAAAATAGCTAGCGTGAAGAAACTTGTAAGGGCACGGGTAAGGAAGGGTGTAGGTGGGTAACTGGGCAGTGACCCCACGCTAGTGCTTGCGCGGAGGCAGCGCACGGAAGGGTCGCGCCAGGTGTCGCCACATCTGCCGCGCGACCGCATTCGGCATTCACCACATACACCCAGTGTGACTTCCAAGTGTATCAAGTTGTTTTGGTTCATTGATTCCATATCGATCCATTGGCTTTTATATTAACTACGTACTTAATGTGAGAGACTATTGCAATTGAAAATAGTCCAATAATGATGTGACTTGACAGTCTTTTCATTATTTTAGGGCTTGCTTTACGTAACCTAGTTATTTAGGTGCCTATGGTTAATACATAATTATTCAGATATATTGGAAAGTTTTCAGTTTTGTAACTACAAAATTCTTTTTCAAATTAAATGCAGGTAAAATATGCTATAGAATGATACCCTCAGAAGAAATTTAAAAAAGTATCGTTAATCTGTAAACATAGCGAAAAAGTTATCATTGGTTATGCACAAAATCACACCGACTAGTTATTCCGTCATTCAGTTACAGTAAACGAACCGTCCAATGAATTCATATTCCCGTTATAAGTATTAGTAGGATTTTCATTAAGACTTATAATAGAGAGAATAATATTTGCTAGGCGACATTCGTATAAAAATTTCAAGATCAACAAAAGGGACCCTACTTTTCGTCCGTGGCAAAATTGCAGCTGCGCTCTCACTTCGAAGACTAAGATGTAAATAAATTACCATTATTCGGGGCCCATTGTCCTCGGCAGCTCCACAGAGATTGGGACGGTGTGCACAAATCTCGCAGCTGTTCCATTCTCCTTCCTTATTCTTAACAACAACAATAACCTTCGTACAACTATTGTGCAAAATGTATCGGGACCATTTTTGCGCGTATTTATTCGATGAATTTGTTCGGTCACTTACAATTACAGCATCTTAAAATTGATTGATAACTGACCAATACTCATGTTCTATCGCATTTTATGAATTCGTGTCATTATGGTAATTTAATTTTATCGACACCAGATGCACAGCGTAGCGAGTTGTGGAACACGTTTAAATGTTTATTTATTTTTGTAAGATATAAACAAAGATGCAAGGACGCTAAAGATGCAAGGTGTCCGGCCACCTGTCCGCACTAGGTTATTATCTCGCATGCAACAGATGCGTTCTACCTGCGCTCGATGTTCGTATTGGGCAGCCTAAAATTATACTTTATAAAAACAATCACGCTAGTGCCCTACTTCTTATGTCCAATTCAGTGTTTAATTTAAGGTATAGTTGGCAAACACATTGTAGATACTTCGCCTGGAGATTTCCGCCAACCTCATTACTCGCCGAAAAGCTTTATAATGTGTTTATTATTTTCTCTACCCTAAATCCCGAAACGTGAAATGGAACACCATTTCCTCAGTCCACCGCCGGGCCAATTACAGTCCTAAGAGTTGTAACGCATCCACCGACCGTTAACTATTCTTATATTTAAGACACAATTGTAGTCCATACTTAGGTATATCAAATTAACATTTTGATGTTTTTTGTCTACAGAGACGGAATTTCTCCTGGTGCCGCCGTCAATAATCGCATCGGCGTGCATCACCGCTGCAGCGCGAGGTCTGCGCGTGAGGATGTCAGTGAGCGACCTTTGTGCTCTGACTAGGACCCCGCCCGCGGCCGCAGAGCTGGTCGCAAGACATGTGGAGCGCGTGCTCGCCCGGGAAACCCAGCCGCAGGAGCCGCGGCCCAGGCACGTCCAGCCTACCAAGCAGCCCACCCAGGACCAAACGCAACTACCTAACACCCCTACCGATGTTCAAGACGTACGATTTTGATACACGCGTAAAGGTCTATTCATATCTACCAGCAGGTAGCGTGTCCAGCGCGGAACGTATAGACAAAATATTCACATCTGTCGAAGCAAACGCGTCGTTGTCAATCGGCGTCATCGCCCCGCCATTCACAAAATATGACGCTAAGAATTTTATGAAAATAATAATGAAGACACGTGTCCTGATACGCTCCGTATGTGCAGATAAGTATGAAGAGTATGAACAGAACTTTAGCGTTATCTTAGAAGCACAAATCTGTCAACTATTCCATAAGTTCCATCGATATTTGTCCGGAGCAAAAATGGAGTCAATTGATCTCATCGGTTTTGAGGTATTGTTGTAAAATCGTAAAGAAAGAATCGCATAGTCTGTTCCGTGGTTTTTATCGTCATGCACCTGGGTGTACAAAAAGCGGTAGGTAGAGATTTTTTATAAGTAACACATTTGGATAGTATTAAAAGAGGATTGCTCATTGATCTCAAATTGTTTTTAAATTATTTTTATGTACAATATTGCTATAGAATAGATGTAGGAAAGGAATTTATTTTAGGAAACTTATCTGTATCTACCTAAATTGATCTGCAGAATTGCTTTGTTTTTCTTATGGGCAAGCCCTGTAATAAGTTTGATCTCCATTGATTCCAAAAGTAATAATATTTTAAGACTATTTATTCAAACAGTAGCCAAACCATGAAATGATTTTTGATTTATTGTTAAGGATAAAGACAAATAAGATGTGTTGCACAAAATGTTTGATATTATATACTTAATATTGATGTACCTAAATAAGTACATATATAGATTACATGTTGTGAATATTGTAAGTGGACATGTTTTGTGTGGTTTGTATGATAGTTGTTATTATAAGATCTCATATTGTAGCAAATTCCAAATGAAATTACCTTTAGCATAATCGTGTTTAGTTTTGATTACGAGTTGAAATGTTAAAATATGTAATATTTATTTAGGTCGATGTTAAGTTTTAGTAAATTCTAGTCAATGTTTTACACATTCCTGTTTTCGACCAAACTTTACGTAGAATTAACTAGGGATTAAGGATTATGTTTAGTTAATGTAGTGAAGAGACGTACTTTTATCGATAATATTTTCCTTAAAAGTGCTGTACCTACTCGTGTGCAAAATAATTGTACAATAATACTCATTAAGTAATAATGTAAGGAATATAGGACAAATGTAGCTTTTAATAATTGCTCGACTGTTTTCCATTCTATGTTATGTCTCCTCGCCACAGGCTATATAGTTGTTCGCCTGGAGAGATACCACCGCCGTCCTTATAACCCACCGTGAAGCAAACTCAGACAATGCTTCGTTATTGTTATCCACGGGCTGCAGTCACCATTTAACAGCACGTGGCCGCGTGGCTGGCGCGCTCGCTTTATAGATATTAAAAAAATTACATAACTATACTAGTACCAACATTTCATACTTAGAAGTTATTCGTTAGGCAACGTGGCGAGGCGAGGCGCGTCGTTACGCGGTGCTGATTATACTAATTAGAGCGAGCTTAAAACCGAGCTTTTAAATTTCTCTTCATATTGCGTAACTAGTACTTAACCTTTGTGAATTTTAATTAATACTGGATACATTTTTCTTTTAATAAGTCTACAAATTCAATTTAAACAGCCTATGGATAAATTCAATTTTTGGGCAATTTGAGTGTAAGTATATTTAAATTATTTTTCTATTTTTATTTCAACCTGTTAAGGCATTCCGAAACTAATATTTGATAACACTAATTTTACTTAGGTAATAAACGTTCTTGTGTCGTGGAATATCACATAAGTACATAATAAAAATATAATTAACAATATTTTATTGCACAGCTAAAAGTACCTCCGTCTGGTCGTGTTTATATATTGCTTTTGTATAGTTTTAGGACTAAATAAGTCTTAATTTTTATTGTTGTAAAAATTATAAAAGAAATAAAGAATCTAAAACAGTCATACTTAAATTTTTATTTATTACACGGGTCCCCCCCAACGCGATGTATTTTTTAGAATTATTAATACTTACTCTTACATACTTTGGTACTTTAAGATTGAGTTTCTTTCATTATTTTTTACTTTTTATAGGGAACTCAGGTTATGGTGTCGGGGGTTTTTTAAATTTTTAATTTAATCTTTATTTTATACTTTTTATAGGTTCACACTTATTAAAATGTAGGTTAAGTTGTTAACATAAATTCTTGTCGAAATTTCGGATTTCTATCCTCATTTTCTCCCCACCACATATATTTGCAGATACTTATTGGGTATTTTTCCCACTTTTACTCCCACAGTTTTTTCAGGGATCAACCGATTTTCATTGAACATATTATTTTGTAATGTGCACGTGATGCGCTTTCATTTGAGATCCCACTCGATTATATTTGCAGACATTCGGTCATCTTCCCCACTTTCACCCCCCATAACTTTTGAACGACTCAACCGATTTTCATCAAACATGTCTAAGAACACTCGCCCGTAACTCACCTTTCATACAAAAAACCAGACAGACAAACAGACAGACAGACAGACACGTCACACTTATAACACCTCTCCTTTTGCATCGGGGGTTAAAAAGTGTACCTAAGTAAGAAAAACTTTTTTAACTTTGGCTAAAGGTGAGCGAACGGGAACAAATCTCCATTTTCTTTATTTCTAGCAAACGGACACGCATCCCACCGTAATTATGTACCTACTATAGTGATCACTGCACACCATGCACGGCTAACCTGAAATACTCGTAAAATAGAAATCTTAACTGAGATTTTTAGCACAACTGAGATTAAAGAGAGAGAAAACGTACGTATTATTATTTTGACGAAAGCATCTCACATAATATATTATTTTCTGTTCTTTAACAAAAGCTCCAAATAGATAGGGAGCTGGCGAGCATTTAGGTATATGATTTGCTCGTACTCCGTATTGATAGGCATTAAAGTTGGGATCAATACGACAAAATTACTTAATGAATGGAGGTCGTACGATGCTGCGTTTTTTTCCACAGGGCTTAAATCTGTAAATAAAAAATTGGTACTAAATCATTTGGTCGTGTCTGCCTCTGGGGTTAATGGTTAATACCATTTTGATAACGAAGAAAATCTATGAGGCAGACATCCAGGGCTCTGCATTATCTGCATCTGCATTATGGAGCTGGCTGCAAAAATGTTGAAAAAAACCTCTACTAAATCATTTGCTCGTATATTGCTATAACTGGGTCCATACAATTTATTAGAACTCCCTGAATATAAAAAAAAAAATGGCAGACATTTTACTTACTGACTTTAACCGTTACAGATGATTTCAAAGTCTTAAGGCATAGTAGTAACAGGGTATTTTGAATCGCACGTTTTGTTAACGCGCATTTCGATTTTCAATTTATTTGTTTCGATTAATATTTTGTAAACATACACCTGTTAATTGAATGCTTCACCCAAGCGTTGATTTAAAAAAATTCAAATGGTCTGCTTTCGGAATATCAGTGACCTGGGTGTCTGCCTCATTCTTGTTTCTTTATTTTATAAGCAATATAAACAACAGTCAAAGAGGCAGACATGAGCAAATGATATACTTAGCACAGTTTTTTTTGACGACTTTTAATTGAAAACGCAGTGCTGCGATGGTGGCAGATATTTTTCTGCGATCGTTCACGGGATTTTTAAACGAACACTGCAGGTCTGCAAAGCATGCAAATCATTTTTTTATGTCAAAAAAATCATAACTTCAAAAATCAGAGTCCTAGATGTCTGCCTTTTTGATTTTCTTCATTTTGACAAGGTTTATAAACATCAGCCTTAGAGGCAGACACGAGCAAATGATGTAGTGTAGCTGTTTCTTTTAACATTTTTCCGATCATAACAATATTATATAGATTTTTTGCTCGCCAGCTCCCTATCTAAAAGCTTATTCATAGCATATCACATTGTATTAACTTACGCCATCTCTTAACTCAATGTTAAACTAATTTAACATTCACAAGCATCAACATGAACATAGTTTATATGTTCAACAAAAGAGGGCGTTCTGCACTCTATTAGTTTATACTTACAAATAATTTATTCTGATTATTAACCGATAGATGGCGTTTACAGTAGCTTTACAAACTCAATCAAATAGTAGTTCTTTTATCCGACTACGGTGAAGCAAAGAGGATGTTTAACTTATTGATGGAATAATCGTTTGTCGAAAAATATTTTCTTTAATGTTCATCGTAAGAATCACCAAATTAGGTTGCGTTTTGCAATCAACATCAGGTTTACCTGAGGTATCATTGTTAGGCAGCGTTCGGGAAACTACGACTCTAAAGTCAAAAGTTTTCGAGCAATGTGTATGACTGACCAGTCGTGACCTACGATATGTCGCCGAAACATGGTTACTATGAGCCTGTTTTATAAGTTCGGAATCACTCGCCAGAGAATTTTGTTTGGTATACGGCAAACGTATGAGCGGCAACATACTCGTATGAGTAGTTTGCAAAGCGAGCAAACTGAAGTAACAATGGGCTGGTCACGTTCGAAGTACCGCTAGCCGGGAGGTCTGGGTTGAAATGGTCCTCGAATGGCGACCGTGTCTCGGCACTAGTTGTACAGTAGATAATATAGATCGCTTTCTGGCCAGGGTGAGTGATGCCCGGAAGAAGACAATGGGAAACCGTAGTATTCAAACTATTCGAAGGGCCCAAGGCCGGGTGGAGTGACGTTGATTAGGGAATGCCCATGTCCAATAGTTGAGTACGAAGGGCTGAAAAAATAAGAAGACTATCACTACCTACTAAAGTAAGTATTTGGGTAAAGGTTTCGTGTTCGTGAGCTGGGCTGGTCATCTTAAATTAAGAAGGTAGGAAGGTTTGTATCACTTCAATTGAAACACAAGTTGTAAAACACAGTCATGGTACTTTACGGCGGGTCATGATTGCAATGGTTGATACCTCTCTGAAGGAACTCCAATGTCTCCACCAACTGTAAATTTATACTGTATACATAATATTATAATTATCTACGTTATTTAACAAGAGGCACCAAAAAATATTTGTTTATGATTTGGCGTTGGTATTAATTGATTGCTTTATACCTACTTATAATCTGTAAAACGTGGCTTGACTGGAGGTGAGGGCGCGGGGCGCGTAGACAGTGCACCTGAGCCGGTGATTGATGATTCCGAGCCGTTGATACCTCCCACCGAGAGCGTTTGTTTTGGAACGTCACCGATATTATGAATTGAGAAGTATAATATAATCATGGAACAATCTGGTGAATAAACAGTTCAAATGCAGATAAGAAAAAGGCGCGCGTTAAGCGTCAAACATTTTACACGATTAAGAAACTTGAGATTGAAAAACTGATTTTACAGCTTAAAGCACATGGGTAGATAAGTCTGAAGATGTACTTAGTGAAAGGTGAAAGTGAATGAAACATTACGTTATCCAGACGATACGAATAAATATTTATATAACACAATTTATCAGATCCGCACGGTTGGAACAGTCGAGTAAATAAACCAAACCGCGCGTATTTACTATCTGCAGTTCGATAGCTCTTTATAGTTAACCTTAGATCGTTGAAGGGGAAGATCGGGAGGACCGAGGACGGAGACAGTCCTGCCGCGCTGCTTGTCAAAGTGGCCGCCGGCGTGTTTGAACAACTAATGAGCGGCTCCCCGGAGACGGTGTGTTTGCCCCCGACGCCCCGAGCGCTCCTCGCCTGGCTTTTTCGTACGAATGCCTGGGTTTGCCGAGGTGCCCGGAGCCCCCCTGCCGCCCCTCGTAGCACGCGCTCTGTTTGCTCCCCATTCGGTGTCGTATCGGACTTTGGAGTGCAAATTGGAAAATTGTAGATAAACCTTCGTGACCAAAGCGAAATCATGTAAACGTGTAATGTCACAGTTTAATGCTTTCTGAAAATTATCTCGTATTACTTTACGTGTTATTTACTTTACGAAAGGAATTCGTCTACAGGAAAATATTAGGATTTAGTAAAGAATATAAATACCCGTTTAACATATTGTTATACACAAAAAAAACAGATTTCAAAAAAGTATGAAATAAAATTTGTTACACATACTTTAGATTTTTTTTTATTCGTAACTTGTTGATAGGATTATGTTATGATTATGTTATATATATTATGTTATAGGGTTTGGAATTAGTCAATCTTTTCGTAAACGCATGGTTTAAGAATAAAATTAACCAAATATTTTCTTGGTTTTAAGATCGTCTATGAAATTAAAGAAAAGACCTCGCGCACATCAATGCAATACAATCAGAACTTAACTGTTTTTGGTAGGTACATACCTACATATTAATTCGGATAAACTTGAATCTCCAAATCACAAACAAAGTTTTGTATAAATAAATCAATAAATTACATCATAATTTAGTGCAAGCGCGGTGTGCTGCGAGGTGCAGTGCCAGGTCCGGATTCTATCTAAGTATAACGAAATGTAAGCATAATTTGACTTAACAGGCTGCCTACCTAAGAGTCCTGCATTAGTAATGGGTCCCTCGTAATGAGAAAGAAATGAAAGCGAATTTTTTTTATCTTTAAGGATAGGTACTCTTATTCAAATATTTAAGATTTGAAGGAGACAGATAATAAGTACATAAATAAATAACGTTTCACTTTTGTAGCTCCTTAGGTACTTGGAGTCCTTGTGCAGTGAGAGCCATGAATATGTTATGGACCAAATGATAAATCGAGCACTATGCATACTGCCCGGGCAATATGAAAAATGCCCAATATGAGAGGGCAATTTGATAATAATTATTCAAATAATCAAATTGCCTGAGCATTATACACAATGCACATCACCTTTTGGACAGAGTAATAATACATAATGTCCATCACCTTTTGGGCAGAGTAATACAAACATATTTAATATCCTAACCATTGAAGGGATTTTTATGTTAAATTTAGACTTCTGTCACTGACTCTCGCTCTGCTTCGCTACGCTCGGGGAAAAAATAAATTTAACTTGAACCTAACCCATTGAAGGGATTTCTGTGTTAAATTTAGACTTCTGTCACTGACCCTCGCTCCGCGAATGAAGTGTCCTCCAAGAAAGTATACCCCAAAATGTCACGCGTACTTCCCTTCCCGCATTTCCCTTCCCGCATCGCGTCATACTTAGCTCTATTATCAAATTGCCCGTTTGTCACGTAGCAATATAATAATGACCGGTCAATATGACAAATAATGAAGTTTAGATAGTAATTTATCACTTGGCTCGATAGAGATAGAGATTATTCATAATACCCGGGCGTTATATATAAAGCCTGCATTAATCACTTGGTCCATAACAAATACATCAAAGAAAAAAATACTCATACCCGGTCTAGAAACAGAATTTTTATATAAAATATAACACGAGCACAATCGACAAGTATAACAACGTATAGCAAGCAAAAGCAAGACCAGGTTTTTAACGTATAGCTAAACATTTTTTATTTTGAATGTTCAACGTATAAATACCTTTACTCTAAGTTACGTCACTTCCATAAGGCATACAAATTCTCTCTACACTACAGACTCTGATTCAAGGGGAAATACGACAGTATATACCTTCGTTATATTATAAAAACATAATGTTTATAATGTTTTGAAATAATAGCATTGTGGTAGGAAATAAATTGTTGTAGAACAATCTCAGGAAGTTTGAAAGGGGCCTCAACATGATGAGTCCCGCCCTGTGCAGCGCGCAATAATGTGATAGCGTGGCGGACGTGTGGCGCGCGCGCGTCTTGCGTTCGCTAACTTGATTTGCGCGGACCACATGCCGTCTTGAAGTGCTCACAACCCAGCCCTTGGTTTAATTATTGGATTGAAATCTGTAATAAACGTCAGACTATACATAATATGTATGTAGATACTGTTTTTTAATGTTGTATAGAATTTTTGCCAGCACAAAATCGATTTTGAGTATTTTGAGCAAGTGCTTATTCTTAAATTTAATAAGTATTAAAAATAAATAAAGTATGATATTATGTTATTTTGAATAAACCTATTTTTTCCTATGAAAGTGAAGTAAGAACTTGAAAAATCTTTGTAATTATGAGTACCTATATTAAGTTAAAATGTAACGTTTTGTTTAAATGAACACCATGCCTTTACGAAATTAAATCTCCTGCTATGAAATTTGAAATTGTTTTATAGAAGGGGAAATGGAAAATGGTGAAAATTTTCAATAAATAAGACACTGCAAAATATTTTCTATTGATATCATTTTATGCTAATATTGTTAAGGTTGGAGATCTTTTAAAAGAGAAAGCGTTCTGTCGAATGAAGTGGATGTTTTTTTTTCAAACAGATCTTTAGCAAGATTATTCAATTGGATTCAGGATACTTGTATGCTCATTATTATAATCTGCCTAATAAGTACACTTATGATAGCACACACACGCATTTGTGTAAAAAAGATTAAACGAAAGAAGCTTGTCGACAAGGAAACTGAAACCGAACGTAGTATTGTTATTTGATTGGAGGACGTTAAGTGATCGCATATTTTACCGGGGCCTTGTTTCGGCGGCATCGCAATTCGTAAACACGGTCATTGTTGCCGCATTTTGTCACCGCGAGAGACGCTTTTTATAAGGAACCTTTTTGGAAATTCGTAAACAAACTTAACGGAAGTGGCATGTACGTAGCTTTACTTAAATAAGCAACATTAGGTGCGAAAGTATAGTGGTAATAAGTGGAGAAATTTTAAAGGATTCGCTAGCGTCTATAGATAGGTACATGGTATTTGTTCAAACTCTTCTTTGAAGATTATTTACCGGGGAACTCTGGGATCTGGGTCCCAATAATGTGCATCCCAGGACGTAAAATAACATCTCCCAACGCTTTCAGACATCTACGCCAACATGTAATAGTATAACAATAATAAATATTTTATGTTGTAAAACTGTTTCCTTTGTAAGTGAATTGTTTAATTCTTAAGAAGGAATAATAAAGATCTTAAACCATAATAAATAACGTGGGACAACTTATACACGACTTTCTGGTACCAAATATTATGTTAGAAATTAGATATTATGTTAAACCTATGTTAGAAAGGGAATAGACACACGAGTGGAAGCAGCAGAAAAAAGAAAAACCAACTTAGTAAGGTAGGTACACTATAAGTGAGTAGGTTTTTATATGTCACTGGTTAAAATTGACTAAGTACTAAAAAATAGGGGTTGGTGATAGAAAGGTGAAAATTTAGGGTTGTATGTATTTTTAATTTGTCCCAAAAATAAAATAAAAATGTTAGGTGTGGACAACCCTTATCACTTAGGGGTATGAAAAATAGACAGTAGCCGATTCTCAGACCTACTGAATATGCATATAAAATTTCATAAAAATCGGTCAAGCCGTTTCGGAGGAGTATGGTAACTAAAACTGTGACATGAGAATTTTATAAGAGAAGATAAGATATATAATATATGTGGTTGTCGAAGCTTAGAGGTGATTATTTAAATCTTTTCAATTAAAACGTATAGGTACTTTAAAACCTGAGAGCGTGCTACCCTAAAGGCAGTTGGATGTGGCTGCTGTAACGTGAACGTTGGTTTGTTTCATCTAAATTATGAAAAAATCCAGCCGTTATCATAATGAAAAAGAAAAGATGGGATGGAAATGAAAATTCTCAGGATATTAAATAGATTAATAATAAATAACGTAGCGGGAGTAACGTGACGTCGCGATGCGTGCGACCTCCCGCGGCCTCCCGAGGGACTGGCACGCGTTACAAACTGTCATCCCCTATTTACCCCCTGAGCAGGGGGAATTCTTAAATATTGCAGATTGCTACGTTTTTATAATCATGCTAAGGATGATACTTGGTACAGATACTATAAAAATACACGTTTATGAAGGTATTATTTAGATTTATATTATTAAGATAATTCAATAATCTCCAGTTAGAGGAGTTACGGGCCGTAGTCGGATCATCTGTAACTCAATGTCTGTAACCCATTAGTGACCCACTGCAAGGTCGGGCCTCCTCCCACATTGCGGAGAATGTGAATATCATGATGTTCTCCTTCTCTGTTACAGCAGGGGATATTTTATTTATGAAGCGCGCATAACTTTTAAGAAAGTCATTGGTGCGTCCCGTAGAAATTTTGGACGGGATCCCTTGAGTAAGAGGCCGAGTCAGTAGCCACTGGGCTATCACCGCTGTTACTTAATATAAGTCTAAAAAATGATAATGTACAAATAAATGAGTAATAAATAAGTCGGCAGAAGTCGCGCGCCGCCGCCGACACTTACGTCTCGCTGCGTGCGCTCCCGGGGGACGCACTTCGTTCCAATATTGTGAATATTATACGGCTCGTCTTCTCACGGACCCTCTGCACACTTTGCACTCTACCCGCTGTTTTTGTTGCAATCCTTTTTTTTCTGATAAACATTTTTTGATTACAATTTCGTTTGTTGTTTTAGTGCAACTTTAGAAACTTAAGATTTAAAGTTGACCTTGTTATTATTATAAATACTTGTGTCTATTTACTAATAAGGTTAACAAAAAATAATATTATACTATAGTACTTAGAGGTAGTAGGCACTTTTTCCATTGCTGAATGCTTGTTAATTTAAGTACGAGTAAGTGTATCTAATATGTACCCTGATTGCTCATCTAGGTAATACTGGTATCTAACAGGTGTCTGTTTAAAAAAATATAGAAAAAAACTTAAATTGTCATAACTTTAATTGTTTTAAGTCAACACAGAAGTTTTATACAATTTGAGTGCAAGGGTAATTTTAATTAAATATCAACGCCATTCATTAAGTAGTACATACATACCTGGATCGTTAATTACAACTTTTTTATTTTCCTCAATGACAAAGGAACTGTCGGCGAAAAGAAAAGTAGACAAGTGTCGTGACACGCACCCTCGAGCGGGAGCAGGGAGGGGGTGCGCGCCGGCCAATGGTGGGGCGCGGCGCGGCCGTCCGGCGCGGCCATTGGCCTGGCCTCGGGGGTGCGCGCCCCGCCCCGTCCTCGAGGCTCGCCCTTATTGAATTAGGCTTATCATTCGATTTCAAGTGGGGCGAGCGCGCGGTCCTCCATGCCGGTAAAAACTATCGCAGCGATTCGATACCGTCTGTAATCGGCATAATTCGATATACTCGCGGCTCATCTAATTATGCGGCTGTGAGCCCTCGCGCGGCGGCCTTCGGCACGAGACGCGCGCGCCCCGCGTGGCGCGGTGCAACCTCCGCGGGACTTAGGATTTCAAAAAAATTCAAACGGACGGCTCGAGCACATGACAGGAAGGGAACCGGTCGGATAGCTGAAGGTACTTACCGAAGGCCATGGAGTACGGATACTTGAGCGGTGCCGGCGGTGGGTTCGAGAGCGGCTGCCTGGGCTCTGGAGGCGGCGAGCTATCATGGGGCGAGCTGGCGTCCTGTGGGCAGATGTCGCAGGCGGCGTACCGGTACCAGGGCATGCGGTACCAGCCGCCGCCGCCGCAGTGCGCGCGGCCACAAGACGCTGCCATGAGGAATCATCACATATTCCCTCCAGCTATGAACTTACAACGTAAGTACTTCATGCGCTAATTATTTGTTTACATTTGTTCATCAATGTAACGGCATTGATGAACAAATATACTTAGTGTAACGACATTAAGTATACTTAATGTAAATAGATATTCGGTGAATACCTATAAAATATCACGCAAGAATAGGTTTTTTATACAAATAAAAAACAAATATAATTTTATGATTCAACAATTTGGTTAAGGAATAAAAAGTATGTTTTTTCAGACATTACATCATAGGGTTGCTTTGCATTCGTAGCAACATGCTACGGCAAGCGGAACTGCTTGTTGTTGCAGATGCTACGGCTACGGTCCGTAGCTTACGGCTGCTGTTGAGAATAACAATTATGTATTTGTATAACATAACTGTGGACAGTGATCCTTTACTACTTATTTATTGTTGAGTAAACGATGGCCGTAAAACTCTTAATTTATACTCTTAGTTTATACATAAAATACAAATATCTCGACTCTCGCATCTATACGACTCTCTCTTTTCTTTTAAACTGTTACTTAACACGATTTAAAAGTCAGTCTTAGATATTTAATTATGCTGTTTATTATCCGATTTTATGCAAGATTTATTTTAACTTTAATAACAACTAAAGCTAAACTAACCTATCTTTGAATACAGAAAGACCTTCTGTAGTTTGGTAACAAGGTACTCGTAACAACGGGCATTTAAAAAAAATCGTGGCAACTAAAATGCATCCCACGATGGGTTATTAGAACCTACCGTTAGACTTTCATATTTTAACTAAAATGTACGTATGAACTTTTTGAGTTTTTAGAATCTTAGTATGTTTTCCCATCTGAAGCTAATACGTTTTTATCAACTTTATGGTTTGAATGATGAACTAAAATATGAGACATTTTTATCAGGGTACACTCACTGTAGTAACCTTTGTGTGTAAAGTAAGTATCTTAGCGGTAACAGCATGGATTTTAGTGTATATTTGTTGTTATCTTTGAAATTAAGCTTTAGATAGATCTATAAGATAAACTTTTGTAGATAGTATAGAACTAGCAGTACCCTTAGTCTGAGTTTTAGTGATACCGAAACGAAACGTTTGTGCGTTTCGTTTCGGATAGATACGTAATTCATACACAGCTTACTACACAGGAGTCCATAGTGTAATAACAAATAGAGGTAAAATATTTTTAGAGGAGTTAAAAAAATTATAATCAAATTTTTGTATGGAGTGAAAGATATGAATACTTTTCGTTAGACATTTTAATACTATGAGTTAATATGAGTTGTAAGTTAATAGTAAGTAGTTAATATGAGGTAATATGAGTTCGAAATTTTACAGTGCAATACGGCCAATTCACGGTTATTATGTTTCATTAATATTATTAAACATTGTAAGAGTGCTAATAAAAATAAAGCAATTTTTGTGATGATTTATTTAATGCTTTATTTTTTTTAACTCTTCTAAAAGTCTTTTTCCTCTGTTGGTTATTACACTGTGCATTTTCGTCTGGTAAGCTGTGTATGTGTGCGTTTCGTTTCGGAACTGCTAAAACTCAGAATAAGGGTTCAGAACTATAAATATATCTCTACGCATTTTACATTCTGAAACTAATCTTTCGAACAAAATGAGAATTTTACAAATCCGTATGCAATTTTCTCATGTCACAGTTTTAGTTAGCATACTCCTCCGAAACTGCTTGACCGATTTTTATAAAATTTTATATGTATATTCAGTAGGTCTGAGAATCGGCTACCGTCTATTTTTTATATCCTTAAGTGATAAGGATTGTCCACACCTAACATTTATGTACAAATTTTTGATTTAATAATGTTACATCAAAAATACATACAACCCTAAATTTTCACCCTTCTATCACGATTTTTAACGTTCGAAAACTTATATGGCAAAACAACGTTTGCGGGGTCAGCTAGTACTATATATACTATGTAGATGTACGGTTGAAGAATGGATGGATAGCGCGCAAAAATATGAAAAAAATAATAGAAATTTCAGAGAGTAGGTAGACAAGAGAGCAGATACTTTTAAGTAAGTGCTAACATGAATTTTCTCTAAGGAGGGAATTTTGGGGTAGTTGGATGGGGCTAGGAGGGGTAAGTTGATGCGACTAGAATGTCTATAAAAGGCAATGTAGCGACTGACTGATCAACGCCTAGCTCAAACCGCTGATGCAAAAATTATAAATTTGGAGAGGATGTAGATATTTCGAATTTTTTACCCCCTACGGGGGTAAAAAATTTGTATGGAAATTCTTTATTTACTATCAGATCAGATTTACTTGAAATTGGGTATTTATATTATTCAACACAATTAAGTGTTGTTTTACGGTTTTTCAAAAATCATCGCTTTAAGGGTTAAAAAAGGGGTGGTAAAAATGTATGTAAATAAAGAATGTTTATTATCTGAATTACATGATACTTGGTATTTATACGTGGATATAAAGAGCGTAGCGTATGTGGCGTATGTGGACTATGAGAAGGCCTTCGATTCTATCGAGACCTGGGCGGTGCTTGAGTCTCTTCAGCGATGCCAGATCGACTATCGGTACATCGAGGCGTTGAAGTGTGTATACAATGCCGTCACCATGAAAGTCCGAGTACACGACAACAGTACGAACCCCATCCACGTGCAGCGGGGCGTACGACAGGGGGATGTCATCTCCCCCAAACTTTTCACCGCTGCACTGGAAGATGTGTTCAAGCTGATGGAGTGGAAAGGACGTGGTATTAACATCAACGGCGAACACCTCTCACACCTCCAATTTGCCGATGACATAGTGATCCTGGCGGAGTCGCTGGAGGAACTCAGCATTATGCTCAGCGACCTCAATAGTGCTTAACAACGAGTGGGTCTTAAGATGAACATGGACAAGACAAAAATCATGTCTAATGTCCATGTCACACCCGTACCGGTGGTTGTTGACGGCACTGCTCTCGAAGTTGTAGACGAATACGTTTACCTGGGATAAACGATCCGAATGGGTAAGTCCAACTTCGGGAGAGAGGTCACTCGAAGAATCCAACTCGGCTGGGTAGCGTTCGGGAATCTACGACACGTCTTGACGTCCGATATACCTCAGTGCCTGAAGTCGAAAGTTTTCGAGCGATGCGTGTTGCCAGTGATGACCTACGGTGCCGAGACGTGGTCCTTTACTGTGAGCCTAATCCACAAGCTCAGAGTCGCCCAGAGGGCAATGGAGAGAGCTATGATTGGTATTTCTCTACGAGACAGAATCAGAAATGATGAAATCCGTAGAAGAACGAAGGTGACCGACATAGCTCTCAAAGTTTGCAAATTAAAGTGGCAATGGGCTGGCCACATCGTTCGCAGGACTGACAACCGATGAGGAAAAAAGGTCCTCGAATGGCGACCACGTTTAGGCAAAAGGGACACAGGCCGCCCTCCGGTCAGGCGGACTGATGACCTGAAGAAGACAGCGGGAAACCGTTGAATTCAGAGGGCCCAGGACCGGGCGGAGTGGCGTCGATTAGGGGAGGTCCATGTCCAGCAGTGGACTACTAAGGGCTGAAAGGAATGAACGATACAGAGTGAATTTTTCAAGTTTGCGTGGATGGGGAAATCCGAAACTAGGATGAATAGCAAAAATGCCGAAAGGAGTCTGAAATCACATCCTGTATTATTATACCATTCGTTAATGTCACTAATAAGGAACAAATTTTGGAAAGTAATGACATAGGTACAAATTTAAGCTCATTTTTAACAAAATACCTTTTATATACAAATCTTAACTGAAAGCGTTGAAAATGATAGCCATTGTTCCCAATTCAAAGGTGGATTCGACGTCTCAAGGTTTGTGTTGCATTCAGCATTACAATAATTCATATTCAGCATTAATAAGAAGAAAACATTAAATATTGTACACAGAATTGGTAGGTAAAG
Source organism: Erynnis tages (assembly GCA_905147235.1). Lineage (NCBI taxonomy): Eukaryota > Metazoa > Arthropoda > Insecta > Lepidoptera > Hesperiidae > Erynnis > Erynnis tages. Next base: position 5,165,587 of record LR990077.1, on the reverse strand, counting down.
TTTATATGGAAAAAAAATGGTTACGATCTGAAGAGTACATGAAACTCTTGAAATTTCATACACTTGTACATAGTGGACACAAGTTTAAGAATTTCTAAAAAATATCAGAGCCTAATATAGACCTTATCCATAAAATATTTGAAATGACCGACATTTGAATTTTGTATTAAAATGTTTTAAAAAAGGCTTTTTTACTGATCTTAACAAATCATAAAATTTTAATTTTTCTTACAATTTGGTAAGCTTGGATGATAACTACTAACCGAGTTTAAAATCATTGCTGTCATTTCCATACAGGGTTATTGTTTTTGAACATGAAGTATGAGATGAAATGAAAATCAAAATGTAAAATAAAATTAGCTATAATATGTACTCGTAATAATATAATCGTAATATACTCGAAATCGTAAGTACCCATTATCGATTTCTGCAGCCGGAAAGATTTCTGTAATAATTCCGATGTAAAGGTCTAATAATAGAATCGGAACCGAAAGTAGAATAAAACATTCAACAACAACAAAAACTCGGAGAAAAACGTATAGGTACAAACTTTGTCTTATTGCTTATCGTAATGCCAAAGTGAAATCGTTTTCATTTGGCGAACAAGTGGCGCGACGACGGTCACGAAACAAAAGAGTAGTGCTTTGGGCGGGGCGGGCGGCCGAGGGGAGCAGGGCGAGGCTTCGCCGCGTGAGCGATTGCGTTCCTAATTGGCAGCGGCGTCCGCGAATCTTAAGGGGAGGACAGCGGAGCTCCAACGATTCTCCTGTTCCCTGCGCCGCAAGACGTCGCGTGGACTCCCTAAGAGGCACCCTCTCCCGCCGATGCAACACAATAACTCACCTCAGCCGCTCACGTAATCTCGAGTAAACCCGGATTATACCCGTTAATCACGCAGAAATTAATTACAAGTTTGCGTATTAATTGTAGCACAATTACAAGAATTACTGGGTTAGGTTATATTAAAAGCTCTGATTTACTGCTTGTTCTGGTTATGCATAGTATAATGTTGTGATCTTGTTGTTTTCAACTGAGGTAAATTGTAATCTAAGCGGAGTTTACATAAAAAATTCACTTCTAACTTTATATATTTTATATTCCTTTTCTAACATGAACTTACTCCACGCCTAAAAGTAACGAAACTTTAGGCATCTTACATATTTCTTTTCTTAAACTAATATTGCTGCAATTAAAAAAATAATAAAAATGTTCTTAAAGTCGCTGTAAGTAAAAAAAAATTAGATACACTTAGTTTTTCTACGACTACTTTAAATGATGACACAAAATTCAGTTTTGTTTTATGCTATGGTTCTATTTCTGTGCTAAATATGTAGGTGCTGTGACTCCTATCTTACACAAAACACCAACGAGAATCAACATAAAATATTGAAGACAAAATACACACTACTATTCTCAAACCAATAACTTGATTCGATTTGATTTTGCGCATAACGGTAAGGGTAAATACGAGCCGTTCGGTAGCGAACCAATATCGCCATTTCTATTCTCATGTCGCCTTTGCATGCAAGTGGACGGGTTAATTCGATTTGGTACGAGGACGAAGGCAATATTTTATCGCATCATGTGATCTATTCTGTCCCAAGAAGTATAGTATAGTAGAGTGGGTCATAAAAAAGGCAATATCTCACAGTCGAGCTGCGCCGCGGCCGCGATCGTAACTCTACAATGTTACAGTTACTGGCTCCACTCGACTTGAGTTTTTGTACCAAGATAATGCGTTATGTCATATTCGTCCTTAATGTAACTGTAAATGTTTTTAGTTTCTTTGTCGAAGTACAGATTTATTCGATTGGCTTTCATGTTTTTCGCTTACTACTTCCTGTTACCTTTGGTGGAAAAATTACTGAATATTAGAAGACAAGCCCATTTGTTAGTTTCGACGTCCCATTTAAGTAATGGGACGTCGAAACTAACAAATGGGAGATTAGGGAAAGGTCTTTCAATATCTTAAATCTATAGACATAGCCTTAGCTGATATAGAGTTATATGATTTTTCATTAACCTTTCATAGCAGAAACCAAAAAACTTATTAATTAATATGTAAAGAACAAAATGAGGTATAACGATCATACTTTTAACTCAGCTTTATAAGACCAATAATTAAGCAAGATGCTATAAAGTCGGACTATTCTATTATGCTTATTTTTATGATACTTACCGTTCGCCCGTCTGCAAAATTTTACCCCGATACGTCGAATATTCACGTTTTACTACTACCATTACTTAAATTTACTCACATGTTTATTTGCAAATATAAAAAGTATTGATACTGCGCATCACTCTTGCGAGCTTTTTATAACCTTTATACGGCTTTTTATACAACTTATTATATGATACGCGTAGACAATTACTACTTTCGTAAAAAGGATACTGAAGTAGGTAATTGTATTAGGAATCTATCATAAAGTTGTAAGAAATTTGTATCAGTTGTAAGAAAAACTAAGTGTAGGGGTCATTAATCTACATTGTAACCCTTTTCGCTGTGGCGGAACGGGTCTCGGCTTGCGCAATATGCCGTGATGACGCGCCGACATCGCCTGCATTATGGATGTTGGCGAACTTTCCGCGTGACGCGAGAAAAATGATCCGAGGGCATGGAGATGGATGGTGAAACAATTCACTAGCTGGATTTACTCAGGATTCAACGATGCAAAAGACCACGATATTGTGTACAGGATATTATAAAGTGGACTTTCTTTGTCTTCTTAAGCTTACAAGAGTCTAACTCATTTGTTAGGTAGTTTTAATATTATTTTTATTTTGAAGGTTATATTTATTTAAATCCGATCCGCATCTAATATTTTAAGATTGTTTGATAATAATTATGACTGAATAATATGTTAAATAATTGTTTATTAATAAGCTTAAGGCGTTTGATAGAATGACTTATAATGACTAATAGCATATAAAAATTCTTAAAAATGTTTGCAGTTTTTTTTAACAAATTGTCACTTTGTAGTTTTTTAATACTGTAGTAATTTTCATTTTGCATATTTTTTGCAATTACACTTTAAAATATAAACCGGCTTCTTCATAACTTGTACAGGCTCCTTCATAACCGATAAGTTGTGAAGGAGCCAGATGACACATTCTTTAAAATAGGTAATTTTTTTTAGTTTTTTTAGTATGTTTAAGGTTGTTTCGTATGTACCTACCTTAATAAATGAATAATAATTTGAGAGACAAAAAATTATGATATCTTACATTTAAAGAATATTTTTCGCTTTGTTTAGAAAACTGGCTCTTTCATAGCACTTCTCCCATACTATTTCAGTAGATAACATTTCTGATAAAGCGGATAATACTTTATCAATAAGAATCTCAATAACTTAGAGTCATCAAAATTGGTTCGCTCGTTTGCAAGCTACGATACCACATACGAGTATATACGGTAAACTTAAATTTTTCGCGTTGGGAGCTATAATGCGCCTTAACAGATAAACCTGTCGTTAAGATATGCCTCAAATATTCGCAGTTAATGGTTATCGCACTATGGAATGCTGGCAAAGGGTGGTAGATCGGGGTCGGGAGGCACGTATCATATCACCTGTGAATTAATCGGCGACTGACGATTAATTAAAGCCATGTATTTACGGCTTAACACCTTCTAAGCGCGCGTGATCTTCATTACTTACTATAAGGTTTAACGCGCGTGAATAAAATTTGAGATATTTAGCTAGGCTCATAGAGTTTTATACACCTAACTATGAATTTTTTCGTCATCGCTGGCTAATACTATAACTTTATCATTTACGACTATAGTCATATTTTTTTTTACTGCTACGACCTAATTTTTGCCTTCAAAGGTATATTACAATACATATAATTTGACTGCCAGAATAGTTTTACAAGAACATGCTTGAGGTTGTACCAAAAAGTACTTACATATAACATTTAATTTTATGGTAAACGGTTATATTAAATTTGTAACGTTGCGAGTTGCGCAGCGCTGGAGGTTGCAATAACAATGAGCAGGGTCGTTCTTCTGACCTACGATCTGTAAACTCAAATTAAACATCATAAGAACGGAAACATCTTGGCAAAATCCTCTTCATTAGGTCCCGCAAATTGCCGGAGGGAGGAGGGGTGGCGGGGCAATGACACGCGGTCGCCCCGCTTCCCGCCCCCGGAGCCTCTATTAATAATGCAAATGAGACCGCAGCTCGGCCAAGAAGCGAGTCTCGATTAATTCCGGTTCATTTGAGGTAATTGTCGCTCGCGTGCGGTCTGCGGTCCGCGGCGGCCGCAACGTCCGCGCCTCTCATGTCTAATGCTGCTAATGGTTTCAGGGGATTCCGCTTTATAGTTTCGTTTCAGTAAATTGAAATTGCTCTTCATTTTTGTTCATGTATTCTACTTTTTGGTACACCTACATTGTCTTTTATTTTGAATTATTTGTTTTAAAATTCTTTAACGCACTAAGTCGAATGTCAGTTTTACCTGATTGAAATAATAAAAAAGACTTCTTACGCTATTTATTTGGAAGAATATCGGTCATAAATGACTATGTTTAATGAATTTCAAATTCAAAAAGTTCAAAAGGTTGATTGTTTACTTGGTTGATTTCAAACTTATCTGCCGTATTTATTTATGCTCTTTATAAAGTGCAGAGAAATTAAATGACATTTCTATATCAAATAACGCATTAATATAGAACAAATAATTATAGATAAAATTACAAAATCAAAAATTGGTTAAATGCACTGAAAGTTGTAACAAAAGAGGTACAGAAACGTCTTATACTCGTAGATCTACAATTACAATAGCAAAAAGATTGCTTTCCTTGCGTAGCAGAGAGCCTCCGCTACGAGCTACGAGCTACGATCGATACGAACCCGCGACAACCCAACGCTACGGTTTTTCTACGGCACTCTATTATTAGTAGCTTTCAGAAGATATCGCAGATGTAATGCTTAATGTTAAGTTACTAGGAGAAATACATATAGGAAACATATTTCCCAGGACAACGGTTGTGAGGATATCATTTAGAAGTTAAAGAAAATTAACAGAGTGTTATTAATAGACAAAAAAAAATTGCGAACCAAACGATAACCTATTTTAACGTCTTACGAAAAATATGAAAACCGTTTGCAATATTTTATTACCACAACAATCTTTCGTAATTTTAAAGTTAATCTATTTACCAAAATAGAAAAATTATTCATTACTGAAACGATAAACGTAAGTTATCACAGATATTTTTTATTTATTTCCAATACATACTCGTATCTCCTAAGTATCGTTTTTATAGTTTCGCTTATAAACATTAAAGGTTCACAATAATACATTTGGTTTTTTCAGTCTATTTACAAAGTAGGTAAAACAAGTAGGCATCTACATTTTCTGCTTTAGGTATAAGGGTGATCGAGGGCGCGAACCGGGGAGACTCAAAGATGGCTGAACGCAGCCTGGTCTTTTACTTTGTTTAAAAAATCTGGTACACCAAATTCTAAATCCTCTTAATTATTATATTGGGTTATGTAAAACAATAACCCTCCTTTATACTTTTTATATACTTACCTCAAATACATTTCAAAGCGCACTTTTGTGTTTATATATCCTTGTAACGTTTGAATGAATTAAATTATGTTTCACTTTTTGCGATTTCATTGAAGTGAAATTTTTAATTTTGCTGTAAAAGAATTTTTTTTTCTCTGAAATAATAATTACAAAAATAAAAAAATATATAATTAATATGATATGCAATAGCTCCGCAATTTTTTGGACAAAATAGCTGCCAGCCTTCCGGTCACCCAAAGCGAGGACAAGCCTGGCAGACGTGTCCTTCATGAAATCCTTCATGTTAGCCGACCACGGACCCATAGGTAGTCTTTACCATAAGGGCCACAAATTGGTAATTTCTGGTGAGCTGCTGCTCCGGCCCTAGTGCAAGTGTCGTGCACATAGTTATGAAGGGGCCAGGCCTGTCAAATTATTATCTCTCCCATACATCGCGCTTGTAATCTAGGTATTTTCATGCCACTGTTAATGCAAATCCGTATTTGCAAACTTTGGCGCACAAAAGAAGAAATACATACGAGTAGATGGGTACACAGAAAAATAATTGTGCAACTATTAGTTACATAATTATTTTCTCCACATAATTAAATTTAGGATAATAATTTTGGAGCAGTTAATGACGACGATGATGAAGATATAAATATGATGATGATACGATGATGATCCTGTTTCCAATATTTTTTATGTAGTATAGATAACACTTAGCTGCTAAATCACTACCAAACAAAACAAATGAAGAATACTTTTGTCTTGTCTTTGCCCATTGTAATTTCACCGCCGGAAATCTTCTATCCACATCGATTATTTGTATAATTCAACATTAATTTTATTTCCCCCAGCTGGTCTTCCCTACAAAGTGTACGGTGGGCACGAAGGCTCGTTGACAGAGAAGCGCAAGCAGCGACGGATCAGGACCACCTTCACCTCGGCGCAGCTGAAGGAGCTGGAGAGGGCCTTCCAAGAAACACATTACCCTGACATATACACGAGAGAAGAGATCGCCATGAAAATAGACCTCACGGAAGCCAGAGTACAGGTATGTGTACATTTTATAATACAACAGAGTAACGGTGTGTGCATTTATTTTACTTGCATTTATAATACACAAGAACAAGTAGGTATGTGAATTTTAAACATGGAAAAAAGGTTTCGCTTAATAAAATACTTACTTAACATATTTTAATGACCTGTGAAGTACAAAATATCAAATAAACCTCTACCGCCCACACTCTACAATATTACTGATATTTTTTATTTTAAAATAAATTTTATATGTCAAGATAGAGCATTTTAACTCAGTTTTATTTTAATCATCAGGTAGTTTTTATTTTGTCGGGAACTCTTGCCATATCACTTTTTAATGATAAAGCAAGATAGGTACTAACATTTTCCCCAAATGTTAGTGTAAGTTTCTTAGTATAGTGTCCCTAAAATGCTGTAGTCTCTTTCTTTAGTTTTGTAAAGTTAAAAAAGTTGATCCTATTTTTACTTTAAATAGTAGGTACAAGCATCACTACACCTGCCTATATAAGAGTCTTTGGGTTTATAATAGGATAAAAAAATACGGCATGTATTTGTTAAAACTAATTTGAAGAGCGACATTTTTCTTCTTCAATCACGTATATAAGTATTGTTATTAATTTCTTTATTAATGCTTACCTACATATTGTTTATGTTATTTTCTATGGCCACGTACTCGTAGTTGCGGTCCAGCGCTGGCAACAAAAATATTGTTTTTTTGTTCCGTCCGTCATTGCATTTTCGCAGTCCAATTAGTGTCCTGTAATTCGGCCGCAGCTGACGGGCGCCGAGCCTTGGTAAAAAAGGTAGCAGATACGGCGTGGTGTAACTGTAGTTAATTTTATAATAGGCGCTTATTTTTATGTGAGCCGGGCCGGGCTGCGCGTCGTGCGCCTTCTGAATGTTTTATGCAATACAGAATCGAGTGAGTGCCGCGACCGCCCGGCACCCAGATAGCTGATCACGTATGAACCTGCTATTCACCCGCCGACACGACAATCCTAATTTCATATTCTAGGAGAGACCAACCCTCAAAGGATTCATTCTTTTATTTTTATTGATCTATTAAATTTTATTTGTATTATTTGTATATGTGTAAAACTTGAGAACACCTGCACAACAGTAGGTACTTTTTATTAATTTTTGTCTGCTCAAGTGAATGTGTCATTTTATTATAATTATTTGCCCCTAAATTTCTCCGTGGTCGCCGTGGCGACGAGAGTAGGTATCCTCGCTAAAAGTACCTACTTTTGTGTTGTTAGTCCGCGTTGTTGTCAAGATGTCAATCGGTAAGATGACTGAATTTGAAATAGGTACATAAGGATTATTGGAATCTCTATTTTTATGTCGTTAACAACATAGACAGCGGCGATAGCCCAGTGGCTAAGACTGGCTCGACCTCATAATCGAGGGGTCCGGGTTCGAACCCCAGTGCCACGCACGAATGACTTTGTAAAAACTTGACTTTGACTTTATAAAATTAAATATCACCTGCTGTTACTAAGACATTTATAGAAATTGTTTGCATATTGGGAGACCATTTACAACTGAAACCAAGTGATTTAGGGGAAAATATAATGAAACGACACATTCACTTGAGCAGAATTTAATGACAGAGGAAAGAAACAAAAAAAGTAAATAATAAACAGAAAAATAACCATAGACCTACATCACAGTATTAATATAAAAAAGTTTGGTTAATTCACTCCGTTGTAATTATACCGATAGTTGACCTATGAAGCAGATTTCCTGAGATACCTTTTTATAAAACATTAAAAAAATTTGAAAAACTTATGTTAAATTTAGGATTGAAAATACTAAAAGACTAAATATAAAACAATGTAAAACGTCTTGAATCAATGTGACACAATAACTCTCAGTAATAATAAACAAATATGAGAATGTTTCTCTAGTATTACTAACAAGGTATTATGTCACCATTGGATACATAATGAAAAAACAATGGCGGAGCTGAGTATATAGCGGTGGCACCCTCGCGCGAAAGCGCTCATTACGTTAAAAACTGTATCGGAATGGCAGGGAACGGCCATAAATATGGCGAGCGGTCGCGTAACTCAAGCGCGCGCGACTCCTGATAATTAAAACTCGCCTGGAAAATACGAATTCACATATTACAATTAAAATTGGGTGAAGCGACCCACGGCAAATACAGCATATACTGTAGTGCACACGCAAATGTGTCCGTAATGAAATTATTTTGAAACATTGCTTCATTTCGATTGTTTTATTTGTCTGTATAATATACATACATATATATCCTTTTGCTATGAATTTAAATTTATTGAAAAGAGGCTGCATAACGTACTCGCAATTCAGTGAAAATGGTTTTGTGAAATACGTATAGGTAAGCGCTTAATTACTGAAAGCATAGTGATAAGAAATAAAGTTGTAATTCACGGTTTTCACATAGTTTAAGATTTTGATATATGTATGTAGGGGTTAATGAAAACTATGAAGCCTCATTTACTGAATTCATATTTTCCATAGATCATAGAAGCTATTTATGATATGTTTTCTAAAGTTAAATGACTCTTATGTCATACCTACAAGTCAGTAGTGCGTTGGATCGCGTGTGGCCTTTGGGCCTCCCGTGAAAGCGACTGTGCCGGTTGTGCGCATTGATTTGATATTAAAGCGTCTAATCTTCCCGATTCTCCAACATGTATATATATAATAATATGGCGAACTCACAAGGTGAACAACTTAATAGATTTAATTTTTTTTATTAATAATTATTTTAAATTAACTTACCGCTAATTTAAAATATTAAAATACTTTATTAAAATACTAAATTAACATCAATTAACATACATAATACATCCATATTAAATAAACAACCGCAAATAACCAAAGGTACAACGCAACGGCTTCCTCTGCGAAAAGGCGAATAATGAAAACAAAAATTAAATCCATGCCATGTCCTAATTCAACACGTGAATCCTCAAATTCATCAGAGGCGGTCCGCAAACACGGCTCCCGTAAGCGTTAAGCAAACGCACAATTTGCCGTAAACCGTCCACGCTGTAATAAAAAGCGGGCCACCTGCTAGAGCAAAAGGAATCGCTTGAAAAATGACCAGCTGGTTTATAATACGCTGCGTATTTTTGCGTGCCCACGTTGTCATAGGGATAGGGCAATTTAATCCATCAACTGATGCTGCACGGCGGCGTCCGACTCAATAAATTGTAAATAATTGCCAACGATTTTGGTTTTGTTGTGATCCCGAATGGTATTAGATTAGATGATGGTTTTGAAAAATGATCTGTTAAATCTCAATCTATTTCCTATAGACATTTTTAATATAGTTTTATACCTCTACATTTTAAAGTTTCTCATAATTGTTTTTATTTTCAATAAATATTTATTTACACATTACCTTAGTATTACTTATTATTAATTTATCACTGTAAATACCCAGTATATAACGTCCTTACGATGTTTATTATTTATTACCTACAGACTAGACTTAGTGGTCACGGATTCAACTTGACAGGGAATGCCTCGATGCAACAAAGATTGACACGACCATCGGGAGTTGTCAGCCTAATGTCAATCCAGTTTCAAATCTTACATCTCAAGATTAAAAGCTACTGGGAATTAGATCTGAATGTTGCTGATTCCATTTTTATTATCCCGAATGATAAAAAGATGGAGCACCGCAGAAGTTTTTTACAGAAAACTATAGCATAAGTATTATTCTAGTATTAAACGATAGAATCGAACTTGAATAAAAAAATTAAAAACTAACTTTAATTTATACGAGACTTTCAGACATACCTACTTTTTATGTATATTAAATATGCAACATTTTCTACCAACTCAAAAATAAATATTCAATTTTCATTATTTAAGACTAGCTGACCCAGCAGGCTTCGCTCTGCCAATGAATTTTTTTATTTTTATTTTTTTTTATTTAATAGCCTATGTTACTCAAGCTGAATGTACTCGTAGCTTTCCAATGGCGAAAGAATTTTTGAAATCGGCCCAGTAGTTTTTGAGTTTATTCGTTACAAACATATAAAAATACAAATGTTTCCTCTTTATAATATTAGTATAGATTATTTTTTTTTATTTAATAGCCTATGTTACTCAGGCTGAATGTAGCTTTCCAATGGCGAAAGAATTTTTGAAATCGGCCCAGTAGTTTTTGAGTTTATTCGTTACGAACATACAAAAATACAAATGTTTCCTCTTTATAATATTAGTATAGATATGTATAAATAATATAGTAAAGGCCTTTACACAATTTTATGCGAAAGATACAAATTAAATAGATATAGGATGAAAAAATACCAAATTGATACCAATGTGATTCAGAAGAATATTATAACAATTACATGTCACTGAGATGAACATAGCCGACTCCACAAGTGACGCAGGTGTCACACGTGCCGGCGCGTGGCGTGCACGCGTTGCCTCCGCGCCTGATTAGACGCACTTGCCACAAATGTTTGCCATTCCAATAACAAATCATTGAGATGCTTGTACTACTTACACTTGTAAAATAAATTATAATCTCAAAATAAGTTAATTGATAATCGTTTGTGCTAATCGTTATACACATAGTTGTAGTCAAACTATTTTAATTGTTAAGCTTAATTGTCGAGTAATGCTTATTATAACAGATTTTACCGTGCGTAGATAGGTCGGCCTACGAAAATGTTCCGTAATCTTATTAATCCGCTACACGGTAGTCCCCTAGTTGCATAAATTATTATAAGGTTCCATGTTGAAGTTTGGGAAGTGATGAGTACTTTCTAACAAAATAAACCATGATGTTTATAATCGAATACATACATAGTTACTGTTATGAACTTTGACTAAGTTCATAACAGTAACTATGAGGGATGCAAAAGCTTTTGTCAAGAATTTTCCATGCGTTTGCATCCTACTAGAGAGTCGGATCTAATCTCACGAAAAATAATAAAACTGTATTGGCCTTAACCAATGTTGGCAATTGAGGGTTAGTTAGTGGATGGGTATTGTATGCCTTTCAATTCAAATCATCGTGGAGAACCTTTCAGGAATGAATGTTTGTTCAAGATGTTTCCCTTCAGTTAGGGCCAGCGATATTTCATGTCTTTAAAGACACATACTTTCCTGACTTAGAAAAGTCTTACAAGCTCTTCATAGTATTTTTTGATACAACAAATCAAAAACGCTTCATTACGGCTCGTGTTATAACCGCTCTTGCCCTAACTTAATCGTGTTGATTGCGGTTCCAGCTATCACCGATTGTAATCACTTAACGTCGCGTCCCTTACCCTTTATCCGGATTAGAGGATTCTCATTGATGTTATTAAAATCTGTGGATAATGGTGTTACTCACCAGTCGTTATCCTGTATCTAAAGGTTACTTAGTGTTCTGAAATTGTTAAAATGTATTTAAGACATTGTGATGAGATACAAGCAAGCAAGTAGCAAAAACTGCATTGAGATTACATGTAAAATAGATTGTGACAAGGATATGTCTAATGTAATAAATCTTAATTGAGCCACCTTAAAATAATCATCCAAACATCTAACTGTCCTCCTGAAAATTGTAAAACAGTGTGAAAATATTATTAATATTGTTATTAGTGATAACTGAGGTCATTAGCTTGAAAACATAATTTTGTAATAAAAGTTAGCCGCTCAATTGTTTGGTAGTCGAACGAATCGAATGACAATGTCATCGATTCGACATACCCAATCGAGATGAAGGGCGTGACATTCGACATGGTGCCAATAAGCGCTTTATCGCACATTGGCCATATGCACCAGTGTTTCTCAAATTTGAATGAACGATTATGAGAAAAAAAATTCAACGATTTTATAAAGGTTTAAAATTTCTATCTTAATTAACTAGGCCTACTATTCTACGAACTGTCACATTTTTTTAAATATGTTTTTCAAGGGATTACTGTGCACGTTTAGGTAAATTTAAACAGGTCTTAAAGAATCAGCGATGACTTTTATGGTGGCGAACCATGTAAATAACCTCTCCATATGAGCTACAATAGCGCTATCACCGACGTAAAGTCATTAGTTTAAACTTTTGATTTTGGAGTGATTTATTTTGATTTGAACTGCACTAATGATACAGGGAAACCTAGCGGCTATGAGCGTAATGTATAAATAATATCTCTATCATACTCGTGTTGACGACCCTCTAAGCAAGGCTTTGTAATCTTAATTAGGAGAGTGCTATAGTTTTTGTGCCGGAGTTTGAGAACTGCTGTTATAGTGTACTCGGACGGCACTGCACCGTGGGAAGACGCAACTCTCGCACGATGATGCGCGATTACGCCCGCGCACCGTGTCCTCTACTTCTGTGCTCTCCCACTCGTCCCACGGTCCCATGTCCTGTTTAATCTTTGATCTGGAGTTCAATTGATTACTGCTCCATTGACTGATAAACTATTTAGTATTATATTTCATTATTTTTTCTGTTTGTATTGAAATACGTTAGTAAAATATTTTTAGATTTTCGCATTGGATGGTAAATGGATACATGAAAGGGGAAAGATGGCACCACTTTATTTATACAAAGTCGAATTCAGATTCTAATGGGTAGCAGATTAATGCTGTTGGAGTCCCGTTGCCTACTCGTTAATATGAAAAACCCACGTGACATCTCCTAATATTAAAAAATAATATTATGTATAGTTTTTTACTTACTTTTCGTTCAATTCAATACCATTTAAGATAACCAAAGTCAAGCACTTCATTTTATTATAATTTGTTTTCCTATCGTAATTGATGGAAGAGACGTTAGTGTTTATATTCAGCACAATTAAATTTTATAAAATCATATGTATTTTCTACAAGGTACCTATGGTCTAGATTTTCCATTAATCTCCATTATATTTTGGGTTATTCACTCTAAAGAATTGAGCAAATCGTAGCAGGCACTTAAAGTGATTAAAATTGTGCGAAATGTAAGAAGGGGACGACATTCGAGCGAGATGTTTACATCTAATGAAATTGCATATCTAAGTCTCGAAGTAAGTTGGCTTTCACCTGTTTTTGTTGTATTTTAAAATAAATTCAAGTTATAAATGTTTGTTTCCACAATTATGATTTATGAAGGTTTTTCAATATTTATTTTAGAAGGATAGATCAATTATAACAATGACTTTAAATTAAATATAGAATTGGATTAAATAATCTATTTTTTGTTTCAGTATAATTTTTATTTATTTAGTTAATAATTTACAAATAAATAATACTAATTTAAATCTATCTAAAACTAGTAAAAATAAAAACTTAAATAATAAAATAAACTATAACTATGACAAATGAAACACATCAATTAAACAAACACATAATCTATTGAATTTAAATTTATTATAATGTTAGTTATATTTATTTTAAATAATTATTGTATTTGATTCAATTACATTATAACAAGTATTTTGAAATAATAAACGGACTTAATGCTAAACAAAAGCAATTCATTCATTTAGGTTACTTACTCAAAAACATTTTTGACCTACAAAAAGTGGTTAGTGGTTAAACTCAATAGCGCTACATCGTAAATATTCAGCATAGGAGTAGGTAGTCTCACGCGATTATTTTTCATTTAGCGACATGCCGCGGTCCCCAGAGACTGTCTGGGATCAACTGCGACGAGCGCCCCTGTAAATAAAACTATAATTTGAATGTGAGAAAATTTTCCGCGGTGCATTGGGAATACTTATCAATTAAGTACCAAGGGATTCGTAATCACTTGTTTCTCATGGTAATAACAACAAATTTATCGTGGAAAATTAAGTAAAACAGTGATAGCGTGCGGTGGGAAGTTTTAGAAGTAAGTAAAACAGCTAAATATTTTGGAATAATAAAAAAAAAAACGTTTTAATAGTAAATAATATAGCAACAAATACACGTTAAAAGTAAAATATTCTTTTTGTCTTCAGTAATCGGAACACTATTGAAAACGTATTTGGCCGAAAATAAAATCGGAAGTGTTATGAGATATTCATTTCCGACTCAACTTAGGGGAACATAGAAGAGCTGTCAAAAGCTATCAGACGCCAGATTATATATAGATCTCATAACAGAATCACTGTTTTGTCCCTATGCTAGAAAGAAAAGTTTTAGTCAATTTTTGGAATTGATAATTATTGTTTCGCATTATATTATGTAGTCCGCTTCTGGGAGAACTTGAAACATTTTCTTTCGTTTGAATACAAAGTCAATTTACGCTACGCTGTGCTATGCTAAAAACAAGAGTGTTCGGAAAGATCCGTATCGTGTTACGTTAATAAACCAATTGGGTATTTAAAAATAAATATTGATTTTTTTATGTATTTTAAAACTTTATTATTAATAATATTGATATTTAATGCAAAAAACTTAAAAAAATATTTTTTTCAATTAATTATAATCAATAAAAATTGATGAAATTTAAATAAAGATCGCGTGACTATAAACGCGCCATGATTGGTCAACATAGTTGTGACGTCAAAATGTTATAGCTATCTATACTTCTATACTAATATTATAAAGAGGAAACATTTGTATTTTTGTATGTTTGTAACGAATAAACTCAAAAACTACTGGGCCGATTTCAAAAATTCTTTCACCATTGGAAAGCTGCATTCAGCCTGAGTAACATAGGCTATTAAATAAAAATAAAAAAAAAAATAAAAAAAAAATCATTGGCAGAACGAAGCCTGCTGGGTCAGCTAGTATGTTAATAACAGTACAGCGTTTACGGCTATTACACGCATGAAGTTATAGTATAAAGGATTACACGTGATTAGACATTAGACATAGATTGTCATCTTGGGGAACATTTTTCTATCAACTGCAATCAATGAAAACTAACATTATGACGTGAGGGAGTTGTCGGCGTGTCTTCGGTACTGGCTTCAAAAATTGATTTTTATTTTGAAATAACTTTTGAATTATTGCGAAAAAAAATAAAATAAAAATAGTTTTGTTATAAAACTTATGTATGATCTTTTCATTTATCACAAAAAAAAACATAGAATATTTTTAAAATAATTTTTAAATTCATCAAAGTATTACTTCCATTTACTTGAAATTTCTAAAGTTAAGGTATCATAATTATTATCCTTAGCCGCAAACAAGTGCAAGGAAATGGAATCCAAATATTTTTCTATCGCAACTTCAATGAATCTCACATTTGGTAGTACGTTGCGATCGAAGGGCTCACAAACCATTTACCAATGTCGGGTCGCACAAGTGCGGGTATTGTGCATTAACTGCACATTATTTTTATTCTATCCCCTTCACCGCATCACTCAGTTCTCGACTCATTTACCACTCACTCCGTTCATTCACTACCGGCAACTTTATCAAAATATGGACTGCCCATCTGTTAGCTCTAGAATTAAAATAATAATGGCAGAAATTTATTTTCATAAATCCACAATGTATGAAAATAAAAGTATACGTGAGAAAATGTAGGTTGATAACACATCAAATTATTTAAATTTAAATTTAATGATAAATTCAGTAAAAACATAATTAGTAAGTAAACTAATAGAAATAGCCTGTAACAGAATATAATTAATTATTTTATAATAGAACCGTATTCATTAATGTAATATAAATGATTGTTGATAACAAAATACTGTTTTCTGTACTAAAACGACAAATTTATCGTCTGTTGAAAGTTATAAATTCATTGGGCTAGGATTTTAATGTTCAATAAAAACGAGATATTTAAGTAAAACTTACTGAAGACGGTTAAAATTATGCTTAGCAACAATATAAAAACGAAATTAGATCAATTACGTAGATAGTCTAGTAGATAAAAATAACATTTATTCATTAACTCTCGTAGTGCTCCGGTAACTCATACGTAGGGAGAATTATTGAACCATCTGCCGATTGTTATCGGTTATTTGTCGTGTCACGTGCCAATAGCAAGCGATCAACTGATTAGACTGCATTGTCTCGCGGAAGTGTGACGTCACGGCGACGTCACGGTGATCTGTCAAAATCGATTCAAATGTGTCCTACTTTTATAATTGAATGAGACGAGTTTGGGGAAGTGCCAGCGCCAGTTGTACTGTGAATAATGGTGTTACGATTTTGAAATTGATTACTCGAATATATTTGAAGAATTGGTGCTAAATTAAAAAGTCAAATCGTTACTCTTTCTCAAACATTGTTCATTATTGGGGTTCCGTATAAAAGGTGCAAATAGGACCCTGTCCAGTCTCAATTGTAACATCAAATTCCTGATTGTATTAAATCTTTTAAAAATTTTGACTTACGAACGTAAAAATACGAACATTTTCATAAAGACCGAGGTCGTTAGAAACCCTTTGTGAGATCCCGATACGCGTGTAATCTATTGTATTGATGTTTAAATTCTCATAGTCACTCGGCAAACATCATCAATTCTAACCTAAAGGCAAGGAAAAAGATAAAAGAAAAAATATCCATGAGACTTTTTGAGCTTTCTAATAAACATTAGATATCAAATACCGTATGGAATGTAATGAAGATAAATGTTACTAAAACGATCATCTTAAACCTGCTAAAGCTGTATGTTTCATAAAGCTATAGAATTGAATATTTGCACTAACAACAATCGGTAATACACAGTATGCGTAACTAGTGTTTATTTATGAAGATGCAGGGGAAGCCGGGATTGTTCGGAAGGTAATGGCGCGTGCGCCATCATCGCATCTGTCGAGAATACGGTCACCATACGATCATTAAAAATTCATTCGTGCTATAGTTAAATAAAATAATTTTAAACAAAAATGTGAACCGACTTCGAACTAAAAAGTAAGAAATAACTTTACAAACAGACTTCAATAATAAGGTATTTTTGGAGTCTGTGCCCAAGTTCATCCTCAGTTTAACCTCAAGTAACCTCATTTTTACACATACTCCAAACATATCTTATTAAGTATTGAAGTCTGTTTGTAAAGTTATTTCTTACTTTTTAGTTTGAAGTCAGTTCACATTTTTGTTTAAAATTATTTTATGATACAACAGAAAGAAAGTCTCTCTTTCTATTGTACATTATTGTACGGTGCAACCGTACACCAACCGTCAGCGCGTTTTTCGTACAGCACGCGCCGGTCACATTTTCAATTTAGTATGCATTTGGGATACGAACATATCGCGCGCGTACTCATAGCAACATCATTATCATACCTACAGTGTACAACAATAAATATTATAAACTTTAACAACATCTTTTCTTTGACTATCGTATGGTGTCGATACTAGCCCGTACAATTATAATAAATGAATAAAATATTACCTAAGTACATATTTACCTACATACTTCTTTTTTAGTAAAATATATAAAGTAGTAAGTTTTATAGTAAAACATATCATGATTTCTTCATGACTTTAAAACTCGTCTGCAAAAATGAGGTTACTTGAGGTTAAACTGAGGATGAACTTGGGCACAGACTCCAAAAATACCTTATTATTGAAGTCTGTTTGTAAAGTTATTTCTTACTTTTTAGTTCGAAGTCGGTTCACATTTTTGTTTAAAATTATTTTATTTAATGCTTTTTAGTTGTCATAGTTTCACTTCCACTCTATTATCTGACTCTGGTATCTTAGTTTTAATGCTTCATCATAGATTGCGGCAACTGGCTACTTAATGGTAACCTTACGGATTACCATTTTTAATGTTTAAATATATAATTTGTACAGTTTATTTAAATTAACTTGCTTTAAACACGATTTAATTATTCCTATTTTATAACGAGTTCCGCTACATCATTAGCATCGAAGGTGGTCAATGTTTATATAGTTCTGCAAAGGTAATGTGACCAACAATAATAATTTATCAACTTGGTTCCTTAACTCTTATCCGTTGAGGAGTTCCACTCTGTATCTTCGAAACTCTTCATCAGATCATCACCTACTTAATATCCGTTAAAGAGTTCCACTCTGTATCTCCAAAACTCTTCATCAGATCAACACCAACTTAATATGGGCCCAAATTGAAACTAACATCTTCCGAACTTAAAAGAAAAAATTCAAATCTGGTAACAAATGACGGAATGCGGTGATAACAAATATAAAAGAAAAATAGGCAAGTATACTAAAATTCTGAGAAACCGGAGGCCGGAGGTATGGCCGTTCGGAAGTAGGTAACTACTGCATTAGATTCGTTTTCGTAGGTACTTGGGAAAGTCGTGGATACCCGTCGCTAGTATTTGTTACTATATATGGCAGAGCTATGCGAAACTTTTACAGTCTAAAAACGCCAGTGGCAACTGGCTTCTCAATGGTAACCTTACGGACACCATAATTATAGTTTAAATGTAATTATAATTTGTATGGTTTATTTAAGTGAACTTTTAAACACGATTTAATTATTCCTATCTTGTAACGAGTTCCACTCCATCATCAGATTCGAAGGTGGTCAATGTCTATATAGCTCTGCAAAGGTAATGTGACTAACAATAATATGTTTTTAACCCGGTTCCTTAACTCTTATCCGTTGAGGAGTTCTACTCTGTATCTAAGAAACTCTTCCTCAGATCATCACCAACTTAATATGGGACCTAATCCAAAGTAACAGCTCCCAAACAAAAAAAAAACAATTCAAATTGGTTACCAAATGACGGAATACGGCGGTCAGAAATATAAAATAAAAACGAGTTCCACTCCATCATCAGACTCGAAGGTGGTCTATGTCTACATAGTTTTGCAAAGGTAATGTGACCAATAATAATAATTTTTTAACCCGGTTCCTTAACTCTTATCCGTTGAAGAGTTCCACTCTGTATCTCCGAAACTCTTCATCAGATCAACACTAACTTAATATGGGACCAAATTCAAAGTAATATCTTTCCAACCAAAAAGAAAAAATTCAAATCGGTTAACAAATAACGGAATGCGGCGATAACAAATATAAAAAAAAAAAATAAAAAAAAAAAAAAACATACAGACGAATTGAGAACCTCCTCCTTTTTTTGAAGTCGGTTAAAAATGCTCTATCATGGACAACACTGATTAATGCATTGAAACATCTCTTGTTGGGCTCTACATAGGTAGAGCAAAAAACTCGTGTATAATACAGCTCTACATTGTTGTTTTAAGACATATATAACTTAGAGGCCTAATTGTTATGATGACTTTTCATTAATGAATCAATTTAGCAATAGTAAGACATCATGTTTCGTCACTATACTTCGGTCTATCACCCGACCACGATAGATGACGATATTTAAAGAGGGATTGCATTTGCGTTGCATTCTTCGCATTGTTGATATCTAGAGTCTAATTCTTGACATTATTGTGAGAACACTTCATAACGTTTTCAAAGGCTTGTGAAATTTACTAACCCACATTTTGCATGGCCGTTTACTAGATAAGGCTTAAATAGCCCAATCTGATGTGAGACGTAACCCTGCAGTAAGTCATTGATGGATTGCAGATGCAGAACTAGTTTATGTTCACATCAGTTTTAACTAAAGCAAATTATGTTTTAAGAACTACCGTTATTTGTAAACAATAACATCGCACGTATTCAGTCCAATCAAATAAGATGAGTTGCGTCAACACACCTGTCGCCTGTTCACGCTAAACGCTGTCGAATAGCCGACAGACGGCCTGAATAAACTACGCATTCATCTCTTTATTATGATGTGTTAATCCCGGATTATCGACAAATGTTAACACATGTTACCAGTTAGTAAAAAATCTATAGCCCTCAAAACGGTTTATCATCGATTTCAACGCTAATCTAAAAGACACCTTATCATGCAGAAGATAAATGTTATTTATAGGTGTCGCGGTAGGGGTGCTAGAATTGGGTGGATTATCGAGGGTAGCTAATATTATTTCGGGGCGTTCGGTGTTGCCTTTTCATCCGCTAAGTATAAACAGGAGGGTGTGTTCGCTGTTTGATCGCGCTCGACCGCTTCGCTGACGATTTATTAACTTTAGATATAGAACTTATTATTGAGTGAAAGACTTTTTGAACTTACTCATTTTTGGTTTTAATGTAAAATTGCGCAATGTTCATTAATCTTTACTTACTTTCGGTATATCGAATATTACTTTAAGGTTTCAATAAAGATCTTGTTATGATGATGCTATGCGTTCAACGTTAAAACTTTTAAGTTTTGTTATTACATTTTAGTATTACCTACATTAAACTGAATCATAATGTGAAGTTGTTCTTCAATATTGCCTATTCGTAACGTAACGTAAAACGGAAACGTTAAATTATTGAGTAAAGTTATAGATTACACTTGGAATTCTACAAAATATCGCAGAAATTTCATAGAAATGATAGGTAGGTAAATGAATTCGGCTGCGGCGGACGAGCGGGCGAGCTGGGCGAAGCCCGAGGCGAGTCGATGCCGGCACAGTCAATATTTGCGCGCGCCCGGCCCGGCTAATGAATACAATTAGATCATTCCGCGCGGCCTCACGTTTTTCATGCGCCTCGATAACTCGCCCTCTGACAACGTGTCAAATAAAGACGCCCGCCCGAAACCTTTGTACATAGCCTGCCCAAACAAACGCGGCTACGAATTAATGTGAGTCTGGCTTTTATTACACCTTTGCTCTCTAGATAAAGTAACTGAGCCTAAAGCTTTCTTTAACGATAACTATATTTCATTTCTGATTTGACCATTCTTAAGTTTAACTTAAATGTACGAGTTCCTATCTATTTTACAATGCGTTAGTTTATCTTGCATTCACTCATTCTTGGAACACCAATTTTTAATAACCGACTTCAAAAAAGGAGGATATCAATTCGACACGTATGTACATAATAATATGTAATATTCTCGGAACTGCACAATATTTACATAAGTTGGTATATTACGGCATTCAAACAAGATTACTTACCAAATTTCATAGGTGTATGTTTGTATGTATGTATGTATGTATGTATGTATGTATGTTTATTTGTATGAATGTATGTAGATACGTTTGTCCTCGCCATCTCCGAAACTACTTGGGAGATCTTGATCGTTTTTTTATTACTTTGCATTTTTTCTAACTTAGGGAATGGTAAAAGTTGTATCAAAATCGGCTCAATAGTCTTTGTGATATCGACTTAAAACTAAAAATAAGAAAATAATAAATAATTTAAAAAAAACCCGTAAATTACTCGTTTGTTCTGTTGTATAGATCATCTTTGAATCTGTTTGATTCTGACTCGGAGTGTACCTAATTATTTTCATTAAAGCTCTTCAATGGTATCCAAAGCATAGTGTCTCCTAATGTGAAATAAGTAGTAAAGTGTAAGTGTAGATTTTTTTCCAAGGATTAATAAATATACATCAAAATTGATACAGAATAACGTGATAATATGATAAACAAAATGTGCATCTAACTATCTATGAGTACGTACGAGTACGAGTAGGTACATAATTATTTATTTGCTATTCACCAAATGCATAAAATGGACAGCATATATGTACGTGTAACTTAAATAAGCTATTCACTCGTATGTAGTCGCTCCTTGTTCCATAAAGTCTTAGAAGTCTCTCCCAGTGGAGTCTGTTGATCCGAGGCACAACCGCTGAATACATTAGCCATGTTTGTTTGCCCGTTGCCAGTGCCACATGGCGACACGGTGGTTGTTTATTTTAATACTCAACCATTGTTGGTGCCGCTGTTTGCGAGGGAAACTGCTAAACTACCCCTGCGGATTCATAATGCGAGGCGGTTGTAGGTTCATTGCAAATAATGTGGGCTTCTTAGGGCTTAGGCAGTTACAAAATATATAATGTTTATGTAAAAGAAGCTGAAATTAATGTGAAGAATCATTAGAAATTCTCGGTCAAGACATAAAATCTTTATAGCTCGTTAAAAACTCAAGAAAGAAAGCCAATGAATCTGTATTTTTAGTTCTAGGATCACCATAGCATAGATGTTACGCATTGTTTTACTGAGTAGCTAATTTAAAGGGTAGGTGTATAGGTAGAAGTTATGGTCAATTCAGCATATTGATATTACAATTAACATTGAACATTAACCTACCCACTACCACCCACCGTACGTACTTGGGAATCTGAAATTATACAACATATGAATCTTTTCTTTATTACGTCCTATTTTCAATATCCGAGTTCTTCTTTTTCTTCCTCTGCGCCAGCCAGTCGTAGCTCTTGAATTGACTGTGAAGGCTGTAGCTTTAGCCATCTGCAGCAATCGCTTACGAGCTCCAAACTCCATCTCACCGTATATTAGTTTTACTAAGTATGTATGTATCAAACGTTTGTTTAAGTTACCTTTAGGTCATAGAAAGATACCAGTTTGTAGAGAAGTTACTTGTAATGACTCGAAAATGATCTGGAAGAATTTTATCATTGACAGATAGGTATCGTTTAATATCCTGAAACATATACGTGGTCGAGCCGTAAATTCATTAAAGTATTGGAAAATACGAATTGTAACATTATATTTCACTTTCGATAGAAACATTTTTGATTTTATCTTTATTTCTATTGTCACTGCTCCTTACCCAATTAGCTAAAGTCCTTATCTGTTGTATTTTGAAGCTGGGGTGGACGGGCATCTGCAGCGCGTGTGCATCTCCTGTTTAATTACATTTGTCGCCTCCCCGTCAGAGCAGTTCGGTCATTTGCAAAGTGCATTTCGATTCCGACCGATTGTTTCGACCCCGCTTAATTGCCCGCCGCACGCCCGTTATTTATTATTGACATTAGCTTGAATATTTACTCGCGTTTATCGGTTGCCATTCATTGGCGTATTAACGAAAATACGAAGCAATCTGAGCTAATCGAATTTCAAGTGCACAGTTGTAACAAACGTTGTAACTCCTCTTTTATATGCAATTTCCATAGAAATTGGTATTGGTAAAGCTTTATTTTTTAATTCCTAGAAGAGTGAAATAAAATTAATGTAATGTTACGTAATTATTTTTGCAGATAGTGCAGTCGTAAAATGTGTAAAGTTTACTGTAGAAAAATTTAACATCCCACATCGAGGAGGATCACGCATCACATACGATAAACATCGCAACAAATTCCTGCAAACACATCGGCGGACGTTTATTTGCCTCGGGCCCACGCTCGGCTTCACTCCGACTTCACATTCCGTTCGTAGTCGTATCGCTACTCATTTGTATTGGCGGCAGCTTCGTATTATTTGTTTGTTTGCGATGCCGCATAGGTTGTGGAGCTTTGATTTTTTCCAATTCGGAAATAATGCGGAAGGCGTGTTGGCCGGGCTCGGTGGCTCGGTGCTCAGCGGCTCGCCCTGGGGCGCGGAGGCTGGAGCCCGTGATCGCGAGCGCCAATCAAGCGAGCGAGCCAGTGTGTTCGTTAGCCGGCGACGACGAGTCTTGCGCTCCGATACCCAGGTCACGTATCACCGACCTTTCCACTCGGAGGCACTGATTTTTTTCTAGATAGATTCCAAATGAACATTCGACTTCGGAAATCTTTGCTTCTTTTACGGAGCGACCGAAGTATTTTATTTTTGTAGGTATTTCTTTATCTTCTTCATATTTAGTTATGTACTTATCTCTCAGTTTTATACATAGTTAAAGTTTTCTAACAACTATTTGAAACAAGCACAAGGTATAAAAAGACAGCTTCAGGATATGACTATAAGAGTAATGACGAACAAATTAAGTTCCCAGGGATTTTGTGGACTGCTACGAAATCATGTTATAGAACCTTGGGCTAACTTTCGTAGCAGTTTCGTAACCGTTTAATAGAAATCTTGCTAGATAGAAATGGTGCTTGTTGATAACCGTTTTTTATTATATTGATAAGATGTTGTCCAAAACCACTCAAAGGAAGCCAAGGAGTTACCTCCACTATTTTATTACTAGGGTATCTTTTATGAACGTTGAAAAATTAAATTAAATTTGAATTAATTGTTGTAAGTACTTATTTAGACGTGAAAAAAACAGTGCTTATTTAGTAGCGCTGATTTAGAACGATATAATGATTTCTGAATGACCATAAAACAAATAAAAGTTTCCCGTTCGTTCGAGATGGGTTTTCTACGTCTTGCATTATTTGAAGCTGTGTTAGTAAAGGCAGCGTTTTTTGTGATTGTAGTTATTTTACCTTCAGAATTCACTAAATGTGTAGTTTCTTCGTATTTGCTAGGTTCTTGTCAAATTCTTCTGACGTTTTTTACACGTCAGCTTTGATATAGTATTCAAATTGTCAGTTGAGTACCTACTCCAGAAATGCACGTATGCAGCTGTGCACTGCAGTGACAAACGACACATTGCGACCTCCAAATTAGTATCGCGACTAACAATATATTTCTGTTTCCAATGTCGTTTGTCTCGTTATGAGTACATAGGAAATGACAGAAATTAGGAAGTTCTTTGAAAATTTATTGTTCAATTAATTTATAATTGCTTACCTAATTTGTCGACATTATTAAAATTACTGATTACTATAGTGAACTTGTTGCTTGTACACAAGGTTATCTCATTGGTGTAGAAAAACAAAAAAGCTTTTCAAACAGTCTAAAGAAAGAGATAGGTGGTGCACACGTACAGTGAAATATAAATGTAAATATAAATTTATAAATTATAAATGAAGATTACTCGTATTAAAAAACCGAACAAGCATTAATCATGGTGAAAAATGTGCACCAAACTAAACGTGTTCTTATATGTATTTTCTGAAAATAAGATGGTCTGTAGGCGTTTTTGATTTGTGGACGTAGTCTGGTAATTATTGTTAGCATACAGAAAATGCCTCATCAGGGGGCATCGGTAGGAGCCAAGTTTGCGAGGTGACGAATTGCTTATGAAAAGTAATAAAACATTCGAATTGTTTCTCGAACATAAAGTTCATTAACGTTTGTCACTATCATTGCCAAGGCGAATTTACGCAAACGGGCCGTGAGCGTCACATGTGTAAACATTAACTCATTAAAATATACTTACACCTAGACTGGTGATGTTGTCCTCCTTATATAATGGAAAGCGTCTACGTAAAATGTAATACTCATAAGTCAAATAATCCGAACCTATGGCACTGGGTTGGAAAACTGATATTAGCCAGTAGTTATGATTCATTAAATGTGCGTAAGTAGACGGACGTCGCTAACGAGCAAGAGAGAGCAAATAAGCCATCTAATGTTTCAGAGAATGGCAACAAACAGGTACACAAATCCTATTATAACCAAGATCGAAGCTTACTGACTCAGGTTCATTGGGTGTTTTAAAAATGCATAGTCTTATAAAGATCGCTATTTCTTGTGTGGAAAATTATATTTTGAACCCTTCTTAATGTATTAAAATATACGAGTTACCAAATTTTCTTAAAATTTTATCTCATATAGGTACCTGATTTTTACTATGGACTCAACCCTACATGGGTCCAAGTGACTCCAATTCTAGTGATACATTGAGTCTATAATGATTAAATTGAAAAAAAAAATTAACAATGTACCTAAAGAACACAAATTGCACAATAAATAATGTTTATGTAGACAGACACTGGTTGATTGAGGTGCCGTCAATAAAGCTTCCACTAGACTTTAGACCACAGGGGTTTTACAGGCAATAAAGTTTTCTTCATTACGCAATAAAATGTTTTATTTAAAATAAAAGGATATAAAACATGCAAACATCATCAGCGAACAGCGATGAGCAAACAAGACGTGCGTATGATTGTGAGCAGGTCGCGTTCTGAATGCTGCGCGTTTTTTACTCGAACATTGCCCAATCAGCGCCAGTGGCAGTTGCAATTATCTCTCGCACCAAATCGAATTACGATCAATTCGGATTTGCGCGCATTCGAACGAATATAAAACGGTTTGCACGGGATGCGTTCCCATTAGTCAAGTTGAGCGCTAACTTGTTTGTTCATAGCGGCTCATCGCGTTTTGATTATTGATGGCTGTATTATTTCTATAAATCCGATGATACGTTGAAATCCATAAATCCCAATAAGATGTTACACTATGCAGTAAAGTAACTGTAAATAGTCAACAAAACAATTTGGAACGATGAATATTTTTAAGACCATCCACTTTAATGCTTGTCCATTATCGACGTAATAAGTCCTTAAACCTTAATTAAAATAAATTAAAATACTATAAATCGTTACAATGAGATAATTTGCCGAAAAGAAAGATCAGAGAAATATAATACTTAAAATAAAGAATATAAAGAAGGTTTTTAAAAATATTTATCTTAAATGAACGACATAATAATGTAATAATTATGTATCTGCTTAGTAAGTTACTGCTACAAACAGCCCTTTTGGAGTACAATGATTTCAACTCCTCGTGCAGTACTTACCACACTTCAGTAAAGTAGTAGAATCCATACTGAACAAAATATAACAAGCACCTATACAGGGTTACCCGTAAAACATGAACATAGCTAACGATGTAGATAACATCTATAGCGTGATTCAGGTTCGTGTGGCGCCATCTTCTGACGAGTGGCGGAAGTCTCCACAGTTTTTAGTCTTTGCCTTGACAATAAATAAATTAGGTGCACTAAATTTAAATTTAAAATTTCCAGGTATGGTTCCAAAACCGGAGAGCGAAGTTCCGCAAACAGGAGCGGTTGGCCCAGCAGAAGGCGGGCGAGGCCCCGGTGAAGGCGGAGGGCAAGCGCGACAAGAACGGCTCCCCCGTGCCCTCCCCGCACCCGGTACCGCCCGCGCCGTCGTCGCAGCCCTCGCACCACTCCCTGCCTCATCTGTCTCCACCCGACCTCAAACCTATCACGTCAGCAGGTAAATTAATATTTTGCTATTATCTTTTTTACTCTTCTACTTTGTGGCCTTTCGTAATGCACTGCTGTACATGGGCCTCTCCTAATTGACTCCATTCCACCCGGTCGTGGGTCCTTCCAAAGGTTTGTCTTCTTCAGGACACATTTTGCTGATTAATCGCGAAATGTCAAAAACATGAAGTTTGGTAAAGCGTAGGTAAATATAATTATTGTAGCGAATTTCATAATCTGCGATGAAATAACGTTTTTTTACAAGTTTTTCTTTTATTTTTAATACACGAGTTAAATGTATCTTTAAGCATAATATATAAACACTAGAAAAGAATACAAATGAGAAAATGATAAAATCTGTTTAATCTATCTTATTAAGCAGCTAAACAAAACTCATGAAAATAAAATGAACTTTTAAAGCAATTCAAATCAGTTTAAATCAAAACTTTTATGGCACTAGTGGGCAAATTGAAACTAAAAAAAGTAAGAAATTTATTTAACATAGTCATAATATTTATTCCATAGTGCTTCTAATAAACATCACATCATAGTGTATTTTTAGGTCGAAATCTTCTGAAATCTCGTCTGTTTCGTGAGCATTGATCGCCGAAATTATAGCTGAGTGAGTCATCCACCGCCAATAGCAGGCCGATCGCGTAATTCAGTTCTTTTGGTTGCGTGGGCTTATAACAAGGCTGATTTCGACAATATAAATATGTGGTCTCGAAATAGATTTTTAAATATAGCATTTGCATTCATGAACGTCCACTTCAATGATGCTATTGTAATAAACGTCCATGTGACACGTAAACGCAGATATTCAGGCCAAAATAGAAGGTCGCCGAAAATTTAACTAGGACCGTTTTTAAATAAAGTGGAAAAACATTTTCTTAAACAACAAACCATATTTTTTTTCTATCGGCTGAAATATTAGCCGTTTCTAAATAACTATTTATAATCGTCACTCAGTAATTTGTACGACATTTGCTGACATTGATAAATTGATTTATTTATTGTAAATTACTTTATTTTGTTTAAGTATTTAGTTAAATATTGTCGCTGTTTCTAAAATTAGGAACATTATTATTAGATACACAGGCAGGTAACTTTTTAAAAAGTCGTACAGTGTAGGTAAGTGATAAGAGAAGTATAAGTGATGTAAAGAATAGGAATATAAGAGTGTATCTCATTTTATAACTGTGAATCTTGCATAAAATTCATTTCAACTCATAATGTAGATAAAATATGTTTTTTACATTATTAGGTGTCTTTTCAGAGTGACTTTTATCGCTCCGTAATATATAACGTTGGGAATAAATAGGGGTAATGTTAAAATTTAATGTACCAAAGTATATTGTTGAATAAGATTTCATGTATAGTCCGTTAATAGTTTCAAATACTTATTTCAGTTTCATAATGTAAAAAAATCGCATACCTTCGTATCTCAATTGAACTACTTAATTGTGAAAAAAGGTACTTTCAGCTGACGGTTCGTCAAAGATACTATATCGCTTCGTTTACATTCATCCCTATAGCTTTTCCTATAGCATTAGCGATCATAGTTTTTCAACTTGGCTAGGCCTGCAACAAGCTTTACTCTTAATGCTGTATACCTATATTTAATACCAGTATTTGGTCTAAAATAAGTTACCGTTAATATAAAATAATTGACAACCGTTACAAATAATTGACTATTGTTCTCAGCCACGTTCATCATGTCAAGTTAACAATAACTGTTAACTTTATAATAAAATTGGACAGTACCTAAATGTGTTTGAATTAAGAATGCTTTACTTCATAGGCTGACCACTAACGAGTAGTCTGAATAGGTTAGAAAATGTGTGTTGTTGTGGACACGGTAGGCTCTGAGGGCGGGTGCGGCGGACTTGCGGCGACGTTAATCACATTACCGCCACCCGCCAGATTTTCACTTCGGCTCATTTGCGCTAATTGTGCGCGCGATTGTCACTCAGGCTTGAATAAACAACGGAGCTGCGGCAAGGATTAGGTAATTAGCGCATAATTTCGTTACCGCCATTATTTCATATTCGCATGCAATCTGATTTCGCCCAGATTTGAATGCACAAATTTTGGCTGCGTTCAGCGCCGCCTAACTACTCTAACCGCTTTATTCGGTACTGGATTTCCGAGATATCAACCTAATTTTTCAAACATTAAATGAACAAGTATATTCGGAAATAATTTTATGGCTCTCGGAAAAAATGATGGCTCATAAAGCTTCAAAGCGTGCGTTAAGCTTAGTGATGCAAATACATTTTATACAAGATTGTTAACGTGATATCACATAGACATGACAGACATGGTACATACCGACGTCATTACAGTGTATATCAGAACTGATACGTTGACGCTACATGAAATTAATTTTAATACCCAATGCATTCCCTTAATAAAAGATTTTATACTCCACCTAATTCCGGCTGAATCTTACTAATTCTATCATTGCGATGTTTTAGAATAGATGAGTAGGTATTAATTTGTTACCTACCTCTTTACAAGAATTGCTTTTCAAATGTTAATAAAATTTCTTACCTCCTCTTTACCTCTACCTCTTGGTAGAGAAAGAGATATAAATATTTTCCCTCATTTGTGTACAAGCACTTATACTGCCTTCTTTATTTTTTTAAGCAATAATGCCAGTGCTTTTTCTTTCATGTTGAAAGAAAATAGAATATCTCCATAAACTACTTAAATACGAGTGGGTACCTACATTAATAACCCAATATCAGTAATAAATATTTGTTTTGTATTCGCAGCGAATAAGCTGTGTGAAGAGCTGAACGGCGTCGGCGGAGGCGTGCCCGTGAGCAGTGCGGGTGGCAAGTGGTCCGGGGGTTGCGGCATCCTGCGTCAGCCGTCCAGCTTCCCCCTCCTCGGCGTCGCGCCCCCCAACTACCTGCTCTCGGACCACCTCGGCACGCTCGCCAAAACGAACAACCATCTCTTCTAATGGCCGCGATACCTTCACGTAGCACCATACAACATGTCGGGCCTACCGCTGCCACAGAATGAATACTAGTACACATTTTTTCGATGGGAGGGAAACCTTCCAAAGGTACCCGAAATCGTAGGAGCGATTCCTACACATTTAGTGGCCTTCCTCAACACTTTTGGAGGACTCCGACATCTCCGGTGGAACGGCCCGGTGCTAGTATCCTACTGACGTACCAATTCGACGTCATCGATACAACCACCAATCGATACAATAACCAATAATTCTTACAGTGGCAGCATCCTGCAATTAAACTACACAAGTGAAGGAGTCTCTTAACATAATATCTTATAAATGATTAAAATATCTACAGTAGCAGCCTGCAATTGAACTGCGAGTGCAAAAGGCCCATGAACATTGTAACTTCTTAACGGCTAATACAGTCATATATACAGTTGTAAAGTTGCGTCCTGCACTTGAAGTACGAATGACGGAGGCCTTTAAACATCGTATCGAGAATTTGCTTTGATGAAATATGAAATGGAAGGTTAGATGAATCATAACCGAAACCTAAAGAGAGACTGAGCCAGAAGTGTCGCAAATATGAGTGAATTTTTACGAAGAATGCAGATGAAATGAATGTTTGCGATTGATATTAGCGGCAATAATTCAAGACATTAAAGTTTGCGCGTATTGAAAAGGATTTGTGCCCTCATCAGAGAATTTCAGTACATTGAGAGTGAAATGATAGAAAGTAGTGCTGCTAGTGTAGCACTTTCAGTGAATAATGTTATTGAAGGATTTCAAGTGCCAACACAGTTGTGTCCATTAAGCTTTAGGTAAATTGCAATAATAAACATTACGGAATTTCCAGTGTATTATTGTAGGGAAGTGAAGCAAGGTTCAAGGTTCGAGTTTAAAAAGTTAGACCTAAGTAATTACCTATATCACCCTCTGATAAGAGCTAAAATTTTGGTTGGATTTTTATGATTAACGACTTATTAGAAGGCGATATAGTACCCTCTAGAGTATTAATTAAATATTGTGTGATAAGTAGAAGTGTAAATAATTATAAACTGTATACGCTAATACCCCAAAGAAAAATCTACATTCCCTTAGCGTCATTAATTACGGACTAGAGAATGTTTTTGACGAAAACAACATAAACTTTGCATTGTGAATAAAATAGCGAGCCATTAGATAAAATCACCTAGTCATACATTCAGTCAGATGTTTGTTATATATAATTTACTAGAGAGTTATTGTATTATGAATATTTATTTATTATAATGTTGTTCATGTTGCATTTTCACGAAAGCAGGAGAATAAGAACAATGTTGTAAATATGTATGTAAGTATTATATAATTATTATTGTAAATATGTACCATGCCTAATAGTGACATACCCTGAGTGTATTTCCTATTATTAATGAATCTGTGAAGGGTGTTTTAATAAACAGATTAAATTGAACCCCGAATTTACTTTTATTTATCAAATTAATTTTTATATCTTACGAGTACGTTAGGTACGGTAATTAAAGGGCAACTTTAACACTCTTTTATTATCTTCACCTGTAACTATCGAAGTAAAGGTTCTTTTAGTTTAGTGTCATTTAACTCATCTGATATTGAAGATAGATAATAATATAATTCACTTGTTAGCTTTTCGACATTAAATTAGTCTTATGATGCATTTTGACGATGATTGCCGTATGGTAACTTATTACGAAAACCAATAATCATCTAATCTCGCGTTAATATCCGATATAATATAATCTTTGTGTGTGTTTTCTGGAAGCTTTTTGTCATTGCTATTTGTAAAACAACACGTATTTCAACGCATGTACCTAATTTAGCCGCGGTTGCCATAAGGTCATTGACGTTAAGCACAGATTCTTTTACAGTTTTCTATTTTCTTACTTATAAGTGTTGCAAAAATCAGCATGTATACATGAATCTGTTAAGATTAATAAGTCGGTGTAAAGTAGACAACGACTTACTAATTCATTCAAACAATCTTTTTTTTAATTAAATTTTACGTAAACCGCAACCATTATTCAACCTCTACGGTGTTGTATTCATATTTTATAAAACCAAAAACAATAAAGTTATGAGGATGCTACATGAAAACGTTGTACACCACTCTCAGATAAAATTATTGTCTATTTATGGACTAACACGAACTTGAATAACGAATAACGAACGAATGATAACGAACACAGTGAACACACTACTTAAATAACTGAGTACATAGGATTTTTTTTTGCATGAAATCTATATCTTAAGTGTATTTCTTAAAAAATATAAGGTTTACAAGTTATTCGGCCGGTCCTTACAGTTATTGCGTTTAAAAATATAACAGTATGGAGTGAGCTATAAATAAGTCATCATAACATCGAAGTGTTGCTGGTGCGCCAAACGCCTTTGGATTAAGAAAATTGTTTACAGTTTTCGTTTCTGAGATTACTCATGACTAATACTGATGTAATGTGGAGGGAATCACGCACTCTACCAAAAGTGGCCAACGCTCTGATTTGCCTGATAATTATGGCGCTATTTTAAATATACACTGTGAAAGTAGATATTTGGAGCGCTGTGTACAATATGGAGCACTGACATAATACAATAGTAAAATAAATAAATTGTCTACTTACCTCTATTTTTTTTTATTGTAAAAAATAGAAAAATGAGTATGGTGTATTTGGAAGTATAACATTTATGAGTCTGAGCCGAAAGCGAGGAGCCTACTTCACCACGATAGTTGGCTACGAGTAGGTACCTACATCTTTCTTTGCTTTCAAAACAGCTCATAATATAAGGGCCTTCGACAACGTTTTAGGACTATTACCTTATGGATAACAACCGGGACTGACGGTTGAACGTGCCCTTCGAATGGGTGATGCGTAGTAGTTCCAGGTAGAGATCGCACCCGACGTCACCTAAATTTTTCGATCCTTGCATGGGTATATCGTATGCGTGCTTCCTGGGCACACACCAAAGACAACTATATGGCTCCGTTCTGTATATTAAAGAAATCATAATAATATACATCCAATCATCAACTAACGGAGGTTCCATAAAAGGGGAAGTAGTAGTCTCATCTATTTTTATGTTCACGACCTAGGAAATTCGATCGGTGCATGTAGGCTGTATCGAATTCAAGAATAGAATAAAGTTTGGATATTTGTTGCGTGAGTGTGCATGGCACCATCCGCGGCGTGGGTATCGGCGACAATGATAACTCAGCAGCGACTCAAAAAAGCTCGCTGTGGGCGGCGCCCAGCGTATCACGCGCGCTTCCACTGACCACGCCGAAGTGTGATATTATTTTGATAGATATTCATGATCTGACATTAATTTTAGCTGTTTCAACTAAAGGCTGATTATGTTTAATGCTTGTTTGCATTGCCAGTAACCTATTAATGACCCACTACAGGGTCGGGTCTCCTTCTCGTAATGAGAGGGATGTAGGCCTTAGTCCACCACGCTGGCCTACTGCGGGTTAGTGGACTTCACATACCTTTCAGAACATTTTTTTTTGTGAACTCTCAGCATGCAGGTTTCCTCACGATGTTTTCCTTCACCGTAACAGCAGGTGATATTTAATTTTATAAAGCGCACATAACTTTTTAACAAAGTCATTGGTGCGTGCCACTGGGATTCGAACCCGGACCCCTCGATTCGTGGTCGAATTCTAAGCCACTGGGCTATCACCGCTTGCATTACACGATGGATATTAGTCAAAAGTCTTTCAGAAGCAAGGAATGGTTAAACTTTGGAATAAACGACATATACAAAAGCTGTAAAAAAATCCAAAAGTTGGCTAGTAGAGAGTGCCACTAGGCATTAAATCCACCCATTTTTACTCAATAAAGGCCAAATAAAGAAGCTTAATTTACATACCTGCTCTAAAACGAAACAAATAAACTTTAAATCTGAGGAAAGCCATTACATTACCTGTAAAAATAAAAGCGGGTTTTGAGATCTATATGAAGAACTTCAAAGCCTTCAAGTTAAAGGTTTCATTACATGACTGCTAAGTACAAGTGACCAACAGTTCCATTGAATTGAATCGGGTCACGCCCGTGTTCGATTTTTTTAGTCTTAGGTAGATTAAGAATGAGGTTGAGAAAAGATAAAAAATGATCTAACAAAGATTTGCAACTCTCGGTTTTTTTTGTCTATCCTTTTGGCTGCCTATTTAGGTACATCAGCTGCTATGCAATCAACTAATAAATCAAATTAATCAATAAATTCATTTCAGTATTTCTAAGTCCAATGCTGGGCATGGAGTACATGGCCATAATTACATATGACGGGATAATAAAATCAAACACCCATAACAAATATTTAACTCCCATAAATGTCCCCCGGAGTATTGAAAAGCGTATCTATGATTTTAACGCTTATCTTACTTACTGTTCCCAATCTCTCTCTTTTATTTCTTATAATATAATATAAAGCCTAATATAAAAAGCAGTGATAGCCCAATGATTTAGAATTCCTCCTCTTATTCGAGGGGTTTCGAATGCTAGTGGTACGCAATAATGACTTTCTTAAAAAAGTTAGATATGCGTTTTATAAAATTAAATATTAAGTACTTGCTGTAACGGTGAACGTCCTAAAACTTTTATTATTTCCAATGTATCAATAATAAAAGTTTTAGGACGTTAATTTAATACGCAATTTTATCTTTAAAGATGTAATGTCAAAGGAAATATCTTGTACCGCAGTTCAACGATGTACGACAGTCCTCGCCACATGTCGCCGCCATCCGTTACGATCGCTTGCCCATAACATGATGCATCATGTAAGCCAAAATTTCCAGATCGGAATCTATGGAATTCATTTGGAACGTGCCAGCATCAGTACTGGATATTATTGACAAATTATGTCTGGTGCATGTAAGCATATTTATAGAGGAAACGGTTTTAATTTTAAAATGTTAATGGGGTAATTATATTGTAAAAAGCCTGTAAAAAGTGGTAATACACCGTGAATTTAGGTTATTATTATGAATAGGTACGGTTTACAGTGTGCTACTGTCTTTTACTGTAGGTAATAGAATTTAAACTATATACCAATACTATTGCGATTTCAAAATCATTCAAATTCCTATACCTACATTGAGCCAAATATTTAAACAATACCTACGACTTTTCGTTACTGAATCTTATTCAGTGGCTTAATTAACCGGTTTTTTGTCAAAAATGACAGTACCTATTTATAAACTTAACATGACCGAAGCTTTTACAAAATTGTGTAGTAAAATTGAAAGGCTTAAATATTAGTGTTAGTTATTTATTTGTAAACAAAAGCAACGCCAAATTTATCGGCATGAAAAACTTTAGGTACTGAGGCATTTCAACTACTGACGGATAGGTACGTATGTACTTAGTATGTTAGACACATTGTAATAAAAAATGAATTAAATGAAATGAAAAATGTTTCTTTGCATGAATATTGGTGAGCTATAATTTTTTTATGGATTTTGTTTTATTTCGTAGTAAAGTAACACAAATGCAATGCGCGCACAATGTTTCAGCGTTCTAGAACCAAAATTAATGTAGAAACCATAACAGCTACTTCTTTAACTCGACAACGTACAACAATTTCATGTGGAGGCTGTTGAGTCAGCAGTTATTTTGTAGCAATTTAGTCGTCGGTGCGAGTGAGTTTTCCAGAAGGGCGCAGCCTGCACGCGCTCTATAAATACGAGGACTCAGCTTTCAGAGCTTCAGTCTAGCGGTGCTATCTGCAGTGATCTCACACCTCACACCAGCCACAACCAATCTACACACAACATGTCTCTGGAACGTCAAGTCCGCGCTAAGGTGAGGCCATTTAAAAATACATGCGGTCCACAAGGGGTTACGGGAATTCACAAAGTTACTTTTTTATTTTTTGTCTTCTTAAAAGAAAAATAATTTGTTAACGACTTCGTTTTTTAAGAAAAGAAAAGAATGCGTTTATTGTTGACTCTTACATGAGAAAGATGTAACCAAAATTATAATAAGTTTAGAACTGTAACAGTCCACCCTATGCGGGCATACAATAATTGTGTCTTACATAACTAAAACTTAATTTTACATTTTATGGCAATTGCTAAGTTATTAAGTTTGTTCAGCAGTCCAAATTATTTATTTATTTTACTATTACCTAATCGAACTCATCGGCTATGCAATGTGCTAAAAAGGCGGAGGAAAAAGCTCTCGACTCTCAGTTTTAATTAATTTATTTAGTTATTTATACGCGCTTTACTACATTGCTTTTTATAATTGTTTATAAACAATTATAAAAAGTTTAGGTACCTACCTAACCTTTATAGGTACCTAAACATGATTTACATTGAAATTGCGAACTATCCATTCCATCGAAACCAATTAGAATTGTTTTGTTGTTTATAGTGTTATTTGCATTTTTACAAAATTTTGTGTGTGCTTAACATTTATGTGACCATTAATTATTTTTATGTTTACAGCTCGCTTCAAAGCGCAACCCAGAACAGGAGAAGGAATGCCAGGGATGGATTGAGGCTATCTTGGGTGCCAAGTTCCCCCCTGGTGAGGCGTTTGAGGATGTCCTCAAGGACGGAACTGTCCTCTGCCAGCTCATCAACAAGATCAAACCTGGCTCCGTGCCTAAAATCAACACCTCTGGTGGACAGTTTAAAATGATGGAGAACATTACCAAGTATGTACACTTGTACATCTATAAAAAATATTTAATCTTTACACACAATCGTCTCAATATACCTTTGTTTTATCGTATAAATTATTTATCTTTTAAATTGGTAAAACAATAAACTAACTAAATATACTTATAAGGGATAGGAAAAGTATTAAATTCACACTTTGGACCATTAGGATTAACCAACATTAGTTTAGGTACCATCAAAATTTTCTACAACTTTTATCTGTTTTAACAGCTTCCAAGCGGCCATCAAAGCGTACGGTGTCCCTGACATCGACGTATTCCAAACAGTAGACCTTTGGGAGAAGAAGGACATCGCCCAGGTCGTTAGCACACTGTTCGCGCTTGGCCGTGAAGTAAGTATCTATAAATATATAAATTAATTTCAAATTTGATTCAGAAAAGTATCAATCTAAGTATTAAAAGGATGTTTATGACACACTTAAATACCTTACCAAAATTTTATAATGCTTCATCCGTTTGCAATTCGTTTTATTCTAAACATGCACCACAATAATGCGCACGGTATTGACGCGATAACAAAATGTTTGTTTTAAAGCCACGTTTCGAGTTAGAGAATTTGAAACTTTGCCAATTCTCACAGAAATTTACGACCTTAGTGCAATATTACCTCACTTTTACTAATATTCAAGGTCGAAAGACCAGTTAGGAGGCTGAAACGAAATTCCATCGGATTTGTATTCATTACGTATTTTTGTTCGTTGACAGACTTACAGGCACGCCGAATGGAACGGCCCCTACCTTGGCCCCAAGCCCTCCGACGAATGCAAGCGTGACTTCTCCGATGAGGTCCTGAAGGCCGGACAGACGGTGATTGGTCTTCAAGCTGGATCCAACAAGGGAGCCTCCCAGTCCGGCCAGAACCTCGGTGCCGGCCGCAAGATCCTCCTCGGCAAGTGAACACCACGTCCGCGTCAGCACGGTGCACGGTGTCACAAAGTGATATTAATTATATGATAAGATATTTTGTACAAAACTGTGGACGCTATGGGAAGATTGTCAGTGAATATCTAGTCAAGAGTGATGTGTAAGATTCTTTATTTTCTTGTGAAGCAAGAAAATGAAAAGATTTGTGGTGTATGTAGCTATAGATTTTAGCGCGGATTGGTTTTGTGTATAGGATAAGATACTTTATTTATTTATTTATTTCCATTATATTTTGTAATAAAACATCTTATTGATATACTTTTGGCTTTCTTTACTTAAATATTTTCAATCAATTAACATAAAAGGAATAATATATTAAAGGAAACAAAAAAATAATGAAAAAATAATTATTTAATTTGAATAAAAACTTTATCTTTTGCCCAAAGCCTTCAAGAGTATAGTACTCGCAATCGTGGAAGTGGCAAATGCAATTCAACGGTTAATGAAAAGGTGTGAAGCACTACACTACC
This sequence comes from Erynnis tages, assembly GCA_905147235.1. Taxonomy (NCBI): domain Eukaryota; kingdom Metazoa; phylum Arthropoda; class Insecta; order Lepidoptera; family Hesperiidae; genus Erynnis; species Erynnis tages. The sequence goes on along the minus strand of LR990077.1, from coordinate 5,127,297 downwards.
TACATAGTTTTTGATATAAACTTGCAGAACTAAAAAAACACCTTCAAGAAAATTCTGAGACGACGTAGGATATTAGGACATATAGGACAGCTCAGACAGTAAAGGACTCCTTATTCCTCCTTATTTATCCTGATTTACTTAAGTCTTAGATTTCTTGACGGTTTCTCTATAGGCTGCACCTAGATGATATCACAGTCAAAGTGGTATTTTTTATATCTACTACTACTACTTAGGAACATTGTGCGACATGAAATGAAATAAAAATCATTCATTTGCACGAGTTTAAGGTTTTACAGGGCATTTTGAATATGATGATGATGAGACCGGTGCCCTCAACTAGGTCACAGAATAGATAATAGTGACAAATAGCTTGAGCTGATATTTAAAGCACCTATAAAATGTGTTGTTAACATGCATTCATAAAGTTCACTGCAGCTGATATAAATATCTACCTATAGTGATGTGTGTTGACGCATCGCTACATATGAAAATTCAGATGGTCGATTCCAGTAAGGTATCCAAACCGCCCAAACCGAAACATAAGACATGAAGAACATGCTACCTCTGAACGGGTTAAAAGGATGTTAATAAACAATAAGAAAATTATGTTCGCGAAACGTTTGCATTGTATACTGTAGAATATAAGCGCCTGAAAGATATTTCTTGGAATTATCATATAAAGGAGATTTAAGTATTAATTTGGAAAAGTAAGTAGCAGCACCATTATTTAAATAATTCTGAGGTGAAATACAGGATCCGTCATATTGTAATAACTTACCGATATCACACCGTTAAGCTAAAGGTTCATCAGGTGTGTTGAATGTGTGAGGTGTGTTGAATGTGTAAGGTGTGTGTGTCGAACAGTCCTTCAGTCCACTTTGAAGATTCGATTTGGATGTCAACAGGCTCCAGCGACCACTTAAGTGGTTTTAATTTTTGTCTACGTAAGACTTATAATTTTTATGTCTTAATAAAGTCTCTACTTTTTTTGAGCCTGAATAAATTTTAAGTATTAGCTTTCTAAACACTTTAGGTTTGGTTGGTAATAAATAATAATATTTACTTAACATTAGTTTTAAGAAACTGATAAGAAATATAAAACTTTATTTGATAAGGAATATAAACAATGTGGTCAACAAATAGGTCTAATTTCTGATTGCCCATGCGCAATTGTGCATATACGCCTATTTCAGAAATTTGAAAGAGTGATAATTCCGTCATACGTTGTTTTGTAGGCTGTGTTGTTGTACCCAAAAAGGATTTCGATGAAACCTTCGAGTCAGCTTAATTTTGACCGGCATATTCAAAATCATCGTCATATTTCAACCGATTCATAAAAAAATAACCGACCGACATCAAAAAAGGATAAAATACGGACCCCGAGTTTTAACTCCAAAAGGCACAAACATGTAGCCCTCACCGAGAACTGCATATTTGCGTCTCTTGGCGCTCTCAGCCGCCTCGGCCGCTGCTCCTGCCCGCGATGAAGAAATTTTAAGAAATTTTGTTTTATACTTTTTTGATGTCGGTTTAATTTTTTTAATTATTTTTATTTCGTAATTTTTAGTTTTAAGTTGTAGTGAAATGAAAGGGTTAGTAAAAGGTCTAGAAATTTAATACTCTTGGTTTCACAATTATTTAAAAAAGATACAAGTAAAAATAAAAAAAGTAAGCTAAGTAATGTAAGAGAAAGGTCTGGCCTGCCGAGTCCAGTAGAGGTAAGATGTAGTCGAGAGTTCTTAGCGTTCGTTCGTCCAAGTTCCTCCTGCTATACAGGAGGCTCGTGGCGTGGCGGCAGTACCTCCAATAGACCCGCCGCGGAGACACCGGAGAAGTTGCCAGGATCAGAAGTCACGGCACGGAAGACACCGCTTGACACCACACCAGGAGTAGAATCCCCTTCGGAGATGCAGTTTGTCTCACGACCAGGAGTCCAGGACTAGAATTCTTCTATAGATGTTGTTTGTTTGAGGACCCCGAACAGAATCCCTTTCTCTTCCCAGAGATGTTGTTCGGCCGACGAATGTTCTTCCACAGCACTCTCGACTTCCATCTCGTAGAATGTCAAACTATTTTCACATTTCAAATATTAAATTATTTTTCTAGACTTTAAAAGGAGATTATTCTGAACCAGTATTAATTTACAAAATGGACAGTATTTAAAACTATATTAAAAAATACAATGTTTGAGTACTCTATGGAAATTTAAAAGAAAAACCAATAATGTCATTATACAAATCAAAACATTGATTATGTCAAAGAATAAAATTTACAATACAGATTTACTAAGTAAATAATAACATGTTTTCGATAGAAAAAGGTTATTTAGAATACAGAAAACAAGGTAATAATTATAGCTAGACCCATATTATAAACTTTTAAAGTAGTCTACGAACATCAAAATAACAATATTTAATTTCAGTTAAGATTCAACCAATACAATAAATTTGTGGATTAAAATGGAAAGAAAACAACACCAAGTATATAAGAAAGAACATAGAAAAAGAACAAAGTATATAAAAGAAGAATAAGCAATGATATAGATGTTATGATATAATAAATGAAATGAAAAGAATGTTAGTACAATATATATTTAAAATGCTATAAAGTCTATATCACGAAAACTACTGGACCGATTTTGATGAAACTTTTACCATTCCCTAAGTTGAACAAAATACAATGAAACAAGAAAAAACGATCACGATCCGTCAATTAGTTTCGGAGATATGTACATACAAACATACATATGTACATACATACACCTATGAAATTTACTTACGTACTTTGTTATATGATAAATGGAGATGCAGAGATTTCATATTGGACATGGTTGGAAATGACTTGGCCTGCACCCGCCTGATGATAATTATGTAGTCAATTCGTTAGCTAATAATTAGTAACCTGGACTAAAGCAGCCTGTTTTGGACCTTCCAGAAGGAAAAATTTGTCTCGTATTGTAGTAAGACATATTTAAAATGTAGAGTAGAGAGAGTACCTATTTAATCAATATATTTTCCTATTTTTTACCGAATAAAGTGTGTTACAAATCTCTAGTATTTATGAAACACGTAACTACACGTGCGTCGTTGTATAAAAAACTATCCGCCATCTATTGAAGCGCGCAGTAAACGGCGTATGTTACCAAAAAAGCTCAAGGTAACGGGCGGCGGGCGCCGAGAATAACGACGTGCGTCGTTACACATAACGACCGGCAACGGCCGTTGCCGCTAGCCGCCAAGTCAATGCTAAACCTTAAAATAGGTTTCAGCCTGCCGTTCTCGATTACACCGTTTTCGTTATTATTAGATTACGTAGAAGCCTACGAGCTCAGTCGTGTGAAGGCATCGGAACCTCTCGCACTGTTTTTTATTCAGACAGAGGGCGCTCACTCTTAACGTTAAATGCGCATATAATTTTCTTCAGCTTCGTTAGATGGAGCTCTATAGGAAAGGGTTCGCCCTACGCTATGGTGTTTTAAAACGTCCCCGGCAGATGGCACTCCCAACTGTAAAATACAAAGGTACACTACATTTGAACATCGATTAGATACTGATGCATGCATAATATAACATGATATTTTTTTAATTTCCAGGTTTTCTCCAGACTTTTAAACCACTGGTGATAAAAAGCTACTAAATTACGCCATGCTTTGCACCCCGAACATTCCAAATTGATGAATCTCAATAATTTAAGGTAGGTAAGGAGGTTATTATAATTTTTATTATTTCATACACATTCTGTCATTATTTCAAATTTTATAATTTTATAGTTTGCATTTCAGTAAAATTAGATTAAATTAGACTTAGAATTATGAGATAATTATATTTGCACTAAATTTCGGAAACCTTTTAAAAAAATTAAAAATTTAATTGGACCTAACAATTAATGCTCCCAATTATTATAAAACATTGCATTTTAGGGCAACGGTCAAATAATACCAGAAGCACCGTATAGGAGCCGTATATTTTTGGCTAGCCCGACTCAATTGGGTCACTATGTGTAATTGTTCTCTACCGGATTCCATTAGCGATTAGGAAACAATTTGGACACGATTTTCTTTAAAATTCTATGATCGTAAGCAGAAAAATACCAGGATCAATATGATAAGGATAGGGCTCAGGAGTAGGGTGTAATAAATCATTTATTGCAAAACAAATATGTTTATTTTAAGGTGACAGTTGTTTTTCGTCACAATTTGGTAATGAGTTAAAAACAAGGTTTATATAAAAATCCTTTATTTCTCTTCGGCTTCGGAGAACATCTACAGTGTGTCAGATCGTTTGCTATGACGTTGACGGACAAATACCGTCTAAAATTAATTTTGCTATGTCACCTTCGTAGATGCATTTGTACCCGAAAACAAGCAGGATCGTTTCATTTCTACCTTATTATTTTTAAAAACAGCCCTTTAGTCAAGGTTGATAATGGCTGCAGCGGCCACTGAGCATTAAGAAGCCAGCATGTTCATAATTATGTTGTGTTTCTATGATAGAAAAAAAATCACATTTTAATTTTATTACAGTATAATATGTTGTGTTTCTATGATAGAAAAAAAATCACATTTTAATTTTATTACAGTAATCGGGTTTATACAGAACTTCCCCTAATCTGACCTTAAGTAATATTCACGACAGTTGACACATAAATGACCTTCAGTCTATTAAAATAATAATAAAAAATTTCACATTCAGAATGTAGTAAGTTGAACTTTTGAAGAAACTAAAAAATTAAAATATGTTGTATTATTTTCTTTTTAATGGATTTTTTTTTTCAAAAACTTTAAACTAATAGAATCTTTAACTAAACCCAGTAAAGAACTCATTCCTTTTCTTTCTCTGCTACTTCAGCTGTTGGCAGCTTTTATAAACAAGTAATTATGCCTTGTCCGGTTACATTGTACTCGTACCTTACCAGGTACCTTACCACCATCCATATAACCTATCGTGAAGTGGCATCTTCTTCTGTTTCGGTCAGAGATGTATGGTTGCCTTGAAGTGCTTTTATACATTAATTTGATTTTAGGTTTTTTTGACCGGATGGATATAAATTAAATAACCAGACCAGATATTAGCAAACTATTCACTTACATCTGATTATAATACTTATGGTAAACAAACAATACATAGTAACCACAAGATGTTCAATTTTGGCACAGTCTCGATGAACAATAAGTATTCGCCCAATGATGGTTGATGATTTGAGCGTGACGCACGTGATAAATTCCCGTCTCCTGCGTCACTCAGGTAGAAAACACTGTCATCGACTCGTTTTTAAAAATAATGTTCAAACTTTCCACAAATTTTAAATCGCCATAAAGAAGCAACATTCTTGTTGGTACAATCATATTATACAAAATACAAGGAAAATACATTTACAAATGCATTTTACTTTCGGAAAGAATATTCAAAATGATCACTTGAATCTCTCAATAAAATTGTTCAGACCCTCAATTAACATACCTACTGTCATTAACTTCCTATTTGAATATTGCAGTAATTTTAAAGTGGTTTTGTTGAATTTAATATTCTTGTAACTTTTTATACTTTGTCCTAAAGATATTTTAGGATTTTAACAAAATATACTGGCGGTAAATTAATGACGACAACGTTTGTCTGCGCAAAATTTGGCACTCAGTTGAAGACATGTACCTATATAATACATAGTTTACCATCGGTAAATTTTCTATTCGCCGTTTTTTGCGATAATCGAATTTATCTTACAACACTAAAATTTCATATTCTTATTTAATTTTAACCACGTTTATTAAAATTGAAACCTTAAACCTCGAAAGTGCAACATATGAAACCAATTTATCGGATACATTCGTTAAATAAAGAAAATAATAATTCTATTTAAAAAATAATCCTGCTATATCTACTACGTATTATAAACGTGAACGATAGATATATTTAAGTAGGTAATAACTTGAAAGTAAATGATTTAAATCATTCATCGATGTCGATAACAGTTTAGCTGTTGAAAGATTTTCAACCGTACATCGTGTAATATAATATTCTGATTTTTTTGATCCTCTGGTTTTCTGGAATAAGTAAATCTGGAAGTTCTGGGAATCGGAGTCCAGCCACGGCTCGTCTATCTGCGCTTTCGTCTACCGAAATAGCGCTGGCACGTAGATAACTACCACCGCGTCCGCTCTACGGATAGATACGCGGACGTTTCGTGAACATAGACAAATTCCTTTTTTTGTGGTTCTAGAAAAAATAATTAGTTTAGTGACAGAAGTAAATAAAGTATTGCCTTATACTATGATAAGAGTTAATGTAAATACTTTATTTACGGTAGTTTTAATTAAAATGGTTACGGTTTCATCGTATTCCTATTTACACGCGTCACTGTAACAAACATCTCCACAACTGCGGATACATATTGCTCGGAAAAAAAAAATATTGCTCGGCTTAGGATCATAGCCGTCCGTCACGCCTAATCTTATTTGTAATCACATATCTATCTATATTAAAACAATACCTATTATGGTCTCGTCACAACATCAGACGTTCTATTCTGGTAAGTTTGGAGGAGTCAAAAATATCTGGTTTCATTTCTCGTACATTTCACTCCAATAGCGCGCATAGCAACGCTCCTTCAATACAAACATGAATAGTTAGTGAATGTTTAGATATATTTAGCACAATGTATCATACATTCGTTGCACCTTAGACCGAAATAAATTGTTACAAATACTTACGAATACGTTTATTTTATTTTGAAGTGTTATCAACACCGCAATGTGGAAATCGGAATATGATACCAGAATTTTGTGAGAAAATTGTTAGTTGTAGAGTAGTGAAGCAGCATGTTAATCCCTAGTGTTTAGTTAGGGACGTATTTGTCGAAAATTTTATATTTTAGGCCACTATCTTAGTCCTTATTGGGTAGCATCACACCATGTTCTGTTTTAAATAGAATATTAATTGAGTTGGAGACTCCAAAGATTGTGGTTTGTTTCTTTTCTATGAATCCAATGCAGTACAAAAGCTTGCATAAAAACAACGGGTTGCACTTCGGGAGTGCCCTAATATAAAGAACAATTGGTTCCTTCACGCGCGCTGTTTTTTAATAATACATTGCTTTAATGTATTAATTATTGAAAATGAAACGATTTCCCTCGAACATGTCGCTAAAATCGCGCGTATTTTTTTCGGCTTGCTATTTTTTCGACTGTGCTTTTGTTGCAGCCTCTCACATTCAAAACCTACACCGCACATGTGCTTATTGTGATGTTGTAAAAATATAGGTTAATGTTATAACATATAAACATATTACAAATATTACATCTATAATGTGTAGGTACATAATATTTATGTATATATATGTTTATGAAGTACTCACTAATTTTCTTTCACTATTTCTTCGTCACTTTTATCATTAATAGACGCACTTTGTTCAATTTCCATATTTTAAACACTCCCTCCGTCTTACGAATTGTCACTTATCCTGCTGACGCGAGTTTCACATTTTTATCCATCCCGAAAAAAGTGCACAACGCCGCTCAAGAAGTTTTCACTTCAAAAACTTAAGTTACTGTGATCTAAGTACGAACCGAAATTTCTTTCAGAATTTGCGGATTCTGATGTGGTGTGGAAACGCCCAAATATTTTACATATTACAGCGATCTTTCAGCCAACAAGTATCTTGTAAGAGTACCTATAATCAATTTTTGCACCATTTACATACCCACACGTTTTTTTTATTCTAGGCCATTAACGATTTGATCTTGAAAACATTGATCTGATTCGCAAGCCAAGTAGGTTATTATTCTAGTAGTATTACCTACGTATAACGTGTACAATTTATTTATCCGCTAAATGAAAATAAAGCTTGGTAGGCAATAGCGTTCATTTCGTGCATAAATAAAAGTTACTCATGTGATTAAAAAGCCTTTAGAATTAACTCTTTTAGCGGTGAAATAGTTGAAAGTGTGTGGCGGTAATTATATAGTTTAATTGAAGCGCTCTTTATTTATAAACATGAAAACATATAAACATTTCAAACAGATTTTGCAAAGAGGATAAAGAAACTACTTATGCAACTCTGACTGTGGGCGTATAAAAGAATTTTTCATCTAGGCAAGCACGAGTTATATGACGTTATAACTACATACAGGGTTAGATGAGTTTAGATGACGAACTTCAATATCGGGTTTGATCATGTAGGCATCAATGCATAATCGATAAAAAAATTCGTCAGAAGCTAATTTAACGCAAATATTAAACGATTTTAAAGCTGCAACGAGGTAAAACTTTAAGTACCTAACTCGGTTAACGATTTTGCCACAAACCGATTTTCGATCTCAATTTATTTATCAAAAAAAAAAACATTAAATAATTAATTTTAGCAATTTATTTCAAATTTACATAGTCACTTTACGATAGTTTTACTAGTCGAACCTCCTAGCAGCGAGGAATCGTTTAGAGTGAATGCTGGAGGGTGATTTTGACGGACAAAATTTCTAGGCCTGTGCTGTTATGAACCGGATCTCCAATGCAAGCTATTAAGGCGTTAGTTCTGAAACGGAAGCAGAGAAAATCAAATCAAAAGGTTTCATATTTTGCTGACTTCATTTTAAGTTTGCTTCAAAAAGTAGTGGGATAAAATTTTACAATAACAAAAATTTCTGACACTCAACGGATTAAAAATATCAACACCTTTAAACATATAATTTAAAATAGTTAAAGTATACTCCTTAGTTCCTTACTATTTCTTAAGATGCATGAAGGATATGAGGAGGAGATTAGGAAAATTTGGAAGCTACAGCGAGTTAGGTTATCGGAGTATGTTAGCGCTTTAGAACCTTCAAGTAAATCGGTAAATAAATAAATAAATAACGCTTCACACTCGTAGCCCTAGGATTCCCTATGTCGTGGGTGCCATGGACACACACACACAGGACAAGAACACAATACACCCAGACCAAAAACAAAAATTCAAATGCATCATTCCAATGTCTGCTCTGCTGGGAATCGAAACCAGGACCCTCCGTCAAGCGCACCGGAGTTTTAACCACTGCGCCACTCAGGTCGTTGGATTATGTGAAAATCTCAAATTATATCAGTAACATTGTAAGTCTGTATGTTTGAAGATTTGGTATATCGTGGGTGGAACACTACCCACAGTAGCAACGTGAGTAATGCTACGACGACGTCCAGCCCCGTAGTGTGCGCTGAGTAACCGCTCGCGAGAGGGTTCCCATATTATTTTAGCCTCCACCTACGCACTGTTTCATGGAGAGATCTACCACACCTGCGAAACGAGTCGTAAACACCTGAGTGTTATTAATTCCACAACATTCTTTTCTGACCACGTGATATGATAAAAGAATTCAGAAAAGAATCAGATTTCCGAGAGAAATTAAATACATTATCTATTTGATTAGTATCTATGATTCCCACGATATATAATATTGATGCTGTATGGTCCGCAGATGATTGATTCGCTGCTAGACATAGGTCCTTTAAATTGTATGTAAGTTAGGTTTAAACAAAACTGTCAGATCATAATAATCGTCTTATATAGCCTATTAGTAATAGAGAAACCTATCATTGTTTTATTTTTTATTATTTTCAATACCGTAGGAATAGATCAGTTACTGTTACATTATATTATCAGTAACTTTACATTGAAATATATTGAAACATTATTTGTATTACCTGTCGTTGTGCTAACTCATGAGCGTAAATGTATTAGGTAATGTAGTTTTTGCAAATATACCCGCCTCTGTGTTAATGAGATTGATACATTAAGGGTAAGATCGAATATGAACTTGAATATTTGCCAACGGACTTTTCATCGTCGACGTCTTTCGAAGACAATTTAGCAGCCGTAAAATTTACTTGGTCTTTAATGGAAAACCAAAAGAAAATAGTGATGTGACAGTGTTTAGACTCTACAATTACAATTTCAAAGTCTATTTTCAGCTCATTCTATGTAAGCGGATGGACTATTTTTGCTATTTTTATGGTCATGGAGAAAGGAACATTTTATTCCTGTGGATGTCAAAGATAATGCTTTCGAAGTTATAGACAATTAGTACCTACCTAGTACACTCCTAAAATTTATAAATTGCGAGAAAACTAGTGTTTTCACGTTGTAATTCTATGAATGCATCATCTAGGTACGACCTGATACGTCCGTTTGCCAAACATTTATACCTATACCGCTACACACCAACTGATATTTACTCTGGAACTACGCAGGCAACCAACAAAGAAAAATTTATAGTCTGTAGGAATATGTGGCTAGTAGTAAAAATGTCATCGCTAATTACCCTCGCCCGACATTATTAAATATGTCGTGTCATGAAGATGCTGATGGATGGATTAGTCATCCGTACTTTGAAACTGCGGACACCTAGGTGTAGTAGACTAAGGTATGGAGATACCTACATAATTATGATACATAGACATGACTAAAACTTGTCATAAATCTGGATCGTAATTTTATAGTAACATCGGCTTTTAGCTTGAAGTTTGTTTTCAAATCGGTATTACATTATAAGCAAAAAAGGTAGCCCAATTTATAGCCCTACTTCAGTTTACAAGGCCTTCAAAGGTCGTAAGCTTTTGCTGGCGTCCAAATACTTTCAATATTAACGAAAAACCTACATCTTTTCTCCTTTTTCATTCTTTCGTAGTTCGGACATTAGCGTCCATTATCAACGCAACTTAGTCTTTATCTATACCTGCGCCTGAAAGAAGAAAGACTTCTTTCCTTTGGATCCTTTTGTCAAGACGTAAGCACCATTTGAGGATCTTTCTCCTCCAGCGTTTATCGGTCCTTCGAATCATGTAGCTATAGTCCAGACCATTGGCACTTTAATTTGCTAACTTTGAGAGCTATGCCATTTACTATTTTTTATCATTTCTCGCTAAGGTGAGCTGCTGAAATAACAGTAAGAGAACACTATATTAACATGCAAGACTGGCTGTCCGTGCATCCTTATTTAACCTCAACAATTGTGAGCTCAGATCTGTCAAATTGCACGCTGCAATACTCGTAATTTTAGCAGCTGTTTTGCATTTAGGAGTTACAAACATCCATATATCCATCCAAGCATTCATTTTCACAAACTTTCGCAATATTATTAGGAATCAGCATTAATAGGATATACATTAGATAGGTACATCTATACAAACGTTCAAAGCCTGCAGGATGTATGGTGGGATCGGAACATATGGTGAGACGAACATGCAGCCGCATTGCTTGTCTGTACAAGGAAATTGACATTGTGTAACAACTACGGTTTCCTTTTTTAGATCAGATAACCTTATTGTACTTGCGCAAGGTGAATGCAGACCAAAGGTCATAACACGACTTATTTTTACAAAGAATTAAAGTTAATTGTGGTACACCCATGACTTTTAAAGGCTCATAATATCTTGTAGTGAAAGATTTACGTTGAAATGAAAATACTGCTTATTGATTTACTTATTTTATCACCTTGAACTTAAGTTAATCGCGAAGAACAAAAATGGTTTGATTTATAATAATATGTACCTATATGTTATTCCACGTTATGGACTGAAGTTTTTAGAATCACTTTAACACTTTGATATATTATTAAATATTTTAATTTTAATATTAAAGTTATGTTCCGACCTAGTAATATAAATTCGTTGACCGTTAATAAGATTCAATTTTACCGAACTAAAAATTGGATTCGCTTTATGATCGTGATATATTTTTAATGAAAAATATTAATAGATGGGCAGGTGTGCAGAAGTTGGCAGAGCCTGCTGCTATGATGTGACACGCTTCTGGACTAATTGTGTACGTAATAAAGAGTAAATTTTGTTGTTTATTTTTGCAACGATGAGTGCACGCCCTTATGCCATCATAGCCCGCCGATTATGATGATGTTTTGTTTCGAACATTGCTCGTCCCCAATGTGTCTTGCTCATTGTCTATATGGATTCACTTTACTTGCCAAAATTGTGACTCAAATGTGTTCCTCGACGTATTTTTGTGCAATGTTGCTAACTTTGGAATATGACTCACGTTCGTATGAGATACCTATTGATTTTAATGGGATAATTTATTGGATGACGAGCTGTCAATGATCTGTGATACATGAGTCATATGGATCCATGTGCTACGAATGCATGTGCACTTAGTTATGTCTAGATAGGCGCCATTTATGTTATTTTCTGACCCGATTCCCGTGAATGTTGATTATATAATTTTATCGTCTAATACCAATAGAAATCCAATATTTTTGGTGATAAAAAAACGATTTGTTTTCAAATTCGAACTTTTAAATTTCAATATGATCCCTGTAATGTAAGTTACTTTTTAACCAACACAATATTTAGTCAGCAGAAAAAGTTAAAAAAATAGGTATTGTTAGGCAGTTTGATGCTTCTGATAAAAAATTTAGTTTTAAATGTTAGAATAAGACCATACATAATTTAAACATACACTATTTTTATATTTTACATAATTTAAACATACACTATTTTTATAAATATTATGTAAACAGTAATGACGCCAGGACAAACCCTTCAAGCAAGCGAGCTAGCTACGAGTTAACCTAATCATGGTCATTAAGCCTTACTTTTTGAATAAGGCTCTTTATGACCCTCAGTCTTGAAATTGGACTCAAATATATACGGAGTACCTAGCTACCAAAGCGTTTTAAAATTCCAATGGAAGAGAAAAGCTATTTCCATATCCATGTCCATGAATGTCAGAATTTTCCACGATATTTTGCTATATCATGGAAAATTCTGACCTTCAGAAATGAAGTAAGATTGACAAACAGTGAATTAAGCTATGTGCTTTTCAATATATGTATATTACCAAAAAGTTGAAAGTAAAGTTCACGAGTGGCTTTAAATTATTATTTGGAAGATATTTGGTAAGTATTTATTTATTTAGTGCTCCCAACACAGGTTACACAAAAATATTACATTTACAGATAAAAACTCTTAAAATTAATGAGTGTACCCATAATTATAGGGTGACATAGCATGCAAGAAATAAAACTAGACAACAATAAGAAAAAAAAATTTTACAAGAAAAAAAAAATATTTTTCTTACCTTCTTATGTTAAAAGGCGACAGTAATCACTTATAATAAGGTGGCCCCTCTGGCTTAAGGCAAAAACAGCTCTTATATTAAAAAGAAGTTCAATAAATACCTAATTATAATGTGAAATTACTTTTGGGTTTTTTTTACTTTGGAATAAGGTTGTTTTTAAGACATTCCAAACAAAAGTAAGTAATTCAAGAATTTTGTCAATTAAGGAATATAAGTATCTAGGGTTTTGTTTAATACCATTCAATTTTCATTACAAAGCACTTTTTATAGTAGTATTATTATTTATATTTTGTTTCAAAGATGATAAAACTAAATAAGATTAGTCAACTATTTTATTGAATTTTTACAGAACCCATAGTTACAAAATATGTCTAAGTATAGGTATGTTATTAGTGTCTACTACAATTATGTACATTTATGACAGAGGAGCGTTAAATCAATGAGCTTTAGTTATTGGATGCAAGAGTATTATAAAGAGAAATGGGAGAAATAAATGGCAGGCATGCAAGGCAGGAAGGCATTTCGATAGATACCTTTTATTTAAGTCCCTTTTTCACATCTCAATTTTTTCATAAAGTAAAAATTTCTTACTCGTTAGTAGATGTAAACACACATTGTTTGTTTACATTCGTGTTAATGGTTGTCATGTCAGTTGAATATTTGTCTATTACACTTGTCTACTATGACATGAACAAGAAGACAGGGTGAGTAAGAACACTTCCAGCTGACAACTTTGGGCTGGTGGGTGGAAGACGATGGGGTCTCAGGGTGCTAGCGAAGGCGGTGGCGAGGGCGGCGGCGCTCGCCCCTCCACTGGGGCCGTGTGCAACTAACGCATAGACTTCGATGGCACGGTGCCCTCGCGCATCATTCGACCTCCGCGCATCGCAGTCTCGGCACCAACGCCTTGCTGTATACGCGAACCGGGAGATCGACTCTCGTAGCGACTCGACGAACAGGTCCGTGTTCTAGTGATAGTGATATCGAATCATCAAAACATAACATAACGAAATCGCGAGTGATTTCTTGGATTCTTCCTATTGCATCTATAAATAGCGATGCAGTGCCGTTCCAGAGGCGTAACTTTACCTGGACGGCCCAAATTAGGAGCGTCGGTGCGACACCCACGCGCCGCCCGCCCTATGTTCCACACGTTCTTTACCCGAATCGACAGTAACCCGTGCATTTGCAAGGACCCCGCGTAGCTAACATATCGTACGGTACATGTGCTTGTGGAGCAATAAAGTGTCAGTTTGAACGCAATGGATGTGATGCAGATGGTTTGGATGTTGGCCAACAAACAAAACATTCATCGGCATACATTTTGCCACACTTTCAATATTTTTCTTCTCTAGTGTGCATCTGTGCCTATTACGTAAAAGTGACTTTATGCAAAATTGTCTCTACTATTTAATATTTGAATAAATTGTTTTTAACCGTTGATCGAATATCTCATCACCTGCAGTACATCTGATATCTACTGACGTTGTTAGTGAACTAAATATACATTTACGGATCTAATTTTGTGCAGATGGCAAGGGAGCATTTACCGGTTGCTACTCTTGTAATAACGTTGAATCAATGCCTTTACGTAGTGTATTATTTTTTTCAGGATAAGTTAAGCGAGCACAATGCCTTTCAAGCCTGCAGATAACCCGAAATGCCCGAAGTGCGGCAAGTCCGTGTATGCGGCGGAAGAGCGCGTCGCCGGTGGACTCAAATGGCACAAGATGTGCTTCAAGTGCGGTAAGCTTCCTTCTTTCTTCTTATTGATATCTGTAGGTAGATTTTCGTACTCGAGTACTCAAGCACATAGCAAGCAATACCTATCGAGTAAACAAACACCTATCGAGTACCAACAAGGGAAAATGTTAGTTCTTGTAGCCTTGGAAGAAGCCTATCTCCGGCAGCGGAAGAATACGCATTGATGATAATGAATGGAAAAAAAATCATTTGGAATGAGATACGTCACTTACGTATCGTGTCGACGTATCGAAAGTACGTACCAAAAGACCTAAATTTCATTATCATCAAATTGAAAATCATATTCACGGCTTGGATTTTAATATTTAATTATTTGGATGACATTTGATTGATTAATTACGACAACAACGATGATTAATTACTGCAATAGAGTACGTACATACAAACTGGGCACTCTATATTAGTTTTTACTCAATTGCTACAGTAATCAAAACGCATTGAAACCGCTGTTTTTCTTATGTTTACATCTGAGTAAACAAATACATATACTACATACATAATTTGAATACGTGTGGTAACTTATTATTATTATCACTTATAATGAACCTACCTTGGAAAATTGATTTTCGTTTTACCGTAGCATCCATACGGTTCTTGATTATAGTTAAAGAACTCTACAAGGTTTTATTTTCTGAAAAGACTGTTAAACCTTACCTTGTCTTATCTGTATCCTACTAAGTGTTGTCATTGAGATATTAACTTATTTACTTTAAATCAGATAAGAGTTCCCATAGTTCCTATTGTTCAATTTGTGATATATGTAGGCAGGCTGCAAGCGCCTATTTTATACAAAGTAGGTAAAGTTATGTTACTGAAGTTTTGGTTTTAATAGGTAGTTAATAGGTATATAAGGTTAATAGGTATATATAGAACAGTTATTATTGCAAGTTATTATAATAAAACGAAACTAAATGAATACATGATATTTACACCAGTTTATTAACAAGTACCGGAACGACATGACAACACGACCGGTATATAAAAATCTACTTAATGAAATCTACGTAATGAAAGACCTTGACCTGCTTTTAAAATCTGCTTTTGAAATGCGTTTTCAAATCATAGAAATGTACCTGAATCTATGTAGGTAAGTCGGGCAGGATTATTACTTTGCGACTAAGTCTTGTATTTGTTGTTCTATAGGTCTTTGCCAGAAGTTGCTGGACTCCACTAACTGCTCAGAACACGAAGGTGAACTGTACTGCAAAGTATGTCACGCACGCAAATTCGGACCCAAAGGCTATGGCTTCGGCGGTGGCGCTGGTTGCCTTTCCATGGATACCGGTGACCACTTGAAGAGCGAGGACGCGTAAGTATTTATTTTTTTGCACTCCCGCCGCCCGCGCCACTGAGGGTCTTTCCTTATCTGAGGTCGCAACGACGATCGGCCCCCGGGCCCGTACGTAACAAATTAACCGCGTGTACATATACTCATACAAAGTAGTAAGCGCGCGCTCGCCTGTACATTATGCGCCGCCTGACACGTGCATGACCAGTCTCCGTTTATGTCGCAACAGGAATTGAGCGTGAGCAGCCAACCAGCAGAGCTAGCGGGTCGCCGACGCACATCTCGGCCAACCAGCGGCGCCTCGCAAATATCATACCGTACTTTAATATAATTTAGTTAGGATTATTTATTCGCTATCGCTTAATTTATTTTGTTTATCGGTCTAATTATTATTTATAAAAAAAATGTATTAAAAGAGTCGACCACCAAATAGCACTTTTTATGAGTTGGACCGCGGTCGACGCCGGCGCGGGCCACCGGCGGCTGCCGTGCAGGCCCCCGCCGGATCGGGCGCGTTCCTATCTATTCTATCCCCTTCTCCCCGACCGGCGACCCTAAGACAGCGGAGCAACGGTGAGACACCATGTTTGTAAAGCCATAGCACGGCTTCGCAACGCTCCAAACGCACCATGACATTAAAGCATGCAAAATCTATGACTATACTTTTTATTTCGTAATTTTCAAGGCTATCTACTGACCTTCTTTAATCCTCACGCTAACGCTTGAACTAGCTTTAATCGGATCTAATATTAATGTGATGGGATAAGGAAAGCGCCCTCTATGTCGATTGTGTAGTCTGTGTAGTGAGGCTATTACACGGGCCGGTGCGGAGCGGGCGGCCGGGAGCCCTTACCTTCTCCCATTACGGCGGAGGTGCGCCGCCGGCATCAACTGCTGCATCACCATCCGTGTGGGCAATTTAGAACTAGGGGTGACCGGAAAGCTCCGGCATCCAATAGCCTTTTAACCTTCCTTCTGTCGTTGTCATTGCTCGACCAGCCATTTTTTTGTGGTAGGCGGTGAATGATTTGATGACTTTGTGCAGGGGTGTCCGCACCAACGGAGCTTGCCTCGAGCCACGCGTGATTGCTAAGGCTCCACCTGGCGAAGGCTGTCCCCGTTGTGGTGGCTATGTGTACGCAGCCGAGCAGATGCTGGCTCGTGGAAAGGTAAGATTGTTGATATCGATCGACAGATTGTTTCTTGTGATTTATTCGTGCATTTACAAAGTTAAAGGGACTTTACTGGTCAAACACACAATTAGTAAATTCTTTAAAGTGCAATCGTTACACCTAAATGGCACACTTAAATATATTAATTAAAAATAACATCTGTAATCAAATGTTTGTTATATCGTAGGGCTATCACAAACGCTGCTTCAAATGCTTAAATTGCAACAAAACTCTTGATTCAATGATACATTGTGATGGACCAGATCACGAAATCTATTGTCGAGGTATTTAAATGTTAATTTCTTAATTTGACCGATTTCCGTCTATGTATCGGACTAAACGATAACATGATTTGTCATTGTGGTAACGGCGTGTACCCGTAGATGCAAGTATCCTCCTAGCATGACACCCTGCCCATCATTACCGTTACTGTATGTCCAGGCATGGCACAGGGAGTGCTTCAAGTGCGGTGACTGTATGAAGCGTCTGGACTCCACCAACTGTTGTGAAGGCCCTGACAAAGACATTTACTGCAAAGGTGCGTGAAATTGATATATATACGTATAACCAGTACATTTACCAGTCCCTTTATTTTGACTTACTATGGAATCAGTACAGAATTTCAAATTTCAACTTAAAAGTCTTCTCACGTATTCCTAACTTTTGTCGCGACCACTTGTAACGGAAAAATGAATTAACAAACATTTCAAAGCATGATTTCCTCGTATTTGTGTTTTAATACTGTGTTTTTCTCTGTAGTATGTTATGGAAAGAAGTTTGGGCCTAAGGGATATGGTTATGGAAAGGGAGCCGGCGTATTGCAGAGCGACCCTTACGCCAATGGGTAAGATTTTATTTGGGAAACGCTAATGTTTCATTTATCTGGCGAGGGCACAGCATTTGTATGATTTGTAAAATGGGTAGACTGACCTTTTGCTGGAAAAAGTACTACCTACTTATGTTGCGCTCCTCAGATGAGTTCTAATAACGCTTTCTTGCTTTCGCTGTAGGATGCTACGCACAAAAATTTGGGCCTAGGGGTGTCGGACACGGGGGAATGTCATCCTTGGGTCTTATGTGTGATATAAAGGACGTAGAGAGACAAAGGTAAATAAAACGTGTTACCGATACCCTACAACAGTAATTTACAAAACTGTCGGCCCCATGCACAGCCACAACACTAATAACATCTTATTTGCTTATAGAGGCTTAGCAAACGTGTTTTATTTCATAAAACATCAAAATCGACACTGATATTTTCACATCCATATCCTCTCAATGTGTAGCCTAGTGTAACATGTAGAGGTCAGTACATTTCCATTTATCATATTTTATGTGCTCCAAGGCATGTTGAATATTAAACTTCTCGGATTACACGACAGGTTTAGGTTATTTCCATCACATAGTCACTTTCATAAAAACAGCTTATAATACAAACAAGAGGTGGCAGAGTGCCAACGTGAAAATAGAACGTGCTCTCCGCTCTCGAATGAACTAATTTTATAAGGCGAGACTAGTCCCGTGTGTGAGCTTACAACATATTTAATCTGATACAAATTCCTCCCATTTCGTTTGTCAATAAAATATTAATAATAATTTCTCTTAGAGACAAATAAATATAAGTACATGTCCACTACTTCTACTATGTCCTCTTCTTTGATGTAAGCGATACAAAACAACAATATCTCATTTAAATAAACAAACCCTGAGTTACCACTATTTTATTAACCAACAAGTAGTTTTAAAACTAACTGTAACATTATGAGTTGGTTTGTTATGTGCTATGGAATGTCTTTTACCAATTTATATCTGTACCTATTCTTAAAGACACAAAGAATCATTTCATTCGTTTGTTTTTTTTGGATAAAGTGCAACCCCTCTTTCGGGGTTGCACTTTATCCCGGGACACACTGTATATAGTATTTGAAGTTAGACAAATTTTGATAAGAAGATATCGTATTACGCAGTGAACAAGCACCAAAGACAACGGTGATCGACACTGCAGCTATCAAAGCTCCCCCTGGCAAGGGATGCCCACGTTGCGGCGGCGTCGTGTTCGCTGCTGAGCAAGTCCTGGCAAAGGGCCGCGAATGGCATCGCAAGTGCTTCAAGTGCCGTGACTGCAAAAAGACCCTGGACTCAATCATTGCCTGCGATGGACCCGAATCTGAAGTTTATTGTAAGACGTGCTACGGCAAGAAATGGGGACCTCACGGCTACGGCTTTGCCTGCGGCTCAGGATTCCTTCAAACTGATGGTTTGAGGTAAGTTAGTATGAGAAGAGATAATTGTAGGTAGTTCCTAGCATTATCTACAAGTACGTAAAATAAAAAAAGAATTAGAGCTGGTGTGCATTCGACATAATGTTTTTGTGTATTCTCTGCAGCCCCATGGACTTTGACTTTTAATGGTAAATAAAAACCAATTAAAATTTTCGTGCGGAAGCATTAGATATTTATGGAGATTAGGATTGTCACTCTTTCACGTACTAGCAATCAAAAGAAAACAAGTAACTGCGATTATGGCGTTCTTACTCTCGGTGAATACCGGTGAATAAGTGCTTAAGCTTAGGAAGACCAAGAGGGAATTTTAGTGGTTAGGAATTCCAAAGGGTATGGGGAAACCCATAACACTCCCATGATTTCCTATTGAAGGTTTCCCCCGTCACCAAAAGGTACCAGGCTACGCCGCTGTCCGCAAAATATTGCCTATAGGTACCTAACATAACAATCAACCTTAATTTTTATTTGGAATTCGTAATTTTAACCTTCATTTAACTATTTCGTATAGCGAGGAGGAAATCTCGGCCAGTCGCCCATACTACAACCCCGACACCACCGCCATCTTGGCGCCTAAAGGACAGGGCTGTCCACGATGCGGAGGAATGGTGTTCGCGGCAGAACAGCAGCTTGCAAAGGGAACCGTAAGTAAACCATACCTTATTTTAAATAAATCATACTCCGATGAAAGCTTTATTGGTAGATGCTATGACTTTAAATTGAGGGTAGATATTATCCTTTGATTTGATTGATATATGTTCCTTTTTCGCTCAAAAAAGGGTTTGAACGGATTTGTGTGAAATTTAACACAAATCCGTTCAATGGTTGCCACTACAGCCAACCAACAACTTTAATGCTGTCTTAGGTTTTTAGATGTTTTTTTTGTATTTGAGGGCTCGTGACTACAATTTGCTTGTTCTAGCAATATTCCATCATCACAGAACTTACTTCAGCTAGGGTTGTCTCAATTTTTTATATATTAAAATTTTGTTTTACTATTTGCCCTCTAGATGTGGCACAAGAAATGCTTCAACTGTGCAGAATGCCACAGACCGTTGGACTCCATGTTGGCATGCGATGGCCCTGACAAAGAAATCCACTGTCGTGCCTGCTATGCCAAACTTTTCGGACCTAAAGGATTTGGTTTTGGCCATGCACCTACTCTGGTCTCAACAGATGCTGAACCTACAGTTACATAGTATGTACCATTTATTTATAAGTTTTAATTGAATTTGTGAAAATGTTCTCTCTAAATATCGACTTTATTTCATTTAATTTTCTTAAATCATATTCGCAATTTGTAACATGATTTAAGAAAATTAAATCACTCACTTGGTAAGTACTTCAATCATGAAATTAATTATTACAGAAATCAATTCCAATGAAACAGTATTTTGAAAAATATCCAACTTAATTTCTTGAATCAATACAAACATCAATACAAATGATCCAATTATACTAACATTTTTTTTTCTACAGCACAGAGCAATTACCTTTCACTGGCCAGAAAGCTGCCAAAGGCCAAGGCTGCCTGCGCTGTGGATTCCCCGTTTACGCAGCTGAACAAATGAACTCCAAGAATGGCACATGGCACCGAAGGTGTTTCTCATGTGCGGACTGCCACAGATCTCTTGTAAGTGTTAAACTTATCTTAGACATTACTCGAATGGTTGTTTTTTAGTTATGAAATATGTATAGTTGCTACAATAATAAAAAATTATCTAGCTTTTGGATCCAAAAGTCAGTCTAAAGCCAAATAGACGCATTAAATTCTTTCTCCTAACTCTAAATTTTCAAGAAATGTATGTTTGGTAGGTGTGAATAAAACAGATAATAAAGGACATAACTAAAATTTATTTTAAATTTGGTTAGTTTTTAAATAACTGCGGTCTTCTTCCTCCTCCTTTTCGAGGTGAGTATTTAAGAATTCTTCCACTGAATCTGTGTTCCACTTCTCAATAGCAACAGTGTCCTTGATGATGCCATCCTTGTCAAGAAGCTTGATTATAGGATCCAAGCCGCGAACGTATTTTATCTGTAGGTTGGGGAACTTCGCAGGTCGGTCACTTTTCACAAACGCTTGTATTTGAGGATAAGCCGGGAACTTACACGTACAGACCTCGAGTACAGCTCGAGCGTATTTCTTTTCTTTAGGTGCACTTTCGTCATTATGACAACACTCTTTGCAATGCTCTATTAAGGGCTCTAGACTAAAATCTTTTAATTGGTCACAAGAAGAGCACAATAGATTTGCTTTTATAAATCCAAGGGAAGCACAATCTTCCGTAGAAAATTCAGTCTTGCCGTACTGAACTGCCAGTATAGCAAATATTAACGAAGATGACATCTTAAAAACAATCATTTTGGCCACTCTTACTAATTTTCAATCCGCGCGTAAAGATATTAAATAATGTTTATTAAAGAAAATTTAAATAAAATTCAATATCTCCAGCTCCAGGAATGTGACAACTAGTTGAACTAGTGACTAGTGACAAAACAATGTCACCGTGACATGCATGATGAATATTGATGAATGACGTAACATGACATAAACATGAAATAAAAGTGCAACGTGCGAAATGTCAACCAATCGCTTAAGCGAGACCATGGACGTATTATACTAATACGTCCATGAGCGAGACAACAATTTGAATGGTAAATAGGCAAGAGTACGATTTCTGAGGCGCCAAATTTTGACCATGCAGTCTTCATATTTAGCCCAAAATAAGATGTTTTTTAAGAGTAAAAAAAAAAATCGAAATTTTGCCTTTAAGGGGGTGAAACGGGGGTTTGAAATTTTTAAATTTTTTATCATTTCTGAATAACTTTTACATCCGATTTGGCTCAAATTTTGTGGAGACCTTCTATTCGACGATACAAGCAAGTGTGCCAAAGGATTACTGGCGCATCTCAATATTTTTCGAAAAATAGATTTTTTTACAATTCGGTTCTGGCACTCTGCCGCGGCACGCTCGCTGCGCTCGCTCGGCTCGAGCGTTGTTTTAACTGTTCTAACCTAACCTAACCAATTTTAATGCTTATAGTTACCCTATTTTACATCTCTAGGTTCTAGCCTTTTTAGTCTAAAAATTGTTATTGACACCATTTTATATTTCGAGAAATCATTTCAACGCAACATGTTCCTACTCTCACATAGCTGTGCGCGCTAAAATTCTATTATGGATAGCCAAAAAAACACTTTTTTCCAAATTTAAATGGTCATAACTCCTTAAGGAAGCTGAATCAGCAAATATTTTATTCTTGAAATTCTTTTTATAATGGTCGAAATATGCCGAATCAAATCTTGGCGCCTCGGAAATCGTACTCTCCCCGGTAAATAAATAGGAATAAACCATAAACAATCACAGAATATGGGTGATACTGTACTACATTAGTAAATAGCGACATTATTTGCATCTTAGCGAGTAATGTACCTAATTGTAGTAGCGAGCCATTACCTACCTATTTTGAACCATTTGAACGTTAACCCTGTTAATAGCTGACTATATTTATGACATGTCATATTGAGACCTTCACCTTAGAGAAATTATAAAACTTTGGTTTTGATAGAGTGCATACGGCACTGGGTTTATATGAGACAAAGCATGACCGCTTTATCATTTCAGCGAAACCAGTTAGGATGCCATAATATTATGAACTTTCATACTTAACGTGTAACTTAGCGAATTCCTTCTTGACTTTGCTAAAAAGACTTTATACTTAGTTAAGTGATTATTATCGAAGAAGTAAATGTATGTGCTACTTACGGGTTTAAAACAAATAAGTAAGGAAATGAGAAAAAGCTAGTTTTCTTTTCATAGGTGATGATGTTTTCTAATTTTCTACTAAACGGTCCAGATTGGTGTAACAAATTGAAAATGTGATATTTGCCTATATTTTCAGAGCCTAATTAAACAAAATAAATCAGAATTGTAGGTAGTCCTTTTTATGAAAATAATACGCAAAAATCAGTAAGGTAAAAAGTGTTGTACCCCGTTTAAGTCGATTAGGTACCACAATCGATTTAACGATCATTGGTGTCATAAATTAAAAACATTTTAACTTGTTTCAGGATTCCACCAACCTGAACGACGGACCCAACGGTGAGATTTATTGCCGCGGTTGTTACGGCAGGAACTTTGGTCCTAAGGGTGTTGGTTTCGGTTTGGGCGCAGGTACATTGACCATGGCTTAGATGAACTATGAAGCTGGACTTTATAGGAAATATTGAGTAAAGTGTGAACGGTAGCATGAAAGGAATATAATCTTCTGCGTGTCGCTACCAGTCTACATATCTTACCATTCATTAAACTGGTTTTAATAATGGTTGATACTTCTTGATGAGACTAAACGTATGTTATATAATTTAATAGATGTTATTAAATAAGCCTAAATATTTTATGATAAGAAAATATAAATTAAGGTTACATTCCTTTCATAATGTACAAACTGTGATGAATGTGTCTGGGCCCTTAGTTTATAAATTCGTCATAAAATATTGTAGAATAAGATGCATAGACTTAAATAGTTATGTATTAGACTTGTAAGGACGTAAATAAACCTCTTTATTAAAAAAATGAAAACGTAAAAAAAGTCTAAAGAAAAATTCGAACAATGGCATTGTGATTACACCTTACAGTTTCACTTTGTGGCGGTAAGGTAAAAAAACTATCCTGTAAACGCGGATAAGATTGCTATTACGCAATCGTTTCGAGCGACCAGATCTTATCTTTGAAGATCTGAAGTTGATATACATATTTTTATACACCAAAGCTTTTTTGTATATAAAATTGTCATTTGTACATTATCAAACAGCAATAAGCTGTGCTAGATCTATTAACTTTGCTTTGGCGCTTTTGCTATGTAACATGCATATTTATACCGAGTATATTTTAAGACAGCTTATTGCCAAATTATGTGACAATAATTGTCATAAGTTATCATTTTTAATAAATACATTTTAAAAGAATTAGTTTTTATTTTTTTCCCTTACACCAAAAACTCGCACCAGAAAATAGATACTCTTATTCCTGGTCAAGCATCTAGTGCTTAGTCAAATTATTTACCTTTCACTCAAGACAGACATAGCTAGGTTAGCATGCAAGCCTCAAATATTATTGTTAGTACCTACCTGCTCAGAAAACAATAAACCTATTATTACTATTTATTACCCGAAATTAGACTAGACTATTTACCTCACACTAATAGCTGACCAGAAGAGTACAAATAAATATTTAAAATCTCATTTTGAACATAGGCCGTTTCAAAGGAAATGCGTTGTCACATTTAAATTTTGATTTATTTTATATTTGATTTATAGTATAAAAAAAACAATATAGTGGAGGTAAGATGTGATTTAACAATAGTATAACAAACACAAACCCATAATAATTATCTTCATCTAATAATTATTGGTTTCTTGAAATAATAAGATTTAAATTTAATTGAAATAATAAGATTTGTCTTCAATTGTGTACTTTTCAAGCACACAATTGAAGACATAACAAATTGGTATATTTAATGTAGGTACTTAAAAACCATAATTTAAAAATTCTATAACTAAATTATTACAGCGTATTCGCGTTTAGAAAAAAGTGACGTATCAGTGTTACTGACTGTATTTTACAAACAAATCACTGGGTCAGGTCTCCTCTCACAACCAGAAGGATGTAGGCCATAGTCCACCACGCTGGCCTAGTGCGGTAAAGTCCATAATTCATAGCATGAACTATTTAAACGAATTAATTAATATTTACAATATAAATATAAATTTTAAATGAATAGGTGAATAGGTGCCCGCAGCGGGCAGCGAGTGTTTGACAATTGACATTACTATAGTCTGTTTGGACACAGCTTTATAACCTACTATGATTTTATTGGTTAAGGGGTGTGGCTAAATTGAGTTGAGGCAATGATGAATCACTACTTTCTAAACCCAAATATGCTTAATTCATCTGGCTGCTGAGTCTAATTAACTTTAAATATTTAAACAATATCATTTATCTTATAATTATAACTTTTTGTGCTTAGATATTAATTGTTATGGCAATTTTTGAATTTAATGTAATATAGGCGGATTTTTTTAATGATTTAAAACATTCATGATCTAAAAATAAGATGATAACAACTTATCAAAGGTGGACTCTGAGGCCGATTTTTCATTTTTAGAGGCAGTAATGTCTTGGTTTATGGAATAGGAGATAACTTAATCCTGAAAAATGGGTGCGAACTTATTATTATTATTTTCTTCACAATTTATAGGGACATTAAAATTAAAACTATAAGTGAATTACTATAACATTACTATAAAAAAACTATAACAAAATATAAAATGAGAATAAAACATAGGTAAGGTAGTAACTCACTCACAGATATTGCAACCACTTCAGGAAGCTTTGCTTCATAACTCATTCTATTAGACAAAACACTCCACAATTACAATGAAATTTAAAAATAATATGTGTTAGCAATGTTTTACATGCAAAAAACTACCCTAAAATTCCTAAAATTATTATCTTATAAAAATTAAAACATTCCAGATTTTTTGTGAATATTTTGGTTTTTCTATGAAGACACCTGACAGACATAAACAAGATAAATGTTCTGTATTCCGAATATCGTATTGGAGTAGGTTTCAATAACCGATCTGCAGATATGGATTGTAATTGATACTGTTTGGTTGCTAAGATACTCTATAGAATTTCTTGGAAATAACAGATGATGCCTGGCAACCAAACATCAAAAGACGATGATTGATTGAAAGATTGATTACTAAATGTCCATAAATCAATAAAGATTAATAGTTTAATAGTTTAAAAACTATCCACATCTGATCTCAATCTCTGTTTGAAAAGTTATTTGTTCAGCATCCAAAGTTATTATTTAGCATTTTTTCTTTACTGTGAGTCGAGGACCAGTGGATTTCTTCTTAGTTTCCTGAGAGGTAGTAGGTTCAGTGAATCCATATTTAAGCTTGAGTCTTTCCTTAATAAGCAGGCCCTTAATGAGGCGTTTCCAGTTACCATAAACTCGAGCCTCTATTTTTTCCAATTCTTTACGTTCTTGCTCTTCTTGGTCCTTTAATAAAAATGTATTACAAAATAAGATTGAATTTGAAAATAAGGGAACAATATTTATTTTGTCTAATAAAAGAAACATATCCCAACCATGTTCCCCGGCAAACGAGACATGAAGAACAGGCTGATTCATGGTGGCTCATGACATGAGGGTGGCAATAGGCAGAATGTTCTGCTCAGGATAACTCCAGTGGCTGTACCATCCATGTAATAAACCTTTCTACCTTATCTAACCTACCTTCTCACGTTCACGATTGCACATAAAACATGGTTAATGGAGATTATCTATACATATTACATAATTATTGAGCTCAGGCACTGCTGAACCATCTGGGTAAAATATAGGACATATTTTATTTAAAAATAAAAACCTACAAAAAGCCCACTTAAAATAATAATTTTAATAGAAGTAGTACTTGGATAGACATTAAGGGCAGGGCAATGCTTGCTGTGTCAACTAGTAATTACTAAATGTATCAGGTTACCTCTTTCCATGCATTGATCATTACTTCTTCAAACTCTTGGCAGACCACAAAGCCGTCATATACTGGATGGGACCACCCTCCATTAAAATCAAATCCTGTCATTGCAGGTGCACAATCTATATTCAGCTTCTTGGCCACTCTGTTCAAACCAGGTACTGAAACAGTTCAAAAATACGAGTGAATGCGTAAACCCAAGGACACAAGGACACAAGGATGGAGTTTTAGTGTTCTCAATTTATCTTATCTTATATATAAAATTCTGATGTCACAGTTTTAGTTACCACTTACCATACTCCTCCAAAACGGCTTGACCGATTTTTATGAAATTTTATATGCATATTCAGTAGGTCTGAGAATTGGCTACTGTCTATTTTTCATACCCCTAAGTGATAAGGGTTGTCTACACCTAACATTTTTATTTTATTTTTTGGACAATTTTTTTATTTTTATTTTTCAATAATGTGGCACTAAAAATACATAGGTACAACCCTAAATTTTCACTTTTCTATCACCAATCCTTATTTTTTAATAGTCGATTTTTAACGCTCGATAACTGATATGGCAAAACAACATTGGCGGGGTCGGCTAGTATAAATATATAAAAACAAAGGGAAACCGTTGATACATGCTATAGTCAATCAGGGAAAACGTTAGTTTGGAGCCACGCATCATACAAGTGTTCCATAATACACAAAGAAAGGAGTTAAAATCTAAAAGCAATTGGAACCCCGATCTCACGATTAATTGGCTGAATTTTTTGCCAATGAAGAATATACATATATATTTTGTTGCAATTAACAACTAGCCAAAGTGTTTTTGCATTAATCTGTATATTTGGAAGATTGTTTTTTTGCTAAGGTCAACCTTTTAATGGTACACTATTGTACTGTTTACTCATTATACGAATAGGCCTTTACTGCGCTCTACTAGACTGTCCAACTAAAAAAAACAATGTGGCATGGGCACCATCAAAATAACATGAAATTTAAAGACTTACGTTTAATGTGCACTGTGCCTTTAGGTAACATGCATTCTTTGAAAAGCTCTACATTGCCATATGCATTTCGAGGCACGATTCCATTTTCGGCAGTAGGTGGTTCATAGTCTTGTACTTGCCATGGGCCAAAAACTTCAAGAGGCTTGTCTGTGATGATTTTATTAGACAGCTGAAAATTTCAATTTCAATTAATTGTACACGAATATAAAAAATATTAAATTGATTTATTGATTAAGGCGCTGATAACATGTAATTCAGCAAATTTGCTATTCTTATTTTTCATTTCCAGCAAAAATTACAAAGTATTTTACAATGGGAAAAATATATGTTATTCTAGACCGTATTCCGAACGACAACATAGTCGTCGAAACACATTTTGACAAAGTTGCCTCGATAAAAAAAAATTGAAAAGTTACCCCTTTTCTGAATTCTTATACTAAACTACAACGTTGTTTGTTAATATTTATTCAAATAATTTAACCAGTATATTAGCAGACCTTCGTTATTATCACATCATTGTGTTAATTTTTTTCAATAAGCTTATAAATATTCAGTAAATCAGTAAAATTTAAAACTTTTCTTTCGCGTGCTCCGCGCAATATTTTCGTATTTTGTATTTCTCGCTTACTATTATGGCAATTGACAGAGAGCGCAGAGGCGCGATGCTAGGTGGACGTGCGTCGCTCCGTCATTCCAAAATAATACACAGTTGTCGTATATAGCACAATTTCATAGCTTTGTCTGAGGCTTGTGTGGCGTATTAAGTAGGACGCCAGGCTGTATACGCTGGGGCGTGGGTTCAAATCCGCGTGTGCGTGACTTTATTTTCACTTTTATATAATTATATTTTTTATATAATACAAATTTTTACATCGATTATTGATTTTGGAAATTGTTGAATAAATAAGAAGACAGATTTTATTAAGTTACAAATAAATAAAAGTTTCAACGTCAATTTAATAACTTTTTTTTTGTTATAAGCTATACAATTATTTTTGAAATAATAAATTTATCTAAAATTCGTTATTTTTTTTCGGAATTCGGAAATATAAATAACCATTAGATAGCATAATATGAAATAAAAAAATAGTAATACAAAAAACATTTCAATCCAGAATGTCTTCTTATATTTTGCTTCGGGTTCGAACCCGGGTCATATAATGTAGGATTCCCTCCCGTTTTCAAATTGTACGCCGCCGAAATTCGCGCGACGCGACGTTGCCAAACCGACAGTAAAGAAGACACCGCTACGCGCGGCGTTGCCGTCTAGAATTGTACCTATCACTATCACGGTAATTTTTATAAACGGTTAGGAGGAATAGTGGGGCCGCCGGCTAGGGCTGTGCGTCTTCGTGGATTGATAGGTAATAATACCTATTAGGTATAAAGGAAGTGTTCAATAAAAATGCGTGTTGTTTTTTGATTGGTAGATTTAATTAAAAAACCGTGTTTACGTTTGAATAACAAGTCGGTTTGATAAATTTGCGATCGAGAAATATTTGCGCCTTTACTGAGGCGTACGAAATGCTTTATTATTAAATATTTTGTGAATATTTCATGAGTCTATATATTTTTGTTGTTATTAATAACGAGAAAAAAAACGCA
The DNA here is from genome assembly GCA_905147235.1 of Erynnis tages. NCBI lineage: Eukaryota > Metazoa > Arthropoda > Insecta > Lepidoptera > Hesperiidae > Erynnis > Erynnis tages. The sequence goes on along the minus strand of LR990077.1, from coordinate 5,097,575 downwards.
TGCATTTAAGTTGAAGATTTGAGTTGAAGGCCCAATGGAAATAAACTGAATGTTTTCAAACATAATACATACATCTAATAATATAATCTATAACACCTATGCAAGTATTTATTTTTATTACCTACTAGCTGACCCGGCACACTTCGTTTTGCCATTATAAAATATGTATATTATATCATTGCAGTTTGCATAATAGAAGTGGCATCCATAAAGAAAAATCTTGACGTTTCTAAATGAATGACATTGCCATATGAACTTATGAAGTATTCAATCTGAAATGATGTTTGACAGGTAGTACATGGGTAGAACAGTTTATATAGGAAAATGAAATTGTTGTTTTTATTATTTTCTTTACATTGTTTTCAAATTTTCTCTCCGTAAGAACCATCCTCGTACTTAAAGGAATATCCAAAAAAAATTAGCGAAATCGGTTCAGCTCCTCCCGAGATTTGCGCTTAGCAACATATTCATTTTTATATTGTACAAGGTGGAGATGACGTTACCTCATTAATTTAAACCACAAAGATCGTGTACTTAAGTGTGTTAAAGCATACGAAAAGGTTTAGGACCGAAAATAAAAAAAAATGCAAATTTCAAACAAAATAATTACACAAATAAAAGACACAAAAAGTAACAGGCTCAAGGTGAAAGGTCATTGACCTGAAACGAAAGGAAGCCAAAAGCGGCTTTTTTCAAACGGTAGGCATAGTACTGCGCCGCCGGCGCGCCGACTGATTTATGGCCTGTGTCGGCTGTGTAACTAGAGGGTTTTCAACAATTTGAAAAATCGTTCCTACTCCCATCGTTCAGACTCCCGGAGTCTAGGTTCGATTCCAGCTCTCGCCTTTCCTAAAACCACGTGAAACCTGTATGTCTCAGAATACATGTTTTTACATGATAGACGAATTAACTGGTTATACAAAAACCAGTTAAATCGTCTATCTGTCTTTTACTCGATCTCGTGACAAATTTACTTGCTTTTATGTGGTTAGGTATTATTTGAGGCCATCGAAAAATTTGAGGGTAATAATAATATGCAATAACATTATGAAGCTTGTTCCAAGCCTCTTTAATATTGTAAGAAGAAATTGAATTGTTGGTTGACATGTTTAGGTACTGCTGAATTATTGAATTTTTAATTTAATAGTGATTTAATAGCGAAACAATGGCATTCTGGGTACATCCTCTGAAAGAGAAGACCGTGTTTTATTTATTTTTTGGTGAGATGAATAGAAAACATAGGTATTATATGGACCTTTGATGGAGAATAATAATAAGAAGTTTTAGGTGTTCAATAAAAAAGCTCCGCGTTTTAAAATCACATCATTACTAGAGTCGTCCATATTTCTTTAAAACTAGAAACAGTGCCATCTATTGACGATGTTGTCCACATTTCTTTAACACTTGAAACAGTGCCGATTTTATCATTTTATTTAGTTCTCATAGAGTCCGCTCCACTAACAGTGGCGCATGAGGGGCATGGGGTAGGCGGGAGCCGCGAGCCGAAGATGCCCGATTCCTAAAATCATCGGGTCTTGTCAAGCTCTTAATTGAGGTGCCTTACCACCAGCCTCTTAACTTGTCGTAAAGCAGCTTTTTCAAGAACCCACATCCAACCTCAAATAGGATATATTTCGTGTCTGAACCTCAGACAGCTAGTATTTGAGTGTGTTCCTACTCAAGAGGACTGAGATGGTCACTTTAAATGAAGTATCTCCAGCAACCATATCTATCTACCCAAACAAAACACAAGAGGTGTAGAACATGCTGGTTCATGGCAGGTTAAGAAAGTAATTGGAAATAAAATTTTATTCTTACATGTTGCATAATATGTCTCACGTTAATGTTTTTATACTGCCTTCTTCAGCCAGGTGTTGCAGGATCTACATACATGCTTACAGGCGGACACCAGAGTATCACCTCAGTCTAATCATAGAAAAAACTCTTTACTAACCTTATCCCACTTGGGTCTCGCCTTGACGACTTTATAGGGTTGTTCACCCAGCCTCACGACCTTGGCTTCTTTCAGCCAAGTGTCGCGGGACCTACACACATACACACACTCGCGGGCATACACGGGCTCGCCGCGGACGAAGCCTAGCGTAGCAGCGTCCGGGGGGTAGATAGCCTCGAACTTCAGCAGGTGCCGCTTTAAAGCGTACAGAGGATGGTTTTTGTACCTGAAATTTTAGAATTAAAAAAGTAATGTGGCTATACCAAAAATTTTGAAATTAAAAAATAATTGGGATTTCTATTGTATAAACTCGAAGTTTTGTGCCTATTGAAGAGTTATTCTTGCCAGGATGTTAGAAAACTGTGATAACCTCTTTTAGGGAAGCTGATTTTGCTACAGAAGTAAAGTATGAATACTAAATTTGTTTCTCAACTCCTTCTTTTCATACAAACAATAAACTTACTCTACTATGCTTTTCGGTAGAGGTGCATCTAGTTGCATTCGGTCCAAACATTCATCTTCCTCTCGATCGCGAGGTGTCCTGGGTCCCAGCCACGGCTGTATGGCTTCGCTCCACCAGGATGGTTCTACACGTTGCTTACGCGTCACTGTATTCCAATGTGGAACATATCTTCTTGTCAAATCTTTTAAGTAGTTGCTGTTGTCCCAGCCAACAACGTAATTGACTGGATGAGTAGCCCCACTCTGAAAATTTTAATTTTTAATGGTAGAGCACAAAATTAATTTTATAGTAGATCCACCAAGGTCTGCTTGGTAAATTTCAATGCAGCTATTCCTACACAGTGGTTTCTTGTTGTTCTGTGCCCTTAGCCCATATTAACTGACAGAACCTAATCTTGATACATGACTCAAGACTTATTGAGTATTCAAAGGTTACATTAAATACAAAATGTTATTATTCATAATTTAGCTTTTAATGATCCTGCGTATGCAAATAATATTCTATTTTCATATCATGATTACTGGTTTAACATTTTTAAGATTTAAAATTAAAACTTACATAAATTTCGTTGACACAGTGAACTCTGCCTTTTATAACATCGACTGCAATCCACTGCTCCAATTCCTCAACATAAATTTCACACCACACGTCTATTTTCTTACTGGGTGCCTCATCATCGGTGGAAAGTGCATGTAGGTCTATCTTGCGACTCATACCAGTTTTCTTGCTAGCTTTCTTACTAATACTGGGTTTTTGTTCTGTTTCTTCTGGTAAGTAATCACTGTCATCATCGGACGATTTTCGGCGTTTCACTGAAGCAAAATAAAAATATTTTATTTATGCATTTGTTTTATTTATAAATATTGTTAGTATAATGAAAATTTTTAATATGTTTTTTTATTGTTTATATAAATGATCTCACCTTTTTTATCTTCTTCTTTAGCTTCTTTAACCCTATTTTTAATAATGTTAACTAGTTCCTTAGTTACATCATTTTTAGGTTTAGCTTTTGGTTTTACCAAGTCTCTATGACTAACTCTTTTACTATCTTCATTTTGGAATTCATCCTGTTTTACTTTTCTTGACTGAGGAGTAACTTTTTTTGCTGCACTTACCACCTTTTCATTAGTTTTGTTATCCTCAAAATATTTACTTTTGTTTAACACAGGATCAGGTACACTTTTAGCTCTGAGCTTTTTTATATTTTGATCATTATTTTCATTGCTTTGTTTCTTCAATGGATTGGATGTATGTGAACGTTTTCGTGCCCTTGCATCTCTTTTGCTTTCAGATGGTTCTCCATTATCAAAATATTCACTTGATACTTTCGCAATAGTTTCGGAAATAATAATTTTAGATGGACTTTTTTGTTCTGTGTTTACTTTATGCTCTTCAAAAGGTTTCTCATCCTTTTTTGTGATGTTTCTTTTACGAAGGGATAGGTGTTTTACTGGTTTAGTATTTCTAATATTTTCAGCCTTGGGTTTGTCACAAATGTTGTCTTTATTTTTTGTACTAGGCGGTTTTCTTTCTTTGCCAAGAGGACTTTTTGCAGGTGTACTATCAATATTGTCATCCTTTGATTTACTGTCCCCAATGTTATCTTTGTTGTTTGTATTTGATTGTTTTCTTTCCCTACAAAGAAAAAGACTTTTTACAGGTGTTCTTCTAATATTTTCATCTTTTGATGAACTGTCACTAATATTGTCTTTGTTTTTTGTATAGTTTGATGATTTTGTTTCTCTATGCAGAGAAAGATTTTTTACAGGTGTTTTATTAGTATCATACGTTGATTTATTATCACTAATATTATCTTTATTTTTTGTATTTGATCTATTAAGCGAAAGTGATTTTTTCGTAACCCTTCGATGAACTAAATCGGTTTTGTCATCCAATTTCATATTTTCTTTACTCCCTGTTGCTTTATTGTTATTAATTGATGTAATCATCTTTGAATCAGATATACCTTTTTTTACACTTAAATTTCGTCTTGGTCGCTTTGGAGGAGATACATCATCAACATTATTGTTTTCGATTTTACTTTTTCCTTTCACCGGGGTTTTAACTTGTGAAGAAGAGCTATCATCATTTCCATCTATTTGCATAATATTATCAAAGTCACTGTCATTTGTTGAATCATAGTTTCCATCTAACTGTGGTATTTTATCACAAGAATCTTTTGCAACTTTTTTCTTAGATTCCTTTATTGGAGCTCCATCTTTTTGTTTCTTATTTTCATTTATTTTTGGTTTTGTAGATAGTGAACATAATTCGGTACTAGGTGGTTTAATGGGTAATGTTGTAAAGTTAAGCATAATTCTACACTGCAGTCCAACAGCTCTTAACATCGATATGAAAATATATACAACATATTTTTTTGATGTGACAGCTCTGTTTTTAATCTGCTCCAAAAGTAATTGTTTTAATGGGGGTGCTTTGGGCCTGAATTTACCTTCATTTTTATCAAACTTTATTGTTATTTTATCTTTAAACCAGGTAGTAATTTGTTCAACATATTTTATGTCAACTCTTTCACCAGGATAACATTCTTTGGAAGGCATTAATGGAAGAGCAGCTGCCATTACTTCTTGATCATTTAAAACTTGGCTCACATAGTTTCCATGACCCAGCCAACACAGGACATGTACTTTATGCATGTAAACTTGGTATTCTTTCTTAACTCTATTTATTTTCCTCTTCATCATCATTTCAACATCAAGTTTTTTAGTCTTTCTACACACTGCACCAGGGAAGTCTACTACAAGCTGCAGTCCTTGTTGTGGTACTGCTGTAGTCTCTGAAATGAAATTTAAAGAAATAAACATTTTAATAATTAAGTTTAGCATAAGGTCTCCAATAAGTAAAATTTCACAAACTGCTCTTTTTAAAAGAGGTGCAATATGATGCAATAGAAAAGCAAAAAATAAGTTTACTGTTTACTTTTTGTGAGTGAGTGAGTGAGTTGAGGTATTAAATAATTATGATTTTAATGTTAACTTTGTGTGGGGCATGCATAGTGTAGTGACAGACTTTGATCTACTTCAGGAACTTCCTCAAGGCACAAATTGATTAGCCAAAAAGACCCAGTATTGACACTGTTCTATAATAAATTATTTCCTTTCAAAAGTATTTTAGAATTTATAATAAGTATAAGACAAACACAATTTTATAATGATATTTGATTTGCTTTCATAGGTTGTCATAACTAATTGATACCAGGTCTACTGCCTAATGAACACAGAGGGAAATTGATCACAATATAATTTTAACTAAATAGCACCTGCAACCTCCTCCCAGTCTTCCATTTCAGAGTCACTTTTGTTCCTTGCTTTAGTGGGTTTTCTTTTTTTAATTTTTGTTGGTGATACAGGAGGTAAAACTTCTTCGCCAAGTGCTAAAAGATCATTTACATCAGATTCTCTAGTCTTTTCTTTCTTTGTGGTATAATTTTGAATAGATTGTTTTGTTTCTTCAAGTTTTGACTTGTGTTTTTCAAGTTCCTGGAATGTTTTCCTAGCAATTTCCTCGCTCTGTTCTAAATTATTAGACCAAACCTGAAATAGAAAATTGTAAATATTTGTAATACCAGAACTGAGAGTAATTTACATGCCATGCCACCCTGTTTTGGCAAAAGAAATACAGTCTCTGACTAGATAGATAGACAGTTGGAAACAATTTGTTTCAGATTTTATGAGGTGAGACCAGCGGTGGGACATTTAGGGTTCAAAGTATTATTTTGTTAAAACAGATATAATATATCTGTAACTTAAGGTACATTGTTCACTAACGTCTTGGTATTCCATGCTGCTTTCCAGTTCATTCTCTTCTGTGTCAACATTTGTGTGAGTAGTGATTCCAGGGACTAACTTTGAAGGTTTTATTGGTTCCTCATCATCACTACTATCTGAAATATAAATAAAATTATGTTAAATATCACCCGGCCAGGCTTAACTCTGCCAATTAATTTGATTAATATCCAAAGTTTTTTTGAGTCACAAACTCTCACCACCAAGTCTGTTGCAAAAATCCAAACTGTGTGTGGATGGTGCGTGCGTGGATATCCAAAACTATGAGGAATAGCGAAAAATGCTGAAAGGAGTCTGGGAACCGATTTTGATGAAAACTAAAACTGCATCATTGGATTTTTGAAAACTGAATGTGCCTAGCCAGAAATTGAACCTGTTTATTTTGAAAAAAAATAACATCCATTGTTTCTTAATAAGGAACAAATTCTGGAAAGTAATGACATATGGCCAACATAATGATGGAGCAAATTTTTAACAAAATATTTTTTTTCATACAAATCTTAACTGATTACTAAGCATTAAAAATGATGGCTATTGTTCCCAATTCATAGCTGGTATTATAGGTATTGATATGTTCTTTAATATTGTAGAACATACTTTTGTTCTATCATCAATAGTTTCCACAGCTCATGCGATGAAAGATGTTTTAGGGCACTTTTTTACACCTTGGGTTATGTTACTTAAGTTTTAGTAAGGATCCCTAATCTTTCTAGCAATAAATATAGCCTATGTTACTCAGGCTGAATGTAGCTTTCCAATGGTGAAAGAATTTTTGAAATCAGCACAGTAGTTTTGAGTTTATTCATTACAAACATACGCACACAAAAATAAAAAATTTTCCTCTTTATAATGTTAGTGTAAGATGTAGAAGTGTAGATTAAAAAAAGAAATAATTTGTATGTAAACAATCTTCATATCAGCTCTAATAACAAATCCTTTTTCAGTTTGTTTTATTATTCTTAAACGAATACATGACATGTTATATAATAAAAAAAACCAACCATGCCTGTTTTGACCCAGTGATGAGACTGGTCTCCTTTCAATAAAAGAAGGCTTTAGTTCACCACACTAGCCAATATTTGGTTTCTCAGACTTTACATGTCAATAGGAACAATATAGACATTCATGAATTCATCACGATTTTTCCTTTGCTGTTATATTTAAGCAAAACTCATTAAACTTACCGCTTTCAGACAAGTTAAGAAAAGAAGGCAATAATTTATCAGCATCAGTTAAATCCTTAACGGAGAATATGGGTTCGACCTTGGGTTCAGAATCAAATTTCTCTTTCTCTTTCTCTTTGTTGGAGTTTGTTTGCTGATTAACTTTAACATGCACAATTTTTTTGTGTCTTGGTTGTCGTATTGGTTTGAATCTTGATTTTTTGCTTGTTTTCTCGTCGTCCTCAGATGTATTGTGGACTTCAGGTTCTTCATCGTCTTCGGAACTGGAAGGTTGTGATATCACAGCATCTGAACCCGAATCGCTAAAATCGCCGGGATCAGCTTCACTGTCGTCTTCGTCCTTATAAACGGTTTTTATAACCTTTTTCCGCGTTGTAGGCATTATTAAATACTTAAAAATGTGTTCTATGTTTAGGTTCTTTTATAAGAGTAATTATTTATTATTAACTTAAAAAATATTGTGAAACAAAGAGAAAAACAGGTACCTATACCGTATAATTATTTAAACAAACACGTTATGCACCCGCCGCGCCGCGCGTTTATTATTCTATTATTATTATTGAATATTGATGACATAAAAAATAAACATGACGTCTTGATTAATAAAATATGACAAACTCATATTTGACACGACATATCACACTGTCATATGACACTGACACTGACAGTCTAACTGACAATGTACGTCAAATTACTGATCGAACTATCATAATAATAATAATTAGCTGACCCGGCGCAAAGGCAAACGTTGTTTTGTTGCGATATCTAAGCCTAGAGAAGCGAGTTTCCTGCGAAAAATCGTTACAGGTAAGGGCTCTTTAAAATATGGTGATTATTGCTGAAAAAAATTTTTTTTTTATTGTCCGCCAATAAAAATTTCATTTGTTATTTATAAACCATATATAATAATATAGTTATGTATGTCGCCACTTTAGCATCAGATATAAATTTTAAAGCCGCAGCCAGCGTGGTGGACTAAGGCCTACTTCCCTCTCATTGTGAGAGAAGACCCGACCCCAGTGGGTCATTCATGCGTTACTGACAACTGACAAGTGACAAAACTACTTTAGTCGACAATCGACAATAAATTAACTCGGCGTAGGTACTTCAATTCGTTGCTACATAAATACCATACCTAATTACCTATATCTACACCAGCGCCATCTAATTCGTTTACAATTGCTAATAAATTGCTATATTCATACCGTACCTTTGTCTACACCTGCGCCATTCTGGAAGGTTTTGGAACTATGGACACTTTTTTCAATTTCTATCCTTCATGGTGCTAAATTATTGTTTTATTATTTAGGTAAGGTTTCGATCGAGTCTAACGTACCCCCTGGACGAAATTATTAATATAAGACCATTTTGTAAGATCGATCTGAGAAATTCAGAATTATTTAGATTTTGAATAAATCAGGATGTGGAGCATAGTGATTTTGTATGGAATTACGGCCGTTCTTAATTAAGATTCTTAATTCCGGATTAAATAGTGAATTAGGTACTTTAAATAATTTAGCCATAGAAAACTATAGACTTTGATAACACCTCAATTTGGACTATTGTTGATTTAATTTACTTTGAATTGAATTGAATTGATTTGTTGATTTATTTTCCTTCGAAAATTGGTTGTAATAATTAAAAATACGTGATTTCTGAAACGTTTTCACTTGGTTTTATTTATGACAAAATTAATGAAAAATAAGTCTGTACATTTTGAGGCAAAATTTAGGTAGGTTGCCATAGAGATAGGTCAATAAAATTTACAGAGTAAATTGCTGATGAAACAAAGAAGTTTCTAAAATACTTTTGTTTAAAAGATGGTATGTTACTTTTTTTAAAAAACACTCTTTTAGACCAGGTATTGGTATTTTTTCTTTTATTTCCTTTTATGCCATGTTTTTTTATTTTAATGTGTATGGGTTGCGAAGTTAATTATCTTTGTATTGAAGAGGCATTGCTATTAGCTAAATAGCAAAAAAATCTAAACTTTATCTCAATTATTCATTTCAATATGCTAAGAACTGTCTTGCAACTGTTAAATAAGAGAAAAATCATTAATTTTTTTAAATAAAGTGAGCATCGCATAAAGCGGTATCTAATTTAAGATGAATGCTAGGTATTTTGATGTTGTGTGATAAATAAAAATGTTTATAGAACAAATTTAAGAACAATGTTTATAGAATAAAATACAAACAAACAAATGAATTTTAAATAAATCTCAAAACAAATTATATACAACTAATAATATTAGTTTATAATGAAACTAATATTATTAGTCATTTAAAAACTTTTTAACCGTTTGAATTCATATCATGTGTATTTTTAACTGCATTTATCCAATTTTTCATGAATTTTTCGTTTAGCTTTTAGTCAGGCCATGTTAGTACTATCAGTGGAAAAATACGAGAATTTACACTATCATATTTATATATTTTATTCTTGGGAGGGAAATGACTGACCCAATCTTCACGAATTTTACCTAATAAAGCACCATTCTGGGATAACCAGCTTTCAAATTAAAAAAACACATCAAATCGTTCAATCCGTTTCGTCTCTAGGTGCGGACAGACAGACACGTAAAACTTCTATCACCTTTTTTTCTCGCATAATAGTAAAAAAAAATATTTGTTTGTACCTGTGAAATGAACTTTTACCTAATTATTGAAGGTTCATTTAGTGAAAGGTATAATTCGTCGTATAATTTACGATAATGGAAGGTTTCGCGTTTGTTTAAGTATAGCGAACGGTCTGAATCAATTCCGCTAAGTGTTTTCAACAGAGCTTTATTGCCTGTATAGCGACTGTTGAGTGGATGAGCGCACGTCGCGTCGCTTTTCTCGAGCTTGTCTATTGATACCCCCTGTAGAAAAGCTATTAAAGAAGATTTATAAGATAAATTTTGTAGAGGTTGACACGCGCAATACATAAGAAATTTTAAAAAGTCGACTTTTCGATTCGATTATCCAGAAACCTTTTGCTGCGGTTGGTAGGCTTAAACTGAACGAACAAAATCGATGAAACACTAATCAACACTATAAGTATCGGCGTTCATTAGAATGTACCGAGTCTAGATAACAACAGCGCACATAGCGGGCGGACAGACCGGAACGTCGCGTTCTAAAGACTGAGAGGTTGCAAACACGTAAAAGTTTATTGGATTGGTTAGGGAAAGGAGTTTATTATAATGATTTAAGTGATGTAGACTATAAAAACCGTTTATCCGTTTCAGGTTTTATGATATTATACAATTGATTAAATTATTAATCAAAATTCGAAAATAAATATAAAATCGTTGTTCATCTTTAAGTAAATCCTGAAAAATACTACTAAATTCGCCTTGTTCTTCTCGTGTTTTGTTAATTGGGTGCATCCAATACTTCCTTTTCTTTTAAGAAGCTGCTAAGCTCCACAAGAGTAATAATTCGTCATCGGATGATGAACTTGCTAGTGACATGTTGCAACAATGTGCAAAGACCCAAACGAAACTAGAACGCGAGAATTTGAACGCCGCTTGTGTGCGTTCAAAGAACTACCGTCACTAGAACGCAGAACTCTGACCGCTCTCTGTGTGCGCGCGGACTGTGATCACTGCAGCCCATGGCCAAAACCCAAACTGAAATGGAGAAGAAATACTATCTGATAGGCGGTTGCTTTGCTATTGCTATCATAATAACCAAGATAAATGCCTCAGATAAAGTATCTCCGGCAACCATACTTCCGCAGCCGAAACACAAAACAATACATGAAGAACATGCTGCTTTACGACGGGTTAAGAGGCCGGTAGCCGATTCCTCAAACTCAAGGCACTTTTTATCGCTCATCAAAAAAGGTTTCTGAGTTCTTAGTGTGTGAGTAGCCTGATCTTGTCCGTCCAAAATGTCCGGCATCGATATTTGATAATAATAATTATAATATGTACCTATGTATTATTATTATTATATATATTACATATGTCATATGTACCCCATCACAACATTAAATTGTGTCAAAAAGGCCTCTACGTGTTGGACCTGTGTCCCCACGCAAGCTTACTGCCCAGGTCCAATTTTCTTGGACCTGTGAATGTGCAGACACTACAAATTACAATATAATTAATTATAGTGTAATCCTTGCGATCTTCCCGAACCAGAATATAATGTATGCTTCTGTCAATTGAATTATGCGTTTAATTACAGTTATTAATTATCAACAGCTAATGTATGTGATCTCGTAATAAGGGAATTTGTCGCGTGAATAGAAAGTCTACGCCGTTGATCCTTGAGTAGCTTTTTCAAGGACACTCTATTTATCATAAAACATAAACTTACATAAATAACTCCAATTGTTTGCTGCCTTATTGTTAACTTTAATTACATTTTGAATTAATTTTGTAATTAAAACGGAAGCTAGAGCGCGGCGCGTGAAGTTTAAGTGGCTGGAAACGGATCGACCCGGCAGGGGTGGGAGGCGCGGGGCTTTTAGATGCAATCTCTGAGTGGATTAATTAATTCTGAGGTGCCAGTTATCTTCTGTTATCATTTAATAAAGTTGTGTAAGTATAGTGAATTTCATCTTTACGCAGGACGTTGATCTATGAAACCTCAAACTGCAGCGCTAACGTCGATGGCGGGGTTAATTCTCGGAATCTGTTATGGTATTGATACATCGTTAAATGTTTCGTGAGGTGTGCAAGCATCATAGTCCGGCAGCCACCGACTGTTTTTTTAGTGATTCATAACAGGCTGAATCTTCGTGAGTTCGTTCGGTTCAACGAGACGCCCAAGCTTTTCCTATTTCCAAAATTCTCAAAGAGGTAGGTAATGAACTGCGCAGATGTAAAACATGTCGATTTGGTAGGTTGTAAATATTGCCTGACTAACAGTAAATTATTTATTGAAATTTTAAGATAATTTATCTACGAGTATAATAATTATAAAAGTAGGTTGATTGACTGAGGAATCAACACACAGGCCAAACCCTTGGGGCTAGAAATTTGAAATTTTGCACACGTATTGCTTTTATGACGTAGGCATCCAATAAGGAAGGATTTTTCGAAATTCAAACCCCAAGGGGGTGAAATGGGGGATGGAAGATTGTATGAAACTTTTTGTTCCTTCGACATATATGCAAGAAATTTTGTATGAATAGAGTTTGAAAGAAATGATGACATACGTGTTTTAGCGTTTTTCAAAATTTAACCCCTAAGAAGTTAAAATAGGGTATGAAAGTTTTATATAAACGTAGTCACACAGGCCAGACTCTTAGATTTAGAAACTTGAAATTTCGCACATGTATTGCTTTTATAGCGTAGGTATCCACTAAGGAAGGACTTTTCAAAATTCAACCCCCAAGGGGACGAAATAGGGGATGAAAGTTTGTATGAAACTTTTTATTCTTTGAACATATTTTTCTCAAAATTTTGTATGAATAGAGTATGGCAAAAATGATGAGAGATGTGTTTCAGCGTTTTACAAACATCATTCTCTTAGAGGGTAAAATAGGGGACGAAAGTTTTATATTAACGCAGTCACACAGGCCAAACCCTTAGTGCTAGAAACTTGAAATTTCGCACACGTTTTCTCCTTATGACGTAGGCATCCACTAAGGAAGGATTTTTCAAAATTCAACCCCCAAGAGGATAAAAGTTTGTAAGAAACTTTTTATTGTTTGAAAATATTTGCAAGATTTTTTTTATGAATAGAGTATGGCAAAAATGATGAGAGACGTGTTTCAGCGTTTTAGAAACATCAAGCTCTAAGAGGGTAAAATAGGGGATGAAAGTTTTATAAAAAATCAGTCACACAGGCCAAACCCTTAAGGATAGAAACTTGAAATTTCGCTGACGTATTCTTCATATAACGTAGGCATCCACTGAGGATTTTTCAAAATTCAACCCCCAAGGGCGTGGAATGGGGGCTAGAAGTTTATATGAAATTTTGTATGAATTTAGTTTGATAAAAATAATGAGTTATGTATCTCAGCGTTTTCCAAAATGCAACCTCTAAGAGGGTAAAATAGGGGTTCACGGTTTTATATAAACGCAGTCGCACAGTACAAACCCTAAGGGCTAGAAATGTCAAATTTCACAAACATATTCCTCTTATGACGTAGACTTCTACTAAGAAATGATTTTTTAAATTCGAACCCCAAGGGGGTAAAATGCGAGGGTGTATGAAATTTCTTATTTCTTGGACATATTTGCATCAAATTTCCTATGAATTAAGTATAACAAAATTCTGAATTTTGAAAAAAAAAAACGATTAAGATAAAGAGTGGGAAGGGGAAGGATTACTAAGTGTTAAATTAAAATATTGGAATTGAGTGCCAGTTTTTAATGGTAGCTAACGTGTTTAAGTTGTGTGAAATTTTGCTACAGTTTGAATAATAACTCCGCCCGGTCCTGGGCCCTCTGAATCCAATGGTTTCCCGCTGTCTTCTTCAGGTCATCAGTCCACCTTGTCGGAGGGCGGCCTGTGCTCCTTTTGCCTAAACGTGGCGGTCATTCGAGGACCTTTTTTCCTCATCGGTTGTCAGTCTTGCGAACGATGTGGCCAATCCATTGCCACTTAAATTTGCAAACTTTGAGAGCTATGTCGGTCACCTTCGTTCTTCTACGGATTTCATCATTTCTGATTCTCTCTCGTAGAGAAATACCAAGCATAGTTCTCTCCATTGCCCTCTGGGCGACTCTGAGCTTGTGGATTAGGCTCACAGTAAAGGACCACGTCTCGGCACCGCAGGTCATCACTGGCAACACACATTGCTCGAAAACTTTCGACTTCAGGTACTGAGGTATATCGGACGTCAAGACGTGTCGTAGATTCCCGAAACGCAAGACAATATTTACACCCTACCAAATCGACATGTTTTACATCTGCGCAATTCATTATCTACCTCTTTGAGAATTTGGAAATAGGAAAAACTTGGGCGTCTCGACGAACCGAACGAACTCACGAAGATTCAGCCTGTTATTAATCACTGAAAAAAACAGTCGGTGGCTGCCGGACCATCACCTGGTGTGATGAAAATAACAAATTCAGAACGCTTTTCAAAACAACACTCTGCCAGTGCTACATTATGCATGAAGCACTCCATTTGCTGATCCGCTCAGGAGTCCTGCTCGCGGTTCGTTAAGCGCTTACATTACCTACAAACATCTATTGATTTTGAGAGATTGATGTGATTTCGAAGAATATTTGCTTTATTAGTTTTTGTTTATATGGATTTTTTAAAATTACATTCAGTAGCATCCAGAAAAAGTGTCATTTCGACAATGAAGTGACATGAACTCCTAACTGACATTTTGGCGATTTTTTTAGGTAGATAGACTTTAAATTCCTAATTGTTTGCGTGAGCTGGCTTCGTTTCCGTACAATTTAAATGTTTTGGTAGATAAAAGTCCATGGCACTTCATCGTCGATATATAGTTGATATTTACGTGTGAATTTGACTAATAAGAATGTATAAAAATTAAACAATTAATATTGAACACTTAAGCTTATTGCTAAATTTAATTGTCCTTTTATTTTACACAGCTTGTATTTTCACTGATTTTAATTTTTCAATTAGATACGAGCACATTATTTTAACGATATCAAACCCATGTCCTCTTAAATAGAGGGAACACTGGAGTTAGAAGTGCAACATTAATGCACTGTCGGGTAACGCCTTGAGTGCATTTACTTTATGGATCGTAGGCGAAATGTTTACACCATTGGCGAGTTTTATAAAAAAACTAAAGGAAAACGAATTCAGATTCTACTTTGGAAGGATTATCGCGAGTGACTGGGGACGCGTTAACTTACACAAATAAAAAGTAACTTCGTCTACTCAAATAAAAAAACTTATGCGACACCTCTACGATGTTAGGAAGAGTGGGATACATTACCGGAGTGGAAAAGTTAAAAAGCTTAAATGTATCTCCGACGCGGCTAAAAGTCTGACAAAAGTTCGACTTCCATTTTAAAAAGCTCCATTACAAAACATCGAGATTCGCTTCCGCCACTCTGCCGCCATCAGGCCATTTGTGTGTTGGTATAGGAAGGAATTAAAACTTTTTTGATTCATTAACTTTGTTGAAACTATGATTAACTTTGAGTATCAGTGAACCATAGTATGTCATGTAGCAAAGACTTTTATATAACCCGATGATTGACAGAAAGTCCCAATAAAAAGCAAGTCACTCGTAGAATTTTATCGTTATTTTTGCTTTGTAAAATGTCCATACAGCGATAAAATGTTTTAGGCACAAAAGCCAACGACTTCATAATTTTTAGCAGCAATAGCAATTTATAGCAATTTAGCAGAATGCAAAGCTTTAGCTTGGTTCCTAAAGGTGAAGCGATACTCGATGCATTTGCTTATTTTACTATCGGCAACACACAGATGGTTTCGCTTATATTATATTCATGTGTAGGTATACTACGTTTAATCAGCATTGGTTCTTATACTTTTTAAATTATTAACTAATATACGATGACAATGCCTGCAGTGCTATGGTATCATGCAGAAGATTGTGACGTCCTGAGCCTGGTCTGGCGTCTGGGCCAAATTGGTTCCCATTCATCAAACTTACAATAATAAATTTATATATATATTATTATGTATATGATTATTAAAAATAATGTAAACAATTTATAGTTTGAAACTTGTTTTAGGAAAAAAATACTATGATCTTTAATTAAGATAGCAGCAGAAATTTACATTAATTCAGCTAGGAAATAATCTGAAGCCTATATTTATGTGCGATATACAACTAAACACACGCGTATGCCGAAACAATCATTTTCGTAATTTAATTTATTCAATTATACATAATATAATGAATAAAAGACTTTTTATTCACTGCTGGGTACAAGTTCTGCATACTTAATGAAAGTCATATATGTATATCTCACATACCTCCACAAAAGACGGTGAAGATACACCAAAGATACTGAAGACAAAATTTTCCGTTCTCGCGGTAGAGCTATCAAATTGTTTAATTATGAATCACTAGTACTTTTACCTGTTACAACATCAAAGTCATATTGAAAGGAAATCCTAGAAAATTTTCACCCTTTTACAGTATAATTGATAAAAATTAAAAAGCAATTTAAGTTCTAAAAGGATAAATTTCTGAATTTAGCGCGAGTATCAAGCCTCTGAGTCGCAGTACAGTAAATCCACGCGGGCACCTCCACACGGAGCGAAGTAAGTTGAATTTGAGAAGAGTTGTAAAGCTTTGGCTTCGAGATAGTGCTTTTAGGCCCTAACCCCGGGGGTGATGCAGTGGGTCCGTGGAGCTTCTTAAAATGTTTTCACTTAGGTATGTAGATCAGATATGTATGGGAATACATTACCCTGCCTTCGGGTTACTTGAGCCGCGTACACTTACTTTTAACACAAAATTGAAGTGACGTAAAGCTTTCACTCAGCTCTTCGGCGTATGTTAACTTAAATTACATTTTATCTGAAATCTGAAACATTTTGAAACATCTTTTGTGTAGGTACGTTGCTGTAGTGATACCTATGGGTATTACTTATCTAATGTAACCGAAGAACATGATATGTCTTCTTTTGTAACGGGTTGATTTCAATATTGCAATAACGTTACTTTTGCTTTGGGAATTTCAGACTGATAAATGAGATAATGTGTATATCTGAATAAATGTACGTATTTTATATTAAATACTGTCTAAAATCATATTTCCTACATTACAAAAACTTTAAAATAATTATTTACATTTTTTGAATACTCTTATTTTATCTAGGCATTATTTATTAAAGTTAATTCACAAACCCTTGATATTATCAAAATAAAAGTATAAATGTATTTACTTAAATTAACGCAAGTACCTATTCTGGGTCATTTAGCAACTTTGTTGTCCAGGGAACAGTTAATAAAAAGTTTATGTCGCCGTTTACGATAGCTTTAACTGACATAGTAAGAACCGCAGGGTGAGTTTAAATTAAATTACAAAATTTTCACATCTCTACATTCTACAATTATGAATATCGATTGTTTATTCGCTTAGCACTATCTTAGATATGATATAAATATTTTTGGTCCGACAACGATGTGACCCTAACAACGAACGAAACACACGGCATGAAGAATATACTGCTACATGACGGGTTTTGGGGTGAGCTCTTATGGTTATACCTCCTTAAACTTGGATAACTTTATTAAATCTCCAGCAAACACCAGCTGCACTAAATACAACTCTATCTACAAAAGTACAATGGTAGCTTCTTGCATTCATAACACCAATCACTTATCTTAATTACTGGCGTTAATTACGGTCGATCTCGCCGGTTCAAATTACGTACTCTAAAACGCATTAGCCCCTGACAGCTGGAGATTATCCGTCTAAGCGTCGACAGGACCGCTCGCCGCGGGACCATTGCTCTAATGAAATTTAATGAGCCTTAATCGTCGACGACTTAATGAACGAAATGTAGATAAGTGTTCACTCATCGACTAAGTGCCAAAAAGAAAAGGTGCACTTGCCAAAGCATCCACTCAATGAAATGTAATTATAATAAGAACAAAAGCCAATCGGACCGTTAAAATAAAATAAAAATGTGGGTTCTAATGATTGCCAGTAACCCATTAATGACCCACTACAGGGTCGGGTCTCCTTCTCGTAATGAGAGGGATGTAGGCCTTAGCCCACCACGCTGGCCTACTGCGGGTTGGTGGACTTCACATACCTTTGAGAACATTTTTTTCGTGAACTCTGAGGCATGCAGGTTTCCTCACGATGTTTTCCTTCACCGTAACAGCAGTAATGTTTAATTTTATATTTTATTAAGCGCACATATGTATAACTTTTTTACTTTTTGGTGCGTGCCACTGGGATATCACCGCTATATTCAGCCGTATTGTAATGTTTACGGCCAAGCAACTAATGCAAATAGTATTTAAGTTAAATTTAAAGACACAGCACTAAACAAACGTCGGAAAAGTAAGATACGGGTCGTCTCACAGGCTGCATGGAGTATTAAGGTCTCTTTCAAGGGATACTGCCAGTCTGTTACTATTCCTGCTTACTAGTCTTAACAGCTTTGATAGGTCATCATGAATAAGTATATTATGAGTAAGTATATGAATATTTTCCTATCCTATCACGTTGAGAGATTTTACATGTGTTTTTATATGTGTTTTAGGAGCTACGTTCTTGTTTAAAAGGGCTTCAGAATCGCAAAAAGACGCAGTCATATGTGCTTTTTCATTATGTAGGGTAATAGTGGCTCCTATAAAACTCAGTGAGAACAGTTTAAACCCGAGGGCGGGTACCTTAATATGAATGGTTGTACGCGTTTCTCAGAGTAATTAACTTTATTTTTATTTACAATAAGCATCACATAGGTACGCTTATCTTTTCATATTTCTCACCGCAGCCCAAGCCTCGAGCTAAGGAATTGTGTAAGTAGATAGTCGGGTACCTAGTATGTGTTTATGAATGACAATAGCGTGTAGTGGGTTTCTTGTTAACTGATTAGAGGCAGGCTGAGTGGTGTCATCTCGGAACGTTCCAATTACTGGGAATGGAGCAGGGCGGGGGCGGGGGTGTGCAGGGGTGCGAATGATCCATTTCGAAAACTAATTTAGAGTTGGCAACTAAACAAAGAGCACTCCTCGCAGATAATAATTAACGCTTGTGGTAAAGTTCCACTAAGTCCGTACCGGTTAGACCTCGCTGCGCCAGTGACGAAGTTAATTAAAATGTTTTTTCCGGTATGTGAATATAAAATAGTTTTAAAATTGGAAACACTGCATAATCATTTTATAAGTTCTCAGATCAGCATGTTTTGCACGTATTAGTAAAGTACTGTGTGATTGTTAAATGGTTATGAAATGAATGTATCTATGCATTTAGGCGCTGAAAGATAATTTTATATTCAAACGTTGAATATCCGGAAACAACTTTTTAAAATCTTATTAGGTACTTAACAACGCAGAATCAGAATTAAGTAATTATTTTACGAAAGTCCGTTCTTTGGTTTTTGACGTTATGCGCTGTTTGGTCCACTTACGTGACTTGTCGATTTAATGCTAAATTATTTAATTAGCATTTTAGAAAGAAAGAACATTAGTGTGCAATTAAAAATACCGGCGACATGAGTGTTAAAATTGCATCACCAAGTTGTAAATTAATCTTACGCTCTTAATGGTAACTAAGGTTATGTGGCTTAGTAATCAAGCAATTCAATATCCGTCGAAATCATCAATAGGGTAGTTGGGTTTAATCAATAGAGTGAGTTGAGGGTAAAATCATGTTATGGTCCGTAAGCCAGCGACAGGTTTTCTTAACCAGTTTCCTCCCGGCCAATAATTTGTAGAATGCTGAAGAGAGTGCAACTAAGAAGTCTGGTGATCGTTAGCTGTGGCTGGCACCATGGGTGGGTTGAACACCAGCAGCCGACGCCTCTGATGTACATAAGTACATCGGATGCGATGGCTGCTGCTGTAAAATGTTTTTAATTATTTTCTAATGAATTTTTTTTAATTATAGTTTTCCCAATATATTACCAAAAAAAAATCGTCAGCTGAATATCAAGTTGTGGATTATGTCGGCTTGCTATACAAATATGACAAAAAAACGTCAGTTGGCTATTTACTAAAATATTTCTTTTTCTACATACTTTGTAGGCGATGCTGATTGCTTCTTAGCTTTACTGTCTTCTTCTCCGAGTTATCGGCCGGGAGGAAAGATTGACGAAATTTGCGCCTGGCTCACGGACCATTATGTTAAAGTGAATGTCTCTGTCTTCGAGTGTTTGCTGCGCGGCCCTTGTCCAGATAAAAGCTTCTCCATTGCACGAAAAAGCACTCAAACCAAATATTGATTTGTTACTCCGCCGCTCCTAAAATGGAAGACATAGGTATGTCATAGATTCCATTTAGAATTTAAGTGTATGGAAGTCGCCATATTGTTGCGTTTGATACAAATTTGAAATATCTATATAGTATAGGTATTTTCTATGAGTTTTTAAGCAATCTGTTTATATTTAGAAGACACTTACTTAAGTAAGGTAATAATAGTCTGGTCTTTGATTTGAGTATTACATAACAAAACTCATCTAATACAAGAACAATAAGAATTTATTTTATGACGATTATAAGAACGCTCTATGGAAGAAAATACCTATAAGTCTACACTCTCGCGTAAATATAGTAGCGTCACACTCGCACAGTAGCGATGACCGCTATCTTAATAGACTACAAGCCCATGGAAAAAATTTACCTGTGAAATTAACCAACGTGAATAACGCTTAGAAGGCTGTTACTATATCAGAAAATAGGTCTAGGTCTAGGCCTATAGCTCTATAGGACATTAGGACCCTTATCTCTGATATCATGGTACCAGGTGTACCGCTCAGAAATGACGGCAGAGTTATTTTTTGATATAGTAACAGCCTTCTAAGCGTTATTCACGTTGGTTCATTTCACAGGTAAATTTTTTGCATGGGCTTGTAGTCTATAAGGGATTATAAACTTTTTACCTAGAACCGACCACAGCACGACCGATGTTATTAATTTTTAAATTGAAATTGAAATAACGTTATAGGCACACTGCCATATTTGAAAAGTGTCGCGAATTTTTAAACTCCGTAAACGTATCTGTCGAGTAAAATGCGATAATATCACATGAGAAAATAGCAGCGCCTCTAGGAGAGATAAAAAATAAAATAAACTAAAATTTTGAGCACAAAACTTGTTATACTCATACGGCTTCAACCGCTTAATTTTGTCATTTTTAACCCCCGACGCAAAAGAAGGGGTGTTATAAGTTTGACGTGTCTGTCTGTCTGTCTGTGATTCGGTCGTGGCACCGTAGCTCGCAAACGGATGAAGCGATTTCAATTTAGTTTTTTTTTGTATAAAAGGTGAGTTACGGGCGAGTGTTCTTAGACATGTTTGATGAAAATCGGTTGAGTTGTTTTAAAGTTGTGGGGGGTGAAAGTGGGGAAGAATAACCGAATGTCTGCAAATATAATCGAGTGGGGTCTCAAATGAAAGCGCATCACTTGCACACTTTAATTTAATATTATTCATCTTATTATTTTAAAATTTCTGAAAACTCGCACTTGTACCAAGATGTTTGCGACAACTGACAGTAGGCAAAAAGATCATTATACGAATTTTTTTCAGCATCGCGTCCGCGGTTTAACAAGCTTTTTTCGTTAATTAGGTATTTCGCTAATGATTTGCGGTCTACACATAACACGGTAAGAATTTTCTTATTACTGGAGTTAAGGGATTTCTTTATTAATCCTATGGAGCACTAATTGCAGGGTAGGTAACATTCATTTAGTCGTGAAGCCCCCGCTGGCCGGCCAGAGTCGTATTCAGGAGCATTAAAAATACGACTAGTACGTTAAATTTTGCTTGTAGAGTTCAACTATATACCTAGGCATCTATCACCGCCCAGAGATTGCGATAATTGGGATGATTGGAATAAACTTTAAAACGCGACTCCTCCATTGCTATCATCGTCATTTTAATGCGCAAAAAACAAGAAAAATCTTACTGTATTTCGTTTGGAGACGATATCGTGTTATAACAGTAGAAGCAAAGAATTATAGAAAAGTATCTCAGTTTCAAAACGTTTGGATTAAAATTGCACTTGCTTCAGACACACCATACCAGACGACATGAACTGTAAGTACCTACTTATTGTTTAATTTAAACATTATAAATAGAGAACCTACTTACAAACAAACACATAATTACTTTTCTTCACGCTTGAATGCAGCTCTGGCTGGCAATTACAGGCACCTATTACTTATTAACTTTCAGCCGCCCTTAATGGTTTCCGTATTACAGTTTAAGGTTAATGTAGTACTGTAAATGTGAACAGTTTCAAGTCTATTTGAAATCAAACCACTCGCATGTAGTTCAGTTATATTCTAAGAAGTTATTAATTGGTTATTTAAACTTATATGCTTGACATTGATATTTTTTTATCTTTTAGGTAAGAATGTGAAGCCTCTAATTTTAAATGAATTTTAAATCTAGGAAACTCGCAATAGGTCAGCATGGTGGAATAAAGTCTAAATTCTTATTGTGAGATACTTAACTCTGAAATCGGGCTACTGATGGTAGGTATAAACAAAAATAACTACTGGTATAAAAATTTAAATGTTATCTAAAAAATGCGACAGGCGGCAGTTGTTAACGATGGGTGCCAATGGTTGCAACTCGTTAGCGAATAATTTTCCACAAGTTCAAGTTCACCAATTCGCAATATCTAATGCTTAAACAATTTTTATTTGTGAGGGAAGACTCGACCCTGAAATGGGCACTACTGAGTTTCAGATATAAAAATGTAATCTTATCCAAAAAAATAATGCTATATAGATAGGGGGCGATTGTTATGACAGGCACCGTTTCCCTCATAACGGAGGGTGACAACTTCTGTGTTTGCAACTCGTTAGTAAATTATTCTCCGAAGCATGTGAGTTCATTCGCAATAATGCCTAATTCATTTTATTGTGCGTAAAGACTCGAACCTCAAAACAAGAATTTACATTTATGGGCACTAATGAGTTTAAGATATAAGAATTTACTTGTTATCTACAAAAAAATCTATAAGGGGCGGTTGTTATGGCGGGGAACGTTTCTCTAATAGCGATGGTTGCCACTTCTAAGTTTGCAACTCGTTAGCGAGTAACGAAGATGCGACCTGTTTGTCAACTTTAGTCGTCCCTGGCCGTAGCTCTGATTGATATTACTTTTTAATAATTAGTTGTTCTAATTTCGAAATGGATTTTTATTGTGGACACTTAATAGCAGACGACCACATTCAGTCTTAAAAATAAATAATTTTTGGTTTTACATTAAACTTTTTCATTTTTAATTTTAACCCTCAATTTTCGAGAAATTTAAAAATAACTTTTTACACAGGAAATAAAAATTGCAAAAATATATAAAGGTATGTAGTGTTGTATCAGCGAGTGATTGTTATAGCGAGGAGCGTTCCCTAACAACGATGATTGCAGCTCCAAACTTTGCAACTCGTTAGGACGTAACGATGGAGCTGCTATTTGTCAACTTTTATCATAGCCAGCCATTGCTTTGATTTACTTGTCGGTTTTTACTAACTCTCCTTTTCACATTTAAATCCAATAATTTATTCATTTATAATGCACTGGGTATGGAACCCTATAAACGAAATCAGTTGTAATGAAAGTAACATTTTGTAAATTGCGAATTACTACTGTAATTCGGTAGAACTACGAGTATTGTCATTCGCAATAAAATAGAGCATATTATATTATTGGTAAAGGTAGTAACCTATACCAATAAAACTTATGTATTTTCGTCAGTTAATGTGACACATACAACATAAATGGATGGTGAGGAGTGTCCCCTAATAAGGATGGTTGCAACTTCTTAGCTCGTAACGATATGGTGCTGTGACCTGTTAACTGTTTGTGTTAACTTTACTCTTCGCTGACTGTTACCTTGATTAAAATTGCAGGCTTAGGTAAACTGATTTTACCGGTTTTAAATCTTTTAATACAATTCAAAATGTACTGTTATTTATGTGTCATAGCTGCCTCCTGAGACTGACACAAATATAATTCGCTACTAGTACCTATGGCAAGTAAGAAAACTGGGTTTTTATATCCAAGATAAGCTTGCCTACTTTAAAATTACAAACAAAGTCAATTCATATGCCACCCAATACATAATAGTGGAAATAATGGAATATAAAACAACAATAGTATCGTAGAATTCTGAAGCCAGTTGCACAGCGCAGTCGTAAGTGGCTACAATAAAGCTCTCGCTACATTAAGCTTCCGCTATTGCGCCGTTAGCGAGATAACGAGACCCAGTGCCCGCGCCACACATAATTTATACCGTCCGAGCTCGTTAAAAACTTATAAAGACGCACATTGTTAGTGAGGCCAATATTCGCGGTTTTCCGACGATATACGACCGGTATAACGACTCCTTGCTCCGTTCATGTGAAACACCGCGCAAACGATTCTAATAGCTATGAAAATAAAACCGTTGGAAGTCCCATCGATATGCCACTTATTTTACTTAGATTATCTCACAATTTCTTGTTCTCAAATAACAAGCACGTTTTCGTCTTGGACGCTATAAATAGAGCGATCGATGTGTCTCATCAATCGGATGTTATTTTTGCAATAGAGGCTTGAAAACACTAGTTTTAGACACTGTCTCCGAAGCGACCTTGAGATCGGCTTTCATAATTTAGGAACTAGGTTAGGTTTAGGACTAGTCGGCCTAAACTAAAACAAACATAAGTTGAGGTGTTTTCTACTAAATGAGTAGTGACAATGCTACTCAAGAATCATTTTGCACGACATTTAATAATACATTAATACTTTATATTTAAAAATTTTAACTGAAATCCTTTTACCATAAACTTATTTATCACTTGGTATTTTTAAACTGATCAATAATCGCAGTTATACATTAACCGAAAAAATCTGATATTTGAGGAAATTGTTCGTCTTATAGAAATAAATTATCGGAGTTCGGATAGGTATATCATACTCGTAAGTCATATTACATTATTCGTAAAGTCATATACAATCACGTTCATTGAAATTAGTAGAACCTACTGTGGCGTCACATGAAAGCATGCATTCTTTTACTCCCTTATAAGGTTGCATTTGTTCACACAACATAGGGCATAGGCCATTATTTTAAATTTTGAAATATAAATGTCAGCTCAACTTAATTTTTTTTGTGCAAAATACCGATAAACCTCATTTAAAAATGGCAAGTAATGGCTCTATTAAATTAATATGTAGGTATTAAATAGATTTCTGCATTACAGTAAGTGAAAAATCTATGAATGTGGTTATTGGTTTTTACAGAACAGGCGCATAAAGAACGGGTAATGGAAATTCCATGTGCTGATCCAATCTGCCGCGAAGCTTTTAGGCCGACTAGCTGAGTGTTTCGTTTTACACTTAGTTTATATGCGAGCAATTACTGCCTGTACACGAAATGCAACGCCCCCGTTTCGTTGTTTTAGTTTTCCTTTTAGTTAATACTCTTCCTCATAATAAATTGAATGTTAGGGCACTAACTGACGTTGCTTTTTATTTTTGGACTTAATCAATATTGAAGGTTTGTTACTTTTTATGGTTTTGTAAGAATAAAATAAGGAACTAAATGAGTATAAACAAATCTGTAAGTTATTATCATGTATCATCTGAAAACATTTGTTTTAATTTAATGAAAGTACCTACATATTTTGAAAGATTTGAGTACGTGTGAGTGCGTACATCGTGACCATTTCAACAATATAATTCGCCAGATTGTTAATCAAATGAGATGATCATGTCACCTCTACGTTGCTACGACATGATGTTCGGCAAAGGTGCGGGCGGTGTCGCGGCCACCGGTGTGGGTAGTGTGGATCGGATTCGGCTGAACACAAATCAACACTGATTCTCCATTTGTTAGACACGGGAATGTAATTATGGCCGGAACACTTGGCCGAGTGGGGGCTGCACTGCATAGGCGCACTAGTTCAGATTAAGTGACAAACTTTGAGTAATGATTACCTAACCATAAATATAATACCATACCTACACAAAAACTCTTTTAATTATTTTCGTCCTTTTTTTATTTTATGATGTCATTGTTACGGATTTTTTAAACATGGAGGAATTGTAATACGATTGTGAAACCTTGCCAGATCATTAGTCAACATGTTAAAGTCAACTTAGATGATCATGTCACCCCTACATATTTTCTACGACATGACGTCCGTTAGCAGAGGTGCGGGCGACGTCGTATCCGCGGGTGTGGGTTGTGTAGATTGGACTCGGCCGAACACAAATCAACACCCATTCTCCATTTGTTAGACACGGGAATGTAATTATGGCCGGAACACTTGGCGGGGTGGGGGCTGCACTGCGGAGGCGCACGTCATTCAAGCTTTTAGTTCGGCACTCGACAACGATCGTCACTTCAGGTTCATAATGCTCGTTATGGAGACGCGGCCTGAGAGGTTTTTATTGTTGGATATAAAGTAACTTGAAAATTTAGTCCCTTAAAATTACTTAACAACAATTCTGTTGTCGCAAATAAAAGTTTTTATTGAAAAGGATTGAACGCAGGAAGCGGTATCTATGACATCACCTACAATGTAAATTCTTGCATTTTGAATTAATGTACCTGTAAGCTGGGACTGCGCTTTTAGCAAAAACTCTATACAGTCCCCACTTTGTTAAGTAAAGTAAGATTCTGTACTCTGCTACCAAAAGGCAATTTACTATGCATGATTTTAACTCTACGTTTATTAATAATTATTCTAAATAGAGTTCATTAAACGTGACATGTTTTATTACTCTTAAATTCCATGTTGTGCTATAATAATATTTAAAATAGTGCATAGCGATTGAAAAGAATGGTTTTAGCATGTAAGGTAAAACGTTAATGCAGCAAGTTAAATTAAAAACTATGGTTATAGCGTGCGAGCGAGGGCAGCGGTACCGGTCCGGTGCCGTGACACGAGTTAAACTAAATTAATAAACTTGCAGCAGTCTCGGGCTTTATTAAAAAACACTCATTAAAGCGGAGAAAAAGTAGGTAAAGTCGCCGGCGGGGACAGCGCCGCTAATTGCGCCGCCTTTATTGCTTAAATAAAGTTTTAGTGAGGGAACACAAGTTTTAATTAAAAATGTGAGAATAGTTTTTAATAAAGGACGGGCTCGGAGCGCGTATATTGCGAAACTTTAAGCGATACGCTTAGTACAGGAAGTCCGGCGATATTGCGTCTTTCGCCCGGCCCCGCTCGCTGCCGCCCGCCCGCCCCGACGAGACGGTCGCTTTCATTGATGACTCTGCCCCACATTGTTCAAAACATATTACTTACTATAAATTCGCAATATAACTATTACTAAGTATGTATGTAGGTACCTACCATAAATTAAAATAAGTACCTATGTCATCAGATATATCTTAAAAAGCTCATAAATTAAGTATTATTTTCGGATGTTTTGTGACCTTTGAACTTTTTATAGTGTAAATAAATAACATTTAAATATTTTTGTAATTAATTGATTGGGACAACCTGTTCTACGTCTGCGCCGCCGCAACATCATTATTTTTCTATATTCACATGCGACAACGACGCCGCGGGCGGATATGTAGTTGTTTACGTGAAGCGCTAATTAATTACTTTGCTCGCTCGGTACAATGTTCTCGCAAGCCTCATGCAAACTAGTACGTATTACATTTTTATGCCCAAGTTTAGGTAATATATGTATTATGAAGAAGCTTATAGTTTTTATACAACGAGTTCCATCGTTGTGGGCATCGATACAAAGTGACTAATGGTACAAGTAACGAGAGAAACTAATAATGCTCGTGATATACGCCCGCCCTTGTTATTACGACTCATGTGAAATGTAATTTCGGCATACTGCGTATAGTGTACGCACACAGGGAGTTTTGTGCGAGTGTGTGCAATACGTTTAATAAAGGAGGGACGCGGAGTAAATCCTTCAATTTCGCCGGCACACAGCGGCGTATTCTCGTTAACCGTGGCAATAAGTTAAACGGGCGGGCCGGTGACCGCGCGACCGCCGCTCCATCCGCTCCAGGAAATTAAAAAGGTCTTGAGTCACTACGTCGAACCGCGACTGTTCCTCCTCCTACAATAATATCATCCGCCTCATTTCGCAATATACACTATTACGTGTAATACAAGATCCTATAAAAATCTGGGCGGGTGGAACACGTCGAGCGATAAAAGAAGCTCGCAATATACAATTACCTTTATTACAAACAAGGTAAATGTGTCTAGTAATACCTTTATATTAAAGCGTGACTGTTGTCGTTATTTACAAATCTAAGGCAGCATTTTATCCTTTAAGATTTAAGAACGTGTAATTTAGAGAACTTTGATTTAGACTATGTGTAGTATGAGTGCATATTGGAATGCACGCGTCATACGTTTTTGACTTGCAGCTAATTAAAATCCTACCCCTATCGAGTGCTCATGACGTCACATTGTGTAACGCCGAGTATGTGTTCCTCCTTTGTTACACACTCTTATTGCATGGCTCGACTGCACTACCAATTAGATGTTCGATGAAAGTGTAATCAGACGCTGGTCGGATCCGGGACGTAATTAAACGGCGCAGGCGAAGAGTGATTTATTAATAGAAAAGCTCGAGCCGTAATGAAATACTGAGCGGACAATAGCGGTGAGGGCCGGGCCGTGGAAATTAAATTCTCAGCGAAGTAGCACCCTCGCCGAATACACACTAAATTTGCCATTTCTTTGCGGCCGCCGACTGACCACCGGTTGCTTAATAATGCACCACTTACCCGATCCTATCTCGTGCGCCTCTAAACTTGTCGGCTATCGGGAACGACGTACAGAAGAGTATAAATTTGTCGACGAGGGAATGTAAAGAAGATTGGTTTCTTACGAGGAGGGAGCCGAAAGGGGTGCAATTGAATTTAGGCCGGAATTCACTACCAATAAAGTGTAACAGATATTCACAACTATATCAAATTTTGTTCAAGAGATTTATACAGTTGTACAAAGTTAGTAATTTGATATTAATTTGAAACAACTCGAAAAGAATAAAAATCACAAAACTATGTGATATCAAAGTTTATTAATAAAATCCAAGTTTACCGTAGGAACTGAACTTGAAAAACAGCTTTCAAAGAGTACTTTGCAAATCAGTGAATTAAAATGTCCCGTCCCGTCCATTACATTAGAGTGTTGTTCTATTTCACCCCATGTTCCGGCGCCCGCCCTCGGATCAGCCCGTAGCCCCGTACCCGGCACCGGCACCGGCACCGGCCGCGGCCGGCCACTCGCTCGCCAAGTCGCCATCGCCAATCTTCGGCTCATTCCGTTGCGGGCCGTCGTCGGGAACGCTCTCGCCAGTTTATCTCCTCGCGCCGCAAACTTTACACGAACCCATTTGGTTAAAGCATTTCCGTCGGTTTTCGAAAACACTACGAAAATTAGAAGAAGAATTACCGCTAAAATTATTGTGCTATAAAAAGTCCCGCTGAAATATTGCGACAATTCAATTTATTTGGAAGTGATTAAGACCATAAATTTAGCAAACAGTGACTATTATAGTGGACAACTTTTAGTTTAGTGCTTCAATAACGCTACAGTGAAATTGCTGTGAGATACAGGACAACCTTAGAATTGACTGTTTCCGGTGATTTGTGACTGCTGACTTGTAAATAAAGGAGTGTTGGTTCTAAGGTATGTTATTATTATTTACCTAAGTGCATTTTCATGTTTAACTGATACTGTAACATTATTGAACAATGTTTATTTTATGCTTAATTAGAATTGTACTGAAGTAGCTCTCCTATTAAATTTATCGACAAATCTAATCTGAGATTATGTGAAGTAATTATAGCCAACTAACGGAGGCTTGGAGTTCAATTTAATGATTACTTTACTACAAAAATTATATACGGAAGATTTATAGCTATACAAATGCTACACAAATACTTATTATTATGTGGTTGCTAGGAAATATTTATGTCTCTACAGGCTTTCATGTTGAGAAATATTTTTTGTGTTTAGGTATTATGGTTATTTGACGACCTTTTTTATAATTATTTATTAATATTAATAAAGAAAGCTAATAAATTAAAACTCTAACAAATCTACGTGTTCTATAAACACACACAAATGTAATTCTTGTAATTGTAAACTATATAGGTACTCCCTTAAATGTTTTATATTTTTGTAAACCATTATAAAGTAGCACCTATGATAAATAAAACAAATGATATCAAATATTTTCATATGTTTACTAAAGTAAAACATAAAATGTGTACGCTTCGTAAAGTATAATTATTTGTGTCTGTTCTCCTATCGACAACCCTACAAAAGCGTGCATAAACAAAACAATGCAAACTTCTTTGACGTAGCTACGAAAGACTACGAATCGTGACATTAGCGCGTTCGTGTGTCATCAATATGTACTTATTTGTTAACTTTTTATGGTTTACGTTTACATAAAATACTGTAAACTACTTTAAATGTAGTATTAAAACAGAGTTCGTCAAGTGACTTTATTGTTATTAAATGTTTTTCAAAATTAAAAACTCATTTTAATCTAGTTATTGCCAATACGGAAGGTACTTTTTTTGAAGATTAATTGAATTTGATTTTAAATGTAATTTTACTTTTACACATAGTTTTATGTGTACTAAACCCTGATTTTTCTGAGCGAATTAAGTCTGTCTACGAGATCATAAAAGTCGTAGAGCTGCATTATTAATTTTGGATAATAGAGCTCGTAGATCCCGAAAAATAGAGTTACGGTTTATGTCGTGGCGCGTCATTTGTTTTGTAAGTTTGTCATCCTGCATAATTATTTTTGGGAATTTTAATGAAAATTATCATATAAGCATTATATACATATATATATAACTACTAAAGGTGTGTAAAAATAATTAGTTTTTAATTCTTGTCTTTTTTTCTTTTTAAAAGGGTAATAAATCGCTTTTCTTTCAAACAAATTTCTACCTATCTTTGTTTCATTTAAAACACTTGCAATCTCGCGATATCAATCGTTCCACAGATGAGAGGAAAAAGAGGCTCCGCTGTGGTTAAATCGTTTTATTAGGGGAACATGCGCGTTCACGAACATGCATAATGATGCATCATCACAGACCTGCCGTCTCTCGTTTTAATTATTGTCGTTTAAAATAACCATGAATATTGCGGATCTATTTTCAACCCATTACATATACATTTTCATGTATTTGTTTAGTGAACGATATGGTCACATTTTTTAGATAAAATAAATTCTAGCAAGTTCTAAATCTATAAGTTAGTGATATTTTTCGTTTTTATATAAAATTTACTTATAATCAACATTTAATTTCCGTGTGCAGAAAGCTATTCTTTTCCATTCCAATGGTGAAACAATAATGTAATTTTGCTTATTTATTCGTAGAAGGTGCTCTTAAATTATTCTTATCTAAATTGATTTCATTATAACTTGTATTATATTATGTGGGTACATATACTTACATACTTACACAACGATACTAAAGTTTATGTTTGTTATCTGACACAGTCATTAATTAAAAGTTCACGTGAATTTAATTAAAACTTGACACTTAAAGTAATTATAATGATAAGGATTACTGTTCAGCAATTAGACCATAATAAAGTTAATTAACTAACTGTATAAAATAATTTTATGCGCCTAATAAATTCTAGTACAAAAAATTTTATTAATACGTTATTTATTCAGGTATATAAGAGAAAAATTGTTCACCAACCTGCAGCTGGCAGTTAAACTAATATAAGGCCTGTATCCTTCCAAGACTGAAAGAAAACCAGGGAATGTTCTAATGATCCATTGGATAGCTGCTCTACTAAATTGCGAACTATATCTACGAGTGTCATGTCAGTACCCATTAATGACCCACTACAGGGTCGGGTCTCCTCTCACAATGAGAAGGATGTAGGCCTTAGTCCACCACGCTGGCCTACTGC
Organism: Erynnis tages; assembly: GCA_905147235.1. NCBI lineage: Eukaryota > Metazoa > Arthropoda > Insecta > Lepidoptera > Hesperiidae > Erynnis > Erynnis tages. The sequence continues at coordinate 5,065,698 of LR990077.1, read as the reverse complement.
GGGTTGGTGGACTTCGCATGCCTTTGAGAACATTTTTTTTTGTGAACTCTCAAGCATGCAGGTTTCCTCACGATGTTTTCCTTCACCGTAACAGCAGGTGATATTTAATTTCATAAATCGCAAATAACTTTTATTACAAAGTCATTGGTGCGTGCCACTGTTATTCGAACCCGGATCCCTCGATTCGAGGTCGAATTCTAAGCCACTGGGCTATCACCGCTGCATCTACGAGTAATAAACCAAAATTAACTCCAAAAGAGCTCTTCTGGTGCGCTTGCGCATTGTTATCCCTGTAGGTAAACAAATGCGAAATTAATTTGCCTTAAGTATAGCAAATTAATAAGCAAATTATAACCATTAAAGCAAAGTTAATTGATATATTATGATCCTACGTAGAACTTACTAAATTTGAAGCAATCTAGATAATTTATATTGATTCAGAGAGCTATTAATTAACGTACCTATTGTATAATTATTATTAAATGTGTTCCTAGAGACAAAGCACGCATTGTGTCTCAAATTTAATTGATTTCATTAACTAAGCTTCGCCTATAATTGAAAGTAGACAGTTTCTGCACAAGAGAGGGTAAGGTAATTACAAGATCCAATTTAGAATTGCCAACTCTACACTTTGCTGTTAGTTTGAAACAAAAGCTTAATTAATTAAGTCGAGAACAATTAAGTTCACTGCTGTAATATTCTCAGCAATTACGCGGAATTCGATGTATTTTGTAGTCGTCGGTAATTACCGACGAGACTGGAATCAGATTGTATCCGACACTAATACACCACATACATTAATTAAACAGTGAATACAAACAACGAGGTAATTGGAAAATCTAATCGCTAATTTATTACGGTATACGATACTTTTACATTTTCATGTTATGATAACTCTCGTGTTTGTCGTATTATAATCATTAAACTTGCGGGTTACATGATTGCTGCGGGTTGTTTTTCATTCTATACGTGCGGTACAAATTGGTTGCGGGCGGGTGCTGTCACGTGACATGGAGAAGGTTGCGGTCGTCAATTTGAGGGTATGGAAGTGATAAATCCGCGGTGCCGGAGTATTTGGGTATCGGGATCGTCGAGCGATGGCTTCGGCGGAGGGCCCACGTGGCGGTGGCGTGTAACGAGACATTTCCGGGCGTATCCTTCCAATTAGCGTGAGAGTGAGTGTGGCGCGGTGCGGCGCGGGTGCGGCGCGGCTCGGGCGGAGGCTGGACAACGTCGCCTCAGTGCCTGCGCGCGCTCGTTACGCTCCCGCCTCGTTAGGAGAATTGTTTGTTCGAGTATGTAAAAATGTGTTTATTTGCACGTACGCTTCGGGCTAAAAAAATATATGAAAAGACCCTTTTAAGACTTTTAATGATTTCCCGGCAAAGGGAAATTGGGTTAGTTATTTTCCCCGGGGTTGCCCCTCGTTAAGTTTTAATGGGGTAGCTAGCTACGACGTAATCAAACGTGCTTATTTAAGTTAACGACGTTTACAGGTCTGTACTTTGTTGTCAATGGAAGTTACTAAAAGAAGACTTCTGCTTGTTAGTCTCGAGTTAAAAGGCTCTTGAAGTAGTAGGTACTGACGACGTGTTAACAAGTGCCCATAGATAGTTAATGATTTGTGCTCGAGGATACTTTCCTCTCCTTAAAACTCATTTTTAATGCGTACGAGACATTTGTACGAAGTATGCCACCTACTAAGCAACATGTTAATCAGCATCAAGTTAGAAACACAAGACTTCCGGTGCGCTCTGTACCGAGTCCCTGTATAGGCAGAACGCCTAATTAATCTTCAGTAAAATGTCGACGCTGCTTGTTTTTGCCAGGAACTCGGCTCATTAGAGCGACGAGGCATGTTGATTACATTCTGCAGCGCTTATTAGCGCAAACTCTCATTAGGGGCCACTATTGTTGTAATTAAACAACGAGCAACATCGGCACGGATCGCGGCGTTCGAATCGACACGAAATAGCCTCTATCCACTCGGAATACCGATTATGGTTAGTCGGCGAATACCGGGAGATAAAATTGTGGAAATTTAATTAACAACTCAATAGTTACAGAGAACGGGGGGCTCTTGCGGCGTCTGACATGATTCCATTGTTATCTGTACCGGTGTAAAAAAACTGTGGTTTGTTTAGTAGAAGTGGCTTACACAATTCGCGAAGGTACCGGGTTCCGGCGGCAGTACGTCGTCGAGCGGCGGGCGTGAGTTTAATTGGACAAGCGAGGGCGCGGGGGAGAGTGCACGGCGGGTGTACAACCCCCCTAACACTTCTAATTGGCTCGCCAACACTAACAGGAGCGCTTTTATCTAAAATGTTTACTCATCGTCATTACTTATAATAGGGCTTGATTCCTCGGGATCACCTGCCCGCTGCGCAATACACTTTATGCTCATTAAAAATCTGTGTCGGCTTTAAACATTATGAACTCCTTTCACGTTTGGCGGCGCATGCGCAACTTCGCAAACTTTATGTCAGTTTTTTTTTAAAAAACCTTTATTTGCATAAACTCTTACTGAGGTTTATTCTATTAAAATTAATCCATTATCAAAAATAAAAAAATACTTTAGTCGAAGTGTGAAATTGTTGTGATAAAAACACTGAATACATTGTGTGCGTTATATAATAATTATTGATATAATAAAAATGTTTTTAAACTTTAGTGTTTACGTACCGTCAATATAATATATATAAGGACAATGGCTCTTAAAAATAATTTTAACTTTTACTTCCAGCGAAACTCATAAATAAAATAATTTTAATTTGTTACAGTTTTAAATCGGTAAATTTACATCCACATAATTTACCTACTTACGTTTTTTATTCAAATTGTATAATATGTAACTTAAGATAACATTGATAATGTTGCTATAATATAATATATTATATTCATGGAAAGTATAAAAATAGTAATGTTTTAAGGGGCATTATTTTGGCAAACAATTATCTTAAAAATATTTTTGCTTTTACCAGTTGGCAGCCCTGTATCCACGGTAGTTGCCTGACCGCTTATTAAGATTGCAATCAATATTAAAATTGGTTTAACTTGTATATTTTACAGCTGATAAAATACTATGATATAAGATAAATAACACGATTCCTTAATGAACATTGATTATAAAATAATCAAGGCACTTGTTTGGCAATTGTTTGTCATTAAGGGTCAATGGCCGAAGTCGTGTTTAATATTAATTAATAAAAATATTACAAAAAAAGTTATCAAAATTTAATATTTTTATATTAATTTTATAATGTTGAATGCAAAGTAAAGTCAAGGCATAGTAAAAGGAACAAGGTTTGCAGATGTGTTTACTGTTGAACTGACGGGTTGCTGTTGCATTGTCGAACGATGGACGACCGGACATCAGCGGCTATTTAATTTCCGCACTTTCAATGATCGTTTTATAAATGTAGCTGTCGTGCTCAAAGATTTTTAAATTAGTGGGAAGTGAGTGTCTTAGCTTTCCGAGATAGGTAAAGGACAGTCATCCGGGAACAATAAATAAAAAGTAAATTTGTTACGAATAGCAATCTCTAAAAGGGGAAATCTTTTAATATGCTCTTAAAACGATTTAATATAGAAGACCTGATTCGTGTGTTATTCAGTATACCATTTATTTTATTTTTAACCATATTAATGTCAGAAGCAACAAGCTAAAATGTTGCTGAACCGGATGCTAGCAGACACACTTCACCTGATGTAAGCGGCATTTTAATTTCCGCACCCATATTCCTTCATCTATTTATAGTATTTATGTATACTGCACTAACATCTGATTAGCCACTAAAATGAAAAAAAAAATGAAAAATTGACCAAGATAATCTTGCTGTATTATGATGTATCAAATTTCGTGAAATAAGTTTATACTGCCTAATTGCCTATAGGTAGGTACCAAATTTTTTGTAAGACACTTAAAGAGGAAAAAAATAATTTATTTACCTTATAACAACAAACAAATCGCACCTTTATAATTTATTAACAGAACAAAATCTGAACGAGAGTCATGGAAGACTTCAAATCTAATTCAATCTTTAAAATTCTTGTTATATTTTTAGCACTTGTTTACACTTTACTCGTATATTTTCAAACTTTTTCATATTGAAAAGTTATAAGCTATAACATATTCAAAGACGGGCTTAGGAGAATTAGGGGATAAAAGGATCATCCCTTCATTTTGATTGCCTAATAGTTCTTCGTTCTTATAATTTTTCATACAACACTTTCTTGATTGAACTTTCAGACAGTCTTGTGTTTTGAGTGACAAATCCAATTTTATTCTCGACTGCCCCTCCGTCCCCTCCCCCGGACCGATCAGACCTTATCCAAATTGGATCTTGAATAATAAAGAATCGGGGCGATTGGATTTTATTCCTTAAATTCAATTAGCACACGAGGGTCGTGTGTGTGACTGCAGACGAAAGATAGAGGCACATTATCGTATTAAAAGGGATCCAAGGGTTTTATTTTGTTGGAAGGGAAAGTTACGCTAGTGTTAACTCACGTTAGGAAACTCCCCTGTTATGAAAACTAACTTGAATCTTTATCGCAAACATTGATAAGGGATTGCAAAAATATTATTACAAAACCTACGTTAACTATAATATACTTACTCTGAAATTAGTGACTTAAAATTTGTATACAAATAAATGTATTTAAAAAAATATTTAGGTACGTATTTAATTTAAATTTATGAAAAGAAAATCCCAAGTTGATATCCATTTTTGGGAGTCGATTAAGGAGGTAACTGCCGAATTAATCAATTATTATTTTAAATATATTATATAATACTAGCTGACCCCGCAAACGTTGTTTTGCGATATAAGTTATCGACTGTTAAAAATCGACTATTAAAAATAGGGGTTGTTGATAGAAGGGTGAAAATTTAGGATTGTATGTATTTTTTGATGCCACATTATTGAAAAATAAAATAAAAACATTTGTCCAAAAACTAAAATAAAAATGTTAGATGTGGACAACCCTTACCACTATACCACTACTACCCATACCACTTAGGGGTATGAAAAATAGACGATTCTCAGACCTACTAAATATGCATATAAAATTTCATAAAAATCGGTCAAGCCGTTTTGGAGAAGTATGGTAAATAAAACTATGACATGAGAATTTTATATATAAGAAGAAGATTTTTATATAAAAGTAGTTTTCGTGATATATTGCCGATTTAAATTGACCTATGTTTGAAATAAGAAGACAAGGCTACTCTATCGTTTCATATTATTTATTGCCATTTTTGAATATTAAAAATATTTAAATGTAGAATCATCATAATATCTACATAACGGATGTATAAAATTAAATGTGAATTCTGATTTGATTTATAAGGTACCAGATAATGTAAATGAGTCTATTGTAATAGGCGTTACATTGTGGAACTCCACTGTTACTTATTTAGGTTACTAGCTACTGTTGTATATCTTGTAAATAGGTAGGTAATGTAAATAGGTAAAATGCATAGGTACCATCAACACGGTTTCGTCCCAAGACAGAGCATCATCAGGTAAACTCTACGACGGCTTGTTGCAACCAAAGTAACCTTAATAACTTGGTAAATTTGGGTAAGCTTAATTGGAGTGAACTTAATCATCTCGAGCATGTAACGGCTTTAATATTACTATTACGGTTCTGTATTAAGTATGTACATCCAAATTTGTTCCCAATTCGGTAAATTATGTCCGGAATTTAGTATACTCTCAAATTAAGAACTACGGTTTATTTTACCTGTGATTAAACTGACCCTTACTTTATTAATATTATTTTTCATTTTATGAACCACACAACCACACCACACAAAATTAATATTAAAAAGGATATGGTAGCTAGACCAATTTCATTTTTAAATTTGCGCGAAGTACTTTAAACCAGCGACCTACGTCCCATTAGATTGAATGTATATATAATAAATTGCCGTATTATCGCTGCTACGTTTGACATAAACATCGAAATCTACTTAAAGTAATGGAAACGATTTAATGTTGTACCTACCAGAGCAGAATCAGGCCGCCCGATAAGACGAGTTTCGTCGAGTTATTATGTTCTCGATCAGATTTTGTTTTTGTCATAAATTATTACAACACTTTTGACTGTGAATTGTAATCTGTTTATTAATTTATCATAGAGTGTTGACATTGTAGAAAGAACCTTTGCTCCGGCAACATTCTTATACCGGAAATAAACATTTATTTATACATATATATACTAATAATAAACATACATACTATATATATACTAATAATAAACATTTTGATTGATCTGAATGCAAATATGAAAACTTACAAGAACTATATAATTTTGTTTAGCACGTATGTTGACGTTAAGGTACATGTTTCCTTCATCTCCGAAACCGATGTTGCGTTAAGATCCTGATAGTTATTTATTCGAATCAAAATACACATGTCATGTCGCCGTTCCGGCGCGGCGTCGCCCTAAATTAATCGTCCATTAGGCATACTTCCTACGAGGTCCTCACAGCAAAATTAATAAAAGTAGCAAATATGTTTATTAAAAATGTTTTTGTGCTTTAAAAGGCTTAATTATCTACACTATTTTCCAAACCTACCCACTGGTTTTGCAAGGTACCTACCTACTTATTGTCTGCAACCTATTAGACACTGTAGAGTCGCTGGAAAATTTTGGGTCTTTGCATATACCCTAACCCTAAAAAAGTGACATAAATTGTATCACTGTCTGAAAATTAGAGTAACTAACTAATTGACTGTACATGTAGAAAAAGAGGGACGACAGTATGTCAATATATCTTTCTTATTATCATGGAAAGAAATAAAAAATATATTCGGTTGCGTTAAATAGTTTATATTTAACTAAACTATCAATTTTAAAAAATAAACTTCAAAGTTGGTGCACGAATAGACTGATAAAATATACCTACTCCCTACTCGTAAATAAATAGTGCAGAATATTTTATTTTCATGACAAGTATTTAACACTTTAGATAAAGTCCTTCTCCTTATGTAATTTTCTAACGTCCATTAGTTTTGTCAATATTTGCTTAGTTGAAAGTAAATAAATAGTTACACATCGTATGACAGTTCTGCGTAGGCCATAGGCCATTTGTTGGTAGGCATTTGGTAATAGTTTGTGGAAAGTTTTAACCTATCTAGGCTTCAAAACCCAACCTGGATCAAGTAAAATTTCGGAATAATATAATAATCTTATTGTAATTACACATTTCAGCAGTCTTGTTCGATTGAGAAATCAATCATAAGTTTTGAAATCACACTTAAGAATGTGACTAATGACGTTCAAACACCCTGGTGGGTGTTTGAACGTCATTAGTCACATTCTTATCATACACATATCGAACTTGAACGTGATATCACATTTGATCCTGATATCCAACTCATCGATCTCCAAGAAATTGGTCAAGAAAATGTTTGAGCCAGTTCTGACGCTGCATGTCCAAAGATATTTCGGAAAAGGACTGCTACTATGACGAAGCTACGGTAAATAGCTACTCCACTTAAATCCAGAGCAGAAGCGGCGAGCGAGTAGCAGCGAGCGCGGGTAACGCTAGTGTTGCGAATTGTTGGCGTGCGGCGGGCGCGGCGCAACCTTAAAAGCAATATCCGGCACCGCGCGCGCCGCCCGGAAATGAACCGGAAACAGCGGTGTATTAAGCCGCAGGTACCAGCCCTTCAATTTATAAACGCTCGCCGCACTCCACTCACCGCTGCACTAGCTGAGCTGCTTTAGCTTATATCCGGCGGAGTTAATTTGAAACCCACACTATAAGCGAAATGAGAATTCCGCCGAGCTGCAGTACCTACCGTTTCATCTTTATTCGATAAGTATTGACGACTTCGAAACGAAGTCGAGAGGACGATATCTAAATTTACATTCTCTCGGCCTGAACTAACAGCGAAATGAAATAAAGTCCGCAAACAAAAGTTTGCAAATCCAATATGATTTGGCACGTCGGTAAACATCGGCGGCATCCCGGTGATATCGCAAACGAATAACATTAAACTTTGTATGGATTGAATGTAGAAAACCAATTTCGGTGCTCGGCGAGTGCGAGCCAATGGAATGGGATGAGGGTGTCAGAACGCTTTGACAGATCTCTGATTGAAAAATACAGAAGCCTGTTTATGGAGCAAGTCAGCTCTCGGGCTACAGCTTCGACGGTGTGAAGTCGCGTCTCAAGCCTTCCAGACCAAGAGTTTCTTTCACTACTATAACAATAATGTATGTGTATAGAAATTATAATTAATACTTGAATTTTGGATCCCTTTTAAAGAATACTTCTCGCCATTGAGTCTAAGATTTGGTTTAGACGCAATAAATTAAGTTAAGACTCAGAAACAGCGCAGAAAGCTTAAATCGGTAAATATTTCAAAAAAATATTGTTTGCGAATTGTGAAAACATTATAAGTATTATAATTAGAAAAATAACTTTTAAAATTCCCATCTTTATTAACTGACATAAATAAAGCAATGGTTATAAATCTTTGACTGAAGAATCTCAAATACCTTAATAAGTTACGATCGAGTACACGATACATAATATATGTTATGGACCAATTGATAAATCGAGCATTATGCATATTGCCCGGGCATTTGCCCAATATGAGAGGGCAATTTGATAACAATTATTCAAATAATCAAATTGGCTGGGCATTATACATAATGCACATCACCTTTTAGGCAGAGTAATAATACATAATGTCCATCACCTTTTGGGCAGAGTAATACAAACATATTTAATATCCTAACCATTGAAGGGATTTTTATGTTAAATTTAGACTTCTGTCACTGACCCTCGCTCCGCTTCGCTTCGCTCGGGGAAAAAAAGATTTAACTTGAACCTAACTCATTGAAGGGATTTCTGTGTTAAATTTAGACTTCTGTTACTGACCCTCGCTCCGCTGCGCTTCGCTCGAGGAATAAAAAATGTAACTTTAACCTAACCCATTGAAGGGATTTCTATGTTAAATTTAGAATTCTGTCACTGACACGTGAAAAAAAAAAACTTGAACCTAACCCATTGAAGGGATTTCTGTGTTAAATTGTTGTGTTCTGTCACTGACCCTAGCTCCGCGAATGAAGTGTCCTCCATGAAATTATACCCCAAAATGTCACGCGTACTTCCATTCCCGCATTTCCCTCCTCGCATCGCGTCAAACTTAGCTCTATTATCAAATTGCCTTTGGTCACGTAGCAATATAATAATGACCGGTCAATATGATAAATAATGAAGTTTAGATAGTAATTTATCACTTGGCCATCACTTTATCACTTGATAGAGATAGAGATTATTCATAATGCCCGGGCATTATATATAAAGCTCGCATTAATCACTTGGTCCAAAACACATACATGTAACATGCCCTTCGGAGAAGTTCTAAATGAAGGTAAGCAAGTGACTTTGCAGTAACACATGTCCCGAACATATTTAATTTACACTAAACTATATAAGGCCAACAACAAATTTACACACTATCAATTGATAGTGTGTAAATTTGTTGCTCACTCGAAATACGTTGCGACATATTTTAACATTTTACCATGACAGCGTGAAAAGCTAAACGATTCCAATGTTTTTTTACTTAATTGATTAGTTAGCGACATCATAACATTTTGTGATTCACTAGCACTTAGCTAACAAACGTTTCTCTTACTTGTTAGTTAAATCATCACTTAAGTCGTCACTCACACCAAAGTATTAAGATATACAAAACAGAAAAAATATAAAAACGTGGCTGACTTTGTCTAAGAAACTGGTTTACTTTAAAAAGGCCACAGATTAATTTTAATTTAGGTAGGTATATAAATATTGTTATTGTGAATAAAATAACACTAAAAACTAACTAAGCTTTGCCTCATTTCAAACTTTCATTAAATGACATTTAAGGAATGAAAAGTAGCGACCCATAAGAATTTAATTCTGCTTACTTGTCATTTTTATAATTGCTATTAAATTAATCTATATTACGTGCCAAAAATAATATGCTGTCATTTAAAGTGTCGACTTAATTGTAAGTTTTAAGGTCGCTTTATCCGCGGCGTAGGCTTCCGCGAGAAGGTAGGTAGGTATGTGTAGAACGTTATTGCTTTTCTCCGTAGATAGTAGGTAAACGAAAATCAATGATGAATGGTTCAGGAATTATGCATGTTATGAAATATCTCATAAACAGGCGCACCAGATACGACCCTCGCGTCGATATATCACGAATTTGGACATCAGCACTCTGCTATTGGAATTCTGCAGATGATTTTCCTTCACAATTTATACGAACTGCGGAACGAGCCAATCGCGGGGAGGATTTCGGGATGGGATATGAGCTCAGCGATTCATTTAAAACGGTGAAATTAAATGTCTAGGAGATTACATTCGGGCCGTTTCGAGATTACTTAGAGATAACTAAGAAGTTTATTGAACCGCTCCGGCGGACTTTTATTGAGCTCATATCTGTCACTAAAGTTTTATTCATACGAGTAGATGTTATTGTTATATTGTAACACTTTTTCAAGTTAATAGGTATACACAAAAAATCTGAGAAACTTTAATATAATGTGAAATTTTCAATACACTAAAAAAATAAATGGAGATGCATATATTAATAAATGAATGTCATTAGTCAAGTTTGGGTTTTCACAACACGATATCACCTTATTAAAAAGTTATTGAGGATAAAAGCTATAATGGGAGTTTGGATGCTCAGTTGTACATTAATGCACTAACCATCTAGGATGGTGATGGAGGATATTTGATTCTTCATTTTATTCCTAGGGACATTTTTGGATTTTATTCTGTTTGTACAATAAAACGATTGTATTAAAATATTAATTTGTGAAATTGTGCAGTTACCTATACATACATATAAAGAAACTCAATTTCCTCAGATAAAGCAATTTAAATAAAAATTTAAGTAACGTGTTGACTGCGGTGTGTGGGAGTAATGTGCATGCATTTAAATTACGTTCAAATGCGGCATATGTGGCTCCTGAGTGGCTGCGGGCCCATAGGATGAGTTCCTTCATACGTATATCTACTGGCAACCGGCTTCGCATAAGCGAAATACTAAAAGTGTTTGTATGAGATTTATTTATATTACCTCAGACAAATTACCCAAGCAAATGCTTGGAATTTTTAAAATACGTTTTTGCATATAAATTAGTGTAACTTTAAAAACCAATAACTCATAATTTATGCAACTGAGAGCAAATAACACCTGACATGTTTTGTAGCTATCATCCTTGCGTACCTATATCTGTAAAAAATATTTTCGCGAGATATGTAAGAAAAACTGAAATAAATAGTCAACTTTTTGATTGAAATCAGTGAAAAAACCTGTTTTTTAACATTTTACTAAATTTTCAATTTTATCATAGGTGGTATTACTATCTATCAATATCAAACAACACCTTTTTTATATCTGTAGAATATTCAGGTCCAGAGTAATCGAAAATATAAAAAAATATATAAAATTCAAATGGCTGGCATTTCAAAAGGAGGAGGGTATTTTCCATGAAATTTGGCCTTAAATATCGTTAGTTCGAAGCCAAACACTCTGTATAATTATTAATTTTGTTGAATTCTGGTTTAAAATTCTGAATTGAGATCCGGAATCGGAATATGATTGAGTACTATTCAAATATGAAATTTAATTATTGAAAAACATTAAATTGTGGGAGTCCAGCGTTAAAAGCGGAGATAAGCTGTTGGATAAGCGGCTGCAATCCATTATCGGGCAGTTAATTGATAATTACTTTCTTCCATTACCGGACGAAAAACGCGGTGATTAACTCTGAATCGCTTTAACGAGCACAATGGGTCGACGTTCAATTAAAAACCCTTGTCGAATGTCGACGGCTTCGCGAGGATTGAATCGACGCTGACTCAATCTGGTATACATGGAATAAGGAATCACTCGCGTGCGGAAACTTTTTAATTAAATACCCCGTTTTGTAATTAAGACGCGATTCGATTGGGCACATGAAAGCTACTTGCGAAAGAAATCGGAAAAAAATTACGTCATCCATCAATTAAACTGAGACTTGACAATAAAATACGTAATTTAATTTCTTACTTAATATTCTTTACGAAATATTTACATAAATCGCTCGTAATCTCCCATAATATGGATTCAATATCGAAATATCAATTTTGCAATGATAAATTGTATCGATAAATAATGATTTTTCATACGCACTGTATTTATAGTCATACGTAAATAATCAGAAACAGAGCAAGGAACGTAATTTGCATCATAGCGCCCTCCAGTAATCTTAAAACACATCGAAAACACACTATTTCCTACTCTCTCTTTCTACGACGACTCTACATAAATACTACGAGTATATTGCACGCTTCAAATGCTTGTTTGATAGAGTGCTATTGAGTGGTTTTGATCGTTGGTCTGTCGACGGTACGACGCCAGACTCTTGCTTGCATTTTTGATAGAGTGCTATTGAGTGGTCTCGATCGTTTGTATGTCGTACGGCGCGGGATTCTCGCATCGGAATCATATTTTACGATTTTAGGATCGGTTATGAAAACGAGAAGCACCACGGGCGCGCAGCTCTGTCGTAAATTAGCATTGTAAATGCAATCACAGCTGTCAGCCTGCCACCGTTTCATCGAATTACTGTCAATAACGGCATTTTTAGTCCATTACCTATATGTTCGCATCACAACTATTTTGAATAATTTAGGAAGTACTTTGCGTTCCTTTGGAAAACCTAGAGCTTCTATAAATGCGCTGGAAGGCCATAAAAATGAGGTTTCAGTAGGTAAGAATCCTATTTAACCAATATAATATATTTCGACAGGACATACGATGTCTTCTAGAAGATTTCTCCCCGTAAAAAGGAAATTCTTAATATTAAATTCTCATAAAAATCATTTTTTTTATTAAAGTTCCAATCAAAAACAAGTTAAATGTGGATTCTTCTTTGATTAAAAAAATCGTTTTGAATAATCGTTTCTGGTAACAAACTACGGTTTAATACTGTAAAATTAATTATTAAAAAGACACGGAGGAAAAAATTAACTGGACCGCGTGAGTTTAATCGTTTGTCGGTCGAAGGTACGGCACGGGGTTCTCGCTTCGGAATCGCATTTTACGATTTTACGATCGGTTATGAAAACGAGAAGCGCCGCGGACGCGCAGCTCTGCCGTGAATTAGCATTGTAAATGCAATCACAGCTGTCAGCCTGCCACCGATTCGTCGAATTTACGCGCCTTCCGCTCCGCCACTGTGAACACAACAAATTATTGGTTATAAATAACGATTTGCGATTAACTCCCGCTAGTGAAGCCATTTGGGATTTCGATTTGGATCCGTATTGCACAAAATTTTATTAGAACTCTGTTTTTTTACTGATACAGTATGAATTTTTTAAGTGTGCTCAAAAAAACAACGGGTTGCACTCCGGGAGTGCCGGAAGAAGTGAAAACTTATAAGATGCGTTTTCTTGGTGATTTGGACGACAGTTCAATAAATCACAATAATTATAATATTTCGCTTTCTTCTAAAACAAAATACAGTTATTATTTAATTTTTTGAATGATTCCTTTTTACAGTTTTCATAGTTACCGTCTAATAAGACGCACTTTGTTTATGAATGTTTCCTTTTAACAGTTTCCATAGTTACCATCTAATTAGACGCACTTCGTTTATGAATGTTTCGCTTCCGATCAGGGTCGTGTGTCCTGTCGCGAGTTTAACAATTTTTACCCATACCAAAAAGTGCTCAGTGATGCCAAAGAAGTTTTCACTTCAAAAATGCTGAAAGGAGCTTTACTTTCCAAAATTTGTGCCTTATTAGTGACACTATCGAATGGTGGAAAAATTCACCTGTATGTGGCGAATTGGTAGTGGTTCTGTCGCCACTCTATTTAGTTAACTGGGTTCAGGATAATCTTTAAATAACGTTTCATAAAAATAGTTTTGTTTCACTAACGCGTTGATGGGTAGCGTTAGGACAAGTAGAAAAACATCCGTGAGATCATACTGATTGGTTAACCATACCCTACCGACCGGAACACAGCAATTTGCTGTTTGCTTTATGATAGAAATAGAGCTGTGGTGGTATCGCCCTCCAGTATTTCCACAGCTTACGTATTAGCTTATTAATGAGTATGTCGCATTTAAAAAAAAAATTCTACATACTAAAACAAGATTGTTGACACATTGTCAATTTATAAACCGAACCTATGTTAATTCGCCGCATTGCTATCTCGCTTAACTGGATTGGTTACACGAAAAAAAATTGTTTCAATATTAATTTACTAAAAGCCCATCAAGATTTGACCATTTAGCGTTTCGCGTGACAATATAATCCGATAAAATGTTTGCAATAAATCGATACGCAACGTTAAGCTCTCTAACTAATGGTAAAATATACACTACCTATAACAAAGTAATCAGCATTGCGTATAACCGCTAATTAAGGTGCTTTATTGTAAAATCCATGGTAATTAAATGGAGCTAATAGTTGAGCTGATAGCTGATAGGGCGCCTTATGGAACCATTACGTGTATGTATGTATATAATTATGAAATAACTGAAGGGGCAATGAAGTAAGAAATTATGTTTTGCTGGTTTACTTCTCGCTACTTATAATTGACGAATTTATGGGCATCATTATCATTATTGTAAAATAATAATAATAATACTTAATAAAGAGTCGAAATACAAAAAAATATCGATACCTATCTAATTTTGCTAATTAAACAAACTCAGCTGAGACTTTCAAATGCTATTTCTTACGTCAGATTTAGCAGTAATTTATCGAAGACAAATGAAAGATGGACGAACAGATAGCGCATCCCGGATGAAGTGCAGTAGTCTGGCCGAAACCCAAAAACTTAGAAAGTGACTAAGTGCTTGCAGATTGAGATATAGATGTGCAGTCACTTATGCATGCATTGAGCAAGGTAAAAGACGAAGTCGATAATGCAGCCGTCATTATGTCAAGAGCCGTTATTATGCCCACTCAATTATAAACGGGCCTTTACATGGCAACGAGTTTTGTGCAGTAAATTACGCTTATTGTTGAGTTAATTTGCGCACAAATTGCGCCTCAGGTATTATGCCCAAGCTCTGTCGCGCCACACGATCGAAATAGGTCGCATAATGTTAATTCTTTGTCCGGCTTGTATATTTCCCAAATTCATGTATTTAAACGGGATGGTATAATTAGATGCCTAAAATGTTATCGCGTGCAACCGAAATTCAATCTCCTAATAAATTTTGTATCCTGATTAAATAACTAAAACCATTAGTTTGTATATCATCGTTGGCTTTACTGTAATAACGAATTAATCAATTTTACACTTTAAATTTCGTATTTATAGAGGACGTAATTATACTTACAAACATATTTAGCTAAACATTTAAATTCGATCGCTTTTCCTTTCCAACCGATCTCCATTACCTATCGCAATACTTAATACAAAAATATGTTTACATGAATATAAAGTAAGTATACGTTATGTTAATAAGGCAATAAAAGTGAAGTATCGAAAATGGAAGATTATGTTCGACGTTATCAAAACCGAGTAATAAAAATATTGAATGATGATTAGTTCGCGTCGGATTACATTTAGGAACATTGAATACTACGGGAATAATGGCAGATAGGATCCGCCGGGCACGCGACATCGCGAGGCAATAAAGGTAATGTAGGCAAGGTATTTGCCAATATCCTCTTCGAGTGGCCCTCCCAAATATCTTGAGATTGTATTCCCCCTACATAAAAATTGTTCCGGAATAGAGATACTACCCGGATAAATATTCAATTTCACTACGGACGAAAAAGATTTGATACCTTTGCTACGTACTAGCTTTATTGGATGATGGCCTTTGGAATGGTGTGGATAATCATATTCATAGTTTCACGAATTGACGATCTCTAGTTTTGTAATGGGATTGGCTGGAGATTTGATTACATTGATAATATTTTATAGCGTTCGTGTGTTGGAAAATTAAATTTTGGCCAATTTATTTTGAAAGGAAGATTTATAAAGGACTTAAAATATTGCTGATACGAACTTCTATCCAATTGAAAACTAGTATTACATGTAACAAGTGCGTTTCTTAGAACGGTATTTATTATTATGTATATTTATAAGAGGAAGAAAAGGAAATGTATTTAATTTATTAATTAAATTACTTGCTGATGCGCTATGCGTGAAATAAAATCTATCACTATGTACTTATTTTACATAATGATAAATTATAATAAAACAAAATTTTAGTTATTATTTAAATGTAAAAGCGCTTAAGACGTATCCACAACTTAGAACCCTCTTGAGAGGCGGAGAGAAGGACATGTAGATGAAAAGGGCAGCTGAATCTAATACAATCGGAAAAAGCGATACTAGATACCTTTAGGGTTGGCAATAAAAACAAATTCAATTACAAGAGAAACAAATTGAGAATCGAGATTTTTTTTGTGTCTAATAGAACCTTAATCACTTCTTAGTGAGGCTTTAAGATTTTTTATTTTATTACAAATACTATATTAGTTTATCCAGGTGCATTAAATGTAAATCCTAGTTATGCCCCATTTCGTATCACACGCCGATAACGGTAGGAAAGTACTTAAAGAGAAATGTAAAGTTTTATTGCGTTCCGTGATACGGCTCTCACAAAGTATCGCATTGTTAGCAGCCCTAGCGGAGGGGGAGAGGGCGGATGTGGGGGGACGGCCGGGTATTGAATGAGATTGCTTCTTACTTCGGCAAATGGATCACGTAGTGGATGAGATGTCACAGTGTTTTAAGATACCAATTCGACCGATACGAGCGCTGACACGCGTTTCATCTTATTGTTATACAATACACAACAGGCGTTAATATAACACAAATTTTATAAAATTGCTAGCTAGCACTGACGTACAAAACGACAAAAATCTAATTAAAAGGATATACAATTACCGACAGAAAATACCATACGATAACTGTAACGGGTTGTTTTCGTTAGGTTTCAAATTTGTGTCTTTATTTGTCTACAAAACTTCCTATCAGTCTACTTCCTCTGTAGATAAATTGAAGCAAAGGTTACAATCATCAAGTATACATTCACACTCAGTAATTGGGAAATTCCCGAGCCGAGATGCCGGTAGACGCGTCGGCGGTGGGCGGTGCTGAAAAACAATTTCACGCCAAATCTTAGCTTGTGTTTTCCTATTTCCTTTTTATTTATCTTTCGTCTTTTCTTTTCTCGAAAATCAATTTCACGGATGAGTGTTGCGATGATCTCAGTTCAAAAAGCGGAGGGGTTTGAGTGGAGTGCACGTGCAGTGTAGGGACAATGTCCGTCCACTGTTCTCATTACCGAGCGATGCAAGAACGCCTCGAGATAGGTAATAAGCTTTCTGCTCGTTGCTCCTTGTGATTGGATGGGCCATGCGTGTGCTATCTGCGTATGCGACCCTGGTTCAGCGAATACAATTTAGATTTCATTGAGATTTAACCAATATAATCTACATTATATTTATCTGTAGCATAATAGATGATATTAGAAATCGGAAGTATTGTATGAAAAGTGTTTTTTCACTTAACGTAAGTATGCGATAAACATGTACACTATCTTAACTGTTTGTTGTAGCAATCAGTGAATAATAGTGATTGTTTTGGCGCGCACCCAGATTGAAACACTTATTTTCTTTGTGTGGTAGGTATGTAGCATATAAGGGTATTATTTTAATCTTCTCCACTCCTATTCTTCGTAAAGTAAATTTATCATAAAATTAAATTGACCAAAATTTGGAATAGATCGCGATGATTACCTTTGTTAAATAGTTTTATTTATAAGTCTGGTAAATCCGTTTATATATTAAATCACATAAATGTGGTAGGTATGTATTTGGTCAGTAATATTTCACCCTTACAAATCACGATAGAATTGTTACAAAAATTTGATTTAAATCAGAAGAAAGAGCCAATGTGACTTTAGACGACGATTCGGATCAAACTGCGGCTAAAATTGTCGGAAGCACCCTCGGAATTTTAAGGCTGGTTTATTTCCCGAACACCGAACTTCCTTGGTCCGGCTGGCACTCCTACTGTTCCCTCGCGCCTTCAACAAGTGTTAGGTAAACTTATAAAATTAATATTTGACGTAATGTCCCGAATGTCTTTACTTTTGTCCTTTACGTTATAAAGTTAATAAAATCAACCTTCAGTTAACAACGATGAAAAACATAATGGTAATTCAAAATGGCTCTTAAACGCCGTGTCGATGGGTACCGCGAAGTTGTGTCTCAGGCGAGTCAGGCGGGACAAAATTGTCGGGTCCAGGCAACGTAGCTCCCTTGGAATTGACAATTTTACGGGCGGTTTATTTCCGGATACAGAACTTTCTCAGTCCGGTTCGCTTTCTGCTTTCAAACCATCTATTATCCCTTTACTTGCTAGTTTGCTACTTATTTTATATTTTGCCTTCATAATAATATATGTATTTTCATATGTATGTGTTTTCATATGTATTTTCATTACATTTGAACATTTTTCGTCATAATGGATAGAAGGATGGATAGATGGAGGAAGTATCCATAAGACGAAAAATTTTCAAATGTAATGAAAATACAATGCTAATCAATAAACAAAACACTGAGTTTGTAAAAAGAATGTCATGTTTTTAAAACAAAATTAATTTGAATTTAGAATACAAAGCTATTCCAAACTTTTTTTCTATTTGAAATGACCAGTAGTGAAGAACGGTAATTTCATAGGTAAAGACCTATTATAAACGAATCGACTGAACAGTCAACATAAGTCACTGAATATTAAATGGAATTTTTTTTCTCCTTTTCAAATAATTCTAAAAAATTGCTCAGGCAAATATTGCCTACCATTTCACGACAGAATCCATTCGGTTACCGAAGCGGTACATAAAATTTACATTGTATGTAAGTGTCTTAAGCGAAAGCTTCCCACTTAAAAGCTCTACAAATGCACTGAAAGCTCTTTCGCGCACTAATCCCAAACCTTTTAGCTGCAATCAAAAGCCCCGAGTGCCGTGGCCCGACGTGATGCTTGTGGAAGCGCCTAGGAATTTAATTTACATTTTTAATTAAGTTAAATTTTGTTCGGAAAGCTTTCACAGAATAGGAGTTTTCTTGATTAGAGTTCAGCCCAGCTGAAGTTTGAGATTGATTAGTGGAGCTTTAATTGCTCTCTGCCGGTAAATAATGAATTCGATCAGTGGGAGTCAGAAGGGAGTGTCTAATAGATTAGTTTTGCGTTAAATGAATCAAATTGTTGTTACGCTTAACTAATTTGTACTATTGACAGTACCTATAAAGAGCCTTGCTAAACATATTATCGCTTATTGTATTCTGCGTATAAATTTAAATTAAAAGAACAATTTATGTCAAAGGTAATATCCATAGTATTCCACGCAATCACCCCAATGTCGCGTCAATCAGGTTCAAGCGAATTTATAATAAATTCCGTAAATTGAAGGTGGGCGATAACACGTTTAAAGTGCAGATAATGGTCCCTTTATTTTAACTATTATAAAATTAAATGATGATGTTAAAATATTTCGAATGATCGACTTTCGAAAATGTTTCGTCTTCCAACGTCGCGTTACGTCCCAATTGTAGACACACATGAAATAATAATTAAAGTCCATATCACGTGCCGGGCTTATAAAACTCTTTAATGGACGCTTGTAAATCGGCTAGGGCACAAAAGAGCTGTATTGCAGCTGACGTAAAAGCGAATAAATAAGAGACTTCCGCGAAGCACTCTCGGTGAGAACAAGTCGAGAGCCCGTGACGTATGATTTGACATAGAATATTTTATTCGGGACGCCCGCCATCCATTCCACTTATCCGGGTACTCTGTTGAATTTTTGACACCTTGACGAAGGACTGGCCTTTTTGTGTCTGGTTTAGTGTGACAGTGCCCTTTAAATTCGCATTATACGTGGGGAGTAACGTAAGAAGACAATAACTCCTTTGTCAGCAACCACTCCACGAATGCTAGAACTAAATCTGAATGACTTTTCCTTCGTGATCTATAATATATTTTGATATTTTAACACGACGATTTGGATCCAAATCTACAAAATCCTAGTAAATTCAGTTATTGATTAAGGAGAGTCAGATGTAAATGCAAGTATTTTCATAAGTAAAACGAATACATAGAAACAATTTTGTACGTTCTGCCAAAAAAGCACGGGCCTCAGCTGCCTGGCTCATCCTGCCAATCGAAACGAATCCGGCGCAAGCAATCTATATTAGATTTGCTCGCTCATATCCATTCTGAGATGTTCATATTTTATTGGGGCCAATAAAACGGATTCATGAATATGAGAAATGCATAACGAATACCGTATTTATGGACGGAGGCCCGCCCGCGGATATGTCGCCAGTAATTTGATAGCGGCCTTTGTAACAGGTGCTGATGGGAATTTCGATGCGGTTATAAAATTTTTGATTCAGCCTCGTGTTTATAGCGCTATTTATAGCACAACATAGATGCTATCACATGCCATTTGGATCGTAATCATATTTTCATAGACGATGTTGATCGTGTTTTAAAGTATGCTCTTATTGATGTGAAAATTTCAAGTTATGGCAATATTTTTGTTGTTGGGGTTGAGGTTTTGAGGATTATATTCAGTTTAAAATACTTTCATAGTCACTGTAATTGTTAATAAACATTAGGTACTTCCTTATTGCACAATTGGCATGAATGTTTATAACAAAATTGTAGATAAGTGCCTACTTTTTACATAAATGAACAGCAATGTAGATAGGGTACAGAAATATCTAATAATCCGACCGGTATTGCGTTCCCAGTAAAGGGTACATCCGCAAGAGTTATTAGTGCCTCCTTCGGGTTTCAATTTACAGCTTCCATGGACATCTCAACCTTTAAGGAGTAACATCTAATAGCTTGTTTGTTATTTCGTTCACATTCCAATGTAAGCTCTATAACATACGTATAAGGAACAAAATTGCTCCTAGTTCAGACATGTATGTAAAGGTTTTGAAAAATATGTCTTATGACTGGAGTCGAGAGTGTATTTTAGTAGTAACGCAGGGATAGTAGTTGCCGTTTGACGGCATTTTGTCGGAGTAATAAGGTCTCGCGCAGAGTGGACGTAAGGAGAGGATATCGTTTATTCTAATGAGGTTTCACTATGAGACGCGTGCTGCTCGTGTCCGTCGCTCTCAGCGATATATAGGACTCGTATTGCCTTTTAAGATGAATCTCTTTAAATAAAATTTTCCCCGCTGGAAGCTAAAAAACGGAAAGAAACATTTAACTATAAAAGAAATAATGTAGGATATGAAAATATCTCTATCTATATAGGTACTCGGAAGTAAGAGGCATTAAGTTTCTGAATGCCCTAAAATAAAATAAAAACACGGTTTTATGCTTTGTGTAAGCAGGAAGCTTACTGTGGCTTATATTTTGTTTCAGAGGGTTTCACGTGTGATGCCGGAGTGACAGCCTCATCATGATTCGAGATCCACCGGCCATGCATAAGCCCGACAACGCTAACAGTGAGTGTTTTTCAATAAAGTTAAAGGAGCAAATTACAATGATATCACGTTTTCCTTAAGTGATTATATTGTCGCTACGTATTTTCCCATTGCGCCACCACACGTAATTTAATTTTTCCGATTAAAGCACATAATTACGCAAACATACCTTTTATGTTCACTGCATAATTCTTAAATTAAAAGCAAATGTAGATACATACATAACAGGTTTTTATTAATACTGTAAATTGAGTTGCTGGAGTAATATTTGTTTACAATTTTGTCATATTGCCAAAAGTGTTCGAAAGAAAAATAAAGGCAACGTTCTCGTTTTGCTGACGTAAATTTTTTATAATATTAGGACAAACAGGTCGTGAATAAAACGCGGGAAGGGTTGTGCCATAAACCGCCCAGCGACGTCCGTCGCGATATTAAAAAGGGGACGAACGATATTGCAATATCACATTTATGCGAAATGTCCGACACCCAGATCGTATTGATAAAAATAAGCGATTTTTTATTGTAGTCCGCAATGCCGTCCCAAGAACCACGTTTCCCTACTGTATTCCTAATTGAAGTTTTAATCTCTGGGTTCCCTGGTATGCCGACGAAGCTAGTTCGTAAATGCTAAACGGTTACTGTGTTAGGACTGAACACATTTTTTTTTCTATGCAAACAAACATTTAATATTTTTTTAAATTGCATCCATGTCATCATGACTTTTTTTCTTCTTTTATGGTTTTAAGTCATTAGCCAATAACATAAAATGCAAATTATGCTTAAGAATTTGGCCAAACAAAAGGAAAAAAATATTATTTTCATACTGTAAGTGGCAGTATTCTCTTATAAAAAGAAAATTGAAAATGTACAGATAAATAAAACCGCGCAAATAAATTTGAGCCATTCGATTTATTTTCTGTTTTATGATACTCTACAAATTCTGAAGCGGGGTTTCAATTTTTCCAGTAATAACATAACAAATTCACATGAGCATGTAATGCACAACCAAGACCGGAAAATTGTCGCTAGGATTAGGTATTCTTTGTTGTGTTCTCTTGAAGAAATAATTTAATTTTAAATTTAACAGTAAATCAGCGTCATGATTTTGTAATTGCTCTATAGCTGATAAAATAATAGGTATTAAAAATGTTTAAGACACTTAGGTGCCTAACAAGATCCATCAAAATAAAAAAAATCTTATAGAGGCGCGAGGAGAGAGAAGGGAGGATAGTAGGATTGGGTCACAGGAAGCGAAGTGTACTCGTACGTAGCCTGTGACCACGGAACGAGCGAGGCAAGCGCCCGCCGGAGCGCCCGCGGCTGGGCGGCCCTGATAAAATTTATGGCCACTTCCCCTTTAAAACAATATTGAGGGCTCAGTTGGGATTTATGTCTCGCCGCCGCTGCAGCGACTCAATTTATTCTTCAATTTTTCATACAATAACTCACATACGTATTACGAGTGATGGATGAAAAGGACTAACTTTCGGGCTTTAATAAGAGGATCCAGATGCGAATCTTCAAATTGGCTGAAGTTTATTGCCCACTTATGTCAGGCTTAAGTTTCACTGGGAGCCTCTCTGAGAAAATAATTTATAGCTTAGATTGTCTCTATTAAGATAAACTTTTGATTGACTATAATATTATCTACATTTTAAGTAAATTTTAATAAACCTAGTGAATTGTATCCCTATACTTTTTAAAAAATTTTCGGCCTATTTCATTACATGTACCTATTGTGACCAAAGTGAACTGTTTGCGTTGACTGTGAGTCTCAGCTGCTGTCGATTTCTGATCATTTCAACAATAATCCCACTGTGAGAAAGCAATAGTTTAATACTGAGTTAAAACTAAAAATTATTGAACGATGGAAAGCTTTTACTAAGAATAAAACACCGAAAACATAACAAAAAATAAACACATCACTAATTGATGGTTTTAGTTCATTATCGTTAGTCGATTCTTATTTTCGCCAACATAATGATAGTATGCAAACATAATCAGAAATGAAAACCAATTAAGATACTAACGATTTCTCCTGCGGAATAATTGAAAATTTAATTGCTCAAACAGAAAACTCTTTCTTTAGAAATCGTTTACCACTGCCATTAGGCTTAATTCAAAAATTAATTTAAACTTTTAGAAGGTTGAGTCGGGAAGCGAGCTCCGTAAAGGCAATATCAATTTCATAATTTTAATTAAAAAAAACTAACTTCCCTGATGACAAACTCTCGTACTTTTTTAATAATGGAAATTTTAACGACGGATTTAGGGGGAGGGCTGGTGCAAATACGGGTAGTTCACGTGGAATTTTTAATAAAGTTGTATGTTACTCCAATATTAAAACTGGGGATAGTTTAAATTGTTGATAGTGTTTTTAATTTGGTTTTCGATCTAATACTCCCGCAGTTTTGGGAGTTCATACGTAACAAAGAGCTGGTAACGTGATTTTATTATTAAGCTTCCATCGTCTTTTAAGTATCTCATGAAATATTCTAGATACCTACGTTTTTATATTTAATCATAACATTTACAACAACAAATGTAGGTATACCGTAATCGTGATGTAGACATTCTTATGTGTAAAGATAAATTAAACGCCTTATACCATTATGTCAATTAATGTTCCCTATCTAGCAAATTATTGCATTTCTGTATACAAATCCGGTACTAATTCATGCTTGCCTTATCTGGGTGGATACGAGGCGAAACAGCGCCTTACGCCCTTTAAATGATGTCAAAGGTCCTGAACTTTGCAATAACAAACCGCGTAAAGAACCGCAAGAGTACGAGAAGTTCTAAAACAACGCAATATTAGGTATATTAAAGACTAATTTACAAAGTCTCAATATAATTTTATTGTAATTTATGGTCGTAGAGAAACAAACACGTATTACTCTGCCCACGTGTTGTTTATTTAGTGTTTACATTCTTTTTGACATTCCTATTTAAAAAAACTTTAAGGAACTAGGTACTATTATATCTCGAGTTGAAGCCATTATACAATAAATTATATGCCATCACATAGCTATAATGTTATGCCCGGAATGTTTCACAAGCGCTAAGTTAATTTATGCCAGATTAATAATGCAAATTGTAGAAAGTACGATAATTTTATTCAGGGCAACATTCAGTAGTTTTTACAATCGAGTCGTTATTAGCGTTAAACCCGCATTTGGTTAAATCTAATTACTGCCCGCATAATGGATATCGCAACAGCGCAATCAACTTCATTGTTTAATGAATGACCGACAAGTGAAACTAAATAAAACATAAAACCATACCAAATGACCATTGACTCGTAACTACGCGATACATTACTAACCTGATTTACGTTAATTTAATTTATGTCATCATTATTGTAAGCAGCAGATCCGTTTTAAACTAAAATGACACAAAAATATATTGAAATACAATTTGAAATAAGTATGTTTTAAAAAGGTTCAAAAAAGGCGTATCTTAGAAGTATCGTATCTTAATCTAAGAACAGTGTCATTTAAAACGTCAACCAAAGGTACTTAGAGCAAATGATAAGTTAACCAATAAAAAAAGAATAAAATTGATCCCATGAAATTTAGGATACATTCCATGTCCGCCCTAAAAACAAATTCTTGTTTTAAATAAAATTATTATTTTCTGTTATCTTCTATAACCGAACTTTAAGACACGCATACTTTAAATTTACCTGTTTATTGTGTTATTTGGTAGATAATAATGTACCTACCTGTGTGTTTAAAGTAGTGTCATAATCTTATCGACTAAAATTACCTAAATTTAGTCTCTACATTAATATATAAATTGATAAAGCAGTAATCACATAAAGCTTTTTATTTGAATTGCATTGTGTACGTACCACGCCTGGCATATTTAACAATTCAACGCGATGAGTGCGCGAAAGACCGAATTTGAAAATTACATTCATTGCTATTATTGCGTTTCTCATGTGATAGGTTTTATAAAATGGCGTGAGAATATACAGTGCGTGTGAGCAAAGATGTTTCCATACATAGGTATACGTTATTTTTCATTAAGTAGATTTAATTCCTCGTACTCGATACAATGGTGAGACCTAACATTTACCATCTATTTAAAGATCGAAATTTGTCCCAGTGTTTTAATTTTCATAGCTGCATGTTACTACATTATGTTACACATGTTAGACAATATAATTACTTTTTTCATATTATCTTGGTACTGATCTATAAATTGTAGGTCTAAAATTAAAAAAATACCTAAGTAAAAAAAATTCTTACAGATTAGATTTTACTTTACTCACCAACCCGCAGTAGGCCAGCGTGGTGGACTAAGGCCTACATCCCTCTCATTACGAGAAGGAGACCCGACCCTGTAGTGGGTCATTAATGGGTTACTGGCAAGATTTTACTTAGATTTTGTACAATTTCATACAAGTTATCCATCACATCAAATGTATTGTACAACCACGGGCGATATGTCAGTATGGTAAGGCCAAGTTAATTGCAAAACGCAATGAACGATTGTAAATTGCACGGAATGATTACGGAGCGGTCGTGATGCGGGTTCATTACAATAACCTGGCATTTAATTGAATTCGCGGAATGCTCCCACTCGCCGGAGACATGCATCACTACGCCAAGTTGGGCGTTCCGCGTTTACACGAGGTGCATTTCGCTTACTGTTATGTTGATAGACTAAGTTTGGGGTAGGTTTGAAACAAAATGTTAAAAAATATTAGATCTTTAACGAGCAGTTGTCGCCGACGATACGATTAGTTTAACACGGTAACATCTTTCATAGCTTTCAGAGAAGTAGTCTAATACTGTTTTGTTTGCCGTCACCAAGGTTTCCTCTCAATGTGTGTAATGAGTGCGTCGTGCGATAAAACGTCATCGCGAATTAGTAAAAGGATCACTTTCGAAATGTTGATACTGAAAAATAAGAAACTACTCCACTTAAGCTATAAAGATTTGTTTATTAATAGGTTTATAATAGCAGCTTATTATATTATGACCCTAAAATAATTAAATTTTTTATTATACTGTAATAGAAACATGAAGAAGATAATCAGAAGCTATTATGAAATCAAAATAAATGTCGCGGAAAATTATAATAATTTGTTAAGTACTGCTTCATATCGTAATTTCCGCCTTCCGGCAATTTCCTGCCGAAGTGGCGTTAAGTCGAGCAAAAGCAGAGTGCAATTACTGAAGCCATATAAGTACGAACAGTTGTTTGGTTAGGAAATAGCGCCATTGTATGTAAGAACTAATGGGGGTACGTTCACGTCAAAACAAATTACTTTCCATGAATTTCCGTACTTCTTTTCATTCCGGTCCCTTAATACATATTATGTTGGCGGCGGCCCGGCTGTGTTCGCGAAATCATACCACTCTGTACCAATTCAGTCGCCAAGTCTCTTTCAAATTTCCAACTCAGCACCAGCAATAAAACAAAAATAATACGCCTTTATAGTAAAATGAAAATAACACGCATGCAAAATGTTAATTTCGTTTTATTAATTTATTTTATTCTCAGTATTCAATCTCAGAAAGTGTTATGGCATTTGTCGGAATGTAAACATATTGTATGTATTAGGTAATATTTTGTAAAGAAAATTATTGCGCGGGGACTACGCTTCTTACAGGAAGCGATATAATTAAAAACGAGCACTTTGCTACTGGGAAATGAATCGAATACATGTCTTCTAAGTTTTTAATTTGCACATCTGTTACGAGAGGCGATTGGATTCTTGCATAATAAATAAGGGAAACCAAAAACATCTTGGGTTATGAATCAAGTTGTAAATGCAAATTGCAGCCATTCAAATATGTGTGCAGAGGATGTAAGCCCAACATTAATGTGACGAGTCTGGCCAAGAATCGATATAATCGATTTGGTTGTTAGAATGACGCGCAGTCACTCCATAATTACACCATTAAGGACATCCATGGCCTGAAATGGACAAAACACGTCAACTACCGGAGACGGTTGAAATTCCAACGGTGGAATCGTGGAATCCACTGTGTTCAGACATTGTGAGCCATTCCTCGGAAAATACAGTTTCTTGAATAGCCACAAACATAATAAGAAGGTTCAACTTTTTGTTTCTAGGAGAAACCACGACGAAGTATATATTTTCTTCCACTTTAACCAACCACATCGAAACCGCTTATTTGCAATACTACACTTAAATACGTCATTGTTAACTCATTTAAAGAATACGAGTAAGCATTGTTTACCTACCTCTTTACAGGAACTATGTAAGTCTGTACCGAAAATGCAAACTTTTTATAAACATTTTATATCTTTGTATATTGTTAAATTTAAACATTTTTAAACGAATAAAGAAGTAGCGAAGGTGCAGCTGAATCATTGTTGAATGGTCACAGCCTATAGTGACATTTCACCCAACCTTGAACAAAACTGAAGTATCTACTGGCTGTGCTTGGAAATGGATGAGTAACTCTCCTGAGGACTAAGATTTTCGCCCTATCGCCAACTAATTAATACTAAAGTAATATTAATTAGCCTTCTTTTAAAACAAACAACAGCAACAAAAATAAAAATATTTTAGGTAATACTAACCAACAAGCCTTAATTAGTAATGCCATTAATTAGAATCTATCTGAAAATTGTATAAAAATTAATTTTTTTTTTGTTTCTGCGATGTAAATAAAGATAGTCAATTGTTTTGCTTTTATTCATGTCCTTTATAAATCGTGATATCGATTGAATGGTTGTTTGAACTTAAACACTGTTTTTGCAAAAGAAAAGCAATAAAAGGAAACCATGTAAAGGGCAAACGAAATGTTTAATTGAAAGCGTAATCCCATAAGTGCTTCTGTTTGGTCTTCGCTAATTGTTACTTTAATTAATTCTAATTGCTACCCGACTAAATAATTGCGCTCGCACAAGTATAATAATAATCCTGTGAGAACTGGTGGGCGGTTGAGTTGATATTATGTCTCATAATAAGCGATAAAAGATTTTTTTTTTACTGTTACACATAAACAGTATTTAATTTGCAAGTGTTTGAAATATAACATGTTTCATGGCATTGACTTGCCTTACACTGTTTATGTAAAATTACGTTACAAGTTTAGTGTCAACGGGCCTGCTTTAATACTAATTTTATTTTATTTCATTTTCACTACTTATAGTAAAATTTTCCAAAAGTCGATATTTGGAACAGCTATTTGGAAAAGTTTCTCTTCCCCTTGCGTTATGATATTACTTTTAGCTCATAAGGCTCACTGCAACAGCACCACAGATTACCGGTGCTCCCCACTAATTGAGAACTGGTACACTTAAAAGCCGTACGTCATCTCTGTTATATTATTATTCACGATTCGTAATTATTTTCAATTCAATATTAAATAAATAATTAAAATACCTATTCAAATTCAGAATACTTTAAGTACCTAATCGATCATCTGGACGATTGCATTTGTCTATTAATAGTTGTCGTGAAAGTATTCGTACATTAGTAAACTTGTGCAATTAGGATGGAAGGTTGCCAGACCGACTGACATAAACGACAAACTTATGACTGACTATGATAATGAATGACTGAATACTCGTACTTTGACGATAGTGTTCCTGCTCGCAGTACTTTCATTATATACTACATATCAATGTTCCCTGCTCTGTTCCTGTGTCGTTTTCTCTTATACTATCGCTGATAGCTCGTCGGTCTTATTGGAACCGCAGCTTACCCGAGGCTCCCCACGGCGGCGGCGCTCGCGTACTAATTGCGAATTGCGACGCCCAAAGGCCGTACGTCATCTTTATTAGTTTATTATTAACGATCCCTAATTATTACTATTACCTCATTAGTAAATAAATTAATGAAGATGGAAAAAAAATTGTTTTCGTTGAATAAGTTATTAGTTTGGTACTAGGAAATATGTTAATATGATAAGCCATTTTAGTCGAAGTAATTTATCGCTATTTACGTATTGTAGCGCAACCATCGATATATTATTTTTATCTTGCGTTGCTTAATTTTTGCTATACTCTATAGTATAGCTTTTAGCTTACCGGATTTACTACAACTTGCGTTTGCCCGATGCTCCCCACGGCGCACTAATTGCGAATTGCGACGCCCAAAGGCCGTACGTCATCTTTATTATTTTATTATTAACGATCCGTCATTAATATAGTCCAATTAAGTTTATTGTCAGGACGTCGGCTTCAATAAACGAGATGTATCGGATGATGCGACTGATCGATCGCGTCCAGTTCTGTCCACCTAGTTACCCCTTCAATTGGATCCTTGATTGGTTGACGTGCGCGCCATTATTATGTGGACGGTGTTCCGATAAATTGGATATGATTGTTTACTAACTCACATTTATTATTGTCTCTTCACCTATATCAGTTTTAAGAGTAATTGAAGTTTGCGGAGTTTGCGGGGGCATCCCCCTAACCCGCCGTGAAAAAACATGTTTTCAGTGTCCTGTGTCTTCTGATCGACCATTTAAAACCTCTGACGTGGTGACGGCTACGATATTGACTTTGCTTCTTTGTACATTATTTGAGGGTAGCGGGCCCTAGTAACCACTTAACATCAGGTTTTATGATATGGCTATAAGTAAGAATGGGCTTATGCAGTAAAGTATCTAGGCATAATAATTAAGTGTAATAATAAAACAGTGCACAACACCATTACAACTGTATTTAAGTCACGTTACATCGCTGCATTGACTTTTATGGGATGCGTTTAAACAATAAGACCATATGTGTTACAATGTTACATTTTTTCGCACGAGAAATATGCGTACATATGCGCATCTTAATGACGTCAACGACCAGTGACTACACGTCACGCACTACGCGTCTGCTCGAATTAATTGAAGCAATTACATTGTAGAAAACAATCGAGCCTAGATAAATGCCATAATGAGTCCATATTATGAACAATTACCCATGCTACATACTGTAGCGAAACAGAATGCATTACTTGCATCGCGCCGCGGTTTACTAAATTAATCACTGCGTTGCTGTATTCGTTTGTCTAATTTTGCATTAACAAGATATTGTAATTAAAATTACATTACAAGCGTAATCGACCTCACGAACGTAAATAGTGTGTTATTTGTTCCGTAAACAGTTAATGGATTCGGTTCTAATTTTCAAATTATAACAGCAGGAAACTATTAAATTGAACGGATTTCATGTATATTTTAGATGAGGTATTAGATATTATTCAGATTCAGGGTTACATTACATTCGAATTCCAAGTTACGAAGAACTCTTGAGATCTCTAGTTCCCTTATGATATTCCTTTAATATTAAAATACTTTTTCGCGCAATATCAATTTGGCGCTCTAATCTAAACCAAATAAAATTATTCTCATTAATTCATTGTGCGTGTGCAATTGATATATTACGAAATTTAAAACTTATAAACTTTATTGTTTTGATTACGCAGGTCAGCAAGAAGATAAGAAGTATGCACTGGGTAGCGCAGTCACGGGCAACACGGGAGGCGCGCGGCTCTGCGCCCAGTGCGGGAAGGTCATCACGGAGAGGTTCCTCCTCAAAGCAATGGAGCGGTTTTGGCACGAAGATTGCTTGAAATGTGGCTGCTGCGACTGTCGTCTCGGCGAAGTCGGATCCAAACTTTACTACAAAGCTGATCTGATGCTCTGCAAAAGAGATTATCTTAGGTGATATATAACATCGCTTAAATGCAAGTATAGGCAGTATAGCGTAATTTTACAAGCAATAACATTCCGCGTGTCAACAGGTTATTCGGTGCCACCGGCAACTGCGTGGCATGCAACAAAGTCATTCCCGCCTTCGAAATGGTCATGCGAGCGAAGAGCTTCGTCTACCACTTAGAGTGTTTCGCCTGTCAACAGTGCAACCATAGGTAAAATACTCATTGCCTTTCGATTCGATTAAATTTAAATATTTTATAGCACAGTGTGACCTAAACCCGCAGTTTACGTACGCTTCTCCAGTCCGGGGCGGGTTTATGTCACACTTGCTATAAAGTATACGATACTTGTCACCAAAGTTGTCTATTATTGCTAACTTCACGCCGTGAAATAATAGGCCACATAGGTCACGCGTATCGTAATATTATCCTATACATAAAGCTCGTCTGAGCATTCTCGTGATCGCATGCATTCTACAGTAAATCAATAACAGTTAACATAAAACTTAATGTGTAAATGCGCTATCTAATCCGAATACATTATTCCTTCTACGTATCGCTTCTCATTATATTTAACTAGCAATAACCTGAGTTACTTACATAGACGTAATAAATTTGTGCAGGTTCTGTGTAGGCGACAGATTCTATCTGTGTGACAACAAGATACTTTGCGAGTATGATTACGAGGAGAGGCTGGTGTTCGCAAGTATGGCCGCCAACCCCAGCGGCTTGGCACACATCAGGCGACAAGTTAGTGGATTACAGGTTAATAAACTATTTAGCTTTAAAGCATTTATACTTCAATAATTATAGAAACGACTTAAATTAGGCTTTAAGTATTATAAAGATATTTTTAGCAAGAAGTTTTCTAAGAGTTGCTTAACATCGCTATAACTTCATATCAAAAAGTTTATTCTTAGTCGAAAAACGTTGAATAATTAAAAAGCTCGATAGCGATGTTCTCACAACGTGGGGCTTCGACCACACGCCACGAATGGTTTTTGTTCTGACCGTCTGACGAGGTCTGACGTGGCCCAATACGGCTTGTGAGACCGCAAGCACTTGGTAGAGTTTGCCTTGCACTCTCATATTAAATTATTTAGAATTTAAAGCTTCAAACAATTACTTGAAAGTTCGGAACGATCGATAACTGGCGTTTTTTGCGTGGGTATTTATCGATTTAATACGCACTCCAAATAAGCAAAAGTAAACAAGTTATTCTTGATTTGCTTAAAGTTTTCATCCAAGAAGCTGTTGTTTTTCGATTGTCTGCCCGGCTAAATAAAGGCACGTGAAAAAGTAGGCTCCGCGGAGTAAATAACTCCCACAAGGACACTGTTAGTGGGAGATTCTATCTCCACTTTATTATGTTTCTTTTGTGATCATTAATCTTTCTCGTACGAACGCTTGTCGGAATGCGAATGTGGGGGAATCTATTTCATTTTATGAGTTGCGCGAGTGGAGGGATCCATTCAGCCGCACGACATTTCTAATCGACTTTTTGATTGCGCTCACGGTCTACTGTTGGGAGCTTGACAAGGGAATTGCCAACATTGATAATCGAATTACGTACCATACAACAGCAGGCTGTCAAGCTTATATTATCTTTGTCAGTGTATAATATTATTATAGAATTATTGCGTTATGAAATTCTCGTACATTTTGCAGCGACAACAAGAAACTTAGGCTCTGTAGATAAAAGTTGATATCTTCTTCATGAAAAGTAATCTTAATTACTTACGTTATTTGATTTCGTTTACGGGTCGTACTTTAAATTTACCTGTATAGTTGATTGGTGGTAGAGTCATTGGAGTTTGTCTCGGAGTACATTCTCAAATAGGACTTTTGACCAAATTGAAGTTGGACGTACGAGTACTTATAGTACCAAGTTGGTACTGTACTCATCCGTCGGTTGGTTGTACCAAGGTTTATAGGAGAGGAGACCACTTAATATGCGGTGGCTTCTGTGTTGGTTTGCTACTGACTAGGAGTAAAAACGTTAATCTTCTATAATATGTTTACCTTATAACAATCCTTCTTCAGTCCCCTAGCGGAGGCTACGTGGGTGGAGCGAGTGGGTGCCCGGGCGGCGTGGCGGGCGCGGTAGTGGAGAAAGATAACGGCGGCTGCGCGGGCGCCGACGACGCGTCCAGCGGGTACGGCAGCCCGCCCGACCCGGACGTGTGCGACGCCGCGCGATGACCCCACCCCAGCCGCCGACTTATTGCCTCGGTAACAATACAATTTTACAAATTTTAATATCCTACAAAACCTTCTGTTTGTGACGGGGGATAAGTTCAAAGATAATCATAGTAGGTACCCAATATCTAAAGATAATACCCGAAATCGTGGAGCAAAGGATTCCGAGTTCTACTTCTTCGAGTGGTATCAACTACGGACCCAGGGTCGGGTCTATTTTCATAATCAAAAGGATCTAGGCCTTAGTCCACCACGCTAGCCTATTACAGGGTTGATGGATGTTAAATATTTGAGAACATTATGAAGAAATTCTCAGGCATTTGTGAGAGGTCACCATTCCATCGTGGGCCTCGTGAGTAAAATGAATAGAAAAATGGTAAATGGTAATCTCAGATAGCGCTTCAGTCCACTATAAGTAGCACAATATTATACCGGCAAAGTAAACTTAATATACCTACGTCTATCCTACATTCCTGAGATAACAGAGACTAAACAACTAAAAAGCATAAGCCGCCAAAAACCAATTAGTTTTGCACATTCATATTCATTGGCTATGGTAATACATTTTTAGTGTATTTGTTGTAACAAAAAATCTAGGAAGTAACAATTAATGTTTATTCTCAGGTGAAGCCTCACTGAGTGCTGTCGGGATTCGGGACGCTTGCAGCCTGCGGAACATGCTGACGAATGCATCTCACCCTTACACTTTAGTAGTGGAGACATTTGGATTCCTGACGTACTAAGCAACTTATTACAGTGATGATGTTGACACCTAACATTTCGTCTTATTCGTTGCTTTAGTTTTCTATACATAGACATTAAAAGACGTTAAAACCCCTTAGTGAGTAAGTACACAACGGAAGTGAAGTGCAATTTGTATATAGTGAAGAGTATTGGAAACGCTAAGCGACCCGTGTAGATATTAAATGCAAAACCGTCTAAGTGCAGAGTTACATCGAAGTGTCTCGACGAACATACTTTAGAAGCACCGGAGGAGCGTACATTAGGCTAGAAGGCGGGCCGTCGATATGTGGCCACTTTACAAAATGTCCGGGATGAGTCGCGATAACGTTGTCAGAACACGATATTTCCATTATGTATACGATTTGAGTCTACATGTTAAGATAGCGCCGTCGCGTGGGTAGGACGCGAGTTCTTGCATGTTTGTATTATATCATACCTACTGTACTTTTCCACGGTATACTTTAAGTGGCTACGAGGTTGCTTTTCTTCAAACTTGTAAATTAGTTCGAGATAAACAGTATTGATAAGTTTCATTAATTTCTAATGGAATTTTTTTGTAAAGCAATTTTCAAACTCACAACACATATTTTTCACACCGAAGCTACGTTTTATTAAAAGTTTAAATTTCCCACAGTTTAATAAATAATTCTAATCACTTCACTGTTTAAATGGGCACTCGAAACATTTTATGCATAATACCACAGAATACGTCATAACAGTAATAATACTTACGACGCGAAGTTAATTACGTCGCGACGTAATCAATTTTGTAAGTAGTACAGAAAATGGTATGGTATCTACAGTCATTCTATTGTTTTCAGATGTTTTAGTAGTTATAAATTAATTTACTCTACTATTACTTTATTTGCCTGTAAAGCGAAACTGACTTCAATAAAATCATATCCATGAATAATATTTAAATAATGTGAATGTATAGTGTGCCTCTATAACAGGGAGTGATATTATAAATCTGTGGAGTGATATTATATTTAAGAAGCAGCAGCGATGATAAATGCAGAAACCATAATACGTGCTATAAATCATTCTTATATTGTAAGGCAGAACAAAGCAATTGAGAAAATCTCTAAGCGATTCGGGCCATAAAATTGTATAGATATAATACCGAGTACATATTGGTAGTGATATTCATATTAGGTTCTCTGTTTCCATTGCCCATTTTCTCGAGCAGAAACATCGCTACTGCCCTCAATTTCAAGTGTTCATATATGTATATTGATCGAATTCATTACTTACAAATGTGAGTTTACAAAACAAATATCAGTAGGTAATTCATTGCTTCTTTATATTCACAACGATTCTGGCTCACAAATTTTAACCACCATTTAACAATTGATAAAATCGATCTCATTGTTATTAAAATTGTATGTACAGTAGTATTTCTTAAAGTTGTTATCATACAAGGTATGAAGTCTATCGCGTTAATACTTTATTTTCACGATTAAATTCCAATTTTATTGTAGGCGTTTAATGTTTTTTTACCAAAGACAATTTTCCGTACGGGGGAACTTTATTAGTCTTTACATTAATGTTATGAGCTACAATTTTAGATAGTGTGATACCCCTAGAGGTTTTTAAAACGGTGCAATTTTTTAAGTTTAGTAAGTTTGTCCAATATTCTATTGTTGACAGTCGTTAAACGAAAAAGGGCTTGCATTTTCCTGCAGCAAAATTGTGCGTGAGCAATCGTGATGTCAATATTTCACCATTTTTGTTTTAAATGAAATAATTAATTAAACATTTTCAAAAGTTTTATGTCGTGCTACTGTCAATGATTGGATGTAGGCTCACAAAGAAACGATAATAATAACCACTATGTGTCTATAAAATCGTAATGACACAGTTGTTTGTTTATATTGCCAATTCATTTTCATGTATTTTGTTGAATTTGATGTGAAATTTAAATTATGGAAAATATTTTAAGGTATCTAGGATTATATGCTTAATTTTTTAAAGATTCGATAAATTGGTGTAAAATAAATATTTATACATCAAAAGAATGTAAGTACCTATTTATGTAAAAAATCAAACAGTCGTTATTTAGAAATACTAACCTAATATCTAGAATAAAACAAATTGCCACACACAAAATTGCAATACAAATTTCCTGAAACATCGACAGTATTCGACAGAGTAAATTTTAATTTTTCCGTTATTGTGTAAATAAATATATTTATTTAATGCGAAGAGGTGTTTTATTCATAACAAGTATTTCCATCATAGCAAAGCTAAAAACTCCATTGTAAGCGTCACACGACTTACATAGAGTTACACACTGTTACTGAGTAAATAGATCCCATTTTCTTTTATAATTTTGCATGTGCATTAATTAAAATATAAGTATTTAAAAGCCTGTAATAAAATTAATTTTTTATCTTTTCTTAAGTATATTATGGTGCGCTATTAGCCTCTATTTTTGTACTAATTTAATATAACATTATTAAATTAATAATCAACATTTTGAAATTATTTTTTATGTAACTACGTGAAAGTAGTATACCTAAGTCCTCAATCGGTGATTATTCTTTTTTATTTTACTATTTTACACTGTTTTATTTACCCGCACATATAAAAAATAAACAGAACCATTATATCTATATCTACATATCGTGTTTACTCGGTTCAACAGAGTTCTTTTATGCTAATGGCCGGGCAAATAAACATTCTCTTTTTAAAAAGCACTTAAAGGAATTCTCACGTAACTACCTACTGCTTAAAATATTTAGGGTTTTAAACGTACTCGGGGCTGTGTACACGATGCTAATTGGCGAGCTAAGACTTCTGCACCACGCTCCTTTCAATTCCTTAAAATCACATTTATATTATATAAATTTGTTAAACAAAAAATGATTCATCGGTTCTTAAAGAAACAAGTAGATATTACCGATGTAGTTAAGTGTTAAACTGTTAATGAGCGGTGATAGCCCAGTGGCTTAGTATTCGAACTCGAATCGAGGGGTCCGGGTTCGAATCCCAGTGGCACGCACCAATGGCTGTGAAAAAAGTTATGTGCGCTTTATAAAATTAAATATCACCTGCTGTTACGGTGAAGGAAAACATCGTGAGGAAACCTGCATGCCTGAGAGTTCACAAAAAAAAATGTTCTCAAAGGCACGTGAAGTCCACCAACCCGCAGTGGGCCAGCGTGGTGGACTAAGGCCTACATCCCTCTCATTATGAGAAGGAGAGCCGACCCTGTAGTCATTAATGGGTTACTGACAAACTGTTAATATTATTGTGTACTAACTATTATTTAATTTTATTCTGTGGTTTCGTTTTGCATTAATTTTTAAATTACCACAAAAGTATTTTGTGGGTTTAAGAATCAAAATGTGAAAAAAATGCACTTATGCACTTATCCAAATATCAATAAATATTTAATTGGAAATTGTAAAAAATTGAGACGACAAAGTAATGAGCAAGCAAAAAGCTAATGGGCTAATGCAACGCATCAATAACATGTTCGAACATGAGTGTCGTGCGAGCACTTCAAGCAATTGCCCTTGTTATTTTTTATTGTTCCGACTGGGAATGTCCATAAAATTCTCAACGACGAGACGCATTAACGAGGGACGTTTAGTTGTTTGCTGTTTAAATAAGAGCAGTAATGTAATTTTAATGAGCTCACAAAATGTGTGCGTATGTTGTTGGTATCAACCGTACCGCCGACGCGGGCGCACGGCGCGGCCGGGCGGTACTCGTTAATGACACACATGTCATTGTCGTCTCTTCGCCTCCTTTTTTCCTTGGGCAGCTCTACTTTGATACAAGTGGTTATAATTAGTTTCGAACGCATACAAAAAGTTATGCTTTAGCAACACTTTAACCTCCTAGGAATGCTTTGTGGCTTTGTAGTGCGAAGCGCATAACTCGCATGTTGGGAATTAAAGGTACCTATACATACATAAATTAAAGTACCATGAAGCAGAAGCTTCATAGTACGGGTAGGTAGAAAGTAGAAACCTATAACTACCTTATACTTATACCTTGCAGAATTTGCTAGCGTAAAGAATAGAATTTGCGTGAGTTATTGAGAGCCGCGTGGCGCACGCTCCCGTGAAAACTCACTTAAACTTTTTTAATTAAATTTCTGATTTTTCTTAGCCTCTATAAGAAATCTTATCCCCAAGCTTTATTCAAAACGCTGTATTAATTAGTCCAGCTACTGAAGTCTAATGACCAACGTAATCGCCTTTCACGGCGTCATGCACCCTGGCCGCCCTGCCTCGCGGCACAAAAGTTTTGAGGGCTAATGAATCCTGTAGGTATCTATTGAAAAATTAGTTTGTAGGAATGGGTTTGGTTTTTTCGAAATTATGGTTATCGCCAATCTAATCTAATTAGTAATAAGAATTAGTAAGGACAAAGAAAGGAACAATGAACATTTAATTTATATACCTACTTAACCAGTTTCCTTTCAGAGTTTAGCATGTTGTTAATGGTTTCTTGCTCAATAGATAGTTACGCAGTTTGTAATGAGATGAGCAGACAGAAATAACTCAAATTGTGTGATTGTAATAGTACCTTAAGGTTTATAGTTAGGGTCTTGATTAGTCCAAAAACTTTAAATAAGGTAGCTATTGGTAATCCAGCATCGGAACATTTTGTTAGTCCATCTAAGAAGTGACGGTCAATGGATTTCATATATACTATGAGATCCATCCATCCAAACAATAAATAAGAAATTGCAGTTGCAAGTGTACGGGTAGTCTATTATTTCGTTCCATCATTAGATAATATAATAATCGTTTTCGCAGCGTACGCGATGTAAGTAATTTTAAGGCAATTTTTCTACACCTTGGGTTAGATCGATCATATTATAATTAAGTTCTTAATACAACTTTAGATGCAGAGAAAAGTACCTAATAATAAAACTATTAACAGCAATAGATAAGATTTACTCACCCATTTCACAGTATATTTTGTATGTAAGCTAATGGTATGGTACACAATGTAATCATTGTGTACCATTTTAATACTACTTTAAATATGCCTACATATATGTACATATGTATGTCAGTAAACTGAAATACAATTATTTCATACCAATTAATATTAGATATGTCGCGTAGGTGTCGCCCAAGCCCACATTCCTACCAAAATTTAATCAAATTTAAGAGGTTTTAATTCCAACTTCTAACTAAACTAATAAATCAGTTAAACGATTAAATTAAAGTTATAGATTAAGATTGCGATTACTACTTAATAATGTTACTAATATAATTATTACCAATACATAACTGACATTAATCCGCGCCATTAAAAAATAATTTCAAATAAAAAAATGATAATTAAACCAATTATAATTTAATAACAACTTCGCAGCTTAAAATTTGAATGCTTTTGAAGCCGATTTATATTAAAGGCTATAAGAGGAATAATCTCAGCACAGATCGATTTACTGACATTTACCCCGTCTGTATTTAAGATGCTTCGAAGGGAACAAGAGTTCCTACATTGTTAGACACAAGAAGTTTTCGTTGAATCATTTAAATAAACGAACTCACATCATTATGTCAGATCTAAGGATCGAACAAATTGCCAATTAGCCGCGTCGGCGCTGGCCTTCGAGCTTTAAGCTCGGGGTAATGGTGCCGGGCCAGGGCAGAGACGTACCGTTCGGCTCACATTTGTATCAGCAGAATCTACTGAAGTATGGTCTGGCTGGGTATAATAATATTGCGTTACGTTGGGGCTTCTGGATTCGGCGATTAAAGATGGCATTCTATAAGTCTTGTACTAGCTATAGATGTTAGTTAAAGGGAGCCTTAACTATGCTCCGTGTCGAATGTCTTCCGAACGAGGTTTAAGGAACTGTTGCCTGATAAAAATCAGAATCAATGGTTTAATACATAATATAGTAACTTAACTACTTTAATTAACTAATTTATTTTTAAAAGCTAGAAAGCTTCGCCCAAAAAGTCGTCGCCGTCTATCCTTCATCGAATCCTGTCGTAGTGAAGACATCGTGTCTCTACGACTCGTAGCCTAAACGCAATGTTCCTCAAAATCCCCTCGGACAAAAAATGGCCATTAATGGTTTAATTTTCTTGAAAGTAGTTTTAAAATACTTTATATTATTAAAGTTCTCTAAGGAAAATTATTACGGGCGACGAACAGTAAGAGTCATAGAGTGGATCCATATCGTCATATTTATTAGATTTTTTGTCGTTAAAATCTCATTAATGTTACAATATAATATAAAGATCAAAAACCCTGTTCGCTTTTACGCTAACTCTTATTATTTTTTCCCAAAACAATACTAATTGGTAATCGACGCTCAGATAATTGACGTGGCGAGGTGGGTGCATAAATGTATTAGGTTACAATTTTATTAATTAGGATACGTGCACGGGACTCCACGGCCGCCTGTGTGCCGCCCCCTGGGGGTGATGGGGACAAAAGCGTTCAGTATTCAGAGTATCGCAAATGTAACTTTCGGTTCTTTTCATGGCTAAAGTATGTTGGCGGCAATCCATAATGGGATAGCCATTATTCTTGCCATTAATTCGCATGGCCCGGCTTCCGTGCATTAGCGGGCAGTCGAGCTGCCAATCCTCAAAAGGGTCCCCAGATGAACAATACCTATGCCCCATTCAATGGAATAACTAAACAAACTTCGCACTCAAATATGCTCTTTGCTGCCATTTAGGTATGTAGTAGCTCTTTATGAAATATATAATATCTTTTTATAACGAGAGAGAAAGAATTATTAATAATAATAAAAGAAATGCTGTAAAAGTTTAAGATGGTATGAGACATACATAGGTATCTTGGTCTGGAAGGCATAGAAACTAAGCTAACTTGAATATTATTGCAAAAATGGTATTGTATGGATTTAGATTTGACTATAAAAAGTTATAACACTGAAACCAATTCAATTTTACAACCCCGACAGCAACAATACATTGCCATTCATCCATTACAATTCCATCTAAAAATAACGTATCCGTTCATACTAAATCTCGTTTCAATTAACGGGACAATTCAGCGACCGGGCATACTAGTTTTGTTATTTATTCATATTCCAAACTTATTCAGGATGCAATCCAATCACATTAAAAATATTGAATGAGATTCGAAACGCGTAATAAACTAGATATCATGCAGCCCCGTAAAATTAATTAACAGTTGGTGGGCTATACAGTAAATAAATTCTTCATTTTCCTGGGCAGATTGCATAAAAATAATCAAATAAGTGGCATGGACATTACTCAAAGCGCCGCAGCTGCATGCAGGAGCGAGTCAAACAATTCGTCCTCTCTTTCACACCTCGGCTACCCCACACTCCCCCGCCTGAAAGAAAAACTCTCGAAAAACTAATTAGGTACAAGTTGTAATTGAAATTTTGCGTGTTATATAATCGGATACTTGAGCCGTGAGTAATGTATAAATGCGCCAGGGAGATGAATGAACGATGTACAAGCGGGATAGTAAGCGAGATAGTGCTTTCAATTTTGAACTTTAGGTAAATAGGTAGAGCGGAATTCATAAAAAGATTTCAATAAAAGTGCAGCCTGTTTGCAAGCTGCTGAAAATTTCTTAACATGATTATTAAAATTTATTAAAGCGTAAGTCTACAATAAAAATAGAACGATAATGTTTTTCACGTGGTGTTCTGACATGCAGTACTTTATTATTTAATTTTACTAGAGTATAATGAAATCATCGGAAATTATAGATGGGCAGGTCAATACTAAAAAGAAATCCACCGCAATCAAGCTTTGTCATAATTTTATGTACTAATTACCTAGTTAGAAAATATCATGCATTGCGAAGAAAAACTAATTTTACCAATGAATTCAACCCAACATTTTGCAACCATATCGTAGAAGACTAGCCAAAAATATTCTACATAGAAAGCATGCATTAAAAGACTTGTTTGTCTACAACAAAGAGAATGAAGGCACTCCACTCCGTTCCTCTAAACAAGCATTTTTAATTAAAGCCCCCTTCAAAACCGCGCAAACAAAAAACGTTATCACAACAGAAACAATCTAGG
Organism: Erynnis tages; assembly: GCA_905147235.1. Lineage (NCBI taxonomy): Eukaryota > Metazoa > Arthropoda > Insecta > Lepidoptera > Hesperiidae > Erynnis > Erynnis tages. The sequence goes on along the minus strand of LR990077.1, from coordinate 5,023,590 downwards.
AAGCGATCTAACTGTATAAACACTCGAATAATACGCAATCAAAAGGGCAACGGAGCAACGAAGCTCTAATTCTACTTAATATTACCTATTGTGTATCTCTTAGATAGAATTCGTATTCGGCTTGGAGTAGTCCAGGTGCAACTTAATATTCAATTATTAGAATATCAAGAACCATACCACACTTATTTATTATAGAGTTACTTTCAGAGATATGAAACTACTGTGAAATAAAATTAAATCGATATATACATATAAAGTACCAAAATTTTAAATAAAGTAGTCGGATAAAGTGCTAAGGTTGGTTTCTTTTTTACAATAAATTTAATAGTCACTTTAAACACTAGATAATGTTTTCTGAAAACGTTCGTAGAATTAGTCTCCAGGCGGTGCAATAAGGGAGTCGTCAGTCAGCCCCTGCCCGCTTTTTTCAAATTAGTTTAATTACTTTTCTACGTAAATTACATTTTATTTTCGGAATCCGCTAAATTGAATACGGCAGCTCGGGTGAATTGTTTCATGTTAACTGTAATAGAACTACACGAAATGGAATTCTGCAATGCGCGAAAATATTATAGTTAGCTCTTACTAACTTATCAAATCGGTTTAAGTTAGTAGTATTGTGACTTTTGATAGATAGTAACTGTTATTTTTTATAATAAGTAATATGCAATAAATTTTTTGTATCTCACAAAATTTGTAGAAGTTATTTATGAGTTTTACAGTTGCAGTTGAAAGCCAGAACGCTAAACGCTATCATGAGAGTAATAAAGTGTGAGGTTAGAGCATGTAGAGCTAGGAACTTTACATGAAAATGTTTATGGTTAGATGTATGGAAAAGTGGCGCGAAACGGAAAAAGCGTTATGCCGGCTTTTGACTATGGGATGTAATATAAATTACATCTTGAATGATCTTGAGCTATATATTACATCCCGCGATTGCTGTTCACACTGTAGGATATACATTTTGGAACACTTTAGCTTCGGCCACTACCAATAATACCATTTAAACTGCGATTGCGGGCGACGCAGCAGGGGCGCGGTGTCCGGGGACGTGAGGTAAAATATACCCCTTCAAATATCGCTCGAAAAAAATTATAGTTTGGGATGTAATATATATTATAGCACAGTGTGAACGGTCACGTAAAAAATGTATGACGAGCGATAAAATGTTATATCTCAAGATGTAATTTAAATTATATTATATCCCGTAGTCAAAAGCTGGCTGAGACGTGTCAGAGATGACGCTGAATTGGCTGATCAGCTATATGAATGAACCTGTCCTATTTATGGCTGTGACCAAACCGACCTCATTAAAAAACAATTGAAAAAATGTGGATCTTGATAGATATTTTTACAAATTCGCAAGCGTAGGATAGTTAATGTAACAAACCAAAATACTTTGTATCAAAACATTCTTCGGTTTTTGAAAAAATAAGGTAATGTGCGTATAAACTCCGTTTTTTAAAAAGGTATATTTTTATAGAAACAGTGGCTAAAATATTATTCGGCAAAAGCGTCAACGTTTGAATCAAGCAAAGTGGCGGGAAATGGAAAAGGCATTAGTAGACATGACAGCGTCGCCACTGAGTGGCTTTTCGTCTAGATATGGATAATCCCGAGCTATTAATATTCACTGTCGAATCTTTTACCAAATAATATACACCCTTGTCTCAACATATAAAATATATTTTGTTTTTATTTGCCATACGCACTGATTTATGGAATCCATACCATAGGATGTAATATTATATATTATTGTAATAGTGCAATACTTTATTCATTGTTCTTTTCGCTCATATATTTAGGTATATCAAAATAAGTATATTTTTATCTACCTATTTTTTTGTAGATAACGTATAAACTTACGTAACAATCGGAAAATGAACCAACCTTAGGTAGCTCCAGAGGAAACTTCAAGGGCATTTAATCCGCTAAGTGCTTATGAAAACTTATTACAGCTTTGAAAGGTAAAAGTACCTGGAAAAAAGTTACATTAGCTGATGGTACAGAACTTGTCACAAGTGGGAGTGACGTCCCACTTTCCGTCTCTGCGAGGGTTTGGATCAGGAGTGTTTTAGCTAAATCGACTCCCGGATTAAATGGATATTTTTAAAGCATCGTCTCGCCTTATCCATTAGCGGGATTTCATGTGCTCCTTCACTATAAAGATTTCATTTTAACGTTAAGATCATAAATTCGATGAGGTATATACATATAAGATAGAAAAGGATGTCTTAAATAATTTTGGGAAGTAAATAAAACCTTGTTTCCTAATAGATAACGGTCTTTGTACATTAGAATAAAGAATTTTATAGTATTTTGATGTGAACGACTCAATAATATCCACACAATAACCGCAGACGGGCATACAGGGCGTCATATATTAATTAAATGGGATTTATGTACCTGTGACCTGTGGACAGTAAACATTACCTCACATAAAGTAACTCCGGCAATCGCTCCCTCCTAAACAAAATACAATATCTTCATGAAGAAGAATTACTAGTGACTCTACCACCTACTGCAAATTGAAACCCATTAAAAATATTTGTTAAAGTACGCGCGAAAGCGTGATTAAATTATAAACTGTAATGTTTCGTATACAAACCGGTGGAGTGCATAATGGCGGTATTTGGTGTAATTACACGACACCGACGACGACGTCGGCGTCGCCCCGGTGTGTCAGAATCACGGAATTTAAGCACGGCCACACGATTAACTTGTGTTATTAAGGACCACTTTCATTATGGTGAACCTAAAGAAATAAGGATCTTAATGCATATTCTAAAAACATCTCCGTATTTATTGCTTAAGCCTTATATACAAGGATGTAGAGCTATGTGGTTTGAAAGCTAGAAGCAGTAAGTATCTATCTATAACCTTTAATCTGCGTTGTGGTGAAGCAAAATGAAGAAAACAACACGTATATTTTGTGATGATCTTAAGTCCCTAAAATGTTTAACCACGATCTATTGACTTAAGTACCTAATATTGAAACCATTGTTGGATATTCGCATTAAAAATAATACGGCAATTTTACATGCTCCAACGCAACACTTTGTAACGATGAACAAAATTCTATGCGTATAATAAACATACCCAGACCGCATAATATCATTCAAAGCAACTATTCGAGCAGCGTAAAAACCGACTTGTTTAACATGGTTCCTTCGTCGGGAAATGTACAACTTACAGTTTTAACTGAAATTATCACCTACTTTTTGGTGCCAATATACCTGTACCAGAACATATTTGTTATGAATCTATCAGGTATCGAATATATCTTAATAACGAATTGTGAGATTCGAATATCCGAACGGTTCAAAATTTTAAGATTCTCATTATCTGGAATTTTATGGAACCCTAAAAAAGTAGGTAGGCTCATCAATAATTTATTATCACATGACACTCGATTCAATTATTCTCTTAATACGTACCTGGTCTACTCAGCAACTTGTATTTTTATAGATTGTGCGCTTTTTTGGGGTCAGTAATAAAAATTTATATGCGCTTGCGCAGTTATGGACCTCGTTATGGTAATAAAATCACTGACCATAACTAACTGTACATTTCGCGAGGCGTAAGTACCTAATAGTAAGATGTTTGTTTTTACGTAGAAAGCTGTGTATTTATGGTAATAGTGTTGTTTTGCCTTCGCAGTATGTATATGTATGCAACAAAGGAACGATTACATCGTGGTATGAGAATTACAGTAATTAAAATTAAATTAGATACAGAAATACTTAAACTCATTGTGATAATAACTATTATTATTATCTTTTCTAACAAGAGGCCGCATCTCGCAATACATCTCTTATATATAAAATTCTCATGTCACAGTTTTAGTTGCCATACTCCTCCAAAACGGCTTGACCGATTTTTATGAAATTTTATATGTATATTATTATTCAGTAGGTCTGAGAATCGGCTACTGTCTATTTTTCATACCTCTAAGTGATAAGGATTGTCCACACCTAACATTTTTATTTTTCAAAAATTTGGAATCAAAAAATACATACAACCCTAAATTTTCACCGTTCTATCAACAACTCCAATTTTTAATAGTTGCGGGGTCAGCTAGAATATATGTTCCAAAAGTATAGCTATCTGGTAGTTCGCACTACGCGGTTCGTTTTACGCCGTTTGTTTACGTAATCTTTGCGATGCGCGTAGAGTTAGAAACATTCAAACGGGAAATTAAATTAATAAATATTTTTGTATGAAATTAAAAATTAACAAATTACCAAAAGTCGTAGTACACAACTTGTTGCTTATGGTATTTAGCTACCTGGTGCTGCGAGGTTGCTCATGTTTTACGAGTAACCCTGTATAATTTTTGAATTATTTTGACCCCATGAAATTGTTATTACGCTTCTAGCTTAAAATTTAAAACAGCCCGAAACTCATCATTTTCGATTAATGAGCAAAATTAAAAAAACCGCATTGATAATAAATGTTAAATTTATTTGTGTCTCATAATTTATCCACACATTGTGCCGTAGGAGACATGTAAAAGATATGGACCTTCAGAGCAGATGGTGATAATGAAGGCTACACATGGCTTCGTGACGGACGACCGTGAGCAACTTAATAACAAATGTACGAACTCACTTATACCTGTTTGCATTAGCGATTCGCTAAACAGTCTAAAAACGCTATAACTATAAAAACAAACTTAGCGAGGCGGTTTGCACACGATGACCAATGCACCAAGAACTTCACTAAGAGGAATCTAACTGTTTAAATGTTTCAATATCCAAAAAATTAAAAAATGCACATTTTTTTATCGTTTGCATCATTCAGTGCAGCCCATTGATATCCAGCTTACCAATACCTTACCAACACATATAGTATGTGTTACCGACAATATTTCAAACTAAAATGTAAATAAAGATTTCAGCTGCCTATACTTATGTGTACCTGCTGCATAGAAATAAATAAGTTATAAGTAAAAAACTTTTTAAAAAAGCTTTTATTTTATTTTTTTCGAGTTACTCTTAACAAACCCTTTCATTTGATACCCATATTGTAGAAATGCATTAAAAATAACTATTCCGATATCTTGGATGGTCCGCCATATTGGATTTAGAATGACGACACATCGATCATTGTCATCCAAACTAAACGTGTAAGTATACAAAATTTCAGCTCAATCGGTTGAAGATATCTACTTCGAAATTGAGTTCAAAGATTCCACCCGAACGTACATTGCAAATTAAATAAAAGCTTTTAAAAATGAGCAAAAGGCCTGGAAAATGTTTAAATGCTGTTGCATTCTCTTCCAGCCAATCTCAGGGATGTGCATGTGCAGACCAACTTATTTGTATACATTACTAATCCTGTTAAAACGCTCCGTTAAAATCTGTGCAAATTACCTACTCTGCAACCTACCTACACGTGAAGTTTAATGTTACAGTGTTTTATCGAAGTGCGTTATTACTTAGTTTATGACGATGTTTATGTATGTAGATGATACGTTACTATGTTTGAAGCGACGCCTTTTTTTTTATTACGAGAAAATCTTTTAAGATGGTATCATAATATCTTCAATGAAACAACACTTTGTACATTAAAAGGTTCTCAATGTAACCTATGAGTGTAATAGTTATTAGGTTTGCCAAATTATTTAATAGCCATGTGGTTTCTTTGACCCTCGGTTTTTTCTGGCGGTTCAATGGGAATTAGAAGTGAAAATAAAAAGTAAAATTCCAGAATTTATTTGTTGTTTACAAATTGATAATGTAACAACGAAGCAATTTTAACAAGTCTTTATTTAAGTTTCGTTTTAGTATCAACTCTACACCACACATTGCGCAATGATGGCGACACTAATTTGAAAACCCTTATTGTGTTACCAACATGAGTTGAAGATGTGAAGCATGAATCTTAATGAAAATTATTTAATGGCAAGTCATAAGATTGGCGCCAACACCGGAACCGAGTCGCCCCCGCGCTCTTATCATAGATTGTGTAAGGGTTTCAGAACCTTATTTTGCATTCATTCAAAGTTTCATACATTTATCAGCAATCTACTAGTGACCGCTTGCAGGCTCCGGTTGCCTCTCACAAAGAGAAGGATACTGAGGCCTATCTTAGTCTACCCCGCTGCCCTATTAAGGGTTAGTGGACTTCACATGCCTTTGAACATTTGATCACCGTTACAGCAAATGTCATTTTTTTATAGATTGACGTTTTATGATCTTAGAAGTAGCAAACTATTGTGGAAACCACGTGATGTGGAATTTTTATAAAAAATATAACTACTGTACTGAAACGTCAGAAAAATTGATTAGCATTTTTTAATTGTTATTTAATTTTATAGCTACGTCAATTTGAAAAATTTGGAAGTAAACTACTGAGATAAAAATAATTAAATAGTTGTTTTATATACAAAAAAACAACGGGTTGCACTCCGGGAGTGCCGAAAACTTATAAGAGGTGATTTGGACGACAGTTCAATTAAAACACTATTCAATAACCATTACTTAACTATAAAATCTTTTTAGTAAAGTCAAGAATGCATTTACACGTTAAGTATGAAAGTTCAGATGGCGGCCAAAATGGGCTGCCGTAATAATAAAGCGGCCAGGCCATTTCTCATATAAAACCCAGTGACGTATGAACTCTATCAAAACCAAAGTTTTATAATTTCTCTAAGGTCTAATGTGTAATTAGACGCACTTTGTTTATGAATGTTTCCTTTTGACAGTTTCCATAGTTATCATCTTACGTACTTAGCTACCGTCTTATCCTTACGATCAGGGATCTGTCGCGAGTTTAACAATTTTTACCCATACCTAAAAGTGCTCAACGCCGCTAAAGAAGGTTTACCTTCAAAAAATTGGGATTGTTCATTCAGCTTCAATTTTTTAGGTAGCTGGAATTCGGAGTTTTAAACATTCCTTTTTAAAAAAAAAAACAACACTCGAATAATTTAAAATTTTGAATTTTGGTAGGTTCATTCCGTGTGCGTGCAACCTTCTGGTACAACCATATTCACTTACTTCGGGCCAAGTGGCGAAACGTGCCCAGTAATAAGAAGCAAGTTATTCATTAGTGTTTGAAGAAAAAGTTATTAGTGTCACGTCATGCCGCGCAGCGTGCGCATGCGCTTGCATTTCGCTGCACAATTTACTGGGTCAAAGCACGGGCTTAATGAAGCCGTTCAACGACTTACTCAAAAACTTTTTTACATACATGACACAACAACATTTTTATATGCTCATAAAGTTACGGCCATGGAAGCCATTTGATGTTACGTATTATAAAGGGCTATATTGACGGTCCATGGACTATCAAGACCAATCTACTGAGGCTCGCTGCCAAGCTGAAGCTCTATCTGATGAAATACGAAGTTGTTGTTACTCCAGGTGTTTGATTTCGTGAATACTTTACGTAATTCAAGGCACATAACGTCTGCACGTCCTAAATTTCTCAAAAGTATGTAAAGTCCTGCAATGGATCTGTTACCGGTAGCAGGCATTATTATTATTTCCTTGGCGGACGGAGCTACATACATTATACCAACGTTTATCGATACCTACCTAAGTCGTCACCTATAAATAGAAGTACATAATAATACGTTGCAGTAAAGTAATATTTAACAAAACCTCTCCTAGATTAAGAAAAAACGTTCTCTATAGTAAAGATAATAATTAGGTGCAGTAATTTACTCCACATCTCATTCATTACCTTAATTAAAAATGCGCTGCGGATTTAATGGTTTCCGTTAATTAAATGCTAGCTTTACCTTACATTTTAAGAAATAAGTTTGTTATTTTTTATCCTCGTTATTATATTGATATAATTAACGAATTTTTGTGTGTTTGTAGTGTAGTGCCTTTATAGGTCTCCATCCCACCACTCACTTAACCCGCCTCAAAGCATTATAAATTTTACGTACTTATTTTGTTTTTGGACAGGTAGGGTTGTCGAAAATACTTTCTTCGAGACGAAAATCTTAGTCCTCATTAGTACCAACGCTCCCTGACCTTTGAGTGAGTGACGACCTAACATTTGGTGGCCTCCATGCTTATATTTTGATATTTATTTATTTAAAACTTTATTAAACACTACATGAAAATAAAAGTACACAGTTTCATAATAATAATATGCATTTTAGATAAACAAAAAACGATTATTATAGATACTAATATAGTATCCATAGCTCTAATTTTGCCTACTTTTGAACCTATTTACGAGTTTCTATTCTACTGAAAGTTTTATGCTCAAAACCTTTAAATTTAATTTGGGTGATAAATTTCATATTTCCTAAGTAGGTAATAAAAGCAATTGCAACGAGTTATTTAATTATAAGTTACCCTACTTGACTATCTCATATATAGCGCTCGTTTGTTTTCATAACTCACTTAAGTATATCGTTTCTTTGTTAATTAAATTTTTCCTGAAACATAGGTAAACACACCTTATTAAGACTCATAGTTCGTTGTTAGTTCCATGCTGCCCACTAATTGATGGAATTCACGAACAAATTAATTAGGTAGAGCAGCTTCTCTTCATTTACTTGCAACGTTTTAATTAAGAGAACAATACCACTATGTGTAGTGATTACCTACAGTCGAGTCGATTAGAGGTATCCGAACGAACAACAAACTCTTAGTAATTTTCTTTGCAATAGTTGATTTTATTACAGTGCTAAATATGTTTAGTTAGTTAAAATCGCAATATTGCATGATCGTTTGCCATCATAGTTGTTCCTAGCCAGAACACTCCTCTAATGAATATAAATGATCTTTGAATTTAATTAAATCCCTCTAACATAAGTAAAAAGTGTATATACTAATCATTAGAGATTGGACGAAGAGCAAATAATGTTATTTCGCAACTTAGCTCAATGCAACGAAATGGAAGATGAAGAATGAGAGACGAATTAAACAGAAACTCACTTAAGCAAAGCACTTCTGAATGCAGGACTATATTATGTATAGTCCTGCATTCAGAAGTGCTTTGCATAATTAAGCGTTAGCCCTTATTAAAGCCAAATGGCGGATAAGTGACCTAAAATTGGTGTTGTACAGTGATTTGCATATGTAAGTTTTTGAGTCGCGAACCCGATCCTGTTATTCGGCTAACGAAGGCAAGGGTATCCCTTGATTATTAAAACGAACTCGGAGCCACCCACGGCGCCTCCCGGGTGTTAATTGGGCCCCCGTAGACAATACTAATAAGGCCCGTCCGCGCCTCTATCTGTCTAATTAAACGCGAAACTTGAGAGTAGCACCCTCAGAGGCTCAGCGACGAGGGCCTGTTTGCCGAGCCTCCTGAATACACTGTAATAATAACGCCTAAGCGTGTTTGAGTGGCTCTTTTTCGGATCTCTGTAAACCCGCGTTTAATTAGCAGTATTATGCGTCTGAGTGCCGACTCCCGGCTTGTTTAATTAAGCTAAGTCAGTAACAACAATCCATTAGCGCTATTCTCCCCGGAATTGTTAGATTATTATTGACTCGATACTTATTAACGTTGCCGAAACAAGGTCATTTATAATAAACTTGTCGTTTCGGGTAAAACTTAGTGATATTATTTATACAAATAGATTTTATGAACGAAAATATTATTTTGAATTCTTATGTTCTTCGTTCAATCATCAACAGTTTGATCAGTATTTTGACTACCCCCTAACCCTTAAACATATAGTATGATAGTCTCAGACTTCAGTACAGGACCTATTGTTTATTTTAAAGTTTATGGGTCACATTATTTATTGTTATAGTTATGTATAAGCGCAATGGAGATCTTTTTCTAGGTATCTATTTTTTACAAACCTTATCCGGTCAGTTGTATATCGTGTATTTTATTCATTCAAGAAGTATTGATGGTAAAACGTGTGATACATCGGATGTCCCTTGTGTCTCCGGCGCTCTTGCAGCGCTCGATCCTAATTAAAGATGGTCGAGTCCCATTTCTTTGACATCGCGGGTTGCGTTCTGAACCACACCATAACTAGAGTTAAAACAGTAAATTTGACTATAATAACATACGATATAAAGTTAAAACAGTAAATTTGACTAAAATAGCATAGATACTAATATTATTATATATATTTACCTAGTCTTACGAGTAATTCAATAAGACTTCATGAGCTACGGTTCGATTAAAAGTTTACGGGCTGCTTGAATTAAATGTATGCTTGAATACTTCTGTCAGATAGAAATCCCGTCAGCCATCCACAAATAGCTTTTGTTCGTTTATATAGTTTTAGTAGATAGTAGTAAGTAGATAGTAGATATCCCCATAATCTGCGGCACTCATGTGGTTCAAAAAAACGGTGATTCATGAGGATGCCTTTGCCTATACACCATATAGATAAATAAATATAGTATGCTATAAAATTATTATGATAAAACGTGTACCGAGTATAGCGGATGCCCACAGTGTCTCCGGCGCTTTAACGGCGCTCGATCCTAATTACTGATAGCGGAGCCCCATCTCGCTCACATCGTGAGTTCCGCTGCTACAGCATGAGCAGAAACACAAACATTAATGCAAACACCAACACAAACATCAATACTATTGGTAAACAAATACACAAAAATCAAATGTTGCTCTCTTAAATTGTAATTGTATAGATAAATAATAGTCGTGTAATGTAGTCGTGAATGAGCACAAACTTATCTTTATTAGGGCGGAATAAAATTAGAACAGTACCTCCTACGAATAATAAAACTAAGTACCTCCAATTATTGAAGAAAACGCTGGGCACAAACACTTTGTTATGTCCTATGTTTTGGTTGGAGAAGTGTGGTTGCTGACTATACTTAGGTAATTTGAGGCAATGATCTTAGTCCTCATGAGTGAGGTATTAAAGCAACCACATAGGTAGGTCTTAATATAATCTCGTACAGGAAGGAAGATTCTACTTTCCAACCTATTAGATTAGACGTGTGTTTTCATTGACTGAATAGCGACTGCAGTGACCACTTAATACCATGTAGTCAATAAATATTACATACCTATTTGCCAATTTTAAAGCTATTTAAAAAAAGTATAAACAAGGGCGAAACTCGATGAATGTCAGGTACCAGCTGTTTGTGTTATAACAAAACTACTCTATCAACATTGCAAAATAATGGATAGGCACCTACTATAATTATATTCAGCCTCGATGGCAACTATGGGTAGAGCTGCCACTCGTGTAATTCCAATCAGTATTCAAATCGATGCAAAACGAAATATTAATTGATGTGAGCACGACCGTGGTTTTGCATGGCATGCTTATGAATAACGTTTATTAACATATTTTACTGTCCTCTAAGAAATCAAGGGATGAAATAGAATATTCCCGACATTGGGATCCTGACGTGATCATATTACGCTTCTTTATGTTCTGTCAAAGGAATGAATAGAACGCTCTTATACAATAGTGGACAGCCATTCTATTTTCTAATCCATTATGTAGACATAACATCGGCACAGTGCGAAAACTAATTTAAGAAAAACAAAACAAAGACTGTAAGCGGACGAGCTAATATAAACTGCATACATATAAATCTATCAATGGTGGCGACGTCTCAGTAAATTAATTCCACTGAGCTACGCACTATTTCGTTTTATTACTTTCTTTCTTAATAAGCCAATTGCTGTCAACGTAGGACTCGCCTACGCGACGGGTAGTAACTGATTTCAGAATAGACTCCGTCGCAATCCCACGATTGATTCTAATTAACGATAGCAGTATTTATTGGAGCAGTTCGCAAACGAACCTAATTGATTTCACTGCTCTGCCACTGTCGTATACACATAGACGGCACAAATGACTGCTGTTTGCCGTCCGTCAATTAATATTTAACTATGCTTTGTGATTGTTCCTAATGATTTATTTGTGTGATACTTGGAAGCACAAATTAATAATAATTGGAAACGATAGATACATACCTGATCTAGGTAGGGACATACACTTTTAGGGCTTTGTTGCAGGCTTAAAAGTAATATGTAATTAAAATAAAAATAATATAAGTACATCTATGTTGTAGAGCTACAGTAAATCGCCACGGGAAGTACTCGTACCTTACCTAAACCCTTTTATCCTGCCGTGTAGCTGCGTGATGTTCACTTCTTGTGTTTCGGCTGAGGAGGTGTGGTTGCTACAGACATTTTATTTAAGACGATCTTAGATAGTCCCCATGAGTATCTCACTCATGTCATTAGCTCACATACAACTCCAGATAGTATTTTAATTGTATATCATACTCCCATATTATGATATTAGCGTACGTGCCCGTGGGTTGCAATAACCACTTAACATCAAATAGTCTGCATACCCCTTTTCTACTCATTATGTACATTTTGATTGAAGAAAAAATACAAGAGCAGACGAAGTCAAAATCGATTGATGGATATCTAGACATAGCAAGATTAAAATTGCAATCAAGATAATTTGCACACGGTAACGAGCGGGCACAGTCATCTCTTTAATTAAGTCGTGCCCATGTACCGTATCACCATCCACCTGCCTGCTAATGTATGCGACGGCTAACCCTATCTTGGGGTGAAATTTAGCCTAAATTGTAGACATTACAATTCTCCTTACAGCCGCCCTCTTAATCCACCGTTAGCATTTTATTATTCTTTATGTCTAAGGTTTCAGTTGGTGCTTAAAGCTTTTTAGCTCTTTGTTAAAAGTGTTCGTCTATGATTTTCCGACCGTATCGTGAATCGTGCAGTTTAGTTTATTTTTTATAAATTACCTCTCATCTTCACAGGAAATTAGTCAATTAATAATGAAATTAAGTTCTAGTTAAGGTGCAACGTCTCATATCATGGCAGTATGAGTGGTATCCGACCGGTCCATTACGGAGCCGCGTCCACGAACTGAGGCGTTGGAAACACACATTTTCCATTTCCCGTGTTACCCTTACTCCAGCGTAGTTTCCCTTTCTTGATAATTCAATAGGTACAGAATAACATACATAATTCATTATATAACTTACATCCTGTAACTTAATTTAAATTAGTCCTTTGTAGCTAGTTTTTTTTTTAATACATATTAAGATTCGGTTACAAAGATGCAATTACAAATATGAGAAAAGGATCGAGCAAGTTGTTTTGCATTTATTAGGATAGAGAATGAAATCATTAATAGTTTACTTTATTGCAAAACCAGACAATAACTCTTAAACACACATTAAACTAAGACTAAAGTAGGTAGGACTGTAGTATGGGAGAAGTGGCATGAAAGAGCCAGTTTTCTAAACAAAGCGAAAAATATACTTTAAATGAAAGATATCATGAATTTTTGTCTCTCAAATTATTATTTATTTATTAAGGTAGGAGTTTCATACATAAAAACCTTAAACATACTAAAAAACTCAATGAATTTACCTATTTAAAAAAATGTGTGTGTGTATAAGTTATGAAGGAGTCAGTTTATATTTTAAAGTGTAATTGCAAAAATATGCAAAATGAAAATTACTGCAGTATTAAAAAACAACAAATTGACAATTTGTTCAAAAAAACTACAAACATTTTTAAGAATTTTTATATTCTATTAGTCATTGTAAGTCATTCTATCACAAGCCTTAATCTTATTAATAAACAATTATTAAACATATTATTTAATCATAATTATTATCATACAAACTTAAAATATTAGATAAGGATCCTTTTTATAATATTAATAATAAAAAATAATATTTTGTTAAATTTACAAATCTCATCTTCTACCAGAAACACCATACAAAGAGTCGGCTCCTTCAAGGCATATGCACCCGGCTCATAACAATAATATTAAAACTTTTTCAACTCAGTTTTTCAGGCCAAATATATGCACAAACTTAAATTATAATCCATGTAGGTGTCTATATTTATTTCCAATAAAATACCAAAAAAACAATTTAAAATAAGTAAATACTTACTTTTTAGTGCCAAAAACTTTAATTCGACGTACCGGCGTCTTACCGGCGTCCAATGGTTTCGGAGAGCTGTCAAATCTTTGTGGGTGACAGGAAATCAGTGATATCACTTAAAAATATAATTTTTAACCTGATTTGACCATAAACTACGGAAATAATGCAAGTGGCTCCTTCAAAACCTGGCTCCTTCATGCCACTTCTCCCTACTGTGTAATGTATATTGTATATGACTACAATTTACAAAACATTCAAATCGGACTTAAGAGAACTTAGACTGCACTTTGCCAGTGTGACTAGACTTTTCCATTAGAGGCAATTATTAGACAGAGTGGCGGATCCCGTGCTTTCAGTTGAGGCCACCCCGCTCCGCGACGGAGCCTGTTAGAGATAACGTCGTAAAGTCGCCGATTCACAGAGCCGGACTAACATCTTTGCTTTGCGATGCACTCACCTCGGGATAATGGACTCCCCTCGTCTACCCCCTCATATCCTTGCTTGTCCAAAATTTATCAGTTATATTCCATCATGCTTATTCAAAATGCAAGGTTTCGTATCGAATTGAATGGATTCGACAGTGACTGACGATGACTTATGATAATAAAAACTATTTCTATTGGTTAATTTGTATTCGATGAATTAAAAAATTACTTATGTATTTTACTTTAATTTTATTAATTTATTATTTTACCAAAAGTATCTATGTAACAAGACTCCACGGGATTCGCTAAAATCCTGATCGTTGTGATAGGAACATACTTAGAATAAATATTTCATTTTCCAGAAATTTCAGAACCTCTGCGTAGCGCAGTTAGAGCTTCAACATCATGTGCCTAACTGCCCACATAATTGGCATAATCCCTAACATCACCGTACACAAAAGCGCTAATGAACTAATGGAGGATCGTCGCAGGCCGCGACCCCTGTGCTGTCTTGGACGTTCTGTCACTGTCACTTTGCGTTTGACTATGTAGATAGCTGTTACACTAACTAAGCTGATGTGACCGTATTATACTACTATCAGTCTTTGCTCTTAATACTATGCGGTAGGTACATGCTCTGATTTCGCTTATTCTTCAACCTTCTCTCTCTCTCTCTTATACTGACTCTATTATCTATATCTACCAAATTCTAGAAGCTGTTATGTTTTAAGTAAATATTTTTAAAGGGATTTAATAAATAAAGTGAAAGAAGTGGAGAGAAGGAAGCACAATGTGGTTAACAATAATTTGTTTTTCCCGAACATGACAGTACCCATTAATGACCCACTACAGGGTTGGGTTTCCTCTAACAATGAGAGGGATGTAGGCCGTAGGTCCCGAACATATTGTACTTAAATAAAAACATAATAACAATTGGTAACCAAATAAGAACGTAAGTGTTTTTGTAGTCAAGTCTTGTTACAAATATAAAGAAAAAAGCCTCAGCGTGCAAAATCTACTAAGTACCTACTTATTGAATTAATATGTAGGAAATTGATTACGAGATATTTAACTTATAGATAGTAAACATGATCATACTGCCAAGAACGGGTTTACAATCGGCTTATGACAGTACATTCCTGAGAGCTCTAATGAACTAATGCCATATCGCCTCCGCCGCGTTCCCTGCGTGCGTTATAATTTAATGGACTAACGCTCATGCTCCGTCACTGTCACTTTACATGTGAGTAGAACGACTGGATGGCTTTTACGAAGCCATTAACGCAGAGCCGGTAGAGTTTAGAGATATACAATGCACGAATACCTACTGTGCTAGGTTACTAGAACATGATAATATGGGACTTTTCATAATCTAAGTTTGATTAAGCGTTCATGATTTTTTTTGAAGTCATAGTTCCTGGCTTTAAAAGTGTAAGAATATATTTATTAAAAATGTTATGAAGTTCAAATTAGATTCAACTTCTTAAAATTAAAAACATGGAAATATAATCTATTATAACCCAGTTATATAAAAGTTAAAATTACAGAAAATATAACCAACCTAATGCACTTTAAAAACAACGATAGTGTAAAAGTTTTTTACATTATGTGTAGGTATTAATGTGTAAGTATACATAATAATATCAACCTTCTAGTATATCTATCTATCTAGTATATATATCTATAACAAATCTACTGTTTTAATTAAAGTTATTATGCACTGCATTATCATAATTACTGTTAGTGGCACAAAAGTGTTATATTATACTCATTACAATAGATTAATTAATTTGCGCTTAGTGTTGCCAATATGTAAAAAATTGAGATGCAGCACCCACATAATTAACATAATAATATAAAAAAGGAATTATGAGCGTATGTAATTCGAAAAAGGCAGAGACAACTGCGAATACGTGTAGGCCCACTAAATTTGCTTCATTTTTAGGAATTTAGTATTTACATTGGAGGTATAGAAATAGTAGAGGTAGTTATAGACTTTGATCGGTGTTAAGCAGACAAACTAAGGCAACATTATATAAGTGTTTATTTTAAAATAATTTTGACATATAAATAAAATTAACTCTGAGTCAATATAATATGTTTTCATGCAAAAAACTATTAAATTACCTACTTACATAAGTACCTACTGATTATTCCTTTAAAGAATGTCTTAAAAATTGAATGTGGAATGAAATTTACAGCTTAAAGAAGCTCTACCTTTTTCGCATTGTCAGTTTTTTACCAATTTTGTTAGGATGACGTCTAGAAAGACTAATCGAAAGATACGCCAGGCTATTCTAAGACATCATAATATCACATTCAGCAGAAGATGCGAGAGAAACTTATTATAGCCCTACGACGTATTATCTAATCCCTTCATTTCCGTAATAGCTAAGAAGAAAGCATATGTTTTAATATAATATCACAAGCAATTACGTTTATTGGTATAACTTAATCAAAGTCCAATAAAAATACCATACGAGCTCATTAGTTAGAATGTTCGCACCGACACAAAACGATACTTGGTAAAATTAGTTTTGGTAACCATTTCGCATCCATAAATATAATTGCGTTCCACTTATTGCCCATAAAGGGAAGGGAACGTGCGAACGGCCCGCTGCAAAATTGTACAAAAGGAAAGTAATATTAGGTGGAAGTAGACGCACTGCTACCCGGCCATGTTTCGGTGACTGGAGCGGGCTTTCAGATAAATTATTTATCAACTGTATAGCAATTTTCTTTATGACTCCTCCGACGGAGCAGAGCAATTTACTCCTGAAAGAGATGCGTAAACTTGCAAGGACTTCCAAATTGAGAATGGAGCGAAGAGGCCAGTAAAGATTTCAATATGGATACTAGAATCAAATTACACTTACTTGTTATTGACTGAAACATTTACGAGAATCGCGTTCCCTGACATTTAATAGAGCGAAGTTGTTCCATGTATGTAGGTACGTTGTCTTTTTGCTGCGGCGCTATTTTGAATTAATGAAGAACAAACAGAGCTACAAGCGCATGCACATGTGCCTCATTAGTTACTTTTGAAATGGAAACATAGTCGCACGAAGTTAATTGACTTCGATTCAGCGAACCATTATTCATGCTTAATTAAAATTTGTTAGTCTTTTTACGATGCATCGGGTATCATTGCGGAGGTAGGTATAATTATAACCGATAAGAAAAGCTGGATTGCCCAATTATATAATGAATATATCTACTGCATCAAATTATTTCTTGAAATTTAGACAAGATTAATAGGATTTCAAAGAAATGGAAGGCACATTTTGTCATTGAAGGGACACCCCTTCAATATAATAGTTAGTTTAACATGATTGAGAGGCGACCATCGTAGTCTTAATAGTATCGCAAGCACTAGGTTTAATTCTTGATGCAACTTAGTTTGGTTTAATCAGGGTGGAAAACGAAGTCGCTTAGACCGTAAAATGGTTTTATTTTTAAAGAAGTTTTTATTTTTAAGGATTTTAGTGATCATTTAGCGTGTGGCAGACTGATTGAGAGGGGGCGGGGAAGGGCAGTGCCGCCCCAGGCACTTTCAATTTCCGTAATTGTGAATTCATCAAGGAAATTGACTGACAGTCAGCGCCGTGGTCTGTATCTATTATTTATTTTTTCTATACAAATATATTAGATTTTCATATTAAGTTTTATGTAAATTAAACGTATCTGCAGGCTTAATAGTCACTTTTCAACAAATACAAGTTTATTTCCATCTACGAAATTTCAATAACAAGAATTAGCACGTAGAATTTTCTCTACCTAGGTAGGTACCTAATACCCACTAAATGAAAAACTTTTTGGATAATGTGTCTTCTGAATGACAATAATAATAAATAATCCGGCTAACTGCAATGAAATTAGGTTTAGCGCGGCAGGAAGCTGCTCGACAAAGCTTTTATGATTGTGAATCGGAGAATCAACAAACCAGCAACTATGACGGCGTATGAAACTAGAATTGTCTGAATTGTCTGTTAGTTTTTAAACAGAGTTCTTGCTTCTTATGTGGCGTAGAAAATAAAGTTCTCCAGATCTGTTATTGTATTTTTAAAACAAAAAAAAATATTTTATTCAATTTTTTTTAATTAGACAGAACTTGTTATAAAAACAGGACGTCTGAAGGAGAGAAACAGTAAAAAGATGCTTCAATAACACAAACCTATCTACTCGTAGTCTACGAATAAAAATATGCTGTGTTGGATGTAATTGATAGCGTATTAGCAATTAAATAGAATCGTCGCGGTAATCGGCTGAAAGGCTGCTCGATAAAGCTTTTGTGCTTGTTAGTCGTGGGTGGAACAATAGATTGCTCGCAGGACGCGGAACACGAGAAATGCCTGTTAAAGGATATTAAATAGTTCTTATACTGTGAATTTTAAAAACAGGAAAAATATTTTTGAAATGATTACTTGTTATGGGAGGGTAAACCGCTTCGCCACTCTCTGGTAACTATGGGAAGTGTCAAAAGGAAACATTCATAAATAATAAGTGTATTTTGTTATAGACGATGATTGTGATAATTAGCATTAAATGACGTTTCTTTACTTACAGAGAAAATCAATTGTTTTCTTATTTGAACTGTCGTCCAAATCACCAAGAAAACACATCTTATACCTAAGTTTTTACTTCTGCCGGCACTCCCAGAGTGCAACCCGTTTTTTATTGATTAAAAACCAGAATTTTTGTACTTAGCACAAAAAAAATGATAATATTAAAATTTATTTTTAAAAAATGTGTTGAATCCTGAGAAAGAAATATAATCGGTAGAAGTAAGGCTTCTGCAATACTTACGTATTAAATCGGCAAAAAAAATTTTTAGATAGTGTTACCCAATAAAATATCCAACTTATTTAAAGGAGAGAAGCGATAAAGAGACGGTACAAATACAAACTGATCTAGTCTAGTAAACAAAAAGCTGCGGTGTTGGATGTAATTGATGGCGAACGGCAATTAAATTAGAGTCGTAGCGGGTAATCGGCTGAAAGCTGCCCGATAGAGCTTTTGTGCTTTGTCGTGGAAAAACGGACCGCCCGCGTCTGTAGAACGTGCAACATGAGAATTGCCTGTTATTCATAAATACTTACAAGCTAACATATTTTTATGACATATATTTTAGAACTCACATAGAATTTAATTTTTAACCTTATGCATGAAATTGTTTAAACCTAAACCTGTATGTGTATGACTTGAACACAGAGGAAACACAGGCGGACGAATTAGCATTTTTATAAATACAATCAATGAAATGTTTCCATTTGAATCTGCTTATTTTTTATATTTAAGCTTTATAACACTAATTTGTCAGAAGTATAACGAGCTCTCACGTTGAACAGGTTTTATTACGCTACATTCTTCTGTCTTAAAATATACAGACTGTTGCCATAAGAATATATCTGAATACTTATTTGATAAGCCATAGCCCATAATACACTGTGTAAATGCAAAGTTAAAGTGCGAAGAACAAGCGCGCGGGCGAGACAGCGATCCCGTCATTAGTGGTCCAGAACGATCCCACTCGCAGCATCCGCCGTCCGCTCAGCTTTTATCATAATTTAAGTTTTCCATTAGCCGTAATTGACGCGAACATCGTTCGTCGCTTACGGCTGCCCTGGATCGGTGCTACGATTGTTATTTTTGGATAGATAAATATTTCCTATTTTCGAAAGGTCTTACCGACCTTATGCCTTCCTAATTGACAATCCTATTAATAATTAATAAGAATTATGGCATATTGCTTTTATCTTAATGCGGCTTTTAACGGTGCATTTGTATTCGAGAGAACATTTCGATATAATTTCCAACGGCGCAACTGTCTCGCTAATGGAGAAATATAATGTAATTTACTAGTGATGTATGAATAATTCAGTCGATAATGGTACACACATACCCGAAAGTTAAACGGAGAATGAAATTCGATTAATTAAGATTGTGTCATAAAGAATCAATGTATCAATGAGTGTTCAGTCGATTCAGTAGTTGAATCCGTTTGTCGAACGATCCGGTGTGTTAGAACGGGATCCGAGTAAAACGACTTATACACAATACAAATTATTAAGAGTGCTCGGCATCACGGGAACGCTTTCAGAAGTAATGAATTAGAAAAGTTGCGCAGCACTCACGCGGATTGAGCCTCGCTCGGCGGCGGCGTCGCTACAACATTACTTTAATTAAATCTATTTGAACAACAAACTTTAATTAAATTTCATCCAGCAGTTAGGCGTCGCGGAGGAATAATCGCGCAATTAGAGCGGCCGTGAGCGTCGCCTTACACGCTCCCAGTTAATTAACTCACTCGGGCGACCTATCCGACTCCACAATATCAACACAATAACGCATACTGAGCCCACCACACCAACACTAATGTGCTAAACACTTTACAAACAGTTTTTTTTGAAACATAATTGCCACCGGAACATTGTCAGTGAGTGCAGCTATGTACAATATCATGCGCATAACACAAGTAACTTAAACATACATAATATAATTGTAATGTAAGTAATATGTCACTTTTTTTGATACATATAATAACACACATCGGTTCTTGCCATAAGCGTTTGCTTTTACTTTTTGTTCCGGTTTCCATAACAGCTACATTTACTTATCTTAATTACTTGTTCCTTTATTACATATTTACTATTTGTGTACTTTAGATATAAAAACTATTTCAGTGTTCGCATACCTTAAATGCTGACCGACTTATTCGATTAATACTCCCAACACAATAGGACTCACGTTGCATGCTTCACGTGTTCGTTGTAGAACTTCAATTGTTTTAGAACTTTATAATGCGTTCGTTCTATTCCAACGTTACGTGTAATAGGAAGTATGAAAATAGTACTTGGTATTAAACTCTGAAATTTTAGACCTGAAGCATGTTTATGTTCGTCAAATAACATTGGTTCGTAAACTGTGAGTGAAAATATGTAGGTATATAACAATTGCCACTTTGAACTGTTACTAAAGCACCGCTTTTAGCTTTTATAGCACTATAGATATTATCACAAACCCTTCATAATTTTAAATTCATCAACAAGACATTTAATTTTCACTAATAAAATCTACCAGAATTTAGCACTGAACTTGCGTTTGAGGTTCAAAAATAGTTGAAATCCCCTAAGGCAGCAAGTAGGTAATAACATAACCTAGGTAATGTCCGAGCTAAGTACTAATGCATAGCGAATCTACTAAGTGTTCGCCTGATCCATTATGCGCACATCGTAACGTATAAATAAAGGCAAAAACTCACAGGATCCATTAAAAGTATTGCTGCTGAGCGTCGACTAATGTGGATACGCCAAGAGGTAATCTTTTCATTTTTTTGTGAATAGGAAATGACAAACAAATGGGAAGTATTCCCGATGTTAAATGGTCATTACAACCCAAGGACAAACTTTGATGTGCAACCTTTTAGTAAAATAAAGTACAATCTGATCACATTTTCTTGTTACTTACGAGGGCTGAGATGGTCGCCACAAATTAGTGGTAGTGTTTTCCTCCTCTTTCCACCTCCTAAAGGCCAGCAACCAACCGTTGTAGAGTCCACATCACCTGATGATGCTCCGTTTTGGGGCGAAACACGTGTCGTGTACTATTGGAATAAGTTGTTATGGTATATACCTACTCAGAGAGATAAGGGAGGGTGGTGGGTCCATACCAAAACAAGTTCCACGTGTGCGGATTGTTGCAAAGAAATATAAATACAACTTAAATAACAATGGATTTCCGCAAAGTAACGCCTGATACAATATATTATCCTAAAGGCAGCTTCTTTGAAGTCAGTAAAAACAGTCCAAACTTATTGCCACGGCTGTTTGTTTATTTTGATAGTATTTAAAAAAATATTTAAATATTTAGTCTATTCTACAGTAATCTGTCGTCGCGAGGCACTTCCGTAAGAGAGTGGGCGGTATAAAGGAGACCGAGCGCTGACCGGCGCCGCCGCTGGCTTTGATTTGACGCACACTATTGCGCGCTAAGACATTTAACTTTTCGCCTAACTCTACTATTAACAATCTTGGTTAGATATATGTAGAATTTCAGATGGCTAGATGAACCAAATCTCTTCCTGTTACTTAATTTAAAAAAGTTAACGCTCCATATGCCCATCACTAGTATTGGATAATATCTACTCTACCTTTGATTTGACGCACACTACTACGCTACTCTGCACGCTGCGACAATTCACCGCCGTACCTAAATTATTTTTTAGGATAAGTATATCTAATTGTTTTTTTCACATCAGGTAGGTAATCATTTTATGTAAAAATATTTTGTAAAATTCAATATTTTAATATTAAGTAGTGGTCGTCGAAAGCAACCCGTAGAATCTGCCACTGATTTTAATAAACTAAAAACCACACGCATAAGTTTTGCTTTTGAGATAGCAATGCTCCCAATCTCTCAAACTTTAATGATAATTTTCCGTAAAACAACTTTTACGATGAATACAGAGCATATAAAGTTTGGCGAAAGCTTCTAATTTTTTTAAGACCAGCAAATGCAATATTTTTTTAAGATCTCGCCAAACCTAATACCTACTATTGAACTATACATTATACTTAAACAGCGGCGACAAAAATCTCTTAAAATTTGAGATAAAATACTTAATACTGGGAAAAGTAATCGGACTACAATATTATAACCTTTTAATCGCTAATTAAATCACTCGCAAAATTGAAGATATACAGGGAATAAACATAAAAATTTAAAGAAACGAGTTCTTAAAATGTCCTCATATCATTTTACTGCTCTGAAATTTATTAGTCGTAAATACGTTCTCAGTGTATGTATGTGGTTTTAATGTAGCGATTGGACTCATTTTGCAATTACCTTCACTTCGATAAATTGAGTGGTTCGAAGACATTTTAGTTTTAATTACTGCTCTTAACAAGTGTTCTACTTACGTCGCAAGCTTTTATCTTTTCCTTTTAAATAACACTAACAATGATTAAGTAGATACTATTAGTAGGTTTAAAAAAAGAACGCTATATCGTAATTACCAATCGCCAATTTTGGCGGTTCTCATATCAGTGTCAACTAATAGGGCACTTTAAAAGAACCGCTAGTAGGTATCGTAGCACCATCTAGCTCAATTATCTTAAACATTGTTTAGATACATAATAATAATATTATGTTTCCAATACTTAGATATTAGATAATAATTGATCGATTTTCATAAGAAATTACAAAAAATAAGGCACATTGTATGCGTTGTTATTTCTCTGAAATACGAGTATTTTGTAGATACTTATAGCACAAACTAGCAGGTTTAACACTTTTTAGGAGGAATGTTAATGAAAAAACGGTAATTTCCTTGATTTGACATTCCACATTGCCTTTTATATTAAAAGGGACCGTTTACTTTATTGAAGCACCTACTTATTTCCTATGCAGTTTTTGCTCCTTAGTCGTTCTAAAGAAATCTCGACGGTTGTAAGACGAGTTAGTTGGCACGATCTACGTATTTAATTAGTAACGGCTTATACTATACTACTGTTATGTAATTGAAATACATTCTGGTATGCCAGTAATCCTCTCTTTAACGTTACGCACATTGGATTTAGATAATCAGATTAGCTGTTAATTGAAATGCTTTCATACTTGTAAGCCAAATAATAATTCGTTTGTACGGAATTTTGTCCATTTCAAATTTCAATACTGTGACAATATTAAATATTATTGTAAAAGCATACTTAGTTTGTTTTTATTGTGTCGAATACGAAGATAATATTTTTTCTTATAGGATATATCAATAGTGCTCTGTTGTGCTCATCAAAAAATACAATTGCAATAAATTAAACATTATTGATCACCAGCAAATATTGTTCGCCTTAGCACATAAGTATTGAATTGGTTCGGTAGAAAACAAAAAGTGTGGACGCAGTGCGTGAGTCCACTCCAGTTGCATTATGAAGGGAGACGCAATGAGCCGAGCTCATAAGGCTGCCTACACGTCTTCCTTCAATGAACACACGCATTTCCCGCACATAATTGCAGCAGTGATTTCTCTGAACAAAGGAAAATGACAAATAAATATCTAAAGTTCCTTTCACAGCAAACGTAAAAATTATATATATTGTGAGATATAATTATAGTGTGTTGTTTACTTAATTTTTTATCTAGTAATGTATAATTTTTGAAATCTTTAAAATAAGTGTTAAATGAACACAAACTATACATATAAAATTACGTGTCATGTACACACATTATACATACCATTATAAGTACGTACATAGTATATATATGTATACCTACTAGGCTAAACAAACGTTTTATTACCTACAGACGTCTCGTAGATATAACTTGTACCTACATTGAACAAAATTTGTCTCGTAGATATAACTACACACGTATATATATCTACGACACGTTTGTAGGTAACATGTTGTATGATATAAAAACAATAATAAGGCGTCTATAAATAATTAATTGCTAATATAGCAACACATTAAACGTATTGCCCTATTACCAGGAAACCGTATCTGTCGCTATAAAAATATTTATCCTGAAAAAGATGACAGAGCCAGAGCAGAGGCAGACATTGCGGACTTTTTCCGTGCTCTAAATTCATTAGAAAACTTGCGCACGCGCATCCGTCGAATGCGCACGAACGGCGCAGATTCCGAGCTTTTTGCGCGCCACTCAGTCTAACCAGATTGAAATAATCACTTGCCTTTCAAAGAAGACTTTGTGTCGGTTTCGGGGAACAAAAAAGAAACTAATACATAACAATACTTACCTAAATGGTTGCGTTTTTAAGAATGTTTAAGCACACACAGAAATTATTCTCACGGTTTAGTGCATAGATAAATTGTTTTTATTTTGACTTGGTATCTATACCTATTTAGTATAGTTTTTATTTGTATTACTTAAACAATATTGTAATGTAGTGGTAACATAGAAACATTCTAATAAATATTTATATAATGATACAAAGTTTAAAAATAAAACTATATTAGGTAAGTACCTACTTAAACACATATTTACACCGTGCATATTCATAGAATATATTATTAGTTTATTTAATTAATTACGTAACATGGAAGTTGTAAATAACATTAAATAAATTTATACTACATATTATATTTTAAAAAATCGATGCTTATCTAGGCCTATTTTCCCTATAAGACTACTGATTGGCCACTAATTGATGTACTGGTAACATAACTCAGGTCAGCTCCAACGATGGTCTTACCTTACAAAGTCTTAGTTAGTGCGACCAATTAAAGCGGTCCAAAACGGGAATCTCTTCCTTTTTGTGATGCACGCTTTGCAGATGCCGAGGATTTTGGAACATGTAGAGCGTTCGTGGAATAATCCTTGGCTACTTACTTAGGTTAGTCCTTATTTTAATAAAAAACCCAACTCTATTAATTAAGTGTAAGATGAAGTAGCGGATCATTCCTTACTTAGTGATAATAGGGACTTTTTGTTTTTGTTACTATATCAACAAATAACTATAGGTATTATTAAACATTACTTAACAAATTTTCTTAGAAGCTTAGGTCCTAATAGGTAAGCCTTTTTTGGAAAATGTTAAATTCATCATTATTTCAAAATTTTGTAACAAGCCTTTTATCTATGAAATTACCCGACTTTGTCATTCCACATAATTAGGTATGTATTTACTAAATATTAAAACAAAAGAAAGTTCTGACCAAATTTAACATAACTTTTACAGTCAAGTTAACGTACCTTTCTCACGATTAGAGAGGGCTGCTGATTGCAAGCCCAAATTGCCCATGGGAAATGTGTAAGGTCACAAGGTGAACTGTATTATCAAACAATAAAGACGTTGCTTCAATTCCATAATCCCCGATATGTTAAGTACCTACATTGCAAATGTGCTGTGTTATATTCGTAAGTATTATATTGCATGACAATATTCACAATGTTATTAACACAAGAATTAACACAACTTCTTTCACTACAACAAGGTTTGAGATATGCTCAAAGATATTTTATTTTTATTTCGCACAAGGTAAAGTATGATAAAATCATAGATATAATATAAGGTAGATCGTCTGTCAAATGATAAGGCGAGACCAAAAATGTGCACGTCAAGTAGTAATTTCCCCGCTCAATTTCGATAATTATTGTTGACTTAATTTTTTTAGAACACTGGTATGATTAACTGATCGGAATTCTAATTGTAGAATTAACTATTATAAAATAATATGTAGATAGTTGTCTGTAAATATTGAGAATGATGGTAAGCCCAATTGGTTTAAAGATTGTTAAAAGATATAGAAAAAGGTCTAAGATTAGCTTAAACAACAAGCCTTCATCTTTATTACTTACAAAGCACAACATATACAAAGAGCTGCAATACGGGTGGAGCATGATTAGCGGTGGACGGGGCTGATTGCTAGCCCAATTGGGTCTTATCCGCCCGCACATGGGAAATATTTTTAATCAACACCTCCATTGAACTTACGAGCGGTCGTACGTGAGCTCGGCGCACAGGAACGTATTTGGCTGAAGTTAAATGAATCATGTCTGTATGGGAAGACTGCCACTGCTCAGCGGTGGTACCAAAAAAATTGCAATCAAATAAATCATGTTTTGCTTTGTGCTGTTATTAAATTATTATTAAGAGCTATTTTGCCATAAACAGAGCTTTTAATACTAATTCAATGAAATCATCACATATGGCTGCTAAATTTTATTAGAAATAGTCAAAGGCGAATCAAAGGCAAATCGTCAAACATGTTTTTGTTTAAAATAAGTATAATAGCTCAGTACCTCACTTTACCTTCCTGACAAATTATAAACCTTATTTCTAATCAACTTTAATTTTACAAGCTGATGTTACAAATGATGCAGACAAATATTAAATAAAAACGTGGGATAAAAATGTACAATTTTTGTAAATATAATTATAATAATCGATTTAATAGAAATGCAATTTTGAGAAAAAATAGCCGTCAGATAACTTATTTGGAATGCAAAAATTTAGCATTACTAAAGATAAAATTAGTGCCAAAGAATTTGCGACCCTCCTGGTGTTGCCCGTGTCCATAGCCAACGGTGACGACTCTCAATCAAGTGTTTCGTTTCCTTTTCGCCCGGTTTTTACATTAAAAATGCATTTCTAAAGGTAAGTTCGCCCCTGGCGCGTGGAAGTGCGGCGGGCGGGCGGCGGCGGGCGGCACTTGATTGGCGCTATGAATGTGAGCAGATTGCATCGCCGCTTCCGCCGTCGCTCCCGCTCTCGCTCTTCCCCACGCCGTGAAACTTGAATAAATAAATAAAATATATTCATATTTCAAAAAAATAATAAATTTAAAATCTAAAAAAATGATTTAAAATCTATTTATATATATATTGTATGAACAGCAATATATATATATAATATTTTCATGTCACAGTTTTAGTTACCATACTTCTCCAAAACGGCTAGACCGATTTTTATGAAATTTTATATATTATGCATATTCAGTAGGTCTGAGAATCGGCTACTGTCTATTTTTCATACCCCTAAGTGATTGACCGCAGAGGCTGTCCGCACCTGACATTTTTATTTTATTTTTTGGACATTTTATTTTAATATAATATATAATATAATGTGGCATTAAAAAATTCATAAAACCCTAAATTTTCACCCTTCTATCACCAACCCCTATTTTTAAATAGTCGATTTTTAACGCTCGACAACTTATATCGCAACACAACGTTTGCGGGGTCAGCTAGTTATATACATATATGATAAGAAGATATCCCATTCCCTACTTTTATTAGAATTGAATACTCAAACTTCATAAGCACATAATCCTGTAATATCAATCTTCCATATAACATTATTGCAGAAATATGTTTTATAAGGCAGAAATTTCAGAACAAAATGAAGTCTCATATCAGACCGGGTTAAAATTATGAAGCTAAAACTGAAGGTTATTGAAAACGTGACTTACATTTATATAGGTTATATGGTACGAAATTTTATACTCAGAACCGGGAACAGTATTTTGTTATCATTAAACCAAATGTTCTTTTATATATTCACGCTAAGCGTAGGTATTTTTTATTGATTTTACGCGAAATTGCATTCGTGGTTCTGAAGAGAATAAATATTATTAGAACGTAGGTCTTATATGGCGCAAATACTCGTAAGTATCAACATAGAAAGCTATCCACAATTACAAAATAACGGGATATTATGGTTTTAATATAAACTTTGAATATTCTTCTTTACGACCATGTAAATGAAATCTAGTCTTAAATAATAATTAATTAATTTGTAAATAATGATCAAAGTTGGTGAAAATCGAGAATTTAAAATTTTCATAAATTTATAACTCAAAAACTATTAACTTTTGGCAAATTTCATAATCTAAGAGTAACTTTCATCTCAAAACTACTCAAAATATTAAAACAAAATATTCGATCCCCAAAAAAGATTTTTTAACAATTGTCTAAACAATTGGTTATAAACAATTGATGACAGGGGCATAACTATACCATCAGGGGCCCGTGGCAATTTCATTGGCTGGGGTCTGAGGAAATATCGTCACATTGTTATTTAAGTATTTATATGAAATGTTGAACTCTCAGCCAATCAGGTTGGGGGCCCCCTCGGACCGGGGGCCCCGTGGCATTTTGCTACCCCTGCCATCCTATAGTTACGCCACTGATTGATGACCCGGGATTTCGCTTGCGAAATTCGCGATAACCTGCGATATTCGATTTCAGCAGGTCAAAATATATAAAAATATCATATTTTGTACACCGACCTCAAATTTTTACGGAATGGTAATACGCCGTTTCGACTAATATCAAAACAAATATCAATAACAAACAATACAAGTGAAGCAAATAAAAACGTGTTAAAACATGAAAATAAGTAAATCTAAAATTAAACTCATAGAAGTTATTATTCAGCCAATTTTTCAGCAACCTAATCAAATAGCTGGCAAGTTCCCAGTTTGAAAGTGGTGGTGGCTACCTGTAAAGAAGGGCCATCACATCATAATCGGCAACCAACTGAGCTGGGGCCCCAGTACTCGTATTATTAACGATGTGTATTGTAATCACGCGGCGGGCGATCGCCTCCGAAGGTAGGGCGGTATTAAATTCCGACAGCTACGTGATAAATCGAAATTGGAAAAGTTTAATAATGTTCGGTTGCTCCGAAAGCAATAAAACCGTTTATAAACGGGCACAAGCGAACTAGACGGGCAACAGGGACGCGCCTTCCAGCCTTTTAGGGACTCTTAGGTGAGACCGTTTTGCGTAACGGACTCTAAATTGATTTTACTCCTATCTTGATGAAGGGATAAATTAGGACTAACTTACTTACACTGGCGCTAAATTTATCGATACCCGAAAGTAGATGGTGTGGTTATTTAATCTGTTTTTAATGGTACCTACTCATTTATAATTACGATACAATACGATGGCTTTTTAAAGTCCCACTGTTGGGCGCAGGTATCTTCAGGAAAAGATCATTAAAGCGCAGGTATTGCACTGGTTGCTTCAGTTATTTACGCAAAATGATGCAAATTTTATGCATTCATAAAAATTATATTTTAATTTACTTGTCAATTAATTGTTTTAATAAATATTTCACCATTCAAGTAAATACGAATATGAAAAAATCACAAAAACATTTATTAAGCTGCCATTTATTATACAAACAGATTGACGTGCAGGCAAGCTACGTGGGTTCGTAGGATTACTTTTAACCCTAGACAACTAACCTTCCTATATACCCCTTTAAAGCTAACCATTCGTCGTATCGACGAGCAATATTTAAAGTATATAAATTTATCCATCGATACATGTATCTGTATATTTTAATGTTTAATTACGTTAAACAGTTATTATTCTATAAAATAAAACAGTATCTCTCATAATTTTAACAAAAATATTTATTTAAATCCTTATAATCTAATATACACTAGTTTTTTAAGATCAAATTAAGCACTTACTTGGAAAAAAATATTAAAAATAAACAACAAAAATTAGCCTTTTTTTCTGTGACAAATATAAATTATAACAGCCTCATTTTTTTAGAAAAATTATAAAACCTAAAATTTTGAAGCGAATTTTTGACAAAAATCAACTTTGTGTTCACCACAAATTGCAGTGTTGCATTTTGAGCAATATGTCTTAGTCATGCGCCTTTTTGTATAGGAACACAATATGCCACATATTTTTTAAGAAGGAGAAGAACGAATTTGTTGGTCTGGAGAACTTTCTTCGTTATTAGAAGGCTCATATTGAGTATCGCTTTCTACGTCATCCACTTCCACATTATCTTCTGTTTCGCTTTCACCATCCTCTAGGATCAGTCCACCCTGTTGACTCCTCCGAAGTTTCGATATATTCCTCTTCTAATAACAACCTCTAATAACTTCATCGGCCAGGATACGTTGAGAAGCCATGGTAAAAGCTGAAAAAAGTAAAGACTTTAGTTACAATACATATACAGAGAACCTAACCATTCGTCGAAAGGACGACTATTTTCGTAATATATGTAAAAGTCATGTACTTACCCGCGGAACGCCGTCGCCATCTGCGAGCACTCGGCAAGCACTAAGTTGACCAGCGACGGCGAAGTGATCAGCGCGCGCGAACAAAAGAGAAAAAGATATTTGTGTTTCGTGTTCGTCGATTCGACGAAGGTTAGCTGTCTAGGGTTAATATATTCCTGGCATAAAGATAACAATAAAGCTCAATTGCAAGATTGATATTATATTATCATAGCTCAGACTTAATTTAAACTAAGTATCACATAATTTATCAAATGCTATGACGTTAAGAAATTATATTTCGACTCAATTATGGCTAGCGTAAATCTAAATATTTAGTCAAACCCGAAGTATAAAGGAGTAGGTATTAATAATGATAATACTCGTCTTGTATAACAGCCTGTGTCAGTAACTTATTTTTTTAATTTTACAGATGCACTAATGTCTAAGAATCTAGGATACCTCTTCTACATAAAATTTAGGGACGTTATGTATGTACATACCTACCTACATTGTTCATAATTATAAAATTACCTATTCCGTTGTTTTTAATTGCATTAAAATCCTAATTTAAATCACAAGAAAATACTGAAGACGGAAAATTTTGTTTTTGTTATAATAAGCAATACGGTAAATAATATTATTTACATATTCAAATTAGGTACGTCTATACAAAACTCCTGTTTTTAATTAAAAACTTAATTTGGTTATGATAAATCTATGGAAATTTGTACCTCGAGTTCCAACCCTCTGCAGCGGTAAGGGTAGAGTAATTACTTCTTTTCTTTGTAATAAAAACGGATTAAACTTTATTTAGGGCGCGCTAAACTTCATTTTGTGTATTATTCATAACGACTTGAGAAAAGTGTCCTATGTTGGATCTTTTATAAATAAATATTATGTGCTACCTATGAAAATTTAAAGTAAAAATTTTTGACTTTAAATTTACTAATCGTGCTCTGGATGAGTCATTTCTCAGTGCCCTGCCCTGCAAGTGGCATCATCATAATTATATATTTTAAAAAGAAATGACAGAAGAACCATTGCTCTGCTGGGAATCGAACCCAGGACTGCGTTAACCACTGCGTCACGCAAGTCGTCTCTCAAACGGAATCGACATCAATAAATTAACAATCAACTACATATACGAGTACGCGAAGTAATATAAAATTTTAAAAAATGATGTTTATTTTGCTACAACTACAGTACAATTTTATTGCTCCAAGAAAGACTTGCAATGAATTTTGTTTACAATTGGCTTAACCCCGCGACAAATAGAAACATAAAGGAGCGTTTAATTTGTCGCCGTTGTACGTGGAGGTGGAGCATTGATATCAATTACCAGGAAGGCAGCGTCGCATTGTACACGAACTGTTCCATAAAGCCGCTAATCCCGGCCGCGGGCCACAATTTGTCCAAACTGTTATGTTATTGCAGTCCGTAAGCTCATGGCCACGAATAGAGCAATTTTATTCTTCTCGCAAATTGTTTTAGTAAAAGTCAATTAATAGTTTAACTTATTACTTATTTCCATTGATATAAAATAACGGTATTAAATAAACCCTTTTATAGTTTTTTTCCGGCAAGGTAGATACCGCCTCCTCCATGATCCGCCGTGACGTCACCGGATAATTTAGGGGATACACTGAATTTTTATTTGAGGCGGGACCTTTATACATCGTGTGATTCCATCGAATAAGCCTTCTGGTCAGGTTTGAAGTTAGATGTGTGCCTCAATGAGCTGGAGTGACCATTTAACGTGCCTGTACATGTACCTACATATTTCTTACAATCTAAATAAATTGTAGTTTACTTCCATTTACTACCACATCTGCAATTGGCTTTGTCTTCCATAAAAATAATACTTCCTGAAAAGCCTTAAAAGACGGGGGCTGCTGACAGAAGCATGCGTGTTAGTTACTTTTAAACCCAAACATCACAATTTTAATGAATACCTACTCTTTGGTCTTTCAGAATCTTGCTACTTACTTGCATCCTAATTGTACCTAATACATAATCTTTTTTATTTGAATTCGTCAACTTTGTTTATTTGTCGTCAAGATAACATGAACTGCGGTAGGATTTATAAACGGCGCCTCGTAAGTAAGGTAGTATCAGTTACCAGGAACCCAGCGTCGTATTGTAGGTACACGAATTGTTCTTATAAGGCCGCTAAGTAATCCCTGGTCAGCCTCGTTTGACCAAACGGTTATGTTATTGCGGTTCGTAAGCTGACCGCTACCAAAATTGCTCACTGATTTTCTGACAGAGTGCTGTACATAATGTGATGTACAACTCGAATTGTATATTTGAAATAAGCTCAAAATTATATAGGTGGTAGGATCGTGGTATTCCTCGCCTGCATATCGCAGCCATCTTATCAAATAATTACCTGAATAATATTTTGTAAGTAGGTCCTTAAGTGTTTGTCTTTTGCATGGGAAGCCGAAGTTATCGAAAAAATTGTTAAGAGTCGACCACCTTAACTTTCTAAATAGGCAACGCATTACACCTGCAGTTTGTGGTTTGACATGTTTTTCTAAAAAGACCAATGAAGATCAGGTCTACTTTAAACTTCACCAGAAAAAGCTACAACGATATTTTTAATTGAGTTTAACACTTTGGGGTCATATTTCAGAAATCACTTTATTACCTACCCATTTCCCCGACCACACACACTGGACTCTCGAAATTTTTATACCCACGATCGTAATATCCCAGAGCGTAAATAACGGCTTTAAAACTAATTAAACGGAATGAATATCCCGCTACCCTTTCATGTCCGGCTTCAATGTCAGTGGACTCAATTTGTCGAAACTGTTATTGCACGGGTCGAACAACCTCCGCTACTAGTTTTATATAGAATCGCCCATAACAGACAGCTCAGACCGCTCTAACTCCCGGGAATGGATACTTGATTAAGATACCTCCTTGCTTCAGTTTATTTCGCGATTACATCTGACGTAGACTTCCAATCTCCTTTGTTGTCAATCCCAAATAAATTCGCTTAATTGTATTACTAGCTGGATGCTATTTCGCGTTTTATGTTGCTTGAGGAACTCCTAAATTCTCATAAAATAAGCGTGAATTTTAATAAGAACAGACGACGTAGTGTCAGTGCTTTCCAAAATTAAATACTACTTAATATACATAATATAGTAATAATATGGTACACACATTATAGTATGCTATAATTTTCTTAGGTATCTACTTAATTTACAATTAACAATAATATACTTATTGCCAAGCCTTTATAATATTTACTTTGGTAAAATTTTGGAAGCTAATAATCGGTTTGTAGTCTGTAAAGTTTTCAACATATCCAACTCGGTTAATATTTTACTCATACAGTATACCATCATCTTTAAAATGTCACTTCCCCAAAATAGCCTCAAAAAAAGTAGACCGTATTATTATGTAGCACTATCAACAGACGAACCAAAGCGTAGCAACAGGTAAAAGACAGACACCGCTATGAATGATTCGAATGATTCCTAAATATGTAGCCCTCCAACAGAGCTTAACACCTCTCTATATAAAATGGTTAAAATGATGCTTGAAATAGAAAAGTATCAGGAAGAAGAGGAAAAGGTTTGTATAGAGACAATTGTATGCAATTAAAATCAAAATTTACTGCGAATGATTTTAGGAGCCGTAAATCAAAATAAAAATTGCAAGAAATATCCAAAAATGTTTATTACAAATTGATTTTACACCCTTCGATAATGGGGTTTATTCATCAAAATCCAAAACATCTCCAAACAGTGGCTTATCTCATTCAATATTGTCTAATCTTAGAATAACATTAGACGTACGGGTATGCGAAATTGGATCGAAGATCGTAAGAGGGATTGAAGGACAAAGACGGCGTGGTGTGGGACGAAGGGGGGACTGCCCACGCACCACGTCCAAGCAGTAATGAGTTGAAAGCGGATACTTGTAGCGCACTCAGAGCGCGCGTGTCCGGTTACCCGCCTAATGTTGCCCGGATAAACAATGACGTCCAGCCTTTTAGCGACATTTGTGAACCCACTCAACACTAGATATAAGCCTAAAAAGATTTCGCATTTTTACCCGTCGCCCTTTTCTCCGTATCAGAAGGCAACAATGTACGTTTTATTGTTGCTATGTTTATGTTTGTCAGTAGACTGAAAGCTTTTATTTTCTGAGGTTTGGTTTCTGAGGTTATAAAGTTTATATGTGACCTCATACTTTATCTGAGAGAAATTAGGCTACAGTATACAAGTTTACAAATAACTGCGAACACTCCTAAAATTTGAGATGTCCACAGCAAGACATAAGTTTCCCCTAATATACGCAACGTCTTACAATCTCCTCACAAAGAGAGCTCAGACCGCCCTCAACCAATTTACAGACAACAAATATAAAGCCTAAAAGCTCAGGCTGAATATTCCCTTTAATCTAACAGCACTTAAACGCCGTAAAGCCGCCTAGTCAAATGCACAGTGAGGGAACATCGGCTACATCAACGCCGTCCATTACTGTGTCGCGAAACGCCATTAGTTCATTAGAGCCCTCGTGCGCCGTCATACGAGTATAAGCCGCTTACCTATACATTCGTCAAGTACCGACTGTTCTACTGACTAACTCAGAAACTTTGAAAATTATTTAGATGAAAAAAAAAGGCACGACTCCCGGAGGGATAGCCAGTTACTCGCTCACCAATTCTGCCGATGTGGCTTAACTTAGCCTTCTTTGCTGAACGGGAAGCAGCATTTAACTTCTTTCTAAACTCCGGCGTGTCAGGATCGTTGCGCGCGCGCTTGAGCCCAGGCACGGTAGGTGTCTTGTTTGAGACTAGTAGCCCCAATGCAAGATCCACCAAACCAGGGCTTATTTCGCCCGCCAATGGATACAACAGAGTTAGGAATAAAGCATTCCATACCCTGGTGTATCACATCAGCTATCGAGTCGGTGCACGAGCTAGGATCCCCCGAAGCGAAGCAAAGCTGCCCACAGGGATAGGACGCCAGGAACTCCCGGAACCCGTCCCAATCTGCTGACCTATAGTGCCACACCTGACGCTTCCCATTAGGCCTAGGGCCCTCAGGGAGCGACAAGGTCCCTCAATAGTCAGAAGTTCCAAGTGGAGCCTTGACCATCACCTGGTAATTGTTGGGATGAGTGGTCAGCAGAAGGCCCAGCAAGAAGGCAGTATAGGTTTCAACATCCGGCACCCTGGTAAAACCAGTCACCATTTATGTAAACCCATATGCCAAGGAAAAGTCATACACAGTACCTCCAGCGAAGTCAGTGGTCTGGGAGCCCAACCACTCTTTGTGATGTGCATTGAAGTCACCCAAGGTCACCAACTCCGCCGAAGGATACTGCTCCAGCATCCTATCGGTCATAGCCAATGACTAGGTACGTCTTATCAACAAGAACAACGCATGCTGTGATCCATGGAGACAATACAATAAAATATTTGATCTTCTTTTTCATGAAGATACATTAAACTATGCTTGCTGATGTTAGAATTACTTAGAAACACATTTATAAGTATTTCTATTCTATTTTATATTTATGCAAATCAATACCTACTCTAAAAATTGTTACTATATCAACGCTAATATTTTAAATGAGCATTAATCGAAATAAGCTATTTAAATATATTCACAATTCGGCACTAGCACTTGCCACATGCATTCATTGTATTCGTGCCCTGCATAACTCTTTACGAGCTTTGCATTAATGGCTCCGTAAAAGCCATCCAGTCACTTTAGTCAAATGTAAAGTGACAGTGACTGAGCCTGAGTGTTAGTCCATTATAACACACGAGATGCGGGCGGACGCGATATGCCATTAGTTCATTAGCGCTCTTACGTGCTGTCAGTACCGATTGGTAAAACATTCTGAGCAATCTCGCAATACTAAAAGTACTTTAATGTATTATAATACACTGATTCTTATACTCTTTAATGTAGGGTGTTCGCAGACGTACGTTGCGATACCAAAGACGATTACTTAGTAGTCCTTTTATGGTACCAATTACGACGCGAAGAAACACGTTATTGATCAGTATCTTATTAATACATTGAATCATTGTCGCCATAGAAATCTAAAAGATGTAAAGGCACCTAATTAAGGCGACTGATGTGGTCAGATAGGGGAGGTCCCGATACGTACATTTTTGTAAAATACAGCAAACGTTATTATTCTTTTTTTACACAATATGAAGGTAAAGTATGTCATATGTTTAGTACATATGACATACTTACATACATACATTGAAACACTACGTAGCTACACATCACGCCAAATGGGCCGCAAACATTAATTCGAAAATTAAGTCGACTTCAATGCATTCTCCAATACCCAAGTACTATTTTATTTGAGTAAAACGTTTTGAATGTTACTTTATTGGACGTAGAAACTAAATCGGAAATAGAACTGTATTCCGCCTCGTCCTCGTTGCTTAATCCACTAAAAGCCGCCATCGGAACTCCATTAAATTTGCTGCAAATATCGGGTTTTATTAACATTTTAGTGGTATATTTCGTCAGATTAGTTAGGTTTTTTAAAGATGATAGTGCCATTGGAGTTTACCGAGGCAGTCTCCGCTTTTCCTTCATAACCCGCCATATTCTTCAGGTCACGTGTTTTGTTTGGGAAGGTGTGATTGTCAGAGACTAAGTGAGGCGGCAACGCATCCGTTTCAACTGACAAGATTTGGGTGACAGTGACCACTGAATCAGGTGGCTAACTTAGCTCTCTTATACACGAGCGGCAAATTGCCAACGGCAGAAGTAACTGTAGCCGTCGATACCTGTCGGCGGCAGCCGTCAATGTATCGGCGGCAGACGATGGCTGACATAGTGCCGTTCGTGTACCTATATGAGCCCTTACTCGTTCGCTAAAAATTGAGGCAATTAGTAGATACGTGAAGTTTGGTCTTTTATATCAAAGCGCAACACAACAGTAGCTTAAAGACGTCCACCTTGGCTTTCAGCATCGAAGAATTAATCACCGGGAATCACTGCTTTTGTCTAATAATTTCCTCTAATAGGGAATTTCGCACCATGCAAGGAAAATCCAAAATTATGTAATATTGATAGATTTTGTTAAAAGCAAGTGACAAATGGTGATTTCTGTTCTGAAAAATGTATGTACATTTATTATTTCAATTTTAAAATTCAGGTTTGTTAATCTGTTTTTCAAATGTCAAAAACGCTATATGCCATGAAAGCTATCGGCGTGACGTCATTAGCGGTGTAAATAAACACTCACTGGACTCTTTGTTGACCTATATTTTTTTATTGATATTTTGCGTTTTCTCAGTTTTCTTGAACACCGCCACAGTCAATTCGAAATAATAATATAATTTTATCATGGAAGAAATTTGTGAAAGTGAGTGATTTGTGTGAATGGCAAAATTTTTCTATAACTAATATTAACTTTCTTCCTTTACTGAGATATATTGTGAGATCACTGCGAGTGACGTCACAAGCATGGCGGCAGCGCCGAGACGGCCGAGACCGTGTTTTCGCGGGGATTATTGAAATTTAAATTGAAAAATCTTTTTTTTACATAATATTTGTTTGCAAAATTTTTTTTTCCAATTTTTATGGGTTTTTATGACTTACGAATTCATATAAAAAGCTTTTTTACATAGGCCGTAATACCTTATTGAAAAGTCAAGTCACTTCGTGCGAAGCGCATTTCAAGTTTTCACTTCAACCGAGCATAAATTATTATTAATCTCACGCAGCTCCTTATTAACAAACGGCATTAAGAACAGATAGATATCCAAGCAATTTTTATTGAAATAGAATTGGTCAATATCACAAAAA
This sequence comes from Erynnis tages, assembly GCA_905147235.1. Taxonomy (NCBI): domain Eukaryota; kingdom Metazoa; phylum Arthropoda; class Insecta; order Lepidoptera; family Hesperiidae; genus Erynnis; species Erynnis tages. The sequence goes on along the minus strand of LR990077.1, from coordinate 4,985,002 downwards.
ACTACCAAAACAAACACGATAGTATGGTTATATAGTGAAAATACCTAAGGGATTTGACAAATGAAAAAGCAGGCAAAATGTAATACACTTACGAGTATGTTACGGGACATACATATTTAACACGCATATTTACCGATTGGCGCGGATCAGAGGGGGGCAGATACCGTGAAGTAGGGTCGGGGGGAGACGGTCATTCAATGAGATTGCTTCTTGCCGCCACTCTCAAGTAATGGATCTCGCCCAAATAGACTAGATCGAGGAAGCGACCCTATTGCAAGAGGGTAGGTTGCTGGCTAGATATTAAAAATATTGTACTCATTAAATGCGTTCCGGGATTTCCAGATAATTTAACATTATTAAATATAAAAAAATATGACAAAACAATTTTTTATCATATTTCAAATTCAAATTTTATTTAACATACTGAATGTCCCGGAGGTCCAATTCGTAACAATCAATGGGTTTGTACTTTCATATCTACTTACTTGTCAAAGACTTCAGTACAAGATTGAAAAATTAAAATTAACAGGACTGACATAAACTTCATAACACTAATTTAATATCGTTTACAACAATTACAAAATATGTTGAATTATAAGCTTCACTGGACTAAGAGCAACGTGAAATGGGAAATGGAAAATATGTGTAGCCAAGCACCTCAGCTCGTGGACGCGGGCCCAGTTAGATACCACTTAAACTGCTTTATTACGAAAACAATTCAAAATAGTCAGATTCGTTAGCTATATTTACTATTTACTATAAATTGTTTTTTTAAACAGGCAGACGGGTCACCTGATGGTAAGTGTACGCCTGTTGACACGTTGATTTCGAAAGTGTTTTAAAATAACATAAGTACTACGACAGATATGATACCTAGATATTCTTTAAATATTGTAATGAATATTTTAGTTCGCGTGTCACCTATATCATGGTAGAGGCTGTACAATAAAAGAATTCACTGAGGCCAGAGTCGCTAGTTCATTATCCAAATGGACTACAGCTATTTGATCCACTTATGTGATTGCCTGCAAGCATTATCTCTCTCGTACTGAATGGAAGCCATAAGTCTACCTCGTAACTCTCTGCTCCTTACAGTATTTGTTTGTACGTTTATACGTTGTATTATTAAAGTACTTATGTATGAATACAGGATTTAAGGACCCCACTCAATTTAATAGGCACTGTTTCAGCGTATACAGAGCAGATATATTTATTGATAGAGATGAAGTTATTTATTGATAAGTATATTATGAAGAGTGACTAAGAATTCGATTTTTTATTTAAGAGGTCTAGATAGGAGCACGCACATATGACTTTCCAATTAATTGTGTGCGTTTTACAAAATGAAATGTCACTTGCTAACGGTAACGGTAAAGAAAAACCTGGAGGTACTATGCCTGAAAGTTCTTTACAATGTTCTCAAGGGCATGTGAAGTCCACCAACCCGCAGGAAGCAAGCGTGGTGAACTAAGGCCTACATATTACACCTACATTCTTCTCATTGTGAGAGGAGACCCGACCCTGCAGCGGGTCACTCCAATAAGTGATAACAATAACTTGTTGTCTATCGTCTTATTAATACTTACTTAAAAAATAGGAAGTAACAATTTGTACTAATGAGTAATTTTTAAACGAAGTTAGCTCTATTGGAATTAAAGACAAAGATAAGAATCCTCAAGAAGTAAAAAAGTCGTCTTAAAGCCTTCCATAAACAATACGACATTTTCAAACATTGATAGTAAAATGAAAATCCCTCATGGCTTTATTATTCAGCGAATTTGTAAGAGCTTTATACCTATATCTTTTCTATGGTAACACTAACATTTAACATTTTTCGGTAGTAGAGAGACATCACACTATGAAACTACGTACCTAGGTAATGGAAATATTTTAAAATAGTTTCCAAGTAAAAACTATTGATGTTAATCTTTCTTCGTCTGCTCTTGTTGTCCACAGTTGGACATATTATGGGTAATGTCGTAATCAATACCACTCCGCCCAGTTCTGAACTTCCCGTTGTCTTCTTCAGGTCATCAGTCAAGCTGGGCAGAGCTTGGTCTGAGTTACTTAGCATGAGTAAGGATTAAAAATGTAGTGTACAATATAATATAACAGAAAAAATAATAATTAAAAAAGTTTGTTTCTATAAATTCATGTACTTACATATTTAAAAACCTCCTTTTTTGAAATCGGTAAAAAATCAAAATACAAAAGCTACAATAGTATAGTAGATATAAGTACCTACCTAAAATGATTGAATGAGGATAAAATATTTTTTTATGAATAAAATATTTTTTATACTGTCTGCCAATAAATCTGTGATAAAACTGACCGTTTATAGCGGCCTTTACCCTCGTGTATCTGCACTCACAACCCGGTTTAATTAAAAGTTAACAATGCCAACGTCTAATTGGATGGTTTATCTATCTCTCTCTTCTTGTGAATACTACCTATAGAGCAATTACCTAACTAGAGGACTGTATATTTACTCGTACCAACCAACAACTTCTAAGCACGGTACGGAGATCGTACCTAAATATGTATTATAACGTATTTTAGAGAATTCTAACAGAGCCAGCCTCTGAAAAGCAAATTTTAGGAACCTACATCTTCGGTGTTTTAATTAAGTTGTTTAAATACGAAGATGAGGTAGATGTAGACAATAGATAGCGTAAGGAACAATGAGGTAGGTAAGCAACCATGTGCTCAAGTACGAAACCCCCTAAATTAAAGTGTAAAACAGAAGAAACAATTTTGAAGGGACAATGTACAACATGTGTGACTTAAACACACCTACGATACATACACGTAGCGGTTCCAAACAGAATAAACGATACACTGCATACAAAATGTCTCGTACAGAAGTACCGGGTTGTGGGTTCTGACGGCTATTACTTACAACGCAATATCAAATTGCTTTCAATTTATTTCGCAATTGCCGTCTTTGAGTTTCGCTTTGTAGGGGCCTCTGACGTCGGTCCGAGGCAACAATAAAATGTATTCGTCTCCGGAATGTTTAATATGGGGAAAAGTTTAATAACGCGTCCGGGCGGGCCGGGGCCGGCCGGTCAGCGAGCTGCTCGGCCCGTTGCGATAAATCAAATCTTTTACCTTCAACGCCACTCCAAGAAAAATCCTTATTACATTAGGAAATATTTCTTTGACCGATACCAAATACCTACATGTCTAATTATTTCCGCAATTCGTTATTGTGAATCGGTTAAAAGGATTACCGTGGTGTAAATGATTTGCTCACATAAAAAAGTTGAGAAAGGATAAGGTGATTAAAGATGGTCTTTGAAATGCCCATGGGTAGGTAAATATGGATCATTGGCTCTGTTGGAAATCCAATCCCTACCAAACCTACAAAATTTAGACGAATAAAATTGTATCCATTACGCAATATGTATATTTGTATAAGTAATAGTAGCTTAATAGCAGTAAAAGCTTTATTAACTGTTCAGTTAATAAAGCTTGTCATAATTATGTGTAGCCTTTACATAATTATGACAAGCATTAGGTACCTATACGTAATTTTGGGGGTTAACCCCATAAACTAGACAGTTTTGATTTAATAATGATTTCTGAGGCTGCCGCGACATTCATACATCAGACAACAACTATAAAATGCATATTGTATAGCTAATGTTACAGCAAAAACTACTTCACAATAAATACAATCGCCCTCTGGCAAAATTCTTTGTTGTATAACAAATTACGTACCTTTGATTAAAAAGGATGTCTGTACAAGTTCCGATGAGGGCCTCTGAGGGTCCCTCGTGTCAACGCCGAAGGCGACGACATCGCATCATTAGCAAGCGGCACCTACGAGTCTACACCAAAGAACTTTTATAAAACATGCGACAATTTCACAGAATATTTTCTTCCGTACTCTATTCTTTCCATTGCTGCGTACGGAACAGGATTCGAATTTCCACGTCAAATAACAGCGGTATTCTACAACAGACCGCGCAATTGTGTTATGTCGTGACGTGAAGCATGCGTTGTAATACTAAAGGCTATGACTTGTTTGTGGGCTCATCAAGACGCAACAGACGAGGCTCGGCCCTGGAGCCCGGCGCCGACACAATAGCTCCCTGACGTTAATTAAATGTTAACAAACGCCCTCGTCGTCGCTTAATTGGAACTGTTGCCTATTATCCTTACCTTCCGACGTGGAGAATGACTTGCCATGCCAGCTTAAGAACGCCACTTCAGACTTCTTGCTCCATATTCTTAAAACTAAGGTACCTACTTTTCTTTGTTTTCAATATTTTGTCTACAAGTACTTACACAATTACTAACACCGTAGTATAGTGGTAAATTTATATACGAAAGTGTACATTGTTTAGCACAATGTGTTCCACCTGGACTTTTGCCATTGAAAATGGCTATCAAATCCATTTCAAGCGAGACGCATTTTTGGCCATATCTCCGAGGTTTTTTTTACCACACTTGCTGCACGAAGATCTATTAATTTCAAAATCAGATTATTAAGGTATAAAGATTTTTTTCGAAATCAATGGATTCGATTGATGGCTAGGCATATTAATTTTTCTAAAATCCAATGACGCGGTCAGTTTTAGTTTTCATCAAAATCGGGCCCCATACCCTTTCAACTACATCACCAACTGCATCAATAACTTTGTAAACCTATACAAATGTATAAGATTACAAAAAGAAATGAGATGCCATCAAAAACATATTAATTTGTAAAAAAACCTCGCAACTCAGTTCTTACACCGTAAAAAGTTGAGATCCATGTCATCCATGTATGTATCCATAGATTGACTAAAGAACCTGTTTTTAACCCAAAGCTTGCATGCCGTAATGAAGTTAGTAGGTAGTTTCCGCTAAGTCTTTTTAGTAAAGTCAAAAATGAATTAGCTAAGTTACAACACGTTAAGTATGAAAGTTCATAATTATTATGGCATCCAGGGCATCCTAACTGGTTTCATTGAAATAACAAAGCAGCAATGTCTTGTATAAAGGCAATGACGTATGAATCCTGATCAAAACCAAATAGGCATGATGACACTAATCAAGTTTCGCCAAAATATTTATCTGATCTAATGAAATAGGATTCAAAGATTTTGAAACATGTAGGTATTTATTTTCTTATTTATGTCGAGATTAATAATTTATTTGTTAAAATAAATCTAGAAAATACAACAATCCGCCATGATAGCTTAAACACCCATCAGCTCGAATTACGTCAAATTACGTCACATCTTAGTAAACGTAATTTTTTTCGTAAGCATATTATACGCGTCTGGCATTTTTTACTGAGCCGTGGCGCAATGACAGACGCCATGACACGGGCGAGCGTTTTGGAATGAATTTGAAACTTAAAATTTAAATGTACTTTTATTGCACAAAAACCTTAATTTTCTACAAAAATATGATATATTTTAGACATAATAGAAACTTCTGAATATCATAGAAGAGTTTTTGAAAATTAGTCATCATGCCTATTGCCAATAAAGAATGCCAGACATATACCTACAAATATACTTGTGTTATTCTATGACATGCGCAAACTTACGAATTAAACTATCCTCGGACAACACACGCTCCAGTGTACTTGTGCAAGTCTAATTTCTGCATAATTTTATTTTTATTCTATTCCTTTTTTTGTTATAAGTTATGTAAATAGTTATATAAATAAAGTAGATGACGGAATAAATTATAAAAAATAAGAAAGTACATAATTACCTTATAATTACGTACATATTTCTGCATTCAATTTCAATCACAACCATAGACAAAGTTTATGTTTGTTTACGCAAGACGTCACTTTTGTATGACTTTTGTGTTCTTTATAAATTCTTGCGTAAACATAAAAATATCACATTGCTTTTGTTTGTCTGTCATTGTCAGTTTCACGTCGTTACTTAAGCTGTCAGTGTCATTCATAAATTATTACTATGAAAATTCAGGACTTCTTCGGGTGGTTTTGTTTGTGGTTTCAGTAATCAATTATCAATCAATCAGTAGATTCAGTATTTCAGTACTGTGAAACATTCAACAGTTTGTTTAAATATGAAATCGTTTAAACGGAATCCATACCCAATTAAAAGCCTAGAGAACCACCTAAACCAGTTTCGTCCTGCTGGCTTATCCGACGAAGAGGATAGTGAAGATGGGACAGATTTTAGTTTCGCCGAGCCGGTCAGTATCTGCATTCCAACACAAAATCTAATGCTTAAGTACCTATCGATTAACCGGCCATTACGGGACAAGAAATAATTATTTGACTATACGATAGTATTTGATCAATAAGTTTAGAATTGCTTTAAAAAAATAATACTTTATAATAGATCTTGGTTTTATCTACTAACTTATTTATTTATTAATTTCACACTATGCAATAATTAGTACACTTAAGCCACTCTTTTTGTAATGTACTAGTCAACCAAATTTAATAATGGTATTGAGCAAAATTATATTAAATATCACAGTTAGTTGTATTTTGAAAGTTGAAAAACATATTACAATCATTCCTTTTCCATATATGAATGATAAAATGAGTTTTTCAATGTGTTGTGATGCCAGTTTTAGTTAACTTACTTCTACACATTTAGATATTGTAGGTACACTTACTTGTGCTGTGCAAATAGCTTGCGATAATCTATTAAAATGAATAGAATCTCCTACAGCTAGTCATGAATTTGATAAAGCATCTTCTATTTTTTTTATAATATGATAATTACAATCAAGTGTACAGACAAAGGTCAGCACAGTGGCTAAGAATGCAGATAGAAAAGGCAAAAGAAACCTGTGTTTTTACATTTTTTCTAACTTAAATCATCAGGCTAGGCTTTGCGCTGACTAGAACCTATCAGGAGATATCATTGAATGTTTTGTGAAGAGTGACTAGAGTTGACACTCTAAAAATGGTCGACATAATTATAGGCACCTAGTCTTGCCATAAATATTGTCACAAAGAATAACAACATTTTTTTATTGTATCATCATAATTATCATCATTATATAAAATCCTTTGTCCTGAATGACTGAGAATCAACACACAGCCTAAACCGCTGATCGTAAAAATCTGAAACTTTGAGGGTGTGTTCTTTGTATGACGTAGGCATCAGATAAGAAGGGATTTTCCGAAATTTTCCAAACTTTGCGATTTGGTTATGGAAAATTTCATGAAAAGGATATGGTCCTGCAAGCGTGGTCGTGGTGGTCATTTGCCCGATGTTATTTTCCACTACTAACGGCATACCTTCCTCTTTATAATGAAATAAACATTGGATCATTTATATTAAAAAAATGGCATTTTTCTTTGAATATCAAAATAACACCTCTTATTGAAAAACCCTTTAGAAGTAAGAAAGAAGAAATTTGTAACAGTAAAATTATTTCAATATGGATATGTAATAAATAATAAAAATGCTATTTCAGAGACATCCAAAGAAATGTGAGCCTGTTGTCACTACACAGGACAAGTTTCAAGAAATTGTGAATTATGGGTGGTTTAACGAGTTTCAAACTATGATTTCCAAGGGTATGCTATGCAATCTGATAATTTCGCTAATGCATTGAAGTAACTGCAGTTAAGGCAATAATAATTACATGTATCCAGGCACATTTCTGTTTCGACTGATAATATGAATATACATACAGTTCCCTAACCCTACCAAGAGACCAAAATAAACATTGAAGCTGAATAAATGTAGTTTAACTATGTGTATTAGAAGATATACTTATAATTGAAGGCTACTGCTACTTTATACTGTCATAAAAATTTTATAAAATTAATTTCTCTGTTGTACATAAACAATGCTTGAATTTTTTGATTTAAACTTTGGTGGTATTCATTTATATTTTCTTGCTCTGTTTCAGATTTTAATAATGAGATTGACTACAGATTCAGCAATTACTGGACACCTCTTATGTATGCCTGCTTTTATGGTCAACCCCAAATGGTTGATTACCTGTTAGAAAGGGGAGCAGATGCCAATGCTCATGCAGGTAAGAAAAATATTTGTTGTACTTTTAGTTGCATAAAAAGGAGCCGCACATACAATTGCTGGCCCATAGTAGTTTGGGTGAACTTCACATGCCCTTTTGAACATTATGGACAAAAATTACAACTCAGAGTAATAATTCAAAATACAAGTTGATAATCCTAATTGGTTGATGGGATGCCCTTCTCTTCTCTAGAATGTGACCCTGGCTTAAATAATACTTTACAGTCTTTACAATCTAGTGATAAATTAAAAACTTGAAAATTACTTATCTTTAAGTTCACTGTTTATTATTAAAAATGTAAACATTACAAACACAACCAAACAGTTAAAATTTAAAAAAGAATACAATCATAGAACATCCTTCTTTTTGAAGTCATTGAATAACTACTGCATTTGTAGCAAAGGAATTGTATTATAATTAATTATTGTAGTTGCATGTTATTTTTATTTCAGAGTCCGTAACACCATTGGCATTGTTATGTGGAACTTACAAGCCACCATTATTAAGTTCTAATGAAACGCTACGTGGCATGGCTGCAAAATTACTGGCGCATGGCGCTATTCTAAATTTAGGAGATAAAAACGGTGCTACACCATTAATGCTAGCTGTTCAAAATGAACGTGATGATTTGGCCAAGTTTTTAGTAGAAAATAATGCAAATATCGAGATGAGAGACCGTATAGGATGGACTGTAAGTGAAAATATTACTTTGTTTTTTTTTGTCTTCCTTTTGGTATTAACTTTCTTAGGATCAATTTTAGTTTCATCATATCATAATTAATTAATGTACATCTCAATGTTTTTATGATGGTAGAATTAAATGATCATGGAAGTTTCCTGATGTAATGTAGTCACTTATACCTTGAACAGGCTCTGTCAATCAAAGCTCTGTCTGAGGTTGTGGTGGATGGACGCAGGAAGTGGACGCATTGCTATTTAGTCATCTCATAGTCACAAGACAGTCAAATAAGTATCTTACAATCACACTTTTCTTGTTGGCATAAAAGACATATAAAATAAAATAAAATGTAAACCTAGAAGATTATATCAACTTTCTATAAAAATGGCATGTGAAATTTCACTGAGAGAACCCCAAACCGTTGGGGTATTACTGTAAAAATAAATACACCAGGAGTCTATAAGCCCGCCAATGGAAGTGCTACAGCCTACATTAAAACAGCAAGAAAGCCATATATCTTAAAAAAAACTGTTGTAGATGACATATGTATATAGAATACTCACCGCCTGATACACATGATGTTAACATTACTCTGACTATTGCCAGTAACACAAATTACTACATACATACATTGTCCACCATAAAGTCTTTCTGGTCAAGCTATTTCTTTGAGCAAGTTATAAAGGGAGTGGTTCCTTTTCCTTTATATTCCATATTTGTGTCAATCAGGGCTTATGAAAATTATTGCATTTCAGGCAATTTTTTGGGCAGTTCACTGTAACCGCATAGGAATGTTGGATTACCTGATATCAGTAGGGGCGAGGCTGACAGAAGTAGATCGAAGTAACCGGACTATTCTTGATTTAGCGGAAGCACATGGATATATCAAAATTATCAACATGTTGGAACCATATTTCGCTCACAAACATGACAGGGAAACAGCTTATGTGACCTCTGAGCCAAAATTTTGGTTAGACTATTATCCTGGATTGATAGAAGGTAAAAAGTAAGTAAAATGTTGTGAACCAATTTTATATTACATAATAATAGCTGGTAGCTGGTTTTAGTCTATTTAAATTTGATTCCTCTGCGACTGCTATTGCCTAGCTCTTTTTATAAAATAGAATTGACATTTTCTATTTATCACAAAACAAAGTATACGAACAAACACATCTTAACATCAAACATTAAAAAAATTAAATATTATGATTTCCCTGTACTGTGTCGACGCGACAAATACGCTGCCATACTAATTTTTTTTTTCATACTAATAGTTACTAGTAATTAAATCCAAATTAATTTCAGACCAATGTACAAGGAAGAAATGTCGCATTTGGTATATGGAATGAACTGTGAACACATAAGAGGCCAACTTTTCAAAAACGAAATTGACCTAATAACGTTTTTACTTTGGGAAGATAAAGATATGATTGAATTTGGAATAGAAATGGATTTTGAGCGGCAAAGAATAAAACAAGGGCTACGCGCCTTTCATATGAGGAATTGGAAACTGAAATGCGTGTCAGGGTTGTATGCTAAACTAAATGAAAACTATGGGTAGGTATTGACTAATTATCTAAGTATCTTGATCACTTGTTTCTGCTTGGTAATGAAATTTATAGTATTATTCAAGTTGAATTAAGGAGGTAGGATAATTGTAAGAAACCTAAATGCCTGAGAGTTTTCCATGATTTTCTGGAAAGAATATGAAGTCCTTCCTCCCTAGATTGGGCCATGCCTCGACGTTTGTTGCCTATTGCATTCAACTTGCGCGCGCCTGCCTTTACAGCTTAAATTTAGATAACTTTCAATGTGCTTTTGTTTTCAGATTACTGGACTGTCTTGATAACTTAAGCACAAATCTAATGCAGATGGCCGTCTTGGAAGCGTCGCTGGTATACGCTGTCAGGCATTTCAAAAAACTTAGATACAAATTTAAACCCCCCCAGCTTCAGACGTTGAACAATATGACAGAGAGTATTGATAAATTGAATATGAACATAAGAAAAATTAGAAAAGAGATAGAAGAAATTCACCAGTCCGTGGAAGAGGTAAGTTTTTATTAAGGGGCCTTGGGCAAAATTGACCCAAGGCCCCTTAACGTTTTAGATGCGCGAGTTCTTGAAGAAATCATTAAATTATAATTCTGATAATAAGAATATTTATGGTATAGAAGCATCTTTGATCTAATCGGTTTTCTGGATAAAAACACGATACTTAATACTTTACTCGATATAAAAAATTCGGCCGTAACATTGTTTTCAGGATATTTTGGGAAGAGTAATATGAAAACTAAATTAATTTTAAAAACCGGCGATCTTGGCTGTTTGGAACTATTTGCGTGTTGGGTGTCGTTAAAGGGATTTTTTGAGGTGACGTTTATGAAAACTGCATGTCGTTTTCGGGTTATTTTCAGATTCATGACTTTTTTTAATTTTGGTCATGAGTGTCGTTCATATTTTGGTGGGAGGATTATGAAAAACACATTCATCTTGAAATCCAAGATGGCATCGTGAACGTGAACTCGAATGTTTTTGTTGTCATAGTGCGATGTGAAATTGTGATAGAAAAAGTGGGGAGACTGTATAAAATCAAGTAATAAAAAAATATATAACACAAAATGTGCAGTCTTGACCACAACATTTATATTGTTTGTATTGTAATTTATGATTGATTGATTATGAATTTATAAAGATTCTGAAACTGATTATTCAGAAATAAAGTTAAATGAATGTTCCTGATTTTGATATTAAACCTTACCATAGACCATAAAGTTCACGATATCTACACGCATATACAAGGAAATCCGTATTATTATTGTGTAAATATTAAAAAGAAATTATAATTTCAAATCAAATAAGATTGGATCATATTTTATCTAATTATAAACTAGTATATGTATCTATAAAAGCGGTGATAGCCCAGTGGCTTAGAATTCGACCTCGAATCGAGGGGTCCGGGTTCGAATCCCAGTGGCACGCACCAATGACTTTGTAAAAAAGTTATGTGCGCTTTATAAAATTAAATATCACCTGCTGTTACGGTGAAGGAAAACATCGTGAGGAAACCTGCATGCCTGAGAGTTCAAAAAAAAAATGTTCTCAAAGGCATGTGAAGTCCACCAACCCGCATTAGGCCAGCGTGGTGGACGGCGGCCTACATCCCTCTCATTGTGAGAGGAGACCCGACCCTGTAGTGGGTCATTAATGGGTTACTGACTGATATGTATCTATCTTAATCCAATACACATTAAATAATCTAATATTGTAATAAATTTATTAAGGAAATTCCGTTAACACTTAGTCTTAATCGTGGTCACTAGTGCTTCACCGCACGGAGCGGCAACTCGGTGGCGCATGGCGGGAAAGACGGACGCAAATCGACTCGGCGCGTTAAATACAATAAATACCTAGAACTGCCGAATCGAACGGCCGTAATATGCAGGCCACTTGATGTTAAATTGTCACTGAAACCCAGACAACTTTCTGAAGGAGGAACCTTACTACCGCCCTCTTAACCCATAAACCCACCTAGAAGTGATATGTTCTTCTTAGTTGTCTTACTGCCGTACTCAGAGACATTCATTAACGTTAATGGTTCATTATGAAAATAACGATGACACTTATGTCAATACGAATAAAGACGATTTTATTTGTTTGTTAATGAACATTACGTTAAATGACGTCTCTGAGTGCGGCCGTTAGCGGGTTTGTGTGATTTCTGGAGATATTTTATTGCAGGCACCCATTTTAGTCCTCGTGAAGACATGAGTAACAAGGAAGATAGTATAATATCTATCCTATTTAATTCCAGGTCTTAATTTTACATTTAAAGAGATTGATATGATAGACTTGTTGGAATCTATTGAGGTGCTAAGTTCTACTGTCTGTAAAGATATTTTATTATTAATTTATTTAGGGCGGCCATGAAACTGAGAATATGTCATAAAACTATTTAATTTCCCTCCTTGAGGTTAAATGCTACTACTCATTTAGCAAAATCTATCTCCTTCCTCTTTATTATATTCGTGAGGGATTTTCACTTTTATATACCTATAGAGATAGCGTTGATCATATAGTGTTTCATTTTCGATTATACTTTTGTAATTCTATTTCAAATTAATGACTATATCAAATTAATTGAAATTCCAGATCCGAAGGAATAATCCAGGGTTAGTACATTATGAAATTGAAGAGGAAAATGAGGATAACGTTCAACAAGAAGACACACCACCCGCGGCGACGTCATCACTGCCCACATCCGTAGTTGGAATTATATATTTCAGTCTAGGGATCCTAACATATCGATTACTAATGAAATGTTTTCCGAGTCTCTCCAAGTAAGTTTTTAATTTGTTGTTTTTGTTATTTTTAAGTTTTGTTTTTATTATTTTATTATTTTATTTATATTTTTTATTTTATGATAGGATAGCGTTTCGCCGTGATTTGCCACAGTGGTGAAGTGATCGTAAAGTCTTAACTTGGTGAAATACAAGAATTTTATATTATGTTCAAAACTTCAAAGACACAAGATTGAAAATGATACACCCTGAATGACAAGAGCAAAGGTTATTTTAACAGCATTTAATTGGAAGATTCCTGAATAAAATACAAAACTGCAGAGATACGCTAAAAGACTAAAGATTAAAGAGTAGCATTTATTGGTTCTGTACTGTTTTAATTTGCGTCTAATTATTAAAAGTTAGTTTTTTTTTATAATTTTATTGTTTTTTTTTTTTAATATTTATGATAAGTATTTTGTTTTAAGATGGCCAACTGCTATACAGCATTTATTTTTATTATCCTGGCAAGTGGAAATAGCTTGTGAAAGACTTGGTTGACTTTAGATCTTATAGGAGTTCTACTATTAAAATACTACAATTCGTATGGTAGTATATGAATTACTATTAAAATTAAAAAAAAATATCAGCCACGTTATTCCGTAGCTCGACTATAACGCTTACATTGCAAAAAAAGAGGTGTCGCACCTTCTATTTCTTCTTCTTTCGTCCTTTGTTTCGCTGATATTTTTGCAACTTACTTACTTAGAACAGGAACATTGAAAACCTATTATTGAAAGTACTCGACTTGGGTAAACTGAAGAAAAATATAGTAGAGAAGAGAACTGGAGTTGGTACTTTGTCGTGTAGAATTGAATGCGTATATCAATATAATATCACGATTCTACCCATTTCAATGTTATAGAAAAGTAGTAAAGCAAAGTCAATGTTGTTTCTTAATGTTGAAAAGTAGATCGATAAATCGCACCCTGAAATAAAATCAATAATCAAATAAATCTTGTTAACCCTTTAGCGTATCAAAAGAGACATAAGTAATTTGGATAACAGTATTTTTTACAAACTCTGGTGACGCTTTATAATTTATATGTATTGTGCCTAAAGTAAAAAATGAAAAATTTCGGATAGTGACCATTTTTATTTCAGGGTGCGAAATGTAAAGATCCTAGTTGCATATCTAGCTTCTATGTGTCTTAACTCTATCATCACTTGTATCATCATATATTAACTATATAGTATCATCATACATTATAAGATATAGTTTTATATGTGCACAGGTGTAAACTTGTATCACTTGGCACTAAAATTGATGAGTATTGCCAAACATCATATTATTATGTACCTACTCATTACCTACTATATTGTATGTCAAAAGTATTCTTTCACTTCGTCCGCCACATCGTCAATCATGCGTATAAACACTTGTCGCATACTCATCATCGAGATAGAATATAATTCCATAAAAGTGAATAGATTATACCTACATATTATGTAACACGTGTCGTGGCTAGCTTGCATACTCCATATTATGCTGCTAAAATGTATTCAGCCAAGACATTTTATAAATTCATAAATATGACCCAATTGTTAAGTTTTTTTTTTTGTTGTTTAAAACAGTTATTTGGTTCTGTAAGATCCTTCCAATATTATTTATTTAAAACATGTTAATAAAATTAAATATTTTTGAGGCTTTCAAGTTATACATCTTATATATAAAATTCTCATGATACAGTTTTAGTTACCATACTCCTCCAAAACGGCTTGACCGATTTTTATGAAATTTTATATGCATATTCAGTAGGTCTGAGAATCGGCTAACGTCTATTTTTCATACCCCTAGGTGATAAGCGTTGTCCACATCTAACATTATTATTTTATTTTTTGGACAATTTTTTTTATTTTTTAATAATGTAGCTTTAAAAAATACATACAACCCTAAATTTTCACCCTTCTATGAACAACCCCTATTTTTTAGTAGCCGATTTTTAACGCTCGATAACTTATATCGCAAAACAACGTTTACGGGGTCAGCTAGTAGGTACCTATATAAAATATTAATTTATAGTTACCAATTTAGCTTAATGAAAGTTTACTATTGTTTGGCCAGTATTTATATGTATATATATACCTACGTAGTAGCCATTATGTGATATTTGAACCTTATTTATATTTTTTTAACTAGAAGGTAAGTAGTAAGTTATTGGACTTGAAATGTACTAAAAAGTTTGGGATGTAACGCAATTTATCACAAATTACATAAACTTTAGTGCGCATCGTCAGTGTCACCAGTCCATATTTAATCTTCATGAACTATTACAACAAGCTGCATTAGCCTGCAGTAGCCTTCATTTATACATTTTGACTGCTACATATAGATAGAGTGTTTGGCAAATAAACTAATGCATTTTAGAGATAATTAGGTTCAGTTGAAAATTAATTATAGGCTACTGCCATTTTATTTTGTCATCAGTAATTTGTTGCGATCATTATTCATAAATGTGCTCTATAAATAAGTATTTATAAATATGGTTTCAACCGGTTGGTACCACGCGAGAAATGAAATAATAATTATAATAGGTATACCTAATAAAAATAGGTAAGGATTTGAATGAACCTACTTATTTAAATAAGTTTTGGTTTATATAAAATTTGCATTGTAGTGTGTAGTAACTCGTATCATTCCCAAATAAAACTGGACAAAAAAATTTAAATCAATGAAATCAATTTGAAAGTTACAAATTTTGTACCTACGATACGTTAGTGCTAGTGTTGCACACAATTATATACATTTTCCCAACTGTTTAAGACAATAAAAATGCAAAGGAGAGCTTAGAATATAAAACAATAATTGCCTTTTGTATTTTATGTATTTTTTATATCTTTTAGCAGATTTAATATCATTTCCTGTTAAATAGTCTGATATTTGTTGTAACCTTGGTTTTTGTACGTTTAATATTTATATTTTCTAATTATTCTATTTCTAATTCTATGTACTTACCTATTTGATTTCGGTACATAAGAAAATACTTTTCTACTTATTATTCCTAACTAATATTTTCCTTTGTACTGAATGGTTTTTGTAACATTTTTACCGTTATTCGATCACCCCCTACAAAAACTTTTGAACTGATAGAAACCGTACTGTTTTTTATAACAAAGTATTATAAAGTCAGTTTTGAACATTTTTTGGATTACCAAAATATTGCGCACAGCCTAACTCACACAGCTCAACGTACCTACAAATCATTTGTTAATTTAAGTTAATATTTAATTTGCATAATTTATTGAATCTGTTTAGTTACGAAGTGAATGCAAAATCTATATCAACTATCATTCCAACAATTCATTAACAGTATTTTTTATTCTCAAAATATTTGTATTTTGTAAATATTAATTATTTAATTTTACGGGGAAATCCAATAAAACAACATAATTATTGTTTAATTTTTATTGACATCTAACTTTCATAACAACTGTTTGTACTAAAATATAAACGTGTATCAAATTAAAAGCTGTTATCATTATATTTTTAATATCATGCTTGTTATTGCATAGTGTAAATAATATTAGTTGAAAAGATTTTATAATACGTATGCATCAGAAGACATCTCCAATAGGTAATCGTTGTATAGCCAGTTGCTAATATATACGTCTTATTATAGCCAATAATAAATTGCACTTGTATCACCGAACATTAATCTTTTCTTTCAATTAAACCTAGTTTCAAAGATCAATATTCAAACATTTTGTAAATTTTACTTCACTATATATAAGTGCACACATTGTTTAATATAATTGGAATAGAAAATGCATCAAAATATGCACGAGCTAACAATCACAGTGAAAGCATTGTCTATAAAGCGACATCGTGCAGTGCAGGACGCGACCGTGGCCCGCTTCTTAACGCGGGATAGCTCGGAATTCTTCCAAAACAAACGAAATCTGTAACATCGTTATTATGTGTTATTAAACATTGAGATTCATTATAATAAAGATTCAAAATAAATATCAGAGGACATCTCCTTTTCCTTAAAATAATGTGGAAATTACAATAAATTATTAACAGTAGTATGGAATAGCTGCTGCCGAAGTGGACCGCTAAAGTGAGGAGCTCAGTGCTTCTGGATAGGGATGTTCCTGTCGGTGATGGCCAACTGCGGCAGCGGCGCCTCCACCGTCAGCACGCCGTCCCGGGACAGCGACGACTTGATGGCCTCGGGGTTCGTGCCCTTGGGCAGGAGGAATTCTCTGTTGTACTCTCTGTATACCGACTTTGTGTCGGACTTCTCCTCGTGTTTCGCATGCACCTGAAATTCAAATAAAATCATTTTTATTTAATGTGGTCGAATGTTGTTTTCTGAATTTAGGTCTTTAAAGAATTTGTAAACAGGATAAAATGGCAGCTTACAAAAAGAAATGTATTTGGCAGATTGCCGGTGCTGAAAAATTTGCGTGCATTCATTGCCAAAATTCTTAGTATTTACTGATTCAACGCTTTTCAGGCTAATCGAAGTGGCGCGAGTGAACAATGAGTGAACAACACAAACAAGTGTTGTTTGTTTCGATTTCACAATGGTCTTCGGCGCGCGCTGCCTTGTAACTTAATAACAATATAAGCGATATTTCAGTTTTAGAAATTTATAAGTAGATATGAGAATAATGTAAGTGGTGATAGCCCAGTGGCTAAAATTTCGGCCTCGTACTCAAAGTGTCCAGGTTCAAATCCCAGTGGCATGTGCGCTTTAAAAAATTAAATGTCATCTATGATACTTAACGGCGAATTGGAAAATATCGTGAGGAAACCTACATGCCTGTAAGTCCTGTTGGCATGTCTAAAGGCATGTAAAGTTCATCAACCAGCGTAAGGCCAACGTGATGGACTCCGAGCCTCACCTCACTAATTGGTGACGGACAGATGGGAATCATGAACTTACCAATAATTTGTTGTCTACTGTCTTGACCACGATCTCTTCAGGAGTGTATTGGCTGACGTCGAAGCGGAGTTTTAGAGATTTGCCGTCGCCTTCATCCTGGATGAGGGGCGAGTTCAGACTGTCCCAGTGGCTGGGCTCGGCCAGCTGTCTGCTGTCGCTGTGTTGTGTGGAGGTTGTGGAACTGAGGAAATTAAATACAAGGAAATATAAAAAAAAATGAAAAACGCAAAAGAAATAGGTAATGTTGAGGAAAATCTAACGAATTACCACGTGCAGCACTAATAAATAGATTTAACAAATAAGGCACACAGATAGGTATCTACCGTAATTATAATTATATTTGAACCGAGTCGGTAAGGTGCAGTCGGTGGAGTTGTTATTGACAAAATTAGATTTCATCGTATGTAATCTTTCGATCTAAACGTAGCGCCATTAAAACTGTCTGCACGATAGAATTCACGAAAATGCACCACGTTTTAATGTGAATCTAACACGCAAATCAAATGCTCGACATATAATTATGTAGGTATGTAGCATTCCTTTTATATAAATGTGTTGCATTTTCGTCTACAGTTCTGTAGAGCCGTGAATATGCATGAATTACAAACGTCGGTAATGTCGGTATATAGTTGGTATCAGATCGGAAACATCTTGAATGTATTCAGGTCATGGTATTTTGCACTGTGTGAGTTGGTTTTTAGTGTAATTTAAGTGTAATTTTTCCGCGTCTGTAATTGATTATCGTCACACATCATTCGGTTGCTGATGTCATACACATGAATGCAGATACAAGGTTAGTGTCAACAAATGATCTCATCAGTGTTATCCCAATATATTAGGTAGGTACCTATTGTGGATAACTGTGTTAGGTAATAAACCAGATCGATTTATCCATGGTTCTGTATGAATACATAATAACATAAAACCTTCAAGCCCAGCCTACGGTAGCTCTTACGTAACGGAAATATGGTGAGTACCTATTCCTACCTACAGTAGTTATACCTACATATTACATACCTACCTAGTCTTAATTTACATAAATATTAGTAAGTATGGTATACATAACTATTAAATGGCCTTCGTTATGTTATTAATTACACCACTGTCTGTTATGTTAGCTGTAAGTTTTCCTATGAATTGTAAAATAAAATAAATAAAATAATAAATTAGTGAATACGTACATAATATATGATCAAATAACTAGGTACAATGCTTGCTGTGCAGTTTATAGTGATTATAACATAATTATATAGGTACATGCACATAATATATACATACAATTAGGGGTTTTACCTCTCCGACGACTTGGTTACTCCTCCGGAGGAAACAGATTCGAAATTGTAAGACATGCAAAAAGCAATAACTGTTGTTAGTTTTATTATACAAATGTTCACGTAGGAGTAAAAATGCCAGTACCACTCGGGCAAAACACAATAGGCAATTTTTCTTTATTTTGGTTATGTTTAAAGTTTTGGTCCTAAAGTTATGATTTAAGTCATATTTTATATCATTAATATAATAATACTATTATTATTGATAGATAGTATAAAAGCATATCAATAAATACAATTACATCCTCTTTAAATTATCAGATAATACATAATACATATAGAGGTGATCTTGGCGACATTGACAAGTATATCTACCTAAGTACGTTTTATGCACTTATAAAAATTAACCAAGGTGGTGTTATCTCTTTTAAAATATATGGCAATTTCGCATACTAGGCACAATTGCTATGAGATACTAAAACGTTTCTATTTATTGTGCGTGCAGAAAACCATGTGAGGAACAGTATTTAATTTTCCACTAAGCAATACATCGAAGGGGCTTTATATACCTCTCCACTGGGCCCGCAACAGGAGCTTTCACCACATTGCAGTCATAATGCAGTACGTAACTAATTAATTGATTGTAAATTAGTCATTCGTCATAAAAATATGATAAGTTATAAGTAGGTATGTTCTATGGATTTTATCAATATCTACGTGCATTTATCAATGATATTTTAACGATACCTTGATAGAGGCCTAAGAACCTAAAGAAGCTCTTTTAATGCTTTTACTTAAGTGGATAGACTTTACGGAAAAGCAGCAGGTAAGTTTGTAATTGGTAAGACTATATTTGTATATTACTGTATGAAACAAATATTATGTACTTATTTCATGTTACTTTTTCGGATAATATTATTTGTATTTAAAAAATTTAATTTTATTCCTTTAATAATAGGTATGTCCATTGATATGCTCACACAAGAATAAGTTCAACGCACGTATGAAAGTGATTGTACTAAAGTAAAACATAGAAGGCGGCCCAGTTCACTTTTCTTCAGCAACATTGAAAAATCGTGTGGATAACGTGAGAAGACAGTGTACTATTAAAACTTGCATTAAATTGAGTAATTTTAAAATTAAATTGTCTGTAATGAGATAACGAGGGGTGCTAAAAGACGTCCTAGACCCACGCACTCATTCTGTTGGACTTGATACTGCCAACCGTCTACATTTTTGAGTGACGACGGTCACATTGCGTCATCTAGTTTCTTGCCGCGACTGAAACAGCCAATCGCTCCAACTGGGTCATGTATTCATGTTTGCGGTAAACATATTCAGTGCAGAATATGAAGCACTCGATACTTCCACTAAGTTATACCTAAAATTATTTCGAATCCGCAAAACAGATAGGTTTTACCTACAAATCCCGAAGTCGTAAACATTCAAGTAAGTAAACAAAATTATATTTTCATTTTTTTCTCTTCTTGTTGGAAAAATAAGTTTATTATAGATAATAAGATTTTCAATAAAATTTTATAACGGTACTTTTTTATTTAGATAGGTACGGCTAATTTGAACTGGTTTTGACAAAAAAATTTACGAACTTCAGTTTTCTTTCCGTGGAGAATAAGATTCATTGTTATTTGTAAAAGTTTCGTTAGAAGGTATTATCGATTAGATCATTAGACGATACAACGGCGACAGCGCTGTGGCCAACTTTTTTCAGTCATTGTTAACTTAGATAACATATTCTAAGTCTAGTTCTTTCAGGCAAATTCACGAAATGATACTTATGAACCTACGTACTGCTGATGAGCTACGAATGGTTCATAGGTACCTACTAAGTAACTGAATCAATTTTACAGTATGCGTTTTTAAAGGAATGTATGTATAACGGCTCAACTCTCCTCCTCAGTTCAGCTCAGTTCTCCTTCATGAGCTCCGGCCGATATTGAGCTTTTTTTTTGTATACAAAAATTACACGTTAAATAGGTACACACATTTAAAATGCATGTTACTTTTAGCAAGGTACCTAATACTTAGTCTTACAAAGTAATGCTATTGGTACCGTAGTCTTAAGTTAATACCCACTCAGTTAGGCGTTATAATATTTTGGCGGGTAGTTAAATAATGCTCATAAAAACAAAAAAATTACAGACCTAGAAGTTTATCAAAAGTCCGAAAATAAAGTTTATTGTATTGCGTACCGGTCGCCAAACAAAACAACCTTGCATGTTGATAAAAATTACGTAAACCGGCTCATGCAAGTAACTATATTGTTATCGCGAATACTGCAGGGTTCCCAATGGTTTTACCATTGCATTAAAATAAGTTAAATGCAATTTTGAGTCTTGGAGCACATTTGGGTTTTGATAGTTTATCAAAACCGTCACCTGAAAGTAAACTGTCCTTATATTTAAATGTTTTTGGACCTGTTACGACTAAATTTGATCCTACTCGTCAATTAATACTAATTTCGTTTTTTATTGAAACATGAATCGCAGCAACGAACGTTATAGATCTAGTTATATTATTGTCAATTGTTCTCATTGTGAACTTATCTCTTATTATTCCCATCAAATACTTATAAAGTGTCAGTGGTAATTAGTTCTATATCTACCTACTTATTTTGTAATAGGTAGGTAGGTACGCGATTATATATATTTTTACTTTTCTATCGTTGCTTAGAACGCTTTTGTTGTTGTTGCTTGTTCTTCTCTGTATGGAAAAAAGCGTAGATGCAAGTTAAAATTTTACGAATTCCTACATTTTGTGAGCAAATTGTTCGTATGAAGCCGCCGGCCGGCTATTTCTATTTATGACATCATCCCGCGTCGGGCTTACGTATCGCTGCACGCTTTAAATGGAGGCGACTGAGATGTCTGCAGTTGATGCCGTTCCGCCGAATGATCCCGAATAATGCCTTTTGAATATCTGCATCAACTTTCTTGAAACAATCGCGGAGGTCGGTGAAGGTGGGCGATCGTTGCGACACCCCAAAGTCAAGATTCCCTTTTTGGAAACACGTCCGGCAATGTAACCACTGCTATTGGAATTATAATTTAGCTTTACATATTTATTCGCCCACTTGTAAAATACCTACCTACTCGTATTCTTTATGGGTTCAAACCCGAATGGTTGCGTAATTATAATGAATTATGAATGGTTAAGAATTAGTTAAGTAAATCTTTACACCTGATCATACACAAGTGGGTACTTAGTTGGAAGTTCTATGAAAAACTTTCAATTATCAAAATTTAACTTTCAAATGCTTAAATTTAATAAATACCTTGTTGTGCTCTTGAAGAAGTTGTTACTTTCTCTGTTCATAAGTTCCGATCGGAATTTGCTCATTTCTTCCTCCATCTTCCTCATTTCGGCGTCAAATCTTTCTCTAATGCTCGAAAATTCAGTATCAATGACAGAGAAGTCACCCAATTTGATAGGAATATTCCTCTTGAGTCCACTGTCAGCCATTTTCACGTTTACTTAGTGTGAAAACTGTTAAACAAAACAAACACTGGAAGAAAATTCTTGTGTAAACACAGATCACGAGATGGCTACGCACTCGATGGTAGACAAGGCAGGACTGATCATTAGTCGTCGACTCGGCGCCAGGGGGCCTGCGCACAGTTTTAAATAGCCTCACGTTCGAGCGCCGCTACAGAGTACAGTGTCAGTCGGCGTCATTCGGCCCACAGCCCACACTGTGTTTCTCGCTCATTCGACGTCTACTCACACTTGAGTATTGCGAAGGAGCCACGATGCCTTGCCAGCCGGGCAGCCGCATCATAGACGTGGTACTGTAGTAACCACTACGTAACCTAATTGATGAATCACTTTATCTGGATATGTCTTTACTGTTTAAGGCAATCGGCGACGTCAAAATTAACTCGTTGTGTATTCATAATGGTATTCTTGTTTTACAACTCATGCAGGAAGTTTAGGCTCGAATGTATATGTAGGTAGATATACTTACTGTAAACATGCATAATTTTACACCTGCACACTGTATAAACAGGGTGAATTTTTCAAGTGTGCGTAGATGGGGAAATCCGAAACTATGAGAAATAGCGAAATATGCTGAAAGGAGTCTGGAGACCGATTTTGATGAAAACTGAAACTGCATCGTTGGATTTTTGAAAAATTATTATGCCTAGTCAGGAATCGAACCCATTGATTTTGAAAAAATATCACACCTGTATTATTACACCATTCGATAGTGTCACTAATGGAACGAATTAAAAAGAAGAACACAGTTCTATGGATTTGGATGAAATTTTGTCCACAGGTAGTTAGTAACTTCTTGAGACGTCAAATCCAGCTATGAATTGGGAACAAGTCATAGTTTTGATCGATAAGAATTCAGTTAAAATTTGTATGCAAAAACGTAGTTTGATAAAAATGAGCTCTATCCTTTTTGCCGTATGTCATTACTTTCCAGAATTCGTTCCTTATTAAGTGACACTATGGAATAGTGTAATAATACAGGTGTGGTTTTTTTTTCAATTTCAAAATCAATGAGTTCGATTACTGGCTAGGCATATTAATTTTTCAAAAATCCAACGATGCAGTTTTAGTTTTCATCAAAATCGGTCCTCAGACTCCTTTCAGCATTTTTCGCTATTCCTCATAGCTTCGGATTTCCCCATCGACGCACATTTGAAAAATTCACTTGTTGGTATATCTATTAAGGGTATACAATCAGTATGTTACCACAGCTTCTTTTTTTACATTATCTATATTGAAGGGGAGACGCTCCAGGAAATGTTTTTACTTTTAAGTATTCACTTTCTGTTATCTTTAAAACGTTATCTTCACTGAAATAGTGCCTAATAAATCAATTAAATATTTTATTTATATATTATCCATCTATAGTTTTTAATTTTGGATTGAAAAGGCATTTAAATAAACACTGAATTAATTCCTCCGCTGAGATTTCCATTAAAAAGTCCCGAACAGCAAGATTGTCCCTTTTTGTGAATAACGAAGCTACTTTTGTTTTCAAACAGTCTTGTTTACTCGTGTACCTAGCTGAAAATACGGAAGTCGTAACAGATCAAATAATTAGGATCATTGTAGATCATTGAGCGTCCGGGGAGGTCTATCACCGCCACCGCCTTAATTTACAACCATTTACAACCTTAGGTGTCAGTCCTATTTGAGGTCTGCCAAGTAAGACTTCAAATCGGAATGTCTACGTCCGATGTTACGTCACTGATGTTAAGTGGTCACCTACGTAATAACACCTTAGGGTGACTAGTAGATACATAAAGAAAAAATTGATAGTCACCTAAATATGCGATACTTGAATAATTTTTAAAACCCGTAGGAGGCCTGGCCCTGGAGTAGGATATTTGTATGCGCATTCAAATGTGATTCTCATTTTGTCTACATGCACCAAACAAGGGTCACAAAATAACCCGGTCGGCGGTCAGAACATATTTAGATAAGGATATCTGGGGAACACTGATTTTGAGCGTTGGAAAAGGAAGTGCTTATAGGACAATAAATCAACTACTTCGTTAACGTGTGAAAAAACATAAACACACATGTTTTTTCTAATAGATACTTAAAGTGCCCCGGGACGCTCAGGCAAATAGAAATTTGATTGATAGATTCTCTTATGTGTCAGTGGTACCCACGACACTCCTAGTTCTCCTGAAATGTAAAGTGTCGTGACTGAAATGCTATGGACATCATAAGTGTAACACAAATTGAGAATAGTAACCCAGCTTCAGCCTATCCCAAGATATTGGCCTGCCTGGTATCGCCACTAGACCTGGACGAACCCTTGGTAATCATGAATTTGCATGTTGCAGTAATTTTAATTGGTAATATTTTTATGAGCATCTATATTCTTTGGTAGGTATTAGGTAATTTGTTACCACGGTAACGTTAGGAACTCGCACCTTACTTGATGACGTGATTCATCACATAAATCGTGGCACAAGTACCTATTCCTCCGTATAAACTGCTTGTTGTAAGTAGGTATACATTACTATATACTTACATAACATTCATAACAATAACAAAACAGCTAAACCTTGAAAACTTTTGGACGCCTGCAGAGCCTAACTACTATACCTACCTACAACGTAAATTGACGTGATGATAACATAATTATAAACACATAAAAAATTGGTAAGTAAATAAAGCAAACATACAACTACCAGATATTTCCCGGCGTACTTAGGTATCTAACAGTTTTTTGCGACAACAGTCAAACAACGTGCGATATATCTATTATGTAGGCCAGCCATTCTCTAAGCGTGTTCCGCGGAACCCTAGGGTTCCGCGATACCCCTTTTTTCTATTTTAATTAGGGTTCCGTCAAGTATTTCGCTTTCCAAAAGGGTTCCGTCACCAAAAAAGATTGAGAACCGCTGATGTAGGCGATTGGCTCAATCTTTCTATCTGGATTGAAAGTAGGAGATAGATGCCTGAGTACCTATCTATAGTATCTACTCTTTAATTGCTGAATCAACTATTTAGGTTACAGATAAATTCAGTACTTATAAGAAAAAAAACATACAGACGAATTGAGAACCTCCGCCTTTTTTGAAGTCGGTTAAAAAGTCTATTGGTGTGGAGCTAAATATTATGTCACTATAAAGACTGCATAAGAAATAATTTACCTAAGTACCTGGCGGTAACATAAGTCATTACCTTGCGGTAAAGTTTAAAATACCTCCACCGCACCTATTCGCGGTACATAATTGAAATATCGAATATCATAATAACACACGGTGACAATGTGACACACTCCGACTGGAAACATCGGCAATATTGGACCACCGGCCATCGGTTCATATCTCTACCAATTCGCAGCTTAGTAACTGGAGAGAGTGAGCTCCTAACCAAAACCTATATAAGGAATAATGGAGAGAAAAATAAGAAATCTCTGGGTAGAACTTTAGCCTTCATTTGTAGGTACAATATTTTCAACAATGTCTGCAAAATTACCAAAATACCACCTATATAGTAACTTATTGCTTAACTATACTCACTCTAGTATATTTTTGTTGTCAGTATTTCTATATGTTTTACAAAACATTTCTAAAGTAGGCACGAAAGGAATTCAGAACACATTTTCAATAGGTATTTATTTTACACTATCATTGAAAAGTTATAAACAGATACGAAGGTTATTGTTTCACTGTAGGAAAGTATAAAACTGAATCTCAAAAATTACAGACAAAATTTAAAAACCCTATTACGAACACTGCTGCTTTTGGCTCAAGTTACGCCCACCATTAAATAGGTCGGATTAGTTATAACAACATGACGCAATGGTTCATGCACGCTCATTGTGTCATAGTAGGTAATTTATTTTTCTTAGAACATGCCCAATATGACTATCCCTTATATATTCTTGATTTCGTTCGTCATACATAAGTCATAACAGCAAATATCTACGTGTGCTGGATTAAATTTAGAAATTTTATCAACGATGAACCTACGGGGTTGTATATTTTAAAAAACCTTTTATATATTTCCAAGTGTGTAGGCTGGATATTGAGTACCAAAATTTTGTCTTACCTAACGATATGGGCTGGGCGATAGACTTGCCTTCTAAAGATGAAGGCCGGAAGACCAGATCATACTAAATAAGCACGACTGTTTACCTACATGATACGGAACCGCGCGGCCACTTGTGTAGCTGCTGTCATGTAAATGCATCTTGAAGTGCGCGTCTTGAAAACCCGGCCTCACATGGCCGACGATTCTTCAACTGAAGCAAAACAATTAAGTAAATACATATAACAAATTTAGTAATATATTTTCCCTTAAATAAAGATGTACTAAGACTATTGATTCCACGGAGGAATGGATTACGATAAAATTTGGAACTATAAGTACATACTTACTTATTTACAAAAAGGCATGATTGGCAAACAAAAGCATAAATACCTAGTAGGCACCTACCGATGTTGGAAGTTTAGGATCAACTTTTATCCTTAAGTACCTACCTATGTAAAGTAGGTACCTACTACCTAGGTACTATTAATTAGCTTCTACAATTACAATTAAGTAAAGATATACATTACCTATTATGCATGATATCACCAGCAACACGATCCTATGTGCGCGCGAGTCTGGAAAACTGTTTACAGGTATGTAGACATAGGCATTATAAATAAACACCTTACGCTGATTACCATTGTTTTACCGAAATAAACTTAGCAATTATAACTATAGGAATGTATAACTATAGGAACATGCATTTTAATATATGTGGTAGTTTAGGTGGTAGAGCCATAGTAGCTAGCCCGGTATACCTTACCGTCAGCCTCCTAACCCTTCGAAAAGAAGCATGATCTTCATGTATTGTGTTTTAGCTGGGAAGGTATTAATGCACGAGATACTTACTTTATTTGAGGCGAACATCTCAGTTCCAATGACTAGCAACCGCATACAAACTCAAATATGATCCCTTCTCTAATTGAGTCTGAATGTAGTAACTTAACAATGAGTTGGTATATTGTAGGTACAGGACCTACAGCTATTTTTATTTATATTATTTTATTCGGAAAATATACAGTCTTGCATCAACTTAATCACCACTTATAAAACTATCCACCATTTCATTGTTTTCGCATATTATTATATACGAGCTATAAGAGAATTGCTACAGCATATATCCTGATTTTTTTAATCCTAACAAGCCAAAAACATCTTTAATATACCTATTAATGTCTTGATCGTAGAATCAATAATTTTTGAAGTCTCGCAACGGTCAAATTCCTTGTTTCGCACCAGAAACACTTGAATTAGTTGAAGCATAATTTCTGGCTTAGTTCTTTATTCACGCATTGCAGAGAACATCATTTTCCCGAAGTATTCATTCTATACTTAGACAATGTTACCTTGAACAAGCGTACTAGCAAGTTTCTAATTAATGCCCCTACTTAAGATTACCTACGGTATCTGCATAAAGCGCATATCACTCAGCATAAAAATAAATTTAATAAATACAAAATTGTCTGGGTACAAATAAGGTCCTGGGGGGTTATTACAAATTCCTAAAACCATCATAAAGCCATGATGTTTTGTTTTAATCATCATTGCTGTTCATTAAACAATTATTGTTTTACCGATGTTGCGTAGACCGTTTAGGAGTTTGTAGTAACCCCCCTGGAATTACGTTAACAATTTTGAAGTGAAACCTTCTTTTAGCGCGGTAGGCACGCATATTTTTTTAGATGATATAAAATCTCTGGACTCGCGACACCGTTACGAGACGCAGCAATAGAAGCATATAGAAAGTCAAAGTTACTATGGAAACTCTCAAAAGGAAACATTCATAAATAATAAGTGTAAGTATTAAAAGTCTAAATATTATAATTATTGTGATTTTGGATTTGACATTTTGGATTAAACGACATTTATTTAATGTTTCTTTTCTTACAGAGAAACTTAATTGTGTTTTAATTGAACTGTCGTCCAAATCACCAAGAAAACACATCTTATAAGTTTTCACTTCTGTCGGCACTCCCAGAGTGCAACCTGTTTTTTTTTAATAAACACTGATATAATAAATACCTACCTAACTTATCTGTTTTATCATTATAATTAGGTGAGTAGCAACATTCCCGAGTAGGACCTGAGTGGCGCAGTGGTTAAGTCACCGCGCAGCACACGCTGCGCGGAGGGTCCTGGGTTCGATTCCCAGCAGAGCAGAGATTTGAATGATGAATTTGAATTTCTGTTTCTGGTCTGGGTGTGTTGTGTTCTTGTCTTGTGTGTGTCCAGGGCGGTAAAACTCTCATAGAAAAGTTTGCAAAAAAAAATGTATGGAAGCTAGCTCCATCTTCACGTCTGGGTACGTCTGGGACCTAAGTACGCAACTACGATCTCCAATAGAATTTCTATCTTATTTAAATATGAACGATGGTTGCCATGGGTTGCAGCGACCACTTAACAGTCACTCAGTTAGTCTGTGTACCGGTCTGCTACTCATTTATTTATCATAAAAAAGTGTCATGGCTTTAAAATCGCAACTGGAAAGGCATATGCGCCGGTTTAAACTAGGTAGGTACTTGAATTATTGACGCCAACACCGCGTCGTCGGAGCGATCCGGTTGGAATGTTGATGAAAGCGATAAACAGAGGTCGTTCACATCACACCATGATAAATCAAGCTATTACAATAGGGAGCACTCCTTAGCCACACTTTTAGCAAGTTTATACTTAGTATGCATTGTTAACACTGATTTTGATGACAGAACTTACGAGCCGCACCACAACTAGTATGTACTAAGTTAGTTGATTATATTGTTGCTTCAACCGCTTAGGTACTGCATTACCAAATATTATTTTTAGAAGCCTAATTTAATTGCTGATTGTTGTTTCGACGTATCCACGCTTAGAAAAATGTGCCTTAAAGGCTGGTTTTGTAAACGAACAAATTCAGTGGATATAAGTAACTTTTTATGTAAGAATATTGCCACGGAAATAACATGTGAAAAATATTGTACTAAGCAAGCGAACGATGGGTGAATGACTTTCCAGATTAGGAGGATAAGAATATAATTAAACATGCTCGTGTTGCGCGGCACAAATTAATTGCAAGCTTTATAAGGAATGCAGCATGGGACCACTCCGTCACCTGGCTGCCTCCGTATTGTGCCTCCTGGCCTGTGCAAAAGGCAAGCTACACATAATATATCGCCTGTTGAAAAATGAAATGAACAAGGTACCTACATAACGACAAAGTAATCAAGTAAAAAATAAATAAAAACACCCCGCGATCCATTACTAGATTGTCCGTGAGAAAGCTAATGGCAATGCGCTGGCCACATCTTTGGACAGTTGGACTGAAAGGACTAATAACCGATGGGGAATAAGTGTCGAATTGCAGTTTGGTGACCACGTTTAAGTGAAATGAGTGGGACCAAGGCCGCCACCAGTCCCAACTAGATGGATTAATAAGTAGGTAATTTATTCCCCCTCGTTTGTGTTAGTATCAATATTTTGGGAATTTTGTGTCAATCGTTCGCGAATGCGTGAATGAAAATTCATACCGAGTAAAAATACGTGTGCACGGCCTTTAGATATGCCTTAGGGCAGTACCTATGCTTTGAATATGAATACCAATGAATGGAACAGAACGATATTCTATATTAAAGTACCGTAAAGTGATTGTTAAAAGTACTGACTAAGAATTTTTAATAGCTTGCATTGCATTATGCGATAATCACCTATCGGTAAAAAGCCTGGGATTGAAAACTTAACTTAGCCATTTCTTTACGCCTTGAAACTCTACCTACCTACCAATTTTATATTAAGCTTTATTGTAAAACCTAAACACTAAGTTACAAACCTAGGATAAACTTCCGAAAAGCGCATACAGCCGATGAATCTGGTATGATAACGTATTTTGACCTTATAAACCTAACCTTACCTGTTAAATTTAGACTTGTCACTGACCCTCGCTCCGCTTCGTTTGGGGAAAAAAAAGTTAACCTAACCTAACCCATTGAAGAGATTTCTGTGTTAAATGAAGACTTCTGTCACTGACCCTCGACCGCGATATACACACCCTTTCTGAGGAGAACTAATAGTCTAAATCGGTTAGGAATGCGCAATTATGCACAATGGCGTTTGCGCCAAATTTCGTTATGATATTCGTGATTTAGAAGGTCAAAATATGTACGTTAGTATACCAAATTTCAGATTCATCGGCGGTACCTATGCGCTTTTCGGAAGAGCACCCCAAAGCTGACTTATATAAAGTGATGTCTTACGACATCCTGCTAGTAGGTATACTTGTAAATTCCAATCCTATTTGTATGTTTGGATGGATGTTTGTTACTCTTTCACACAAAAAAGGCTGAGCGGTTTTGGTTAAAGTTGGGAGATTAACCTGGCTTGACAAAGAGGATACTTATTTTTAATTATCCCTCTGACGTAATTCATAGTCCACGTGAAAAAACGTAACGTACGTTACCAAAACGTAGGTACGAGTAAGTATACTTACTTACATTTTTACGATAATATCTATATAATCATGTACGTTTCCATAAAGTGCAACCACGTTAATCGTTATCAATTAAATAACATGTTAGAAGGCAGGAAATAAAAGGGCAGAGTGACGGCAGAGATGTTTTTATTTTGCTCTCTGTCAAATAAGTAAGTCAATTATGGTTGGCTATGGCTTATATATAGACACATCCCCTCCATTGGCATGGCTTTGGCTAGACAGTTGGCAACATTGCGGCGGGCTGGCTGGAGGGGCGGTCAACATGGCGGCTTGGCGGCTTGGCATCCGGCATCTTGGCAAGGCTCCGTTACACTCGGCCATCCTGAAACAGTTGTTCCCGTACGGGAACAACGACAACAATTAGCTCTCTAATAAATCAATTAGGTCTTCAGTTTCCAGTTGCTCGTCAGAGCTGCTGGCGCTGTCAGACATGGTGGCAACGCTTTTATAAGGTCTTAGTGAGTCTGCAGAAACTAATCCAGTAAAATTTTTATAACCACGTAATCCTTTTATACTTCTAATTCGATACCTGTCGTTGCCCACTACTTTAGTCACCACATAAGGACCTGAATACAAGTCATCCAGTTTAGTATTTACTCTAGATGCACTACTAGTTGGTGCCTGTCGCCATAAAACAAAATCGCCCTTCTTATATACTTGAGCTGCTTTCCGTTTCTTATCAAAGTTACGTTTCATTCTAGCACTCGATACAAGTATCCTATCAGAAGCTTTCTTTCGACGAGACTCTACCGGTTCTGAAACTCTCCCTGGAACCGAAACGTCACATACCGGCCTACTAGCCCGAGCAAACATTAAATCGTAAGGTTTGTAACTGGTGGTGTTGTTTATGGTGTTATTAATACCCCAGATGATGTCAGGTAAAGAATTAGCCCAGTTACTGGAAGTTTCACTAGGATCTGTGGCTCGTAATGCATCTAGAATCGTTCGATTTGTACGCTCTACTTGACCGTTAGCTCGCGGGCAAGCAATAGCATTAAGGGTATGCCTAAACTGTTTGTCATTAGAGAATTTTTTAAAGTTCCTACTTGTGAACGCTTTGCCATGATCGGTTACGATATGATCGGGGTAGGAAAAAAGGCTGAATATTTTTCGTAATATCCTAACAGTCTCGACCGAACTGACGGTCCGTGCCGGCTCCGCTATCACGAATTTTGAAAATGAGTCAGTCATTACGAGCATATATTGATACCCCTTCCTGGTCTTACAAAACGGCCCAATGTGATCAACGTGAACCATGCGCATAGGTTCCGTAGGTTTTGGAATTGGGTGCAACTTACCCTCCTTCCTACCATAATTTCCTTTGCCGTATGCGCAATGAAGACATGCAGTCACATACTTTTTGATAAACCTAGTCATTTTAGGAAACCAGTATTCATTTTTAATCAACTCGGCACAGCGATTAAATCCTACGTGACCGATGTCGTCATGGTGCATCTGCATTATTTTCCATCTAGCTGCGTTTGGAACTACCAGCCTATTTCCGTTTAAAGTTTTACGATAAAGTTTACCATCAATCATTTCGTAATTATTTTTTATTTCAAAGTCCGCGGTATTATTCGACAATTGAGTAACAATCGAAGATAGTTTATCGTCCTGACATTGAACTGTATAAAACCAATCCGCTACATCTAAACGGTTTACGTTCATCGTATCAACCGGGTGCCTACTAAGAGCATCCACGTGTTTCATTTGTTCTCCCGGTCTGTATTCGACGCTAATATCGTAGTCTTGTATACATAACCACCACCTTGCAATTCGTGGTATAATGTCGCGTTTAGTAAATGTCGCGCGCACAGCCGTACAGTCAGTAACAACTTTAACATGTTTACCGACAATATATACGCGAAAACGGCGCAATGATTCCACGACCGCGAGAGTCTCGAGTTCATAACTGTGGTATACGCTTTCTTCTTTACTTGTCACTCTGCTAAAATATAAAACGGGTCGCAACGTACCGTCAGTCTGCTTCTGCAATAATATGCCGGCTACCCCCAATTTACACGCGTCTGTATGTATTTCCGTAGGAAGCGTAGTGTCATACAAGGCTAACACAGGCTTTGAACATAAACACCTTTTAAGTTGTTCAAAACTGTCGATTTGTTCACTACCCCATTTCCAAGAAACGTTCTTTTTAGTAAGATCTGTTAAAGGGCGGGCAATTAAGGCAAAATTAGGAATGAACTTCCGAAAATAACTGCACAACCCGATGAATTGGCGCACACTATGTACATTACAAGGAACCGGAAAATGAGACACTGCTAGTAGCTTAGATTCGCCTGGCTGAATACCGTTAGAAGATATTTTGTGACCCAAGTAGGTTATTTCATTTTGTAGAAATGAACACTTACTCATATTTAGTTTTAAATTTTCTGATTTAAGTTTGACAAGTACCGTCTATAGAATGTCTAAGCCCGATTCAACGTCAAATGAGGATAGGAGCAAGTCATCAAGAAATGCTAGTATTTCGTTATTACATTTAATTTTATTATCTGAGTTTTCAGTTCTACCTATAGATTCTACTATTTTATTTATTAGTCGCATAAAGACAGAAGGTGCGTTTGCTAAACCGAATGGAACCCTGGTATATTCGAAATGACCCTGTGGCGTTATAAACGCGGTTTTGTGAGTGTCTTCAGGATTCATTTGCAGTTGGTGATAACCTTGAGCCATATCTAAACTAGTGAAGTATTGTTTACCCGCTAATTTAGAAATCTGATCATCTATATTTGGCAGGGGATATCTATCCTTTACGGTTATCGCATTTAATGCGCGATAATCGACACATAACCTACTATCGCCGTTTTTCTTTTTCACAAGTATGACTGGAGAAGCATAACAGGATTCGGACTCTTTGATAATACCTGCATTTAATAAATCATTGACTTTAGACTGCACTATTGCCTGCTCACTTTGTGATAACCGATAAGGTCTGTGATATACTGGCTGATCACTGGTCAGTTTTATTTTCATTTGCACTAAATTTGTACACCCCAAATCATTAGTATCGGCAGCGAAACAATCTTTATGATGTACTAATAAATGAATTAGATTCAAACGTTGTTTGTTATTTAATGGCCCTATTTTTATATCGTCTAATTTTACACCTCCTATACGCAAATCGGTGGCGATGGCATGATCTGGCTTATTGAAGTACTCGTTGGCAAGAATAGAAATGGCAGAGAGATCAAATACCTGGCTATCTGGCTGTGGCTGTGACCCTGGCTCCATCTGCGGTCGAGACTCCGACTGTGGCTGCGGCGGCGATGGTGACTGGCAGCTTTCAGCTCTGACAAGAACCTCTCCTGATAGCCATACGATGACATCGCTTCCCAAGTTGACGACCTTGATGTAGCCGTCTTTGCCACGTAGTAGGGTCGCCGGGATAGAGTAGGCGACGCCGTGAAGCTCGTAGTGTCGGGGCGGCGTTACTACGTCGTTGTCGACCCTGTTTCCGAGTACCCGTACTTGGATAATCGAAGAACCAGGTGGAAGTCGTTCTTCATGGGCTGTAACGACTTCAAACCGATCGTTGTTTTCGATAGCTTCAATTTCGCAGATGGGGTCTGTAGCACGGTCGAGCTTGACATGACCTTTGCTAACGGTTAACGTCATACCTTCGCTGTTAATGACTGGCTGGCCGATCAATAGATTGACGTCGGCCATTTTGACGTTAGACAAGTAGGCTTGACATTTCAATGCAATGCCGTCGATTTCTAATTGAAACTCCACTTCTCCCTTGCTCGTTACTAGTCCACCGGAAAAGCCCTTCAGGACCACATTCGTTGGTTTGACTTCTAAGGATAAGGCGTCCGAAACTTGATCGTTTAATACGTTGACTTGACTTCCGGTATCGATGTATGCTTTTAAGTGGGTACCGTCGACTTTAACGATCTTTTTGTAGACCTCGTTGTATGCACGTAATATATTTACTTCCTTTACGCTGTCCGACGAGGATGTGGATGGTTTACTACCGCCAAATGTCGTGGGACAGCGTATAGCGATGTGTCCTTTTGCCCCGCACTTGTAGCACGTTCGCATGTCAGGTAGGACACAATCACGAAGTAAATGACCAGTTTTCTTGCATCTCGGACATGGGTCTGTTTCAGGATTGGCAGAAGTCATCTTCTTATCGAGAAAAGCAAGTGGTCTTCCTACTGAAGTTTTAGGAAACCTCGTTTCGGTAGGTATGGCGCGGTATTCGTCAAGCGCACATAAAAATCCTTCGTAAAGTTCTCCTGGCGTTTGACATTGAAAAGCACGTGCGTTAGGCTGCAGCGACGGTGGTAGTCCACGAATAATGCAGGAAATGCTGGCGTTATCGGATAGCTGGCACCGGAAGCACAAGGCGATTTTGTCTTGGTAGTATTTTGTCATTGACTCGTTTGGTAGCTTCCTTCTCTGCAATAATTCTTCGAGCATATTACCGTAATCTCGATGTCGAGGAAACGCGCGCAGTAACATGCCTTTCCATTGTTGCCACGTATATTCGTAGTCTTCAAGGCGATTGTACCATTTTCTTGCTTGACCTCGCAGTTTATCTTGTAGGTAAAATGACTTGGTCGTATCATCCCAGCCGTGTATTTCTCCGATCTGGTCAATTTTTCGGATCCAGGCTTGCACCGTGTAATCCTCAGTGTCGGGGTCGAATTCCGGGATTAGCGACGCAGCGCGATGTGCTCTTGATGTATTCGGAATATTACAGTCGTTGTGGAGATCACGAACAGCATTCGCAACTTGTTTCTCCAGCAGATTCTTCAGCAGTTTCCGTGCTGGAGGTGAAGAAGAATCGTCGTCTTCCTCCGAAGATGAGGCGTCGGGACGCCGAAGTACTTGAGGGCGATGTCTCTTCATCCCACTTCTGAATGTTAGAAGGCAGGAAATAAAAGGGCAGAGTGACGGCAGAGAT
Source organism: Erynnis tages (assembly GCA_905147235.1). Taxonomy (NCBI): domain Eukaryota; kingdom Metazoa; phylum Arthropoda; class Insecta; order Lepidoptera; family Hesperiidae; genus Erynnis; species Erynnis tages. Next base: position 4,948,922 of record LR990077.1, on the reverse strand, counting down.
GTTTTTATTTTGCTCTCTGTCAAATAAGTAAGTCAATTATGGTTGGCTATGGCTTATATATAGACACATCCCCTCCATTGGCATGGCTTTGGCTAGACAGTTGGCAACATTGCGGCGGGCTGGCTGGAGGGGCGGTCAACATGGCGGCTTGGCGGCTTGGCATCCGGCATCTTGGCAAGGCTCCGTTACAAACAATTAAAATCAAATGAATAAGTAGCTATAATTTGTGTATGTTGCAATCTTTCACAATTTTAAATATTTTAGGTAGTTATATAATAACAGAAAGTAATCTAACGGTGACCACTTTCATAGTCCACCTTTTCTTGGAAATTGACCCGCTTACCCTGCCAAATATATTCCAAAACAATTATGCATCGATTAATAGAAAAATAGTAACAAAACCTATTTTAAATGATCAACTACTTTATGTCAAGTAGGTATGCAATGCGATTCCTATATCTACATAGATACATAAGAATTCTAAAAATATGAGCATTTCCAATTGTAGCTATCTTATGTACTTAACTAAATAAAGACTACAGTGCACTGGTACTAGTATTATGAATATGAAGGAAATTTCCTCGAATGGGCGTGATTCAAGCTGGAATCCTCACATTTGAAATCTCAATGAAAACGAATTTTGGCAATGCTAAAAAATAGTCCTGAAATAGTCGTACAAGTAAAGAAATAGTCGCATTTTAGTTTCGGCGTTATAGCTATAGATTAGTGAGGATTCGATTATGGCTTGAACGTCAAGCTGTAATCCTCACCTCTGGTGCAAGCAAACGGTAGTCTATCGAATTGGTTTAGGTTCCAAAAATAGTCATGAAATACTTAGTCTCAACGACATGCCAAATCTCAGAAATAGTCCATAAGAGGTTCCAGAGATATAAAGGTATCCTTGTGAAGATTATGGCTTGAACATTTGAAAATTTCAAATTTCTCCGAAACGCCTCGGTTTCAAGTTTGTGCCAAAATAAGTCGTGAAATAATCGTATGAAGCGAAAATAAATTTGATATGATTTAATTTGAAAATAAAAAGTTTTTATTTTCCATACTTCTATGGAGGTACAGTCGTGCACAAAATGTTTTACTTGATTTGATATTATTGTGAAATATTCCGCTTAAAATAATCCGGAAGTACTTTTAAAAGAACTATTTTTTCTCTTTTTATTTCGAAAATATGTTCCAATCATCTTTGAAAATACCTCCACTTAATTTCAAGTCAATCTGAAATCTATAACACTTAAAAATCTTTAGTTTAAGTGCTCGGCCTTTATGACTACTTATAAAAATTTAGACCTTTACAGAGTAGGTACGGTCATTATGACAAAGCTGTCTAGAATAACCTTCGGTCTTACGAGGATACCTCTCCAGGGGAGGGACAGGTCAAGAGGCTGGCGGTAAGGTAACTGGTCCCAGGCGTGCTATTATGGGTCTGCCACGTAATATGACCTGAACACAACTAAACGACATTGGATTTTTGGAATTATTTCTAAATAACTAGGTGGATTGTCTTTTACTAATGACATCTAAACCAAGATCAAGGCCATGTATCTAATATTTGTCTATTGCGCAGTAAACAGAGCGGAACGATGTAGAACCTGCTTTTTCCGCATTTTTCCTCATGCCTCTTAGGTTTCGTTGTAATTGGATACGATCTCACGTATTTGAAGCACCTCAACTATGCCATTACCTGAACTTACAATATTTGAAAATAGTTTAAACTGGCAGTTGTCACTTTGTCAGCTTTAAGTTTAGCCCATAAACCCCTAAGAAAACCCTGGAATAGTTGCATGGCGGAGTGCCCAGTGAAAGCCTCCAACACTGGGTGTTAATCCACGTGAAATCTTAAACAGCAAAGGAATTCTATCAGAGTGATAAGAAGTTTGCCTCAAAAAAGTACCTAGGTACGTATTATATAAGTAATATAAACTTATATAAGTTATATAAGTAGATACTTCTAGCAACCACACCTCAATCTCACAACAGTCCCAACAATCAAAACAACACCGTAGGACCGTAGGTATCAAAACAATCCCGGGGTTGTACGAAAAATATGAAATGACCGAGTGAATCACACATTCATTGAAGTTGTCTCGCTGACTTTGTGTATTTTTAGACGTTAACAGATCTGACAATGAGCGTATGTAGTGTAGAGAAAACAGACCTTCAAGCTTGAATAATTCCTAACTACACATATTAATCATGCTGACTATCGTATAATAATTTTTTTAAAGCAATCTTAAACTTTCTTCAATAAAAAGTAGTGCCAAAATTATAACAAAATAAGGGAATAGAATAAAAATAAATAAAAATAAAATTTTATAAATAAAATAATGATTCCAAACCACTGTCCTGCGGCAGGGTACCCAAGATGCTGGCTGCATTCCCCCTTTGGATAGCAATACTTATCCTTTGTCCAAAGAAGGATCCAGCTCTTGGGTCCCCAGTAACGTGACTTAACCGATAAGATAAGTCTTTAAAAAATTTTTTAGCTTCTGGACCCCACGGACCCAGAGTTTCAACTCCAAAAGGCACAAACATGTAGCTCTCACCTAGAACTGCATATTTGCGCCTCTTGGCGCTCTCAGCCGCCTCGGCCGCTGCGCCTGCCCGTGAAGCGGTCGCCGGAATATGGGACGGAGCCAGGGTAACTGACTTATATAGTTCCCACGATTTATCACGATACCTATAGGTTGCTACTGGATGATGCCAGCAGTCTCGACCGCGCAAATTTGGAATCACAATACTTACCATTTAGAAATTGTAGATATGTGGAGTTTGAGTCCGATTTAAGTAAATCAATAAATAAAACATGAAATCAATAAAAACAATTAAGAATTCGTATTTCAGGATGATGGTCCTAGTACTTACAGGTAATGAAAGTAACTTGTTTTTTTGGAATGTCACATTAAAATTAGGTAGGTTTCCGTATTTAGCCCGGCAACGCACTGACGACCCCCCTGGTGTTGCACGTGTCAGTAGGCGACGTCGACCACTTAGCATCAGGTGGCTCGTCTGTCTGTTTGCTTGCTCTACTTATAAAAATTAAAAAAATTAGGTAGGTACGTAACTATATTAATCCAGTCAAAAATCACAATCCACGTCTTTGTAAACCACCTACAAAGCTTTTGTTGAATGTTGTAAGTACGATAATATTATATCAGACGAGGTTTTGACTAGTCAGTAGGCAGAATAGTATCCTATGTTAAAAAGCAAAGCAAAATCAGATTATCGTAAAGTATTGTTAGCAAATTGCACTTATAATTTATTGAAAGGATATTGGCCACTGCGCTTTTTGCGTTCTATTAGTTAGTGAATTATGAAGTGAAAGCAAATTCAGATTCTAAAAGGTCTCTTATACAGTAGGTAAATGAGCAGTAAGGGTACATTAATGGTCAAAATAAAAAATAAGGAGCTACAAAATTTTCTATGTCCACATCATTAGCTCTGAGTAACGCTAAAGGAAAAATGAAAATATGTTCACACTGATTGATCAAAAACTAACACTTGATATTTATTTCCATTTAAATGGGTGCCACAATGTTTTTGCCTGGGGCGTCAGTAACCCGACTCAGTGCATCTACAAGAATTGTGATAGCAGCTAGTGAAAATACTGATAAATGCACCAGGACTGATAAGATATATGGCACCTGAGTTAAATTGATAAAACAAATGACATATTTGAATACATACATTTATTATATCTTATATACATTATACAACAACAAGATAAAGGTAGATTGTAGATATAAGTATTCATCATCAACTGACAGCACTCATAGCAAAGACAGTTTAGATGACATCAACAGTGGACCGCAGATGCAGTATAATAAAAGCAGTTCTTGGTCCCAATGGGTTTCAGTGACAAATAATTTTCTCATACAAAGACTTAAACAAATGATTATATCTGATAAATTGTGCTTATCACATGAAATACATGAATCAATATCACTTTACAGGCTAAGAAAATTAACATAGTTGTGCAATTAACGTTTAATATAATTTGTGCCAGTTAACATTATAATAATTATGTGTCTTGGAAATTAGGGTGACATATTATGAATCACTTGATATTTTTAAACTAAAATTACTAAGCAACAATAAATACATTCATATTATCTAATACCATCTCCCATTATATCTTAAAAATATAGTATTATTTCAGTTCTTTAGGTTGATCTGGCCAGTATATAAGCTCTATAATTTTAAGAATTTTTCAGTTTAACATTATATTATTCCATTATTTATACTATAAATAATTGGCCTGTTTTAAATAAAAATAAAGTTAAAAATAGAGCAATATCTATGATAATACTTATTCATTCAAAAACATTTTATAGGACTTTTAAGTCTCTTAAATTGTAAAGTACATAACACTGGACTACCACATTAAATATTTAAACATCCTTAATTTACAGTTTGTAGAATAGTATCAAAAGTTAAGTTGCAAGATTTAATCCTACTGGAAATATATTTAGATAAAACATGGCCTAAGATAAAACTGGTATAAATATATAGATATTTTACAAAGAATTCAGTCAAATTTAGTTTGTATAGTGTTACAAAAATTTAATAGCAACTGTAAAGCTTAAAATGTGCTTAGCTTAGAACTTAATGAGCCTAGAAAATAAATTTTAGGCATTGCTTGTTAGATCATGAAGCTTTTGGCACATTAAAGTTGACTGCACAATGTAGCAAAACAGAAATGTCTCAATAATACATAGTAATTCCATAGATAAGTCTCTTGTGATAAATACAAAACATGTCTATATAAACATTTAATATGTATGCACTTCACAGCTGCTATATTGTACCCTATGAAAATGGAAATTGAAAAATTGCAAGTTTATGTAAATAGGTATGAACATTGAGTAAGTTTGCCTTAGTAATCTGATTCGGTGATTATCGTCCAGAGGGAGTTTCAGGCGCCGGGGCTGGTGCGGGAGCAGGAGCCGAGTTGTTGCTCGTCCCAGATGTAGCCCACACAATTATAATGATAAGAAGAACAGCTCCAATAGCACCTATTATCAACATCATCTTTAAATTCTGCCACCAGTACTTCCTCTTCAGCTTACCAGCCTGTTGCTCAAACTGCGCTGCTCCATGCTGTAGAGCGTCTGCACGGTTGTCTAATTCTGATAGCTTTTGATCCCTCTCCAATACTTTCTCGACATTTACGCGCATAATCCCAACGACTTCATCAACCTTAGCTTGAGTTTGCGCTAAACGTTTATCGCTTACACGGGGCGCAGACGTTCCACTTTGTTCCTCCATTTTTATGTTTCTTTCGAATACTTTCTTGATGAAAACAACACTGTTAGGATGTTTTAACCACTGATTCTATGTATTCGTTTTTTATGTGGTAAATATGGCGAATAATTAAGATTTCGGAGTTATCTTTTTGTATGACTCAAGCAAGAAAGAAAGAATAAAAATTAACAAATGATGAAATGACGTTGACGACTGACGTCATTATTTTTCTATGCTGGCAACAAAAATGAATGAAGATAGGAGGATTAATTGGCTGGAGGCCCCGTAATTTATTGTCCAGTTACAAACAAAATCTCGGAATTCAACAGAATTAGCTGTAAGCTCGTAAAATCTTTTATTTTGACATCCTAACACTTCTCTCAAAACTTACCGACTGTAGGGTGGCCGTGTCATTGTAACCTTAAAGGTCAAAAAACCGACTTTACCGATATCGGTTCCTATAAGGTTTTCGCTATTTCAAAAAAAGAGGTTTTAAAAGCAGATAAATAAGGAAATATAAGAAAAAGCAAGAGTTTTCTTTTCATTGGTAATGATGTTTTCTAATTTTCTACTAAACGGTCCAGATTGGAGTAACAATTTGAAAAGGTGATATTTATAATTATGTTTTCAGAGCCTAAATAAACAAAATAAATTAGAATTATAGTCCTTTTTATGGAAATTCCTAATACGCGAAATTCAGTTAAAATAAGGTTAAAAGTGTTGTAAGTACCCCGTAGCGCTTTAGTTATTTTATTTTAAGAACTTAGATTAAAAAAAACGTTTAAGAGCGCTAACGTGTTTAACGTTTATGTTACTTTTTATTTTCTACAGCATACTGATTGTGACCATGTTTATTTTTTTTTGTTTATGAGCAATTATTATTTCTGGATTTCTTGAGGAACAAATAAATAAACAATAAAGTTAATTTGTTTACTATATACACGGAAAAGTTAAAACTGAAGAAATTTGACCAATAAGTTTAAAGATATTAATAAACCGAATAACCGATTACCTATTCAATATGAAACCGATTTCTGTTCGTTAAAACTACACTCGGGACACCTCTGAGGCTAGGGTGAGTCGGAGCGATAACTTTTGTTTGTTCATGCATGATACTTATATAATCTGTGATTCTCCAATTAAATACTGCTTGCTGGCAACATTACTCAGCGGTCGGTCAATCATTTAATTTTTTTCTTGTCAAATCGAATCGGCCTGTCTGTGTAAAGAGAAAGAGTGGTCATTGAGTTTGGTTATTTTATTTCAATAAATATTCGTTTCTTTGTTAACTTTATTAACTAAACGTTAAGATGGTAAGATTAAAATTTATTTCAAAAATGTCACGTTAGTTTTTAAATATAATGTACGACATAATTTGATCGTGATTTAAACCGCTGAACGATCCCCACATGTGCAATAATTTGTCTTTTTTGTTGGATTTATGTAAAGGTGTCCCTAAATCCAATAAGGATATTGAAAAATGAGGCGGAAGAAGAAAAAGCCGAGGTAGCTCGTATGTCGAGTTTCATCGGGGCCATTGCTATTGGAGATTTAGTGAAGAGCACCTTAGGACCCAAAGGCATGGACAAAATATTAGTTTCTATGGGTAGAAACTCTGGTCAGGTGCGTTTTTTACTGAAGTAGTGACAATTTATGTAATAATATTGCCTTAAAGTAATGTTATTATGGAAGTAATTCACTGTTTTAAATTTCAGGTAGAGGTTACTAATGACGGCGCTACGATACTTAAGTCGATTGGTGTGGACAACCCTGCTGCAAAGATTCTGGTTGATATGTCAAAAGTTCAGGATGATGAAGTTGGTGATGGCACAACATCTGTGACTGTTTTAGGTAGATAAACACTATTAAAAATTTAATAAATGTATATTTGTTCCCAATTTAATAGAAATAGAATTAGTAAATTTTTGATTTTGTAATTTTACATTGAAAAGATTTGTTTGTGGACATTTTTGTTTGGCAGACGGTATTGTCCAAATAAAACAAGACCTATACCAGACATTAGTATATAAAAACTAGCAACATATTATGTCAAACAGGCAAGATACCTACATAATTATATTTCAGTGTCAGGTTTTTTGAAGTGAAACTTCTTATGTGACTTCCAACAAGGTTGCGTTAAACATTTAATGCTCCTGGGGAGGGGGATAAAGTCAAAGTAACTATGGAAACGGTCAAAAGGAAACATTCATAAATAGAAAGAGACAGAGTGGGAGTAAATGCGTGGCACTAGAATGCATGCGCGTAGTATACCACAGGCCAGCGCAAGCATTAGCAATGAGTAGTTCATTTCCACATTACAATGTTTCACTTCTTCCGCGCGGAGGGACTTCATGCTAAACAATTTTTTATTGGCCCAAGCAAATTAGAATTTCACATCAAAAAAATTATAAGTACTTAGAATTTTTCTAGCTGAAATCCATAGAGGGGGTCACTGGCAGTCTACATTTTGATTTTCGGGATTCTCACCCTGTTGTGTCTATTACTATACATTTATTGACTATTGCATTTTTTTCACGTTTTTGATCATTTTTTTGACTGTTTGATCCCATTTTCTTATACCTATTAGTATATTTCTTATACCTAAAATTAATTAGGTCGAAATTAGTCTAAACATTCTTCGCCTAATTTTAACTCCAATGTTTGTTCCATTTACAGCTGCAGAACTGCTCAGAGAGGCAGAAAAATTGATTGAACAGAAATTGCACCCCCAAACCATCATAGCGGGCTGGCGCATAGCTGTGGAAGCTGCCAAACAAGCACTTGCTGATGCCAGCTTTGATCACCAAAAGAACATGAATGAAGCTGCTCTTCGAGCAGATTTGGAGAACATTGCTCGCACAACATTGAGCTCCAAAATTCTGTCTAACCACAAAGAGTAAGAAAGAGACTTTTGTTTTACTTTATACTTTGAATGATGTCAAAATAACTTTGCTCTGTTTGTCTCAAAGGTTGACTGGTAGAGAATGTGCATGCCACAATCCACATTTTGTACTGGATTGTTTTTCTTGGTATAATAAAGTTTTTATAAATAAATAATATGAGTCTGCTTGTATATTTTGTCTAAGACAATTATTATAAACATTAATAAATTGATTGATCTACAAACTTTTGATTTCACAGTCAATAGTGGGATCACCTTTCACAATGAGAGGCATTTAGGCCTTATTTAAAAAGTAAAGAAAAGAAGAAAGAAAGAAAGAAAGAAAAGTATTCGCAACTTCATGGCCAGACTTCACGACTTTCCGAAACTCAAAATATACTTAAAAAATTCTTCATTATGTTTTCCACCACTGCAACAGCATAATTAACTTTTGTAAAGTGTGACAAACTCACAAGTCATTGATTGAGGCAAATACCAATTAAAAATCTCCTATGGTGGCTATGGTGGCTGTAAACAAAGTAATATAAATTTAGTTGTTTTATGTTTTGTTTTCAGACATTTCACCAAGTTGGCTGTTGATGCAGTTCTGCGCCTAAAGGGCTCTGGAAATTTGAAAGCCATTCAAATCATCAAGATATCTGGTGGATTACTTGAGGAGTCATTTTTGGATGAAGGATTCTTGTTAAATAAGAAGGTAGAGTATTGATACCATACCATGTATATAAATAAAAAACTAAATGCTACATAAAAATCTCAGTGAAGTTTACCAATGGCTTGAACAAAATTATTGATTTGAATTTATTTTTGTCTTCATACTATTTTTTTTGCAGGTGGGCGTACACCAACCAAAGAAAATTGAAAATGCCAATATTTTGATTGCAAACACCCCAATGGACACAGATAAGATTAAGGTCTTTGGATCAACTATCAAGGTGGACTCAATGGCAAAGATTGCTGAACTAGAGGTTGCTGAAAAGGAGAAAATGAAGGACAAAGTCAACAAAATATTGGCTCATAAATGCAACGTTTTTATCAACAGGTGTGGCTCTTTAATTTTGTTACATGTACATTACTTGTCTGCAATCCTCTTCAAAGTTGGGGTGGGGTTTCCATTGACTATTGTGTTCTATTGACTGACTTGTTACAATGTGATGTTTTTTAGTGTAGAAAAATGCTTTATCAAATTCACAGGCAGCTTATCTACAACTACCCTGAGCAACTGTTTGCTGATGCTGGAGTAATGGCTATTGAACACGCTGACTTTGATGGCATTGAACGTCTTGCTCTCGTCACCGGTGGGGAAATTGTTTCCACATTTGATTCTCCAGACAAAGTCAAACTCGGACAGTGCAAACTTATCGAACAGGTAATGTTATATTTTGAATTTCACATTTTTTATTCCAGATAATGTTAAAAAGTTTTATCAATATGACTGTGTAATGCCACAATAGCTTTATTTTCCATTAATATGAATAATAGAATCCACAATGGACTGTTATCTGGATTTGTTTGACAAAGCAAGCTTTGAGTCTGTTATAAATTAAGATTTTTAATTTACCTTGGTGTGCTTTAATCCTGTACTACTTTATTGCTGTACAATTGTACATATTTGTTGTACTATATAACTCTTAAATTACTAGTGTCTGGTTATTTGATGAGTATTAAAATCATCGATAAACATGCTGAATGAAGAAAATTCTTTTATTGGTCCCTTAATTTTTAGGTGCTAATCGGTGAAGAATCGCTGATACGTTTCTCAGGGGTGGCTCTAGGCTCAGCGTGCACTGTAGTCATCCGTGGCGCGACGCAGCAAGTCATCGACGAGGCGGAACGTTCACTCCACGATGCTCTCTGCGTGCTTGCCGCTACTGTCAAGGAGCCTAAAGTTATCTTGGGTGGAGGTGAGTTTTTATTTGTTATATTATGTTAAGATAGTAGAACTTTAGATTCGCCATTACAATTCATAGCAAAGGTTTAGAAACATTTGCTGGGCTTCTTGCAAGTGATAAAAATCATCTGACAATAATAATTAAGGATAATAAATATGTTTTACATGTCATCTGATTACAAAATTAATATAATGTCCATATGGGTTAATATTAAGAAAGTGTGTGTTGTCTGATTGCTAGCAACATATTTTATGTCCTATTATTTATGTTTCATATGCAGGTGGCAGTGATTAAGGTGTCAAAATATTCATTTAATTTAATTATGAATTTAACAGCAGTATGATTCTGGCCAGACCACCAGTTAAATACTAATGAAGTCCACTATTTCTTATAATTTTAATTTTAACAATGTGTTGCATTAAAATGCTTGTACATTATTTCAGGCGCCAGCGAAATGCTAATGGCCGAGGCTGTGTCCAAGGCAGCGGCGCGTACCCCGGGCAAGGAGACGGCCGCCGTGGAGGCGTTCGCCATAGCTCTACGTCGCCTGCCTTCCGCCGTCGCCGACAACGCGGGCTACGACAGCGCTGAGCTGATCGCCAGGCTGCGGGCGCACCACGCCCAGGGAGAGAACACCATGGGGCTAGGTGAGGATATCACTGTGTTATCATGCAGGGTCGAGGATTGTCTGCTGACAGATTTTATCACAATAATAACGGCGGAAGCAGTTTAAGTTATATTAGAACTGAACAACATGGCTGGGATGGGGTATGTTATTTTTTTGTTTTTGCACTAGCAATTGCACGAGTAAGCTGTATCTTGGATTAAAATCCTGGATTGAAATAGACGTTTCAATAGATAAATATGAAAGGTACGTTCACAGACATGCAGCAGGGACGCGTGGGTGACATGAAGAAGCTGGGGATCACGGAGTCGTACGTGGTGAAGCGTCAGGTGCTGCTGTCGGCAGCGGAGGCGGCGGAGATGATCCTCCGCGTGGACAACATCCTCAAGGCCGCACCGCGCCGCCGCGGGCCTGACCGCCGCCCCTGCTAATTACCTAGGAAACTTTCTCAGGTGGAAGGTGATCCGTGGGTGAAAACTAGGATTACAGAAGACACGGCAAAAGGTACTCTCAGTTGACTGATCAAACGACTCATTTAACGATTGATAAAGAAAAACAATGAATGAAATCTCAGAACAGTAGAGAATGATTTTTACTCAATTCGCTCAAGTGTAGCCCTTTTTTATTCTCTTGTCGTATTTGATAAACAATCTTAGCATGTCTTTTTATTTTAATTTGCGATTAAAAAATAATGCAGACACAAAATTATAAAAATTTAAAAACAAATTGTCATTTAATACAGAAACATATTTCTAGAACCTATAATTTATTTTTTTAAAGCAATTTTAGTTTTTTTTCAATAAAAGGTAGTGCAAAGATTGTTTAACAAATAAGACAAGAGAATAAAAACGAACTGTAGTGGAGAGTATGTTAAAACGATACCATATTTGAATAACCCCATCCAAATCAGTTGAAAGCCCAAACACCTTCTACCTGTGAAATTCCGTGATTGTCAACAAACTTATAAATGAAATAAGACCTGCATGAAGCAAAAGAATTACTTTGTTTTGTTTAGCTACTGATTTTTTTATCCCTGGACACTGCCTTTTTCTACACCTAAAGAGACTAGAAGTACACCATGCTATTGTCGTCTATGTCTTATACCGCCTAATCCAATCGAACTAGATGTTTTAAGTGTTGCTTCTTTACAGTTCTGGTTTCATTGATTTTATTACTCTATGCTTCATGTAACACAATTTTAGCAATTTTATGTGTCGTAAGGACTATCCCACTATCCCACTATCGTTTTATTTATTTGAGTTGTATTCCATGTTTATACTGTGAACTGTTTTGTGGAATAAAAACTATGTGGTACTCTAGTGGCAATGAATGGTGATGCGTTCCAGGTTTATTTTGGATATATGCATCCTCATATTTATCACTGCATTGATTTTTAAGAGTGTGATGACAATTAGTCATGCTAGCAACATTACCTGCGTTTCTTCACTGTACTTTAATTTCATTAATATTTTTAGTTTTAGTTCACAAGGCCACAAATGCCTTATAATAAAATGTATTAACAATTTATTAATAATAAATTGGACTAAAATATTTGTTGTATCATTTAGTAAGTGCTAGCCGGAGACCTAGCTGCGATGGGAGCTCATAATTGAGGACCTCTGATAAGTCCGAAATTAGTCGGGCTATCTCAAAACACATACGTGAGGCGAGCTGTAATAAATATGTGAAAGGAAAATAATAAAAACAACGTTTCACGTTTAAATACAGCGAAAGGTTGATATATTTTTGTGTCGAAAAACTTGAACGGCCATAAGATACTTACTTTAAGTGTATGTTATTTTCAATAGCTGTATAAAAATTCTATATGTGGCAAAACGAAGTGTGCCGGATCAGCTAGTCTGAAATAAAGCCTACTTTCAACCCTGATGGGAATGTATGAAATTACCTATAAGTTATAACCCTGTGTACCTATGGCATACACAAAAAATCTTTTAGCATACTTTCTTATTACCTACATGCTGTCTAAAATACCTCCCAACTATGTACAAGTGCTGCTAATACTAGACAGTGACAAATAATTATATACGTCAATCAGGTTATAAACTATGTGCATTAAAATTTCATTGAAATCTGTTTAGCCTTTTCAGCGTGAAAGAGTAACAAATATCCATCCATCCTCACAAACTAAGTTACTGTTATAGTAATAGGATATATATACAGGTGTTTGGCTTCGAACTAGCGATATTTTAAGGGCGTAAAATAGACCAGATTTAATCGACAAACCCCCCCCCCCCAGCCATTCCCCCCCCATTCGAATTTTGAATTAACTTTTTTGTGGATGTCCTAGGGCTAGACCTCTAGGCTATATATTGGGGTGTTTGTCGATGAAATTTGCTGTATTTTATGTCCCAAACACCCTGTATAGTTAAACCGTTATTCCCTTTTATTTTTCTCCTCTTACATTCGAAGGGCGGGCATATAGCTCTGTATAAACGAATTTCTTTTTGTAACAAATTTTCAGCTTTCTGAATCTGGGACGATAATATAATTTACCTCTATTATTTGATTTACCTTTTCTGAATTTTATGTCCGGAAAATAATTTTATCTACTTATTTGTATGTAGGTGTTTAATACGACAGGTATTTTTACAGTAGATATCTGTTTTCAAGTGCCCTTTTACTGTAACAAAATCGTAAGCAAAAAATAAATAATAGTTAAAAAACTAAAAAAGACGCTTTTATAAAATCTAAACTAAAAAATAAAAATAAAAAATAATATGTGTATTTAGGTGTATTGCAAAAAAAACGTGGGTGTTTTTTAAGATATCTATTGGCACCATGCACTCAACGGTTTTTTTACAATACAAAATAGTAGGAAAATAATACGAAAAGAAAACTATGTACTTAGGTACCTAAGTACAATATTCGGACATTCGGACATTGATATGGCTACGGGTTGCTTGATATTCAAGGCACCATTACAATTGCAAACGTGAATGTTTTATTCAAAAATCGGCTGCGTTAGATAAACATTCTTAAGTATCGTTTCCGTATTGTAGGTGTTAATAAATTTTTTCTGAAATAATTTCGGGAGAAACTCAGCTATAGCATGCGCGAGTCGAACTCAACCAAGAAAATGAACTCTAGCAATACTACGCTTTACTTGTCCGGTTTCCCTGCCTGCCTATCACATCAAGACCCCTTTTCTAATGCCGCCTGTTGCCGATCACGACCAACACCGGAGGAATCAACAGCAATTAGTATGTAGTTATCTGAGAGCAACACTTAAATTACATAGAACGATCCCTTTCCTGGTAACTTGGTGCGCGAGCCTAACTTGCATTTGTCCGGGATTTTTCACGTCACCCTTGCTTCTATGTCGGAAACTACAATTTAGATAAATGGTAGCTACATACCATCGCTTCTTCATCTGACAAGGAGAGGATTGAACAATCATTTGGATTATTCAGAGAGTGATCACGTACGGAATAGAAGTAGGTGGGTAACACTTTCACAAAGACCTCATTTTTATTACCAATTTTTTTTTTATCTTAAGTGAGGGTTGGTGTCAATTGATTGCTAATGCTGTTGATCTTCGTACCTAAGTATTTACATTATATAGATATTTATTAGATGTTAAATAAATTGATCTATAAGTAGTTGTCCTATTCTTACAAACAGCTAAACTGGCGTTCGTGTAAAAATTACAATATAAAGTAATGATTAATGTTTTTGTTCTTGAAACATTCTTGACTACCACACGCGCTCAACAAAAACTAGCTGCAACGTAATTGCAGCTGAAATGAAGTTATAAAGCCTCTACAGACTACATTCTGCGATACGGAGCGACTGCTCATGAATATTATTTTCATTTTGCGAAATTTATAATGAAGCATAAGCTTCTTAAGCCGAAAACTTTGTACAGGTACTTTTGTATGTGTCCTAATTTTGTATTACGAGGATGCCACTCAATGAGCCACAGGCAAATTTTATTAAGCATTTAATAGTAGGTACCTAGCTTTTTTATAATTTTAACTTGTAAATAGTGAATACGGCATACATTACCTAATACGTCAGAACATTAACCCAAATCTTGGACCGACAGTTGCCTCCAGCGTTGACTCAACTGTTGATCCAACTTTTAACCCAACTGTATCTAGACCAAATTGTTGATATGACTTTTGACTCCAATTCAGCTGTAGATTTGATTGTTGACTTGACTGTATTGATCCGACAACGTAAGTGACAAGTTGATCCATCTGTAAACCGTTTGTTGTTGAACTTTGAGCTGTGGACTATACCTACCGTTGCTTGTTCTGTTGACCCAACTATTGACGCAACTCGTATTTAAACTGTTGACGTGACTATTAATTCGATTGTAAGTTTGTAGGTACTAATTCGATTGTCTTAAATTGCAAAGAATAAAGAAAGACTGTAATCTTTAATACCGCCCACTATGTAGTATCTACCATCTGATGCCTTATATTGAACTTTTTAATTAATACAGCGGTGATAGCCCAGTGGCTTAGAATTCGACCTCGAATCGAGGGATCCGGGTTCGAATCCCAGTGGCACGCACCAATGACTTTGTAATAAAAGTTATGTGCGATTTATGAAATTAAATATCACCTGCTGTTACGGTGAAGGAAAACATCGTGAGGAAACCTGCATGCCTGAGAGTTCACAAAAAAAAAATGTTCTCAAAGGCATGCGAAGTCCACCAACCCGCAGTAGGCCAGCGTGGTGGACTAAGGCCTACATCCTTCTCATTGTGAGAGGAGACCCGACCCTGTAGTGGGTCATTAATGGGTACTGACAATTAATTCAGTATTAAGGTAAGATTTGACCAATTAGTTAATGGTTACATACCTACAAATAAAGGTTTTGCATTTCCAAAACTTTCACCTTCCCTCCGAAAGGAAAATGTACCTAATTCCTAGGCCTCATGAGATTCGACACAACCATTCGATTGCCGCCTATTCGGAGATGTAATACCTACTCACCTTGTTCAGGTAGTAATTGGCGGACTATTGTGGAATGAAGTTAGAAGCTTCGTCGAAATAGTTTCCTTTTCCTCGTTTATCTTTCTTAAACACTGAAATTGGCCTGGGATTTGGGGGATAATTACATCGCTACGAGTCTGCTTACTTACTTTGTGGGTAATACGAAACTTGTTTTTTTGTAAACATTTTGTTCCAACAGAGAGTCACGAGGCAATAAATAAAATGATTATGTTTACTTTATTTAATTATACAGATGTAGTCCTAAGAAGCAGAAGCGTATTCACTTGAAAGTAAGATTTTTTTAAGTTAGTCATAGCTACTTTAGGGCCTGCGCGTTATTTGTATATTCATTTGGATAGTAATAGGTAAAGCTACAGGTATTAAGTAGTTAAACTTTTTCATTAATTTTCATTAATTCAAGAAAATCAGACTCAAATTTTATTGGTAATTATATTAAGAACATAAGTAAGATACTTAATACGTTCTCTGTTTACCAGACAAAAAAATTAAGATCACACTTCTTAATTCGAATAAAGAAGGTACCTACTTATAGTATGTTGACATAACTAATGAATAAGTAACTAGATATTTTTACTAATTTCTCCATTCAAAATATTGGGTAGCTTGATTAATGGAAATATATTTTGGTTTAACTTCTTGGTTCTGTGAATAATAGTGGTGCTAAGTTGTATTCAGAACTTAGACTAATAACTAATAAGTTTTCTCACTACTCTATAAGTTTAAAGTCACATCTTCCCCCGAAAGTTTAGGTGTACGCGCATAGAATAATAGATTAGTTACGTAACTAAGTACATAGGAGTAGCGGTGAAAGTGCAGTTAAAACAACTAATATTTATCAATTTACAAAAAACTGCATGTCTTGTAATCTATATCTATTCTATACATATAATAAAATTCTTGAGCTATGAATTCTGTACATGTAATATTTTTTTGTGAAATTAAGTTTTTCCAAGTCAGGACACGCTTCTAAGCCCAAAAATGTACTTTTTACCATTTTTGTCTGTTTGTCTGTTAGTCTGTTAGTCTGTTTGTCTGTTAGTCTGTTAGTCTGTTTGTCTGTTTGTTTGTGCGCGAACATCTCTCGAACGGCTGAACGGATTTGAATGAAACTTGGATTGTTGTATAGAGAAAAACCGTCGGTAAAACATAGGCTATATTTTATTTTATTATATAACAAATATTTTTTTCCATTTTTCACGCAATTATGTACGTCCACTTAGGTCATTGACCTTTGTAGTGAGTAACAATGACAACTAGATACGTTTTTTTTTAATTTTTCGAATATAATGACAGACGAGGCATCATGCCTTACGACAAGCTCGATGATTTTTTTTTGCAATAAAATATATTATGGAAAATACCATGAATATATCCAAGATGTCGGACACATTTTTTAATGAATTAAAAATATAATAAATAATTTATTTCATTGTCATGTGTTATTATTTAAAATAAATTACTATTAAATTCAACATCATGAATTCAGTTTTATGACTATGATTTTATTTAATGACATTTTAATAGAATATTTTGGAACGAGAAATAAACTATATTTCTAAATTCAAGATGGAGGATACGACTTTGTTAAACGGTTTTATTTAGCTGGCCCTGTTTAGTTGTTTATTTGGGTCAAAATTAGTAAATTGTAATTTGACCCCCTTCCTGGTGACAGATTGATCTGATATTTGGTACACACTCTTAATGACAATACAATAAAATACATTCTTTATGATTGTAAATCCAAGATGGCCGCCGATACAAAATGGCGGATTACTTCTTATTCTTATTATTACTTCACAACAACCTCATTATGGGTATCAAATGAAAGGGCTTGATTGGTAGAATAGAGCTCATTATGAAAAAAATTAAAATCCAAGATGGCCGCCGCAACATAATGGCGGATTACATATTTTCCACAACTGCCTCAATATGGGTATCAAATGAAAGGGCTTGATTAGTAGAATAGAGCTCACTATGAAAAAAAAGAAAATCCAAGATGGCCGCCGCAACAAAATGGCGGATTACATATTTTCCACAACTGCCTCAATATGGGTATCAAATGAAAGGGCTTGATTAGTAGAATGGAGCTCACTATTAAAAAAATGAAAATCTAAGATGGCCGCCGCAACAAAATGGCGGATTTCATAGCCTCCACAACTTCCTCAATATGGGTACCAAATGAAGGAGCTTCTATAGTAGAATAGAGCTCACTTTGAAAAAAATGAAAATCCAAGATGGCCGCCGCAACAAAATGGCGGATTACATATTTTCCACAACTGCCTCAATATGGGTATCAAATGAAAGAGCTTGATTAGTAGAATAGAGCTCACTATGAAAAAAAAGAAAATCCAAGATGGCCGCCGCAACAAAATGGCGGATTACATATTTTCCACAACTGCCTCAATATGGGTATCAAATGAAAAGGCTTGATTTGTTGAATAGAGCTCACTATGAAAAAAATGAAAATCCAAGATGGCCGCCGCACTAAAATGGCGGATTCCATAGCCTCCACAACTGCCTCAATATGGGTATCAAATGAAAGGGCTTGATTGGTAGAATAGAGCTCATCATGAAAAAAAATGAAAATCCAAGATGGCCGCCGCAATATAATGGCGGATTACATATTTTCCACAACTACCTCAATATGGGTATCAAATGAAAGGGCTTGATTAGTAGAATAGAGCTCACTATGAAAAAAATGTAAATCCAAGATGGCCGCCGCAACAAAATGGCGGATTACATATTTTCCACAACTGCCTCAATATGGGTATCAAATGAAAGGGCTTGATTAGTAGAATAGAGCTCACTATGAAAAAAAAGAAAATCCAAGATGGCCGCCGCAACAAAATGGCGGATTACATATTTTCCACAACTGCCTCAATATGGGTATCAAATGAAAAAGCTTGATTTGTTGAATAGAGCTCACTATGAAAAAAATGAAAATCCAAGATGGCCGCCGCACTAAAATGACGGATTCCATAGTTTCCACAACTATCTCAATATGGGTATCAAATGAAAGGGATTGATTTGTAGAATAGAGCTCCCTATGAAAAAAATGAAAATCCAAGATGGCCGCCGCAACAAAATGGCGGATTTAGTGATGACGATATTTTTTATGCTTTCGCGTAAAATCATCATCATCATCATCGCGTAAAATAGATTGGGATTTTTTAATAAAAAAATTTAAATCTGGATTGTGATATGGAATACTTTTTACTTCGCTCTTGACCAAATCCTGAAGTTTACGTGGACGCAGTCGCGGGCAAAAGCTAGTATAGGTAATAAAATAATCGATGAACAAAAACAAGATAGGTATGGTTAATAAGTAGGGAAGAGTGGCATGAAGGAGCCTGGTTTTGAAGGAGCCACTTGCATTATTTCCGTAGTCTAGGCTCAAATCTGGTTGAAAATTATATTTTTAAGTGGCAACACTGATTTTCTGAAACATTTGAAAGGTCCCCGAAACTATTGGATACCCGTACATCGAGTAAAAGTTTTTGGCACTAAAAAGTAAGTATTTTACTTAATTTAAATGGTTTTTGGTATTTTATTAGAAACAAATATAGTTACACGGATTATGATTATGGCTCTTTCATGCCATTTCTTCCATACTTCCTAGACCAACAGTAATATCTAAACCTAATTACTTTAAATTTAGTATTGTTATAAGTTATAAAATCCTTTTAATGTAGAACAGTCTTTCATATTAAAAGGATAATATTAACGTGAAACAGGATTGGAATAAGTAATAAAATTTCTATAATAATACGTAAATGGAAAGCGATCTTCTGACAACAAATCGCTATATCTAAGGCTACACAGATTCGTTAACAATTCAATAAAATAAATGTAATATGAAATCTATATTTTGGTTAGTGATATCGATAGATATTTAGATTAGAGCACGTAAGCTCTAATTGGCCCAGTTTGGTCGGGCAGAGATCGCACCACTAAATAGAGATTTGTGCGAGCCTAATCCATGTTGATCCGAGGAATCCCACTGGCATACCTTTACATAAATGGCCCAATAACGTGACTCAGCCTACTGCCTATTACTTTACGTATTGTTTTGGGTCACACACAGAATGTCGATAGCAAATACCTACTCGTATTTCAGTAAGTAAACCAGGGGACAACTTGTTAACTTGTGTTTGTACAATTTTCAAATACAAATTGATTAATTTATTTCATTTATTATTAAAGGCATTAAAGCTTTGAATTTTACTGCTAAAAAGGGTCTTCCAATGAGTCAAATAGTAGCCAATAGATCTAAGGCTCTATCCAACGTCAGTGTTGAATATGAGAGCCTTTCCTTGAAAGGCCTATATTTTGTCTATTTCACTTCATTTAATTAAATACGTACAACAAAGGTTGGATATTTAGTTGTCCTCAGAGTAAGTTTGTGCATAGGTGTGTCGTAATTTTTTCTACTTGTAGTTCCATACGTAATACGAGCAAAATAAGTGAGCAGTGCACGAGAATATGTAAAAATATTACTCTTACCATTTTGATTTAGTTCCGTGGACCAAGTAATTTTCGGTAGCAGCTCTGCATGATGTATGCGGGTGTCAGACAGCAGATTATTCCTTGGCACTGGAATATGGCGCCGTTCATACAATTGTTTGCTTATTTACTTTTCATGACTCTTGTTTGAGCATGATTGAGGCATGTATTATATAATATGAAAAGCATTAAAATCAGCATAATATGAAAAACAGTGGGCCGCATTTTGAGAACTGATAGAAGGACTAAGAGAAATGGAAAAGGCAAATCGAGCGAATCTTCGAATGGCGAATCTTAATAAATTCTTTTTTGCTTTTTTTTATTTTTTGGTCCAGAATTTCATCTCAAATTATGAAGTACCTATATCGATAGCGGCAAAATTACTTATCTGTATGAGGTTTTGCTGCAAAATTCATATATGACAAAGGTATGTTTGAACTATTTTCCCGGAAACTTTGTTGATACATTAGTCATAACTGTGTCTCAGAAAATTTTGGCCACTTTTCCTCATTTTTAGAATCAGTAACTATAAACACAAATATTTGATCATATGAAGTGAGTTTTCCAGTCACTTATAATGATATAAATTCTTTGATTTCTTAAGAATTTTTATGGATTGAAATAAATGGTGAATACATTTAAATTTTTAATATCCAACATTATCAACTTTCCCTTAATCTTAGTATGTATAGTGATTATTTCTAAATTTCAAATTTATTCCAATAGAATATAATCTCTATATTACGTTCGGAATAATAAAAAACCTATTCTACATCATGTAACACATTTTATTAAAAATAATAATAACGCTTAAATTGTAACGTATACATCAGTAAGCTAAAGACTAGAAAGGTCAAAAGAACTTTTCCTGAAAAAAAGTGTGTCTGAAAACCAAAACCAAACATAAAAAATTAAGTCAAAAGATATGTAGTCATCAGTTTAGTATAATTGCGTACTGGTATTGGTTTGGTGTGTTAATAGAACTACGGGTACTCGTACTCGCACGGCAGGCAGGTGCCGGCCAGGCCAGCCCTCGGCCGTGCGCGTCAAATTGAATTAGCAACTCATTAGTGACGCCAATAAAACGGCCCGACTCACCTCCCGCTGCCATCTACATACACTCTAATACTTATAGAATACTGTTTTAGGAGATCCTGATATTTTTTGAAACCTCGATTTCGTAACAGATACATTTCTTTATTAATCGTTAAGAATAGCATGAAAAATTAGCGTCGTTAAATCCAAAAAAAGTTGGCAGATTATCTGTAATTTCAAAATCCGCATAGTTATTACCTTAAACATGCAAAATGGTAAACACACTTAGCACACAATATAGTGGGAGAAACTAGAATGGTTACATACGTAAATAAATATCTACTTATTTAAGTTTTAATAACTCTATTTTACTCTATTTTACTTCTTATTAAATTAGCAACTCATTAGTGTTGGAAATAGAACAAGCCCATTTCGACGTATATTCCGTTTAAATGGACACCTAATTACCTATTTAGCTTCAAACTGCTTCACACGCTTTGCTGCTTTTTATTTGATTCATTCAAGGCGTTTTCACAAGGCGATCTAAGGTACTCAACAAACGATGTAAAATAGTAGGAAAATTTATGAACTTTCAATATTATGGCTTGATGAAAAGTTTGTACACGACAAGCCTAAAATGTTTTTTCATAACCTTTAAATATTTATAAACAAATATATAGGGCAAATAAATGATTTATTTGTCGTCCTCGTATGAAAACAAAAATGTTCACATGCTGCGATAGCTACGAGTTTCGTAGCTATCGTAGCACTGGTTGGCCTTCTACGACATTCCGATTTGATAACATTTTCTTTTAATATCAAAATATATTAAAGCGTGGAAAATTTTGAACTAATGAGAATATAATAACTGAATCTCTTATTTATAAAATTTTCATGTCACAGTTTTAGTTACCATACTCCTCCAAAACGGCTTGACCGATTTTTATGAAATTTTATATGCATAGTCACTAGGTCTGAGAATCGGCTACTGTCTATTTTTCATACCCCTAAGTGATAAGGATTGTCCGCACCTAACATTTTTATTTTATTTTTTGGACAATTTTTTTTATTTTTATTTTTTAATAATGTGGCATCAAAAAATACATACAACCCTTAATTTTCACCCTTCTATCACCAACCCCTATTTTTTAATAGTCGGTTTTTAACACTCGGTAACTTATATCGCAAAACGACGTTTGCGGGGTCAGCTAGTAATAATATAAAATAATGTAACTTAAAACAGCTTTAAAAATAAAAAATAATAACTTTTAGATAGTAGTTGTGACTACCTGTTTACTGTTAAGGTAGCTATGGATAAAATTAATTATTTAAGTAATTCAAGGTGTAGTTGCAGAGTAGATAGATGGTGAAAAATGGGGATGATAAAATCATTCTCAAATTCTATAACAATGCATTGGGATGCCCTAAAAACTGGATATGATTTTAATTTGATGGAAATTTATAACAGTGTAGTCAAGTTAAGTATTATGCTCGGACAGAACGCTCGTATTTAGTTAAAAGTGTTTTAATTGAAAAGAAGTTACTCGTATCTTCCCTCTATTGCATCTTATTTGAATAAAAGCAATCAGTTTTAAACTTATAAGCTATAAGGGCCCGCTACCAAGTTCTTTGTTGTGAATTTAGTTAAGTAGTTACTGTTATTTTATTCAATACCTACCTACAAGATCTCGATTTTGGAAACGCTTTTTTTCAATTGATAAGGCTCCTTAAGTTACATAAATTAAACGGTAATTTAACGGTATTTAAATTAAATCGAGATTTAAAACGTTAAAAGGTAACCATTAAAATGAGATCACAATTCTTGGGTGTCTGTCTAAAATATTTCAAAGCGACGGAGCGCGATTCCCCAGGGCGCGAGGGTGAACTCTTGCGAATTATAGGCACTTGGTTTTAAACGATGGTCCAACGGGATGCTGCGTGTTACTCACTAGTAACTTACATACCTGATAAACAGCCACCACCAGCTACCATAATTATGATTAACGTCTTAATATTATACCCTATATGAACGTCTACCTACATATTTTAATAGCTATTTTGTATTTTTTTCTATTGTACCAATATTAATAAGATCAACAAATACCCAAAAAAGCTGCTTAATTTTAAATAATATACAAGCTTAATTTTATAATATTCAGAGGTATTCTTGTTCTTTGTTGGTAAGCGAGAAAAGGATAAAATGTGTCACGGCCCCGTTGGCATTAGGCCTCTTTTATTTGATTTGTCTTGGGTAATTCAATATTGCTTACTCGCAATAATTAGATATCTTTTACGTAATCACCCCAATCAAGAAATTTTGTCTCAGAGCGAGTGGAGCGTTCATTTACTTACCTAATGTATCTTGTTCGGATTGGAGCGAACCCTGCACCAACCTTTGAACAAATTATCCCGCATTAGCTGCATGAGAAACGCTTATCTACCTCTTAGCTCAAATTGCCTTAATTTTATTTCCACTTTCTTTTAATTAATTTACTTATTTTTAACTAGCAAACCTGGTACGCATCTTTTTTCCAAATTAAGAAATATTTTGGTAGATACTTAGAAACTTCTTTAACCTTAAAAAACCATGCGTAGGGATTTATATTTTTGTCAGAAAACATTTTTTCATAATTATATTAAAACCTGAAATAATATTCTTTTTAATTATTTTTATAAGCAGCTCAGTGAAAATTACGAAAATCCCAAAAATATTTGTTGGAACCGCACTTCACATAATAATATGTATGTACTCGTAACATTGTGTTTATCGAAGAAGTTAGTTTATAGTCGAACATCACCTAACGACCGAGTCAGTTTACATGGGTCCGCAATTTGCGATATTGTCTCCAAAGTCTAAACAGTTTTAGGAGTAGGTATATGCAGCATCGTGCCAACACAGATCTAGAGAGAAATGTTAGTTATCATTTTAGCTAGCAAAAGTTATTCATGTTATGTATTTTAACAATAAAACAATGTGTTTGTGAACGGTATGTGAAACATACATATATGAACAAATTAAATCTTCAGTTGTCGTAACATTTACACATTTACACAATGTCTTTGATAAGTAGATACTTACAGTATGAATAATAAACGGTAAACTTAATCCTACATTAATAAAATTAGATATTTTGATACCCCTTTAGGTATCAGACACAGAACAAACACACATTCACATAAAGACAACCTCAAAACTATTTATTCGAATAGCTTTATGAATTCGTTCGTTGCTTGAAAATTTCAATGATTTTGTTAATACAGGATAAAAATTAGTTTTAGTGTATTTAATAACCTGACAATAATGAGGAAATGGTGCCTCATTATTGTCAGGTCTGTGGTCCGCACGTCAAAGAAAAACATTTTCTATGAACAAAGTGGAGCTAAGAACACATTACCCTTTTTTCTACTGGCTCCTTTTTGAGGTCCAAGTACAACCCTTCACTTAAGTGAACGTTAATTGCTTCGTGAGAACAGTTTCACCTGCAAGAGTATTATGGTGTAGGTACAGTAATATACGAAAAACAACTATAAAAAAAATTAAGTAAGTAGCAATGCTATAATGCAATCGTTAGTACCTAAGTGTTAATAAATTTAAGTTAGATAGATTAACCAAACATTCAACACATCAACTACTAGTTACTCGTATGTTAGTAGTTTAATGTTATGTGTTAAAAATGTCTTTAACAAACAACCTTTCTAGTCTAATATTTTGATGTTTTTGTCAACTAAATTGTTCAATATTCAGTTTCAGATCACTTCAACTCTATTTTCATATAGATACGATGGTAAAATATTTATGTTGCTGTTGATCTATAGTTAAGATAGGTTTCCAGCCGAATTTATTGATAAATTTTAATGAAGAATTAAACGCTACAATGTGACTCTATTTTATACAGTAATTGGAATTCCAATTATGATACAATTTGACTATACCGCTTGTGGGTTTGACATTGATTAAAAACCTCAAGAGTGCTTTGGTCCTTTGGATCATGCTTAGTGAGCCTTCTTTACTTGGGAAATCCATCATGGATTCACAGCCATTAATTCCGGGCCGCACTTAAACTTTCTAATTCTTCCGTGGCACCGACAGCAATAGCGCTCTAGGCACCCTAGAGGACCACATCTCGATGAAGGGATAGAGCTGGAGTTCCTCCGAATCATCTTCTTTGAGCGCACGTGTATACTGGAAGAAATCTGTGTTTGTGCTATAAAAAATATGAGATTGTATTCGGCTTGCGTCGCAAGTAGTGGCAACCCATGGCAGTTCTCAAAGCGTTTCTAGTTTTGACGTCAACTATAGCATTGTAAGCAGAGTCGCGACAGAGTCCCGAGTTAATGTTGCGTGTGAAGTTATGGCCCAGTTCAGAACTGCATGCGCTAACTTCAGAGTAGCTCTGTAGGAATTCACGTCACGCAGCGTTCGTTTGTGTTAACGCATTTAATGGCCTAATACAAACACACATCCTGCCATGTAATAATAACGGTTTCTTTATAGATTGCTGCCCCTGAAAAGTATGGAAAACTACATGAGTAACGGGAATTTATATATGCTTACGTGGCAGATTATATACTACAATGAAAAGATAATATACGAAGTGATACGTAAGCAAAGTGTATCAGCCATACTTAACCAAATCCTGCTTAACGACTAGGTATTTAGTATTTAATTGTTTCCTTTTGCCAGCTATAGTTAAACGTTCAACCTACACATTTTGTTTGAAATTATTGAAATTTAAAATTTATTTTATGCACGTACCTAAATTACTTAAATTTTGTCGGGGTTACTAATCGAAGAAATGTTATAGTGTGCATAGGACTTTATTATATATAGTTTTACACTGACAAAAAATTTTGAACCGCATCTGAATTTAAATAACACCGCTCTGGGGGCCCGTAAAGTGAAATATTTAAAGCGTATGACAATATTTTAGAAAGAATAGCTTTATTTCAGAATGAGCACCATCATAAATCGCACCCTGCTGCAATAACCCACGATGCGGGCCGAATTTCAAACATATACCGCATTAGAACCTTAAAGTTATTGACAGTAACTGCAATGTTCATAAAACTGTACTTTATAACCAATTCACATCAATTTTAGTATCTACTTTTTTAAATTATTTATGTACTCGTAATATAGATCTCTCGTTTGTCTCACTCATCGCAATTAATTTATTTATTGTTGTTATTTATAAATAGTTATGTACCTATGTATTACAACAAAAGGCAGTTTAGGTACCAAATCTTATGAAAGTGGCTGGCTTCAAAAAATAAAACTTAAAATTGTACGGCAATGAATGTTGGATAGTAAATGTATCGTGAGCGAAGTGAATCAAATCAAATATTGGGTGATAAATAGATAATATGATAGAGAAACAACTACCGCATAAGTAGTTGTTAATTTGTGGGTTGGGTTTAGATATCTAGTTGATTCTATTGATCTAGTGTGTGTCAGTCTAGTATCAGTGAATTACTACACTTTTTGAATAAAACATTGTAATATTTCAATATAAAATTTGTATCTCAATTTTCTGTTCGTAAAGAAGTTGAAGAAGGGATTTGTTAAGGCAGATTTATGGTCTAATTAGTCGTTCTCCGGACGTCGAGCTGCGTGAAACGAATTTACGCGACCGCAGCGCCGTGTACTCCAATAAAATTGTTTCATATGATTTGGGCAGATAATATTTTATTTTATATCTGGGCTAAAGGGGTCATGAGCCATGTACATGAAAAGTGTGATGAATCTCTAAATAGTAGAAAGTATTATGTGGTAGAGTCATCGTAGCTCTCATGAGGTACCTTACTGCCACATCTGGCCCTGCTGCTTGGTTGTCGTTAGTACTTACCTATAACGAGGCACTCACGTACACCGTTATAAGACCATCCATTATGTTTCGTGGTTGGACGTGGCGCGTGGGTGTCCAGACGAGGTTGCTGTGGCCACATAATATCAAGTCGCCTGCACGCTTACTATTTACTCGTTTTAAAAATATAATTTTATAATAAAACTTAATCTGAGTCTGAACACGTTAAATCGAACTAGTTGGATGTCAAGAAATATTGTAATTTGTTTATTTTTCAAAGTGAAAGTGAGAAAGTAAGTGTTTAAAACAGATAGAGTGCACTAACACAACTAGAAAAACATGGCGCTATTTACAAAAGTATGAAAAATGCTGAATTTTCGTATCCGGAAACGCATAACTACTTAAATGTGATAAAAAAAACATAGGCAGCGTATTATCTCGTATCGTACTTATTACTTACCTACACCGTTAAAACAATACAGAGAAGTGAGATTTTGAATTAATGATTCAAAATTTTTAAGTATTATTGAGCTATACCTTTAACTAAACAACGATTTGAAAACTTTCCATTAATTAGCCCTCAAATGAAACAAAGGCGTAGACTATTATCTTGTTATTTTCAGTTGAATTAGGTGCTACTTCATGTTTGATTACATACATGTTTTAACTTAACGTAGTTAATATTCTTAAAAATCAGTGTCAACGTTTAACTTTAAATTTTTAGTAAATTTGAACGAAAAATTTTAATAATTTAAGTGGATCTATTTGTAACAGATTTGTTGATATAAGTTGGATGCAACTATGTAAAATTATAATTGGTTTTCAACATTCTTAACAGATTTCATTCACCTCAACTACCTACCTCAAATAAATGTTAATAATACTTATGTTTATGTCGCGAAGTTATTACATTAACCATTTACCCTTTAAAAGTCAATGAATACTTATTGAATATTATTAAAAAAAATTATATCAATCAAAGCCCTTCAGCGAGATCGAAATTTTAGGTCCGTTAATTCCTTTTTAAAGTATTTCCTTTTATTAAATTATTGTTGAATGATGTGAACCTAAAACCTTTTCTATGTTTTAACTCGTTTTAGAAGCGTATTTAACAGAATTCTTCACCTGGATATGAGCATTCACAAATACGCTTGCCGAACACGACTATTATCAATTCACACTCGGTGGCTTATAACAAAGGGTTCAGTCGTGTCATGGCGCCGACGTTTTTATTCACTTTGGCATTTTCGGGGAAACTCTTGATATCGTAACACAAAAATCCGGTGCATAAATTTACGAGTATGTTGAAAATAGACAAACTGTTGGAAATGATGAAAATCGATTTGAACAAAAGAATGTTTTAATAGCTGCATGTACTTATTTCAGTTAATAACAACAATATGTGGTTCAAACAAAAAATCAGACAAGTATACAAATATTTGATCCTTTCGGTGTTGTCACTTCAAATTCGATGGAAATCTCAATCAAACATGAACCGGTAGATAGGTAGATACGGCGGTTGCTCATTTGAAAGAAAAAGTTGTAAACATCTGTACACATTTTCTCATGTTATTGTCATAATGTTACTTCTCAAATGTGGTAAGTACATCAAATTGTCAGGCATACCTAGTATGCCAACAGGAACCTGTTTTGAAGTTAAATTACCAAAGTTTGACAAGCGGTCCAACTCAGCCGACTACACCAGCAATAATTCTGAACAGCAAAGCCTAGACGACAATCTGTCGGCGGGGCTTTCAATTAAATTCTTTTAAACATTCAATTTTTATTTGGTTCCTGTTTGCTAATATACTGGTTGATGTAGGGTAATGGATGATATTGGTAATTTCTAGGGATGTGAGCCTGTGTGGTTTGGATTTAAAAATATTAGTGGAAGTAAAAAGAAAATTTTACGCTTTTATGTCCAAATAAATTTTTTTGTTTATAATTTTTCGGAATAACATGACAGACGAAGACAATGAGAATTTAAAATAAATAAAAAATTAATCTAGACGTGAATGTTTTCTTTTCTACCATTTCGGGACACCATACCATAATACCATTAGTTAGGTACGTTATATCACGTTAAAAACGCTACTGTTGACTAGAGTTTTAGTTCGACAGTTGCGTCAATTGTGTTGAAGTAGTATCTAATATAATAATTAATCTGTACCTGTGTTGGATTAGTAACACGTGACGGGTGTTTTCATACCGCCCATAGTTAATGTCTGCTATTTAACCAAAACAATAATGCGTGCTGAAACACGGTAATTCGAATGGCAATAAATTGTCTCTAGCTTCTCAGTGATCGCTTGCAATTTACATACCTAGGCATCCCCACTTCTAGTGTTTTTATTGTATAAAATCTTGCTACCGATTTACCGATTACGGGATTCCTAATAGCTATTATCTATTATCCTTCCAGCAATTGAGCAAAAATCTGAAACTAGTTTTTTCCGCTTTTATAGACGTATTTACTTATATCCCAGCTGGCGCGGTCCGACCCGCATGATATTAATTTCTGCCAAGTTTCCGGGACACCGACAGGCTTACAAGATTAGAATAATTTTCTCGTTTCGAGGACTTCCTGCGAACGTAACCAGCAGTTTAATTAAAACTAACAGTTGTCTCACACAGTCTTATCCGGCAATTTGCGAGGTATTACAGGCCGAACTTTGTCCACAAATTATCTCGACTCCATTTAACAAAGCGGTTATGTTAATTCGACCTCCACAGATTTACCGTTTTTTGAGCGGCGTGTGGCAAATTACGACATAAATGTAAAATATTGAGCTTAATTTTAAGTTTTTTATTACCATCAAGAAACTTCATCCTGCGGGAGTAACTCGGCGAAAAAGCCGTCATCAAAGCGAAGCGCGAATGAGCTTTTTATGGGCATCATAACATCTAGATGCTGGAACCATTGAATTAGTAATGACACTTAAAGTACTAACTTTACGGGTCTTTTAGCGTGTATAAATTTATTTTACATACTTTTAACAACGTTATATTGAACATTGTTTATGATGATGGTAGGTACGAGTATGATGTTACGTTACAAAAAATTACAAATGGGCGCTTTGTTGCGGTTCCCTTGCCTATAAGTGTTGAATGAATCAATTAACCGATGTAATTCCACCCCATTGAGAGTTATATTCTTTGTCTCGTGTTTACAGGTTCAGTATTCAAGTACCTTTCTTCTCAATTCGTAATAACAGTTATATAGTCCTTTAAAAAGAATCGCCTAGATAATTTTGTAGCCAATGCTGGTAAATTGTAATTTAAGTTTTATTTAGTAACCTTTAATTTAAGCAGGAAGAGGAATAGGCGGTATAGCTATAAAATAAGAATTATAAGATGAGTTTTTATTTTTTATTTAATTACCGTATAAACACACACTACAAAAGGAGCATATTTTAAAACTCGAATATAATACATAATCACAAGGTATCATAGAATATAGAACCATCGCGTATGTCACTAAACGTTCGAAAAAATTCGTTCGTCTCCATACAAAATAGACGTAATATAAAATTCATTCAGTTTCCTGTGAATTATAGTGTGAGACAAATGTTGGAAAATGAATCTAAAGAAGGCTGACATCACGGCATCGGCTCCCCTTCCTATCAACCGGGGTCTTATCTTTACTATGGTATAAAGAAAAAGTGCCATTTTCTCAGCAATATCTTCTGCGTATGAGTGCTTATGAAATATGAATTCTATCTTGCAAAACATATTATTTCGTTATTACCGGATATATTGCGACATATTTCAGTAATAGGTACCTACATATGAAAGCATCACTTTTGCAGGAGAAAACAAAAAACATGAAATTTATTCGCTGTAACAGTTATCGCGTTCGTGTTTCGCGTGTTAACGTAATTGTTTCTGGTTTTTGATACAAATAAAAATATGCCTTTGTTTGTTGTAATTGTACTAAGTAAGGTTGCGTTTATTCCTTTTAATTTTACCAATTAGCTATAAAAAGTAATGTTGTTTCGTATTCACTTATTAGGTAGTGTTTGTTTGTCATGTTTTTAAGGACCACAAACCACACCACAATCACTACTCAAATCTAAATACAAGTCATCAGGACCATATCGCTTCTCGGCAGGTAATCGCGGCAGCAGTGGGTATTAAATAACAACCTATTTAAATAAAAATCGATTGTTTTTCCAAGTCTCACCACAATAGTACCTTTTATAAAAGAAACATAAGTAGACGATGAGAGTGTATTTATTAATTGTGGTTTTTTCTTACCGCCAGATACTTCGATAAGCTTCTGTTGATTGGCTCTCCTTTGTTGGGAGAGCAGCCGTCCCGTGACGGCGACGTCGCGGCGCTCGGCTAAAGCTCTACATCCTGGAATTAATCATATGTGAATAGAAACATCCTTTAGGGGTTTGATAAAAGTATTTTTATCATCATTATAAAAATACCTATATTTTATAAATATAGTGTTTTTTTATGGACGACTTGTACATGTGGGTACAGTATACAGTTGTTGATGATAATAAGTTCCCACCGAAGCTTACGTTTAAATCTAATCAGTGTTATTAGTTACGTTTTTTCACCGTTTTCAAGCTTGTTCACAGCAGCTCTGGATAGTAGTAATGATTAAGCATTAATCCCGACTTTTGCGCAATGTTGTATTTCTGTGCAATAAGGAATAAGTTAATAAATACTACGAACAACTCATTACAACAAATCTCTAGACGCAGGTACGTAACTAAGATGAACGGTGTTAACATTATATTGACAAAACATTTATCCACCTACGCAGTCCTTTCACTGTTATGTAAATCGCTAAGACACGAGACTGGCGTACGTTTAGATAAAGGCTAACTTGTAATACACATGTTTTGTGTTCAGTAGGAGCGTGCCCCGGCGACGGCAGCAAGACGCTGATCCCCCGCAATCTGTGCCGAACAATAAGTCGCTCTCTAACAAAAGCCGGCCATTTGAACAAGTCGGAAACTTTTGTAAGTTTAGCTCTTTCTTCGCGGGTCTTGGCAACGGCGCTACGTCCTACAATAGCGGGTATAATCGTTAGGGCTGAGGAAATAGTCATAAGAGCTAGTATGAAACAGCGATGCACTTAGCTTGCTATTGCTCAATATTTTGGCTCTGCCAAATTGTTTCTGTTTTACGCACTTGATGTCCTTAAATATTCCCAATATTATTTACCTACTTATTAGACGAACTTAGTACGGATAAATAGATCTTACAAAAGGAAAAACTTTAGCGACCTGTTTTTAATACTATGATCAAATATAAAAGTTTTAACTAATAGGTAAACAAGTGAAAGTTTCTTAAATGCATATTATTTATTTTTAAATTAAAAAAATATATTAGGTAAAATTAACGGGTAAAATCTAAGTATATAAGCCTAAAATGCCTGACGCTTAAAATAGGTTTTATTTCACAAAGTGCTTTCTAATACAGCCTTCTCTTGAGAAACTTTAAGTACCTTCCGATGGAACACGATCTGCTGTCATTTCCGGTGCCAGCTGTTAGCCTTTAACAATCATTAATCAAGATCTCAACATACTTAACGTAGAAGTTTGTTGAACCACGGCAAGATTATTTATGTTGCTTTAAAAACCATTCAAAATTCTGAAATAATAAAAGAAGGAATTAGGATAGCTAGGTCTAATGTTTAAAACACCTTGTATTTAAAAAATAAACATGGTAATTGTAGACTTCGTGCGAAGCTTCCCCTGAGAAACTTTAAGTGTCTCACGATGTAAGACGATCTACTGCCAATTTTAGCAAGCGTTATCTTTACAGTCACTTATCTAATCACTGTCACTGTTCCTTTTCAAGATGTCCAATATAGAATAAAGACTTGGTAGGTGGATAAAGTGGACTGCCAAGGGCTGAAAGGAAGGAAAGAAAGAGGAGGTGGATAAAATATTCTTAACCTGTATAAAAATATTCTTAACCTTTAATTAGTACTATTTAAGCAAAAGATGCTCAATATTTAACAGCTTAAAATAATTAATATATTTTCCATTCACTTTAATCCGTTAAACCAAGTAGGTACCAAGTAGGTATCTACGTTTATATTAAAAAAAGAATGTTTTCAATAGTTAAGGAATATACAATATACGAGTACATACATAGAATTTATAGGATAGGTAATAATAATAGTGTTACATAAGACAGTCGGAAGAATCGGGAAACACATAAGTAGGTACATAGCCGGCCATAAATCACACGACCGCCCGTCGCTGACAGTTATAAACATGACATGCCTTGCAATAGAATCTCAACCCTATGCCTAATAAGTTAAGGTTCAAAATAGCATGGTTAGTCTATAGTTGTTTACAACTTTATTACATTCTACCCTAGTCTATATAGTTCGGGATCGCTCCAGTAATTTCTAGTGTACCTGTAGTCGGGTATAAATAGATGCGTGACGGACACTCGGGGAGTCATTCTTGGAAGAGCGATCGGAGCGAACTATCCAGGCGATAACCAGCGATACTACTGTGACTTAGTGAGTGTGTTAATTAAGTGCGTTCAGTTAAAGTGTGTATACGTGTTTGGTGTATTTAAAGAGTGGTGATTTGTTGTGTGGACGTTCAATAAAGTACTTGCGGAACCAACTGGTGTTTTCACGAACCCCATTATCCTGACGACGCGACAATTGGTGTCAGAAGTGGGATGCCAGTCGTACCGCAAAGTGAAGAAGGAGTGCGAACTCGACGTCAGACGGCTCTGGATGCATCGCGGATGGAGTCGCCTCAGCGAGAGCGCTTGACAACAGCGACGACCACAGCACTTACACCTGCACTCGGGTCGACTGCGGCACCTTCAACCGCACCGGCCGCTGCGACCGCACCCGTACCAGCAGGTACGATGAGTAATCCAGGCGGCTTCGATATACAGGCCTTGCTCGGTGCTATGCAGGCCATGCAAGAAAAATTGCAAGACAGTCAACGCGAAGCCACGGTCCAGTTGCAAGAAAGCCAGCACCAAGCCACCACCCTATTACAGGAGACAATCGACACGAAGCTTGAAGGTTTCCAGGGATTGCTGGAGCACGTAAAGGAAGACGTCGAGACCCTAAAGACGCAAGCGCAAGATCATGCTGCAACTTTAAGCGCCCATGAGCGGAAGATTGAAAAAATGGAGGAAAAGCTCCAGAAGGTTATCCTCGTTGATCAGGAGAAGAAGTTCGAGGAACTGGAGAGGAAGCTGCGGAAGGCCATGACTGTAGGCACCTCCATTACACCTACAATTACTGCTGGAGGTCCAAGGCTAAAAGTCCCCAGTTTCGACGGCTCTACATCGTGGATAGCCTTCAAAGAGCAATTTGCAATGATTGCTAAAGGTAATGGTTGGGAAGAAGAGCAGAGCCTCATGGCGCTTACTCTTGCTCTTCGAGGAGACGCCGCACGCATCTTAGAAAACGTGCCAGCGAATGAGAGGACACTAGAATCGCTATTTGAGGCTCTAGATGCCCGTTACGGAGACAAGCACTTGGAGCATGTATACCGGGCGCAACTAAGAGACCGGGTGCAGAAGCCCAACGAAAATCTGCAACAGTGGGCTACCGAGGTAGGACTGCTGGTACGCCGTGCCTACGCATCAAGCTCAGCACCCATTGAAGAGAAAATTCTGGAGGCGTTCACGAACGGGATAAGGGATCCAGAGGTGAGAGCTATGGTGCGCTTGGGTCACCACACTACCATGAAGTCCGCACTGGCGCATGCACTCGAAGTGGAGGCAGTCCGCAATGACTATAGAACTCACAGAGTTCGAGAAGTAGTTGCTGCAATACAACCTCGTAGTGGACCCGTATGCTATGGGTGCGGTGAACGAGGTCATATAAAACTCAACTGCCGGGCTCAGAAAAGACAAAGGTCGGTGTCGACGGCTACCCAGGTCGACACTCAGGATCAGGAGCTGTTAAACTAAATGGCGCCAGGGCCGCGGGGCGGGCACTGGCTGGACTTCGTCGAGCCCCAACAGTCCAAGTATCACAGGCTTGTGATGGGAACAGCCTTGTTACCACAGGAGAGATTAATGGCAAACCCTGTCGCTTTACAATCGATACAGGAGCATCGAAATCCATCGTGCGACCGGAACTGTTAAAACGGACCATTATGTGGAAAGATGCACGCCCATTGTGCAACCTGCAGACAGCAACAGGCCAGCCAGTGACCGTCCTGGGAGTAACAGAAGTTCGAGTAAAACTTGGAGATGACATTTATGTGCAGTCTGTCTTGGTGGCTAATATAACTGACGACTGCATCATCGGATTGGACTTTTTACGGTCTCAACAATGTGTAGTCGATGTTGCAAGAGGGGTGTTAAGCTTCCCCAGACAAGAAGTTTTCCTGGAGGGATCCTCTTCGTCAACAGTTTACAGTGTGAGGTCTGTTAAACTAGCACCCAGGTCGGAAACGTTGGTGAGCGTACGGTTTCCGGGAAAGATAACGCCAAACCGATGCGTCATTGTGGAAAATTGTGGCGATCATCCTAGTTGGATTACGGCCAGAACACTGGTCATGACCAAGCAAGACGCTAAGGTGAAGATCATTAACGTCAGTAGCTCACCAATTTATCTACCAAAGAACACGATTATCGGTCGATGTGATGCCGTTAATCACTTGAGGAGGACTCAGGAATCTAACATTCCATGCCGAACAACCGACAACGTCGCCTCTGTGCTGGAAACAATCAAGGTGAATTTGAGTCCTAAGGAATATGCAGACGCAGCAAGATTGTTAAGGGACTACAGGGATATTTTCAGTGAAGGCGTTACTAATCTCGGAAGAACCAGTCTGGTGACACACTCAATTGACACCGGTACCATCTCGCCGATCAAACAGAGACCTAGACGCGTACCCTTCGCAAAGGAACAAGAGGTGTCAGAAATGATCCAAGAGATGAGACGAAGTAAGGTCATTGAACCTTCGACTAGCCCTTGGTGTTCACCTGTAGTACTGGTGAAAAAGAAGGATGGAAGCACCAGATTCTGTGTGGACTACAGAATGTTAAATAATGTGACCAAAAAGGACAGCTATCCTCTACCCCGGATTGACGATACACTGGACATGCTAGGAGGCATGAAGTGGTTCTCGACTGTAGACCTGAAGAGTGGCTACTGGCAGGTGGAACTTCGGCCAGAAGACAAAGAGAAGACTGCGTTCACAACTGGAACTGGAAATGGTCTGTGGCAGTTCTGCGTCATGCCTTTTGGACTGTGCAATGCTCCAGCGACTTTCGAACGACTTATGGAACGGGTATTATTGGGACTGCTAGGAGATGCCTGCTTAGTGTATCTCGATGACGTGATTGTAATGGGTCGCAATTTCAAGGAACATCTAAAGAACTTAGAAAAGGTTTTCAAGAGATTCCGCGAATCAAACCTGAAGCTCAATCCGAAGAAATGCGACTTTTTCAAGAAAGAAGTATCCTTCTTGGGACACGTCATTTCCGACCACGGCGTTCAGACTGACCCGGAAAAGATCAAAGCGGTGCAGGAATGGCCTACACCAAAGAATAAGACGGATGTGCGTGCATTCTTAGGCCTGTGCGCGTATTACCGGAGATTTGTAAAGAACTTTTCCGAGGTAGCCAAGCCATTGCATCGTCTCACAGAGGAAAAGAAAAATTTTATTTGGGACCAGGATTGCGAGAGTGCGTTTACTCAGCTGAAGAAGCTTCTCTGTTCAGCTCCGATTCTGGGATACCCTAGAAGGGAAGGAAGATTTGTAGTGGATACCGACGCCAGTAATACAGGGATAGGAGGGGTATTGTCTCAAGAGCAAGATGGTCGACAAGTAGTCATCGCGTATTTCAGCAAGTCTTTGTCGAAACCAGAAAGAAATTACTGCGTCACTCGTCGTGAGCTGCTTGCTGTAGTAAAGACCTTACAGCACTTCAACAAGTACTTGCTGGGCAGAGAATTTACAATACGCACCGACCATGCAGCTCTTAGATGGCTTCTCCAATTCAAGAATCCTGAAGGACAAGTTGCGAGATGGATTGAACAGCTTCAAGAGTTCCACTTCACTATCGAACATCGAAGCGGGAAAGCTCATGCAAACGCAGATGCTCTGTCACGACGACCGTGCCCCGAGAACTGCAAGCACTGCTTGAAGCATGAATCGAAGGAAGTGGTAAAGATTATAAGGACGCAGGACTTGGACGAGTCTTGGAGTAAGGAGCAAATAAGTCAAGACCAGAAACAAGACAAGGACCTTAGCCTGATCATGGACTGGAAAGCCAGGGGACAAAAACCACAGTGGAGTGACGTGTCGGCTTCGAGCCCTGTCACTAAAGCATACTGGGCCCAGTGGGACAGCCTCATGGTGGAAAATGGCGTGCTGTATAGAAAATGGGAGTTACCCCACGGAAAGGAACACATTCTGCAGATGGTTATTCCAAAGAGCAAGGTAGCCTCACTACTGAAGCTGGTACACGACGGTGCATCCGGTGGACATCTGGGCGTGAAGAAAACTCTCGTAAAGGTACGAGAACGTTTTTATTGGGTACGCTGCCGTGAGGACATCGAAGAATGGTGTAGGAAGTGTACAGCATGCGCTTCAGTAAAAGGACCTCAAACTAGATCTAGAGGAAAGCTGCAGTTGTACAATGTAGGGGCTCCCTGGGAAAGAATAGCCATAGACGTGGCTGGGCCATTTCCCCAAACCGAAGACGGGAACCGATTCATAGTTGTGGTTCAGGATTATTTCACCAAATGGCCTGAGGTGTTTGCTACCCCGAACCAAGAAGCAAAGACTGTTGCCCAGAAGCTGGTTCAGGAAGTAGTGTGTCGTTTTGGCGTGCCTTTAGAACTGCACAGCGACCAGGGTAGAAACTTTGAGTCAACTTTATTCCAAGAAATGTGTAATCTTCTGGGAATAAACAAGACACGTACCACCCCAGCGCACCCGCAATCTGACGGCATGGTCGAGAGATTCAACCAAACGTTGGAAAACCACTTGGCCAAAGTCGTCGAGTCTCATCAACGAGATTGGGATCGGTACATACCACTGTTTCTAATGTCCTATCGCTCGGCGGTACATGAGTCTACTGGGTTTACCCCCGCCAAGGTCAATTTCGGAAGAGAGGTACGTCTGCCGGTGGATTTGTTGACCGGCA
This sequence comes from Erynnis tages, assembly GCA_905147235.1. Classification (NCBI taxonomy): domain Eukaryota; kingdom Metazoa; phylum Arthropoda; class Insecta; order Lepidoptera; family Hesperiidae; genus Erynnis; species Erynnis tages. The sequence continues at coordinate 4,910,805 of LR990077.1, read as the reverse complement.
CTCCACCTGATGCCCCGAAAGCGACGGTTGAGTACGTAGCCGATTTGCAAAGGCGGATGGACGAAACCCATGACCTGGTGCGACAGAACAGCCTGGCGTCCAGCGCAAGGATGAAAACCCGCTATGACCGCAACGCAAAGACACATGGTTTTGAGGAAGGAGACTACGTCTGGCTACACAACCCCCTGAGGAAAAAAGGAAAATCGCCGAAGCTTCAAGCCCGATGGGAAGGCCCATATAAGGTGATCACGAAGATCAACGATGTCACCTATCGCATTAAGCAAGCAGACAGAAGGCAACCGAAGATTGTGCACATCGACAGATTGGCACCTTTTCATGGGTCGAATAATGCTCGGGACGAGCATGATTAAGAGGGGGGCAGTGTTACATAAGACAGTCGGAAGAATCGGGAAACACATAAGTAGGTACATAGCCGGCCATAAATCACACGACCGCCCGTCGCTGACAGTTATAAACATGACATGCCTTGCAATAGAATCTCAACCCTATGCCTAATAAGTTAAGGTTCAAAATAGCATGGTTAGTCTATAGTTGTTTACAACTTTATTACATTCTACCCTAGTCTATATAGTTCGGGATCGCTCCAGTAATTTCTAGTGTACCTGTAGTCGGGTATAAATAGATGCGTGACGGACACTCGGGGAGTCATTCTTGGAAGAGCGATCGGAGCGAACTATCCAGGCGATAACCAGCGATACTACTGTGACTTAGTGAGTGTGTTAATTAAGTGCGTTCAGTTAAAGTGTGTATACGTGTTTGGTGTATTTAAAGAGTGGTGATTTGTTGTGTGGACGTTCAATAAAGTACTTGCGGAACCAACTGGTGTTTTCACGAACCCCATTATCCTGACGACGCGACAATAGCATAGGATTGCTATAATTTGTAAGGAATTAAATATTAGTTTTTTGTTATAGCTCTATTTCTTGCGTGTAAAACAATATTCCAAACTGTTTATTGACGGCAAGGAAAGCTTCAAGCGACGTGGAAGCGAGTTGACTAGAAACTCGATCCACGTCACTTCCGGCGTCCGTCACGCGGAGCAGCTTCCGGCAAGGCGCCAGCCTCCAGCCACTTACAATCACTTACTTACCGACTCCAACTAAAACATCGCGTGAACCGAGGAAAAACAAAAACCAAATCAAAGGTTGTACGTACGTACGTGCTTTTCCCTGTCCAGAAGTTTGAAACACTCTGATTTGCACAACATTTTTTGTACGTTCTAATTTTATCCAAACTTTTATGATTTGATTAGTTCGGAAAATCTCGTATATACGTTTGGTTTTAAAATAAATGTAGCTATCCGTAATAATTTGTAGGAATAACGCAGTATCAAAATGGGTTTCGGTAGGTTTTATGATTTTGCAACCTCAGTGCCATAGAGACAAGAACTTTAGATTTTTGTCTTTTAATTTGAAACAAAAGAATCCTGATGTGGGCGATTATGCCTCGTAATATTACCTATAATACAACTCGTAAATATGTGTCTAAGTGATAAGCTACTTTTTTAAATACTTATAATATTAGATATAGTCATTAAAAAGTATTTTATTATTAGATATAAACATAAGTGCAGTTTTACAGTATACATACATACCTACATGATATCATTTTTCAACTCGCTGATGGTACATGTATGTCATTTTTCATGAATACTAAGTGGCATTTTGAGTGGTGGTTCACGAACGAGGTAAATCGTTACGAAAATATGAAAATTCGCGGGATTTGTATATGGAAATCACACCTAATTTCAATACCGAAATGTTTTACCAATACTTTATTAACACGCATTCACGCCTAAATAAACTTCAAAATAATTTCCTGTATCGTGCATAGAAATGCGTAGTCAGTTATTTCAAAAATATCGGCCTAATTTCCGTCCTAACATTGTTTTTAAGAGGGGAATTCGATTGGGACAAAAGACAGGCGTCAATATGAGCATGTGTAATTTCCTTTCATATTGAATTAAATTATTTGACGCGTTGTCGGACTGTGCGTAACTTCAATTAAGTGTTCGTGGTCAATAGAATTGGTAAAACGAAAATTAATATTCTATTATGGTAGGTAGAAATGTTTTCTATTTTCAATGTTTTATTCTGACATCTATATGTAACAATGTGTAACAATGTGTAATATGATATTAACACTAATACGGCGTAATAGCCATATACGTACCAAAGGTTTTTTAATTTTATATACGTGATATAAAATGAAGGTCGTTAGGGAGATTTTATTAAAAATCGTCAATCACTTTCAGTCGCTAATACTTCGGTTGTCGCGATATTGCTAACAGCGGCTCGAATTTAATGCTCACATTATATTTATGGTGTATTATGTACTTATACTAACCTAATCTTGGAATTAACAATAAGAACGTAGTCCAATTATGAAAGTCGAAGTATTATGGTACCGATAAATGGGTTACCGATTATAATGGGTGGGCACGTATTATTTTAATGAATTGTTTAATTTTACTTGTGTTTTTTTGTGTATGATGTCTAAATCGAGTGCGTGCTTTCTCAGCTCATGGGCCGCGGGCACGCGACATCGCCTGTCTTGCTATCGACTTACACCCTGTTAAATGTGGCTCAATATTTGTAATGCCTATTCATTACTATCGCGCCCCTTTATTTCATTGTTTCTCCTTGTCTGAGTTTTTTTTATTTGACCAACTTTCAACAAGCATAAAATATTGATTGTTGCGGCATTTTCTTTTAATCAATTGTCATAAATTTAATTTTAACACAATGTATTTTATGAATCTTTATTTAGAAAATTTGAACCTCTTATGGAAATTTAATTCCATTGAATGCCATTTACGTGTGTATGGAATAAAAACATTTTTGGAGAATGTATTTTTCTTTCCTATGTGATTTCTATCGCACACAAATCAACGGTAATATCTGGCCTCATCGAACGTGTTACAGAGAGAAGCTCCGTCTGTTCTATTTCCAATTAGGGGGAGGAACGGATTGAGATCGAGCCGCTGGATCGGCGTCGACGCGGCGTCGCGCGGAGCCGGAAACCTGTGAATAGTGTGCAGCTCTGAAAGAAAATCTAATTTGGATTTGAGGGATTACACGAGTCTTGTTTCGGCCTAGTGTAGGGATAGGACAACTTCCTACCGACGCCTTCTGCAAATTGAATTAGAGACGAGGCTTCGCGCCGCTCGCGTCTGCACTGCTTTAGAAATCTGTGCCATTTTGTTTACTTAAAAAGTATCTTGTTTCGTTTTAGTTTCTATAAATATAGATTCATTGCTCTAAATCACTATGAATACTTCGTAAGCAATCTATAATAAGTTTAGAAACAGTAGACAGAGCCTGTGCCTATTGTTTTTTTTAACTAAGTTAGCTTAGTTAAAAAAAACAATGAGTTCCGCTCCGGCAATGCCGGCAGAAGTGAAAATTTATAAGATGTGTTTTCTTGGTGATTTGAACGTTAAAACACAATGGAGTTTCTCTGTAAGAAAAGAAACGACATTTAATGCTAATAATCGCAATGTCGAAAACAAATTCACAATAATTATAATATTTAGCTTTTTTCTATAACAAAATAAGCACTTATTGTTTATAAATGTTTCCTTTTGACAGTTTTCATAGCTACCATCTAATTAGACACACTTCAAACTCTCCCTCCGTCTTACGCATTTTCGATCAGGGTCACGTCAGGAACGCGAGTTTAAAATTTTTTACCCACCCCAAAAAGGGCACAGCGCCGCTAAAAAGAAGTTTTCACTTCAAAAATCTGAAATAAAGAGAAATTAACAACATATTATTTGATATTTTAAAATAATTATGTCCTTTTGGTAAGCGTCAGTCAGCGTCAGCGTGATATACCTACATATACTGGACAGAAAATAATGTTCATTATTTAAGCACTACCTACAGTAAATTGTAGCATAACAAGTAGAGCGAGCTAAATCGCAGGGTCTATGAATCGACCGCAAAGTCGTAATTTTCACTAAGAACGATAAATGGTGGCATTATTTCCATATGGTCGGAATTTAGTTACTTTAATAACATCTCCATTAGGTACTCTATTCTGACATATTTTCGAAATTCATTTATTTATTGATTGTTACTTATATAAGTCTCTCTGAACGGTTAAAGACAAAAAGATCTTTGTAGTTAAATCGTATGAATAAAAATAATAAAAATTTATTTAAAACAAGGCTTTGCCCGCGTCTTCATCGAATTTAAAACTTGGTTGAGATGTATCAATTATGTTAATTCAGCATACCAAATTTCATCAAAATCTGTTCTGCAGTTTTTGCATGAAACATACCTATTATCCATCTATCCTTACAAACAATTACATTTATAGTAGGTTTGCTAAAATACATATGAAACATCAAATTTAAAGACGTATCACGTAGGTAATATTTTAATTCATTATTCCCAAAGCAAACATTTCGAGGCTTGAAAGGCATGGCCTACAGTCGGCGATATAAAGGAGGGTGCCAAGATCGAATTAAGTTAGCAATGATACGATCCACCTCGGCTTATTTATGAGAGGAAAGAAATTAACTCAGCGGTTATCAGCTTGCCATTATTATCGACCGTAATTAAAGCCCAGGCTGACCATTTATTCCCGCCATAACGAATTCATGATGGTATCGCATACTCTATCTGCAAATAATTCATAGTCATAGTTTCCTAGCAAGAATCATAGAGGATCCAATAAGAATAGGTTATTCTAATCTATTTTATTTATTTGATTAGATCGATATGAGATTGGTATGGTATCGTTTGCTATTTTTGTATGTACAACATACATACGTCTTGTTACTGTTATTCATAGTTTTGTATGTTATATGTTATAGATATATCTTTTACGCGAGCAAAATCCTACAAAATGGTGTAATAAACTGAATAAGTAAGTAATAAATTATTACCGATTACAATAGTCTTTTGTCTACTACTACCTAATTAGTTTTTTAACTTCTTTGTACCAATTGGAAGGTATAAGTTTAACTTTAAAATCTTAACGAAAAATTGGAAAGCCTAGCCACCCTTAGCAATACTAAAGTCTCAAAAAGGTGACCCTCCCTTAAGTACAAAGGTTTAGAACGCAGGCACGCATAATACGAGTATATTTGTAGACCTTTCCTTCACATATTTCACGGCACATTGAATCACGCAGGTAGGTAATCATTATGCTAAATTTAACCCCAATTATCGCTAATCGAATATTAATGTAAGACGCAATTTAGAAAATGTCATCCCCGCAATGATTAGGGTGACATTTTAGGTTATCTACGGTGGAAAAGGCGCCTGCCTTCGTTAACCCACCTGTGAAAGATAAACAAAATTTGTGCTTATTGTACTTAAGCTTATATTTTTTTTGCCATTTTGTATTTAGTTTTTTAAACTTGTATCAATTTCTTAATTAACACTGTAATACTTTATATAAGATTTTGCCATAACAATATGTCAAACACAAATAATAACTAGGTACTTTATTACAAACATTAGGTAGTTTATTATTGTTTATCACCAAATCAAAACTGAATGTAGCTTCCGGATATCATAAAATCATTAATTTAATTTTTGTAATGTGTTAAAATGCACCTTTTCAAAAATATGATAGCAATTTTTAACCTTTATAAACAAAACAAGTGAAATATTAAAAACAAAATCTTGACACATTCCAAAATAGATTCGTCGTCTCGCAGCCGTAAAAAAACAAACGAGGTCGCGAGGAAGGAGAAACACCGAGGAAAGTAAACAAAATTAGAAAACCTAGGAGTCATCGCCGCTGCACGATTTAACGTCTTATCCTGTGTAATACATTTTCGTGCACATGTTCATTTTCCGGGGTCGTCGGCTACGAAGATAGATAACTTCCCGATGATTTAGTTTTATTGTTATCCGCCATCGAACTGTCGCTTTGCTTCGGTTCCTCGGTTCGGATTTTTTATATTTTTCGCTTGTTTTATCCAGTTGCCAAATTTGGCCCACAATTTGGCGTAATGAGCATGAGTATAAAAATTATCAAAAAACTCGCAGTTCAAATAAATTTCAAAGGGTCCAATATTAACAATACCTACAAAACACGAGGTAATTTTATAGCATGCTACCTGTGCTCACGGATCCCTGCATGTAATTAACAATGTTATAGATATACAACACTCTAGAATGTGCCCACGGGGTGCGTATAATACTAGCAAGTCCTATCAAAAATGGAAAATTTTCTTCGAAGATTAGCTGGTACAAACAGACCGACAATTAGATACATAAAAAGTCCTTTGTTTTGAAATCTCAACATATAATGTACTTCGATTTGCTTTATTTGGACCTAGAGAACAAACATTGCTTATACGTGTTAAAGTGTGTTGAAATGAACTTGAATCGACATAGCACTTGTCACGTGCCACAATTTTACAGTGGACAGCGCGCTTTGAAAACGCTTTTATTACGTAGCTTGTTCGGTCACGTCCAGCCGCTGATCGACAGCGATCCAGGGGCGCTATGAGTTGACATAGTCATGACGCGTAAATTGTAGATAGGTATACCTATCTTTGGTATGAATTAAGCTATGACAAAAGGACTGTGATAAAGCAAAGCAGAGGTAAAAATAAAATATGAGGTAAAACATTTACATTAACCGTAAATTGAACGTGTATACCTATTATTAGTAGGTATCTTATTTATGCGAAATGCTAAAAAACCGTTGTCAATATCTTACCTTCTAATAAAAATATTCTTTTAAATTTTGTATATTTATTTTAATGTCCTCGCTATGTGATTTATTTAAACACTAACATATAACATATTTTTGACTCAAATATAATTTAAATATTCGATTTTGGAACGTTGAATTGTAGATATTATTTATTTTTAAAAAACAATCTGTGGTGTATCACCCCGCGGTCGGAAAATGGTACACTTGTATCAACAGGGTTTTCGTCACGTGCCAAAATTTTACAGCGGAAAGCGCGCTTCGAAAACGCTTTTATTGCGATGAGCTCGTTCGGTCACGTCCAGCCGCAGATCGAAGAGCAACTCGCAGGTTTGTTTATGAGATGACGTAGCTATAATTCATTGATGGACTTTACTCATTGCATAGATTTAGGACTTTATATGTCCTAACATAAAACGGCCTTAAGTAAACTTTATCTTGTTAAATCTTAGGTTAGTTTAGATTTTTACTACAAATTCCTCATGATCTGTAGTAATAAATATACCTACATATCTATTACAAGTAATGATAAGTGTGTTCATATCAATCTAAATTTATAACTTGTGTTAGGTAGGTACTTTTATCTGGTTGAGGGTAAGAAAGCACGACGAATGAGGCAAGTAGGTAATGGTTCCGTTTTTTTCTCTGCTATCGTCAAAAATAGATCTAATAATACAATCTCTTATACATATAAAAGTAAGGAACAAATTGATTGTAATGACTCAACAACTTTGTTTTACCTTCATTATACCTAAATACCCCGTCCAAATGATCTGCAGTGCTATAAATCCCTAATTTAAAGGTGTTTATCGTCTGTTTAACCTACTGACGGCGACTGGCCGACGAGTTTATATTGCCCGTAATAATAGGGTTAGGGCGCCTTGAATTGTTATTTAAAGGAGTTGCCAAGTTCCAGGCTCGCAGATTAGCTACGATGCAAGGTAACTGTTCGCGCTCACGTGAAGGTTGTTCTACGACCCCTTCCATCATGCCTTCACGAGGCAATGAAACTTTACGCTACGATACAAACTTTCTTACCGTTACCTTTACATATTTAAAACTTAAAATTCATGAAGCGAACACTTCCTTTACATTATTGTAAAACGTTTCAATGAGGTACCGTCACGGTCATAGAACTATTATTACTAGCGGTCACGGTTTCCTTTATTATCGTCGCAAGGAACGAAAGTGCCATAACGCGTATATCTATTGTCAAAATGTTATTATATTGCCCATTCAATCACCAAGAAGAAATTAAATTGGACATTTTACCGATTCTTGAATAATCAGAAACATGGAGGGTGCATGACAATAAAACTAAATCACTGAAGCCTACCATTGTGTATCACCGGCGCCGGCGGAAAGCGAGCGTATGTGTAGGGGACAACTTGTTCCTCCCTGGAAATAAAATAAACTAGGTACATATCTATGTTAAAATATCTAACTTCAACAACACGATGTCGTCAGCGGACAGTGGTCGACCTAAACTCCATTTCAATAAGAGTGCTTGCTTACCTACTGTAGGGACGTAATATATTTGTCAAGAGAAGGTATTATAACCCGCACTACCTCGATAGCGTGGAATTACTTGCGGAAACTACAATATTTCGCCGTAATCTTGAACGCTACTCTCGCATTACTATTTAAATATGTATGTATCATGACTGCGGTACTCTGTCCATGAGGAAATTTTATTTGCCAACACACGTTGGATAACACATATCACGTGGAGTAATATGTTTATTAACCCAACAGATTTAACATATTAATGTTAAATCAATTAAAGAAAATAGTAAAAATCTTAAACGTAGATATTAGATACTAAATAAAACCATACCATATCATATTTCGTTTGGTGACTTTCTCGCTATTGGGGAGATAACAATTTAAAAGGCAGAAAAATAAATATAGAAAAACACTTTCTGCCTATTTGCCTGCTATTTTTTTTATTTAAAACAACGTATGCAAATATTAATCCGTTACACTTGTATTTAATCATAATATTAAATGTAAAACAAGAAATATCAGAGCAATCTTCAAAATCTTTAGGTAAAAGAGACAAAATAAAAATTACTTAAAAATCCGTGAGAGTGCCGCTCCTGTGACCGGAATACCGAAACAATCAATGCAGTTTGTCGAGGGCCGGAAAATTGAGTCGCCGGACTGAACACTCGTCGCCGCTGACTCTCTATATGGCAACGGTTTTCATTCTTACTGTCTATTAGTATTAGTAGGTATTAGTACTTAAAATGTATGCAAACACAATTATTTTAAAAGCCTTGGGAGTGTCATACCTGTGACTGATAGGTAAAACCAGGGCCAAACTATTTAGTCGCGGATTCGCTAACACCTTATCTCCTTACAAGTTTCGACCTTACTGCCTATTTGTTACACACATATCCTTTATTATAAAATATAATAAAAATGCTTCAAAGCTATTACAATACCTGTGATCGGTAAAAATAAATATAATCAATCCAAATTTTCGAGGGCTGGCAAATTTAGTCGCGCAATCAAACACCGGATACGTCGCACTTCATGCAACGGTTCCTAATTCCTCTATTTTATAATATTTATTATTAAATATTTAAATTAAATACTTACCTAAAATATAAAAATACTTTAAAAACCGTACCTGTGATCAGAATCCCGAAACTATGAAGGCAGTTTGTAGAGGGCCGGAAAAATTGAGTCGCGGGATGAACACCGGATGCAACTTAGCGACGTTCGCCTGAAACTCTCAATCACACAACAAATTAACAGTTTTCAGACTTACGAGTAGATGCTAATGATATTTTAATAGCTCTGTCAGCGACTTCCTTCGCGTGAAACTTAATATTTGACCCGAAAAGGGGCAAAAAATAGTCTAAGTGTATGTAAATTTATTATTATTGGGCTAATTATTATTTAATTAAAAAGAGAACGCATCATAGAAAAACTAAAGGGGGCATAGGTCGAACCAAGTACTAACCAGTAGGCCTAACGGCCTAAAAAATTACGGCAAGTTAATAATAAATAAGTCATATATTTTAATACGTATACAATGAAATTGACTTCTATCTGCTTTCCAAGTTGGAATGTGTGTTGGTATGTGTTGGAAATTCCACCACATATGAAATATTATTATTATTAATAGCATTTTAGCATGTTTGGAAGCTGTTAACGTTAAACTAATAATTAATGAGGGTTAAAACTACCGGAGGAACTACTTTGAGGAGATATCATTTCTTTATGACGCCCGGTTTGAGACCATTTTCATGAATGTTACTAATCCTTTTTAAGCTAACTTAAGTAGCTTACGTTCGTTTTAAGTGTTTTGCGGACACATAGCTGATAAAAGGTTATATACAGAGTCTACGAAACTTGTCACTATAATAAGCTAGGATTGTCTTCATTGCCAAAATGAAATAAATCGTTGTAGATTTTCTCTTATCGTTTATGGATTAGATTACTTTTACACAACAGTAAAATGATTATGTGTTAACTTAAGTGCTGCTTTTTAAGGACTCTTTTCAAATCGCAACCGCTTACAACAGATTTATTTATATAAATCTAAAAGCTATAAAAATTGATTTTTTTACTAAAGGTTTTGATTTTATAATGAAACTTGATTTTTTAAGGAAAGAATAATATTGTGAAATAAAAAGAAATGAAATCTTTATTTTTTCTCATCTAGTGAGTGACAACGAAGGTAATAATATTCAAAGTAAAATTTACTGTAAATAATTAGTTTTCCAGCAGCCCCCGAAATAACAAAGGTAGAGAAACTCTGAGTGTCCTACTTTTTTCAGTCCCTTTTGCACTAATTGACACTGACAAAGGTACGTAAGTAGATAAGGCTGGACGTGGATAAGTATAACAAAATGAAAGGTATTATTCTTGTAATCTTTGTTAGCTTCGATAGGTATTGAAACAAGAAACAGTAAAGCTTTATTCGGCATTTAAATGTAAATATCGTAAAACATAAGTACAACACAGAAACATCATACTTTGCTTCATTACTTATTAAAATAACGTTTACCTTTCTAGCCCTATATGATTGACTAGCTGACCCAGCTGGCTTCGCTCTGCCAATGAATTTTTTATTTTTATTTTAATTTAATAGCCTATGTTACTCAGGCTGAATGTAGCTTTCCAATGGTGAAAGAATTTTTGAAATCGGCCCAGTAGTTTTTGAGTTTATTCGTTACAAACATACAAAAATACAAATGTTTCCTCTTTATAATATTAGTATAGATATAGAAATAGGGTCAAAGGGAAAGTTCATCTCTAAATTTTGATCCTAAGCTAAGTTATTTTATCTGCAGAGAAGCAGTAATAAATGTGTGTCGTGTGTTTAGAAAACTTTGTAAGCGTACCTAATTCAGAAAATTGGCGTCGTCATCTTTTGACGACTGGCCGCGCTCAGTTTGGGTGCGTTTTCGTACAAATTTAACTTACCTATGCCTATACGTTAAATTCGTACGAAAATTGAGCGCGTAAAATACACGTATGTATTAAATTCTAGCGAAGAAAGCCGCGGGAAAAAGCTCACGTCTAATAAAACAAAGGTTTATATCTTAATCCCTGAAGGGGTCTGTCTTTTTGCGGTAATATATGCATACCTTCAGCTTTCTAATTTTAAGGTACTATAAACAAGTTACGACCGGCATCAAGGGGTTACGACCTGCGTAGCCGTAGCCTTAATGACAGCAGCACCCGAAAATAAAGCGGGTTTATTGCAGACGCATAAGTTTATGTGATTCCATCATTTGTTTAAATATTTGATATTCGATCCTCGTCTTGCACATTCATCTCCGACGAGAATAATTGAGTTGGCAAAAATATATTCATAATATTCTAATAAGCGTCTCACTATAATATTTCTGAACTGAACCAAGAGCCTCTGTTCCAAAACTTTGGATAGAGCTAAAGTCGTTACAATTTCTATTAAAATTCCGGTTTATTGTGGAGAGTTGCGAATGACATCATAACTTTTGTCTTCTGAAATAATTATAATAACTTTGGCAATGAAAATCCTTTCCACGTTTTTGTGGGTTAGAAATTCTACAATAAAAATTCGTGCAATTGTCTGCTAGAAGGTAACGTGATTAGTAGGATTGTAATAAGTCAGCCAGATTTAATTGTCGCGAGTCGTTGGCGCGGGCGGGCCGGGTGCCGGGGCTGCCGGGCGGCCGGCACAAGTCGTCCCAGGGATTTATTGCCGCAATTATACGTGCCCGCCGCAGCCACACCTGAACATCGTCTTTTCTCTTACAGGATTATTCGCCACTAACGAACAACTTTCGGGACGAAATATGATTTAATCTCCTATGCACTAAGTAAAGAGACTGCTCAGGTCCCGCCCGACCCATTTCTAATGAATTAGGTCGTCTCATAAGAGAGTGCTTGCGTTAATAAATCATATTTTCTTTAATGTCATACGAGCCAGTATTATGGATGTTAGTATTAAATTAAATATCATAAGTAGAATGCTCTATACTATTACTCTTACGTCTTGCAACAATAGGTATGTAAATCTGAACACTTATTTTAAAAATATAATAAGAAATAAGAAGATAATAAAATGTAGAGTCGAATTCGAAGAAGATAAAATGTAGAGTCCCGTATGAGCCAAATATTCTCATTGGCATTATAATAACAATAAAGTGTATGTTACAGTAAAATGCGTTTCTTATTGTTCAATTCCTTTGAGCGGAGAACTTAGTGCCAAGATATAATCTGTTATGGTGACATTATCCGAAGCAAGCCAACCTCTGCCAACTCAGACGCGGCCAAAACTCATCACTGTTCCACTTTAAACTGCTTGTCTTTATATGCCGCTTTTGAATTGAATATTTTACAAGTTATATTAGGTTCTATTCGCAAATTACTTCACGTATTTTAGGTATCTTCAAAAGGAAGAATGAAATAGCAAATCTAACTGACTGACACGTAAACCTTGACAAATGTGTAAATAAAAAATGTTGCAGTTTATTTATATGTATATGTACTTAATGAAAATTTTCTATAATACCTATCATCTTAAAATTTAATAACAAGCGTTGGTAAAATAATTTAATGTTACTTAATTTTAAGAGTGCTTCAGTAAACGAAACGAGCAAACCGTTTCGTTATTTCTAATTTGACATTGAGATTTTAACGAAATTAAGAAACGTGAAACTGGGTAGGTAGAACCTACCGGAACGTCTTTTGTTTAATTTTAATTAAATGTTGTCCTTACATTACTTGATTAAAAGTTTTTTCATTTTAAAGCCTTCTTGTGGAATAATATTTATCTTTTAAATAGGAAAATGGTTTCCAAAAAACATTTAAAACCTATAAGCAAAATAACAGCTGTTGAGGTAGAGATCTTTGTAAATAAATCTGAATGCCATATTGTATTTTTTATAATTTTACTGTGAGTTTTACAAAGAAAAGATGTACATTAGGTATTCGTATTTTATTTATGGTGGAATTCATAAAGCCTTAAAACTTATTACCATATCGTAACAAAAATCAGAGTATTATAAAAGTGTTATTAGTAGGTATTCTTCATAATTTAAGAAAACGGGTCATACTAGCTTGTGTTCTGTGCGAGATTAAAAAGGATCCACTGTACGCACTTTGTCATACTTATTTATGAAAACATAACACTCGCATATTTCTAACGCGATAATAACTTGTCGCGCGAATTACCTTTGAGATTTTTTATGAAAGCACGCACGCGGCGCCCTATAAATCTGATGACGACACTCCCACTTTACAGCTGTATCAATTGCCGCGCATTATTTGGGCTTGTGTTTATTTGTATTGTCCTCGTGAGCAAGTTTACTTTACGTGACACATACTTGATGACGCAGGGCATGTTATGTGCGATTCACACGGCTTTATTTACTGTCATTATTCTTACTTTGAACCTTTGAACTTGATATTTATTATAAAATTTATTAAAAGTGACACACGTGATTTTCTGTGATGGGACATGCAAGTGTAGAAAACAATACCCAGGCCATAAAACCTTTACATTTTTATAATGAGATCATAATTTCTATTTGATTAAGATTTTTTATGAAAGAGGGCCCGTGGCACCCTGTAAATCTGATGACGACTCACCCACTTTACTGCTGTATCAATTGCCGCGTATTATTTGGGCTTGTGTTTATTTGCATTGTCCTTGTTGAACAAGTTGACTTAATGTGACACACTTATTGATGTAGAGCGTACAATGTGCGATTATAACACAGATTCATACTGTTTTATTTACAGTTATTATTAATAGTTAAACCCAATATATATGGCAATAAAATAATTCAAAGTCAGAAATGAGAATTGCGATGTCTCACGATGGGCCATTCACACAATGCGGACTCCCTGTGTGGAATATAAGCACTGACATACCAACCCAGAGCATAATATTTTTAAGATTTCTGTAATTGGGATTCGAATATAAAGTCTTAAAACGACTGACGAACGTATTACCTACATGAATAGGCCGTAAAAATAAGCTTGTTTAGTCAGAATAACCGCTTTTTATAAGAATAAAAATGTGTTTGGAATGGATGTTTGTTACTCTTTCACTTGAAAACGGCTGAACAGATTTGGATGAAATTTTTTACACAGATAGATCATAACCTGGATTAACATATAGGATACTTTTTACCCTTCTCTGCACCAAGTTCTAAAATCAACGCGGGCGAAGCCGCGCGCACAGTCTAGTTTATGTATATGGGCGGCAGTGACCACTTACATCAGGTGGACACCTATACTCATTAAAAATCTATTGATTGTTGACAAAAACCAACATCTTTAAATTAACCCTCTTAGTAAAAATGTAGGTATGTAATTCAAGTGTAATACCGAGAAAATTATTGCTTCTGAACGTGTTTCCGCTGTAAGTTTAAAAGCTACATTTGCGCTCAGCTAGTGTCTCATATTTAATGCTAATTTTTCCGGGAAACTATTTTCGCCGTGTATTCCCCGCGCGCCGTGACAACTTTGTGCCATCCTACACCGGACAGGTTCCATTATTTATAAATTTTATTCTTATTTATATGGAAAAAAACAATTGTGCAACTAAATCATGGTAGGACAGGTGGCATTTCTGGTGTGATATGGCTGGATTAGCATTTAAGCACATTATCTTTTTCCACTTGAATTTTAAAATAGTTTAAGGGAAGCTGGAGATATACCAAAGTTTTTTATTAATGCCAAGAAAATTAAACATTTTAAATATATCGTTAAGCCACAATTAAACGATTTTCATAATAATATAATCCTATTTTTCTCTTATAACCGAGTCTGACGCTGGTCGGTAGCCTGAACACTTAGGGCCTGATTTTTTTCGGCTGGTAGCCTCGGCACCCAGGGTATGATGCTGGGCGGATACTAGCGTGGGCTCCCGGGATCTGATATAGGTATAGAGTTAGACTAGTTAATATAGGGGTGTTTCAAAAATCTATCACCAAAATATACTACGTATGTCGCTATTTATTATTTGTTTACGATAATACTAACGACCTTCCACGCTTGTTATATATCACAACATCAGATCCGTTTCTATCTCCGCAGCACACACATTCAATTAACACTTTTTCATAGCGGAAGCACCGAGACCGCCGGAAATTAAAAACGTCTACTCTAACATTCCATGCTTTTCAACGTAAACAAATTCTACTGTATGTATAATAAACGTTCTGTTACAAAGTTTTAGAGTATAATTCTTATATTTTGTTGGTAGAATGAATCTGTTGTCTGAAATCTATCTGTGCGAACATGTGGTAAAAATCAGTAACGGGTTAATTTTAATGGGGTTAATTTTAAAGGTAAAATTTCTAGCAAAACGCAGTAGCCATGGGCTGGCCAAATAAAATCGTTCGAAGGAAAAAAGTTCTCGAATGGCAACTACGTATCTGCAAAAGGAGTAGGTGGACTGATGACCTGAAGAAAACAAGGAGAAACCGCTTCAATTAAAGGGCCCAAGACCGGGAGAAGTAGCTTCTATTAGAGGAGGCTCATGTCCAGCAGTGGACTATGAAAAATGATGACGAATGAAATATTTTTTTTATAAACTCGTTACTAAACTAATAAGTATGTCGGAGATAATTATTTAGCTCCTAATTGTTGCAGTTTGGTAGGTAGATTACTGGTATTTTTATCGGGAATTGATAACAAAAATGTAAAAAATCATACTTAATCAAAGTGATTGAAACTAGTTGTATCTATTTACTTTTTTGCCAGAGGCTCAATAACCCATATCAAAATATGCTATTTACTTAAAATTTTTTAGCGTTTACTTAATCGAAGCATAAACCTAGAGAAATCGAAAATCAAAATTAAAGCGAACAAAGCTACGGTCGAAAACAAGTAGGTATTCTTTTAGACAGTCATGTTTAAACAGTAGGTATTATTATAAAGCAAACATGTTTAATTAACCATTGTTGGATTGTACTGCGATAGCAAAAGCCAATTTTTAAATTGTATCAGGCTACAAGCAAGTATAATCCGACAAAGTCCGAGTCCACTCCATTTCACGTCCTTTCAAACAATATCTACTTGATTAAATTGTCCATTGTTACTGTTAAAGTATCGTTGTGATGCAATATGCGCATGCAGAACAAAATTGCATGGTATGAAAACAACTACATTTTATAATGTGTATTCTATTCTAAACTTCCTTCTTTGATATTTCTATTTATATAATTTTAATGTAGCTGATTATAATTGTGTAGGTAAGTATACAATTTTCCCATTTTCGAAGTGTCTACATTCTACTTTGATTATTTATTTGTTTATTCCGATACAGTCTTAAACCAGTCATCATTATACCTAATAAGTGCACTAGTTTTTCCAAAAGCATCTGATCAACTACCTAGTTGGTCGTTTGTAATCTTTAATCTTTGTGGGAACACTTTTCATTTAAGTAGAAAATGCTTTTAAAAGAGAAGGATTTTGAGGTAAATATTGAAAATATACACAATATAAAGTCAAAATTATACCCATAGATGCCCCTAATGCTCGGTGTTAATAAGGTGACAAGTATAGTGCAACTCGCGCCATTAAGTGTTACGAGTGGTGGCGAAGTGGCGGTGCGTTGCTGTGAAACCCTTAATTTTTTAAAGAACGGGGAACTAAACTTTGGCTTCATGCATGCATGCATATGCATTTGCCTTTAATATTCAAGAATAAAATAATGTTACGATCTGACGCTTTTCATTAGCAGTGCTTAAGCTGCTAAGTAATAAGTTGATCAAATTTTGCCGAGCGTACTTTTCTACCAAACCGCGTCCCGATTAAAGATCCTATTAGAAATTCTTTCAGTGCAGATTCAAAAAATTTTGAAGGTAAAATTCCACACTGATGGAAATTTCGGCCGTGATTGCCCCAACCATAACTCAAACCTCAGAGAAACTCAGACAGTAAGTAGTCCATTTTGAGGTGGGATGTTACCAAGAAGTGGCGCTTTCAAAGCTTTTAGCCGGTAAGATTTCAACCTTGAACTGAGTGGACATCGATGCTGGTTCACCCCATTGGCTACAGTAAACACTGAACAGACAGCATGCATGAGCATTGCTTTTTCAATATTATAAAAAAATAGTTTATAAAACAAAATGCGTCTGTGATGCCTCCCAGGCGGGCCGGGTAAACTTGGTGCCAAGATATAATCTGTTATGGTGACGTTATCTTTGGCAACTCGACCTCTGCCAACTCCCAATCCGGCCAAAACTTAAGACGCTGTCGCTTAGGTTTCCACTTTTGTTCTTATTTAATTTATTGCAAATACTCGTACACGCTGACTGAAACAGTTTCCTTAAAAATTGTGTTTAGGGCATAATGGAAGATTTCTTTTTTGATTAGGTATAGGTGGTTTTAGAGTACCTAATTAGTATTGTCTAAATTCATGGTGAATTGTATGTTCATAGTTTTTTTTTCAAAAATCAGGAAAAATATATTGAATTGGTAAATGACTCTTCGTCGTGTATCAGCTAATCTACTAGTCATTTAAAGTAAAGAAAATTTAACCCGTAGAGCTATTTAAGGGTTTATTTTAGCGTAAAGCTTTACGGGTGAAATTTTGCCCATGTGCATGTTAGCCACGCCACGGTCAGCAACTTCTGTACTGCAGGCTAACAGGAAGATTGTTTCAAATTATCTTCAAACATTCCTGGGACATTAATAGATCCTCATGACATAAGGACGAGGTTGCGTCACCAAGAGTCAGAAAATCATTAGTAAATTACAATGAGGGAGATGGGGGGGGGGAGACAACTTGGGGACAGGCTAATTCAAACAATGCAAAGGCCGCCAACGACTCGCGTGACGCTGACAGCTCAGAGATGCTCCGCCCACCGCGCTCTTACGCATTTTACATGTGCACACTATAAATCTTAGGAATTCTGTTTCTGTATATGAAATTCAAAAATATTCTTCGGTGGGAATACAGATTAGTTGTTTTTTAGTTTCTTTATTCTTAAAAAGGGCTTTGTCGCAATCCCACATGCCACCCTGATTTTTTTTAATTTGATAAATCAGCAAACAAACATACCTACGTGCCGCCTGATGATTTGTGGCCATCATCGCCTTTTGAAACAAGATACACCGGGGTTGCTATTTCATTCCAAAATGCTTTGCAAATGCCAATATCTCCACGCCCGAAATAATTCAAATGATTTTTCACACTTCCACAAATATATCTCTATCTGAAATTTTTTTTTCATGGAGCACATTATGGGAGTAGCATGTTAAAAAGGACTAATTCTTCTTGTATTCTTATCTCTAGGTCGGTTGTCATTGATAAGTTTAAAAACCTGCGTTTTTGTGTTCAAAGAAAATTTCTTCCATTGTCGGTTTGTCAGCGATAATTATAGGGAATCGTCTACATTTTTGTATAAACTTACAGTGATGTTGATTGAGCGGGAAAACTGTTAATTGAAGATTTTCCTACGGTTAAAAAAACTGGAGCATTTTATTTTAGACTGCGCCATGTCATACATTTAACGAGAAACATTTTGTGTTCATACAGAGTTTCCATTCATACGATATCAACTCGATTAAATTGTCTTTTGTTGTCAACATGCATGATATTGTCATGATAAAATTTTCCCGTTGTTTGAGTCCCACTCAATATGCGGGTCGTATATTGTGTTTGTAATCGATTTGTTAATATTAGCCATAACATGAGGAGAATTAGTGTGGCCCGAAAAGGTTCTGATCTCGACAGCATTGCTATCCTGGAGATTACATAGGCGTGATGATTGCCAAACTTTGATTGAGCCTTGCTCATTGTTTGTATAAAGTATCCTACTTATAGAATAATCGCGTAGGGAAGTTTGCAAATTAACCTCATTCAATGTGTCACCTCATCTAGTGTTCAACGTGATTAGGTCCCGTTTAAATTCTTTTGTGCTGATTTTTTTTAAATCCCTCGTTCATTTTTTGTATAATCAGTAAAATGGTGTGACATCATCTTTTAAACCAATAAAATTTTATGAGTTCAAACGAGTTTTAAGTTTAGTTTTATATCAATGGAATGGATGCAAGAAAAGTTAATATTTTAAATATTGACATAAACATTAGGGTTTATAAATGGATTAATATGTTGTGTTGTGGTAATATATATACGTGTTTTCATACAAATGTGAGGGGATTCGGGGGTAAACATGTTATGAAATAAACATCCGTATTTTCCTACACATCGTAACGTTATGTGTGCTCACTGTGTTCCGACGGTGGGCCAAATCGGAATTACTTTGTTTTTCTGATGCCGAGTGTGTGTGTAGAAGGTTAATATCTTCCTAAATTTTGCTCTTACGAAATTGCCTCGTATGGATATTATTTTTATAAGTTCGCTCTCCGATGCCGCAGATGAGACGCGTATGTGTGCTATTATAATTTTAATCTCAATAGACTTTTACGATAATTTAGAGGCTCATTTATAATAGTAATTGGCAGTAAAGAATGTTGTTTATTCAGTTAAATCACAATATCAAAAACGCAACACAATCTAATATTTTAATATATAGTTTTAAGTGCCAAGTAGTTTACAGTTTTGCGACATATTAAATCGAACGTTCGACAAAATCTGTTTCGACTGCGAGTGAAATGATCAAAGGTATTTGCATATCTATTCAACTGGAAGGAAAGCTCGTCGATTCCTCGTATGAATATACATTTGTGAGTGGACTGGATCAAATTTGCCTGCGGCTAGTGATGTTTCATCAAAGAGCTAGTCAGTTATACATCCAATGATATAAGCACTGAAATTGATCAATTTATCATTCACCTCTATAGTTACTTTAATCATCTGCCTAACTGTTTACAAAAAGTGAAGGCAAGGCCGTAGTAGTATGATCTTAATAATCAACGCTGGATAATTTTTTTTTTTCAAAGGTGATCTTTAAATAATAAAAAAATCACCTGCTTTGACCGTGAAGTCAAACGTCAAAACAAGGACACTGCTCTGCATTCCAGATGGGCAAGGGCATACAGTGGGTAAAGTCCACCCCCCAAATGGGCCATCGTGGCCCCCTTCCTTCTCTTTCCGGGACGAAAACCGACGTTACAGCAGGTCACTAATAAATTCCAGAAAGGTGACAAATTTATAAGTTCCTACTTGCACTAATAAATGTAAATTGGTCTTGACATAAGCACTGGAATTGATCAATTTCCTTAAAGCATTCGTTTCTATCGTAAATATCCATCGGCAGGAAATGAAAAGACGATATTTCAGATCGATACTTTTTATTTTAGTTAAATGATAATTCAAGGAAACTTTGTTTTTTTAAGTTTATTAATAAATTGATTTAATAGTTTCATTAAGTACAAACTAGTAGTACCTATGTATATTACGCCTGCATTATTTACGTCATGTTTTAGATTGCGGTTAACATTCTGTAAGATTTGTTTGTTTTGATATGGTGTAGCAATAAATCATCTACACAAATATCTTGCTTGCAATAAATATCTTGCCCACTCGCATTAACTTCGAAAACGTAGTACCGAATCTATTTCATAAACTTACTTTTACAATAAGGACAGCACCAAATAGTAACTAAACTTAAATTTATACCAAATTCCAAGAAAACACACCCTGACGGGATATTACTGTTCTATTATTATTACTTACTAATAAAGTTAGAAAATTTAAAAAAATAAAAAAATCATTCTTTAGATATTCTCGAATATTATAAGATATTATCAATAAAAAAGGAAAAAAATTAAATTATTTATTTTAGAACATAGAGAAATTTAGAGCATTAATGGATTTTGTTCGTAGATGTTCAAAGTTCAGCTTTTTAATTAGTTTAATTATTGTGAACTAAAGAAAATTTGTGCTTTCCGTTTTAATACTCCTTTTTAACTGCCAGATTAAGAGATTTTTTTGTTTCTTATATAACCGTTAAATCATCAAGAAGTAAAGTGAAAAATATAGGAATATAAGCATTAGACGCTGGCATTTTATGATTTATAATGATACTTCGCACAACTAGTAGCTTGTTCGTCACCAGCTTAATAATTTGACGGAACTTCAAATTATTTCCTACTGATGATAAGTTTCATTTCCTTAGGTACCTAAGCACTTTACCTTTATAAGATATGATTTTGCTTAACGCCTTATATAAAAATAATGTTCGTAGTAAAAATAGTACGAAATTTCAAGTCTCTCTTCAGCCGACATTCGTCCACTACTGGACATAGGCCTCTCCCAAGGCGCGCCACTGAGCCCGATCTTCGGCTCTCCTCATCCAGTTACTTCCCACCATCCGACGCAGATCGTCGCGCCATCGAGCAGTGGGCGTCCCACACTACGTTTGCCGAGCCGCGGTCTCCACTCTAACAGCCGTTTGCTCCAACGTCCGTCGGATCTACGATAGTAGTAAGAAATTGTATAATTGAATAAATAGTAAGAAATTTCAAGTGCTACTTTATAATATAACTCTGTCATGTAAGTGCCTATGGTGCCAGATACTCTCCAAACAGTTTCCTAAAACGCATGGAGGACACTGGAAAGCGGCAGTAGTCTTGAAACGCAAAGCTTTATTTAGTTGAAGGCACCATTACACGGGTCATATACACTGGCAAAGTTTTAGCGCGACACGACGCTCGGATTCCCCCTTTCTACAATCAAATTGATTCCCTTTACAGATTTTATGAGGAGATTTCAATCCAGTGCCCCTAAATAAGTAAGGGTTAAGAGATTTTGTTTTATTGTATTGTGATTTGATACTACTAATTTGATGTACCTATAAATTTTAAGTTAAAGAAACATTACTTGTAGAGACAATACCAAGAAGCGTAACTAGCGTAAGTAGTCGTGAAATGTAAAACTTTAGTTGAAGGCACCTTTACACGGGTCATGTACACTGTTAATGCTAGAATTGCAGCTTTGTACGATCAGTTTCAAAGATTTCAAGAAGAAAGTTCACTCCAGTGTGATGCATAAGAGTTAAAAAAAAACTATTTTAATTTGTTTTATGCGATTGTAATTTTGGAAGTAAGTACTATTCATTATTATTATAAGCAATCCATACCAAATTTACAGTTTATAGTATCTTACCTGTTTAGTTGGAGGTGCGAGTACGCATACAAACGGCACACGGGTCAAAATACGAGTACACTGGCAAAGTTGGAGCGCGACTCGACGTTTTCAGCTTTCAGATATCAGCTTTGTACAATGACATTGATTTACAGATTTCAAGAAGAGATTTCCATATTATGTGTAATGCACGAGTTAAGAGATTTGTTTTGCTTTATTACATTGAAGGATTTTTTCGTTAAATTTTGTTGGTTTATAAACAATAAAGAGTTTTAAATTTATCAAAACATTTGACAAATGTAGTCAGTTAGTGAAAAAGTCTATACTTACTTCTCTCAATGTGCGCGAAAAAATCAAACATAAATTAAAAGTATTTTGACAAGGGTCTAAGTAGATAAATACAAGTGCAAACAGTCACTTTCCCTTGATTTTTCCCTGTTTGTTTTTACTTTCAATTCCGTAATCAAGTTTACTTGTCTTGTACGAAACAAGAGAAGCTTGTCTAGGTATATCTTCGGTTGGCTTTTCAGCTTCTTGAATAAAAAAGGCTGAAGAACTTCTTTAAAATTTTATCTTTATATTAAGTTTTCTTCTTACTAGTTGGGTACCAATGTTTTATATTTTTAATTAACTTTTCTTCTAATTATCGATTGTAGAGACGCAAAGACTGCTCTTACACCTTTTCTTGATAACATTTATAAAATAAAATGAATAGTAGAATTAACGTGTATCTTTACAATTGTAGGTATTGGATTCATGATGATATAAAAATACTCTTTCGTCGATGAATATAATATAATGTGTGTTTGTATAATTATCATATTATAAAATCATATAATCATATATATATCATTATATAAAATTTATGAAAACATTTCTGTAATTTTTTTCTATTGAAGTATTGTTTAAATTCGACAAAAGATAGATAATAAATTGAAATTTCTACTTATATCGATTAAATATATCACTTTTAAACATTTCTTTTATCATAAATACATAAAATATTATTCAAGAATGCTTTGCATTCGGTAAAAGTGATAAAATTAAAAAAGGTTGTCATTTTTATGTAAGCCAAATAAAATGTTAAAGAATCATTATTTTAATTTCACCCCGTTCGTAAAATTAAAATTATCCTTATAATAATTTACCCTTTTGCAGTAATAGATATAATTTTGTACGATAATGAATCATACCACCCTACCTCATTTAAAGACTTGCGTGATTCTGATCAGTCATACGTAAAATTTAATAATGCCCCGAAAATGTATTGCGGAAACTCTGAAGACAGAAACAATTTCTCGGCTACAAATCTTAGATGACATATACTTCGTAAAGGAATCTTCGATATCTTGCTACTATTTGTTGAGCGAAAAATATTTTTGTCGTTTATTACCGTTTGTATTTGAACTGCCAATTGTTTTTATAATAAGTAGTTGTAAAGTAGTAGATAGTTAAACAAAAAAGCAACTTTTTCAGAGTTGACATGATACCAAGATATTCATAGAGGCAAAGGTGTTATCAAATTATTAAGGTTATTTATATCTGCTTTTATGTTATGACTAGTTTATCCCGAAAATATACTGTTTTGTGTAAGTTGACTGAAACGATCAACCCGCTGTGTTTAGGCATGTCGGTTAGTTTGATGTCACACTCAGAGGGGTGAATAACAATAAGACCCTTTAGTTCCGGCTCGCCTCCACTGTATTCAATCTGGCCAAGATCAAGACATTACACAAACTTGCCACGACAAACTTTTGCAAATAGAAATCTTCTCCCTTTTCACTAATGGAATATGAACTATTCTTTAGGTTTTATTTCGACAGTCATTGTCTTGGTGCAATTTGTCGATGGATGTTTTCTCGTGGCGAAGTTCTAGTCATATTGTAATCTTCGGTCTTGTTATTTAATATATTTTTTCGTTTCTCTGTTTGTTCGTGTAGCGAAGGTAAGCCTGCTTACAAAGAAACGAATAATGATGGTATTTTTCTGATATGAATAGCTGAGCGGGTTGATCGTATCCAAACCTTTGTTTTCTCTCTATTAATAACTTCTGTTTGTGCGTTTGCTATTATTGAAACGTTAGCATCGTTATGAGCTACATTCTTTTTCTTTGACAAAAGCGTGCAAATGCGTTAAAAATTAACCAAAAAACAACCATCCAAATTCCCTATGGAGGGGTATGGTAATTAACAGTCGCGGAGCGAAGACCGCAAGCATCCATTTGGAAATGATTGGCATCGGCCGTGAGTGATCCAAATGGGTGGCTTAAATACTCATTTGATATTCACATTTGCTCCGTAACGGCATGTAACGGGCGATACGAACCAGCATAAATTACTACTCATTTGTCGATATTCAACCGGCTCCAGGATGTAACGCGGTATAAGCAGCTTTTCGGTTTTGCACTAGTTTGATTATGGATACTTCACGTAGATACTCGTATGTTACTGCTATTAAATGATAATATATTATATTTTTTTAATGTAAATAAATTTAATTTTTATAGGAATCTTATTTAAATTAAAAATTTTATCATTTCCCTATAAGCTAGAGATACCCTACCTGTTAAGTACCTATGTATATTGAAAAGATTTGTTACTGAATTAAACATTAACAAAGATATAATTATTAAATTTAATTATATTTAAGATATTTCGTTTAAAAATACAAGCATTATTAAGAACAATATCTACTTCACCGCGATTGTTAAGTACTTTCAGGCAACGTTATTAAACTTGTTAATTAAAACTCGTTAAAAGCTTTATTTCAACATTGTCGGTAATTAAGAAGATTCACGAGCTATGGCCAATATTATCACAATATTATGTACAAAGTACTTTGTAATAAAGCGCCGCCACTATATCCATTATTCTCGTGTTGAACTTGGTCTTAAAAATAATTTTATTATTATGTCATGCATCTTTAAGGGAATACGCCTACCACTAAAAATGTATGAATTCCGGTTATAAAAGAGGTTGTGTAGTTTTTAGTGTAGTATAGTAGTTATTATCTTGTCCTGTATAACTTTTCTTACTGTTGTAACCAAGCGCTTAAATAAAAATTCGGTTAATATCTTTTATAATGTATTAATCTCCGCAAAAACTCCGCAAGATTCAGACATAGTAAACCATAGCACTTAATACTAACTAGTTAGGTACCTAGTTTCTGTTGCAAAGACAATAGGGAAGTATAGGATTGATAGATAGGATAGCATAGCATTGATTAAAATAAGTTAAGTACTTGAGAATAATTTATATAAGGATCTGTAACTGTAGGATATAACAATTAGGGATCAGGGATGGCAGCTGCCTCGCTCCATAGGTTCCCGTAATTACCTACATACGTGTCGCGGCGCGCGGTGATTGATTGTAACGCTAATATCGCCCAATATCTACTATCACATGTCGCTTGTCCTTGTGACGCTGTCATTCATACTGATTTAGTATTATATGTATGTCCATAAATGCATTTCTCATAGCATAGCATAGCATTCATTAATAAAAGTTAAGAGTTTATATGTATAACAAAAAAATTGCACATAGTGGATGGCAGTCCCGGTATTGCGTAGGTTCCGTAATGGTTCCGTGTACCGTTAATATCGCGCAGTATCTAGTAATTACATGTCGCGTGTCATTATGAGGCTGATGTCATCATTCACATTCTTACTTACAATTTCGGACAGGTATTGTTTGATATTAGTATATGTGGGATACAGTGAAGATGTTTCACCCGAAGAATTGAATTGTTACTAAAAAAGGTTTATCTTGAATATTGACTTTTACTAGCTCTTTTACAGCTTATTTAACCCCAGAACAAAATATTGTATAGGTACTTAATTAAAAGCTCATCCGAAAGCACTGCAAGCTGAACTCAATTAAAACGAGAATTCGGAAATGTTGTAACAAAACAATGCTGTAATGAGGAATTGTAAGCGGAAGTTCATATTTAGAGTACCCGTTTGGATATGTACAGGTAACAGTAATATACCTTAATACTCATTACGAGAGGAAGAAAGGAAGGAAGAACGCAATCGGTGTTTCGTGAATTTCTCTACCGCGGGGTTCCGGAGCGAGTTAATCAGCTTTGCCGTACAATTTGAGTTTTTCGTGAGAATAACTTTTAAAAAGCCTATACATAAATGTCCCATGTAATGTATTTGGTCGTAAAAACGTAGATCAACATGTTTTGTATTGTATTGTCATTTAAATATTTGATTTAAATCGTGCAAATGCATTTTATTAATTTCCCATAAATAAAAAATAACATTTCTTTGACACTAAATAGCTGTAACAATTACTATTTAATGCTTTTAATTAAAAATCGAGGGCTGAATCCTGTAAATACATGTTTAATGTCTTCATTTTATTATGTTTGTAAGCTATCATCATATTTTACCTACGAGCCGTGGTGTAAAGTTGCCACTCAAGAGATTGGTGTGCATCGAGTATGCTCCACATGCGGGAGAGCAATTGATCCATGTGCTCGCAATAAATAATGCCACCGCTATAATTTTTCAGTCTGAGTGGAAATCTTGTGAAGTATGTTTATTGATGGTGTCGTGTATTTTTTCACCAGTTCGAACGACAGATCTATCGATTTCTGAGAAAAGAAATAGGTTAGACAGTTATATTCGTTAATCTATAATAAAATATTTTAGAGACTTTGTGTGTATTACTTTTGTATTAGGAACTCTTGAAGGTAGCTCCGATGCTTGAGTAGGTTGCAAGCTAAAAATTTCAGCAATGTTGGGCGCTGTCAGTACCTATGTACCTGCCGTACCTACCTCGGTAGCTGTGTGATCGCTAGTGGTGAAGTATTCAATGAAATTCTTTGCTACCAAATCGATCCAAGTGAAATGATAATTTCTGTAAGCTTGCACTTTTTTTATAAATAAAATTTTTAATTATTATTTTTTAGTTTATTATTAATTTTTAGTAGTTTGTAGCCTCCTCGCTGCATCGCACTATTCTCGTAATTTTCATGATTCATATTCTTTAGAAAATATTGAGTAGGATATTGTATGATGATAGATAATATAACTATAGAAAAAATATTGCATACTATCTAACATTTATATAGAGAAAGGTGTCCAAAATTTAATTTAACAATATGGAGCTGAGGCTCAACTTTGACTGAGAACTCACAGGGACAGTGAAGATTCGTAACACGATGCTATTAATTTGGGGCGGCCGCGCGATCAGTGGTTTGACGTAGTAGGCCAACACCACTTACTCGTCGATACTGTCTACGCAGTTCCAGTTCCGCATAGAATAGGCCAGACCACATCGGACGGTCTTCCATTTGTTCTAACTATCTAAATGGGTTTTCAGCCAGTTTAACAAAATTAAAGAAAAACCTAGAAAGCAAAACCCAAAACGCTAATGAGTTCTTGAAACTACAGAATGACGTTAATGACGTTAAGTTACATAATAAGTAATAGTATGCCTATGTGTTAACTATAATACAAAGCTACACTACGTCGCGGTTGGTGTTAAATGTTAATGAGTGTTTATTAGTCTGAATAAAGAATGATGAGCCAACTCTCACATAATCCCAAGGCTTCTTACTGTCTACCTATTTTATATAGGTATGATCCGATGATTATAGTCTAAACTCCGTTGAGAAGACAAGTATACATCAAAAGTTTAAGTTTTGTTTGAGAGCTCTTATAGGCAATAAGGAGTCTAGAGTAGTATCTCTAGAAAGAGGCGGATTAAAATGTCAGCGGCACTCTAGGCAAGCACCTCGTCGGAGCACTTCTAATAGCCATGTCCCATGTCTAATGTCTATGACTATAAAAGAAAGATGAAATTTTTAATATAAAATTTTACATTTTATCTTAAACTTTCACTGGGTACATCCAGCTACATCCAGCTTCATCCAAGCAACATACCAAGTTTCAACCCAGGTGGTTTAATAATTTTTAGCAGTGATTTTTTTACTTTGCGCGCGTCCATTATTTTCTCGCTCTGATGCTTAGAGACAATCCGCCTCTGGTATGGACGTGCAACATAGTGCTATTAATTCGGGACAGCCGCACCGCAGTCGGTGGTTTGACGTATTATCGTCGCATCGCACCACTTAGGTCTCCCTTCACGGAACAGGCCAGACCGCATCGCACGGTTCTCGATATATTCAGTTTTTGATATATATGCCTGCATTTACGGTAAAGAATATTTACGCTTCGCTACGCCAGACTGTATGACGTAACAAAGGAGCACTTCAATATATTAACGTCACATCGTAAAAATTAAAATCAATAGGTTCTGCTAGTATTTTCTACGTAATCTCATCTTGGTGTTATGTACGTAAAGTTATAGAATATGTTGTATTATTGAAATGAAAATGAACTACATACTTGCATACACGAAACTGCAATCCCTCACGAAATATTGATTGCGAACACTACCATGAAAACTTAAGAATTATTTGCAAATGCGAAATTCATACTTGATCAGATGTTACAAAATGTATGTAACGGGAGCTACCTCAATATAATGAATATTAACATTTTTTGTAGGAAACAATATAAACGATAAAATAAAGATGGGCTAGTATGGAATCTGGAGGATGTAACGGGTGTTGTTCCAATATTCATGAGCTTCGCGACTACGTTAGGTTGCAGTATACCTTTTTCACCTTTCAGAAATGTAAGACTAAGTACTTGTATTTACATACCTACGTAAAATTACAAATGATTTCATTCATGACAATTATGTATGTTAACAGTTTACAAAGAAACGATCTTGCTTTTATACATTTGTCCAGACAGGGTTCACCATAGAAGGAAGACAACAACAAACTTGGTACTCTAGATAAACAATAGGGCCAGATTAACAAAAAAACGAACAAGTCAGACTCAAGCGCAAAAATAAGTTTCACACTTGCCCCCATTCAAACATAGGTAGATACTTTGTTTTGCTTTAGAACCAATGTAACAAAATGTTTTCTCCATGTTAACACCCCAACAGGAGCTGTATTTAGTGAAGAACTATGCTTTACTAGGGTGTTAGCTACGAGGGGGCCGCTGAAAGTGCCAACCCACAAATTTGAAAGTTGGCCAAGTTGTATCGACAGGGGGGCGCTTGCGGTCGCCCGCTCGCTTTTTGCTCCGCAAACCACCGTGGTTAGGCTTGTGCCGGTCATTTAATGCTTTTGCGTTAGTTATTTTTAAAGAACAATATTTTATAGCTCATTTTATATTTTAGTGTTGGTAATATACCTGCTGTATTGTAGATAAAACCATTGGAGTTTCACCGGGGACGTACTTAGCGTTACTCTAAGGTCGTGCAATTAAGAATGTTATTACAGTAAAAGTGAAGACGTATGGTTATTGAAAAATAAGAGTCAACTTTGGTTGCATCGATACTTATGACAGCTAACACTATCAGCTACACATAAAGACAAAAGTATAGAGAAACAATAAAAACGAAAAAGTAAAGAAAACGCTTTTAGCTAGTAACCTGTTTAGAATTGACTTGCTGGTCTTGGCCAAGAAAGCAGAACAGCTCTTAACGGAGCAGCGTAATTGAGGCAATAAATCCGGCCATGTTACTCTATACAACTTGCAGAAATAAGATCTTTTCGCCTAAACGGAACCATGAGTATTAGCTATCTTTTACATGAACTGTATAGGTAGGTAAAGTAACTGAAATAGGCAAAGACAAAACAACAATAAAAGAGGTACATAGGTAATAGGTACGTATATATTATTTTTTCTCCGTATGTCAACTGATTTTTTGTTTTTTTTTTTTCATAGCTAGACAATGATATCATTTCTTCTACATACCTAATGATATAAATCTGGTCATCACCTACAACTACTTTTTATCATTATTCATTGTGCGTTTAAATATTTTATTTTTTTCACCGTGGATGAATTGTCGAAAGAAATATTTACTTAAATTATGTAAAGTCTAATTTTACAACCACAACGACCACTGCGTCACTAAGTTTCAAACACTCATTTCTAAACCTTACGTATATAGAAAATCCAAATTATAAAAAAGAATATTCTGAAGAAATAACTAAATAAACATATTTAGTAGATTTATGGTTTGTAGTCGTGAAGCTTGAACGTATGTACATAATTATACTCGCAGTAGATACAGCAAGGTAATTGAACTAATATATCTAGCCGTGTAGCTGCCGGTCAAGGATTACTCTCCTTTTCTTAAACTACTGCGTCTGATACTACCGAATCACTCGCTGGTTGTATGGTATTGTTCTGAGATTTTATATAAGGTTACACAATCTCATTGTTCGGTGTCCAATCGAAAGTGGCAAGGAAAATAAATGTAACACTGGCGGAACTTTGCTAATTTGAAATACAGCTTTCAGTCATTAAAAAACTTTCTTATTCTATTTATTTATTTACTATTTCTGTATTTTTACACAATTCAATTAAAAATACATACAAGAGACATTGGTACACAGGTTCTGCTTATTTCAATTTGAAATTTCTTCCAGCAGACCTGGGGTAATAATACTCGAGAAAGGCAAATCTAGCAGAATATTATTCAATTCTTAGCAGAATATTATTTATATTGCTGGGTCATATAATATATTTAAAGGATTTACAGGACTAGGTTTTGCAACATAAGCAAAATATACTGGTCGAGCTTGAACGCAGGCTCGGAGCACAGCTAGGCAATTGAACTAAAATCTAGCCTTGTAGTTGGCGGTCAAGAATTACTCCCCTTTTATTAAGTTACCGATATAACCGAATCGTCTCCTGACTGACTGATGGCTGACTTCTTTCAGTCATCTCTTAATCTGGTCAAAGAGCGGCCTGTTTTCCTTTTGCCAAAATGTGATTTGCATTTGAGGACCTTTCTTGCCCATCGGTTATCGGTCCTTCGAACGATGTGGCCAGCCCAACAGGCCAACACCATATAGGTATTCTAAAATATTTATTCGACACTGAATTTAACAGTATCTTGCAAGGTAGACGTATAAACAGAGACGTTGCTGCCACGCTAAGCAAAATCGACTTGTTGAAGTCGTTCAAGTAAGCATGGCAGCGAGAGCAGAACGGAGCAGGTAATTGAACTAATAAATCTAGTCGTGTTACTGCGCGCTGCGCCGTGCGCGCGACTTCCACAGGATCAAAGCGCGATCATTAAACTTTCCTTTAGATTTCTATCCGATTACACTTCTCACTGGCTATCGAAATAAGCAGTAATAGGACGTTTTCATTTAATTTATATTAAAGCGTTCGGAAATTGAAAGGTAGTTATCAAGATTGGTATTTTCCTTTGACAATTTACCGCACCGCGTTCTCAACTGGAAAGCTCGCTGCTAAAAAATTTCAGCGAAACTTAAATGTAAAGTTTCACGTTTGATTTTTAGGTCTGAAATTTTAAGTGACCCGTAAACAGACGGAAATAATACCTACGCCTTTCATACTTAGAAGGGTATTTGGGGATATTTCAGGATCAGAAGGTTCTCCTTGTAATTTACTTTTCTTGCTATTATAAGAGCTCCGTAATAGCTATACCTACCTATATAATGCGAATAATTTAATATGAGTTCCATGCTGTTGCCAAGTAGGTATGCTGTGGCATGTAGCGTTGCCAGAACAATTAGGCAATTAGAGAAAGCCGGTGCACAGGGCTCTATATTGCAGTCGCCTTACGCCATACCACAATTCAGACCCAGGTCTGTTATCAACAGATTTGAACAGTGCCCGTACAGCCTTTGCATTCCACTTAAGTGGTAACATCCATATTCATGACGTCTATTTGGCTTTGGACATAAAATTGATACCTATCCACCGAGTACAAAGTCGGACAAATATCGGGTGGTTGATGTATTCGTCCGACGAACGATATGGTCATTTTAAAAATATTCGTTGGGTATATTTCAATATTTTTCAAAATCATAATCAATTTATTTGCACTAGGTAATATGTGTTATATTAAGATGTTAGATTTATACTTAACAGACTAGGTGCAGACTGACAATAGATAGCTTAGGTATTCTGGAAGTGATCAGAGACCAAAACTTGTCACTATAGAAACTTTTAAGCGGTTGTTAAAACTAAATCACACTACAAAATATTGAAATGTTTAAAATAAATAAATTCTTTAAAAATAATAAACCAAATAGAATCGATTCTACCTCACCTGAGAAAATCCGTTCAGATTTTATAAAATGTCTCCTTTTTTACAAATTTTCTTTAAGATAAGCGCTCATTGGCACTTGTTCAACGATGTGAAGCAAAAGGCACTCCCGGGGACAACTCCATCCGCTCTAAGTACTATCTATCAGCCGTGCACCAGATTTTACTAAATGCCGTTTTAAATGAATCCCCTGGGACTAATCGTTGCCCAAATTACATACATATTAGGCGCTGAATCTTGCATTATATTAATAACGGTTTAATAAAGGAGGTAAGTTTTATGAGAATTATTATTATTTTAAACACAAACAAGAGAGGAAAAAGGACAAGAGTAAATTTGTAGCTCTGCTGTGTGTTAGATACATGACATACAAAGGAGAGTTTGAATATTTGTAAATGATTTATAAATATAAGATGTATTAGTACACAAGAATATGCATAGAATGCAAGAATATCTAATGTTAATTTTAAGACGAGGTTTTGAAACTCAAACATTCTTCTTGTTTAAAACATACAAGAAATTTATTGTTTCCTTTCTTGCTCGGAGATATAAAGCTACTGGCAGTTTAATTAAATCTAGACATTCATTTTCGCGGTGCCATCTCGCAAAACATTACATGCTGAAGTTCGTCCACAAATTATGTTTGCTCCATTCAAATAGACTTTCTTGTACAAATACTTTTGTAACTAAGTCCATTAAAGAAACTTCAAAAGTAATTATCATAATAAAGAGTAATGCCGCTTTTGATAAATCGGCGGATATTATCTTGCGTAATACACTCAGAGGATATTCTAAAAACGTGTACATGAAATTGTTAAACTCAGAGAGGTTTACTCGCGAGCAATAACCCTTACTTGAGTTTACGTTATAAACGCTGCGTGAGTATCATAAACGTCGGAGTCGCGTGTTTGACCGAGAGGGCATCGTAAAATGCATCATAAACTTGCGCCCATGAATTCGAAAATCGAAATAACTGGAAATTTTATTGAATTTCTGTGCGTTTGATAAACGTCTTATGACCGAGGCGGGCGTACGGAGCGTTTAGTTTGTACGCTATATCTGCCAAAAAGAATGGGATAAGTTCTGTAGGTAATAATCATGTAGCAATGTTCTGGCAATGTGCCGGCGATGTAATAAGTCAAATCTCAGCGGGCAACAGGCTCGGCCGGGAAATAAGACTGGAGTTTTGTGCGGGCGCGGGAAGCGAGCAATTCAACTCTCATTGCACCTCGATGTAAAATTGTATTGGTGACTCAGCGCCCCGAGCTAGAAAATTGTTTTCACGTATAAAAGTTTTACGGTTCGTTAACTTAAGGGGTCTGATGTTTTAGCAATATTTTTTGAGCGAACTAAGTTATTTCTCTAATGTTATAAAAGGAATAGATCGCTACGTACATGAATTCTTCGGCTGATATGGATTAAGAGAATGTGAAGCGGTTTCAGGTACCTACTGGTAAAATTTAGGCTGCTGGTTGTTACCGGTTCCATTTGAAAATAAGCCCGGCTGGGACTGTCCATTTCTTATAAATCTCTTTGGAACAAAATTGGAAAGCTTCTGTTGCGAAATAGGTCTGTAACCAGATTTTAATTTAAAAAAGGATTATAATTAAGAAAATGTTAACGATTTATTAGTCGGGTTTACAAAGATTTAAATAAAATTGAAAATGGGAGCATTAAAATCGAAATATTTTTGAACATCTGACCCGTACCTTTTAACCCTTAAGTGATAAATGGACGCAAAATGAAATATCAGTCGGTCCCTCCCGGTACAGTCGCGAACACTTTGCTCCAATCGGATTTCCCTTTGGAGCGATCTCACGGCGGAAATTAATCCATCCGGCAAATGAATGGACTGCACTTGTGCGTGAGGGTGTCATTTTGTGACCGATGCTTTTCGCTTTTTATATGTATCGTGATTGTTTCAATAGATATCTCAATTGTTTTACTTTTTATTATCCAGGCTACTTAATAGCTACTGATTAATGAAAAGAGTTCCTTGAGTTTTCATTATAGTTATTATAGTAATTGATAGTAAATTCCGCTGTCTGCAGTCTAAGCGATCAAGCAGACAGACATGGCTAGTACTAACTTAAAAATTAGTGGCAAGAAACGCGCTTCCAGGCATAAGAATTATATTCTCTGCTCTAAATACAACCGTTTACCTAGCAATTGTTGCTGGAGTTAGAGACTTTATTGATGGTTAAAAATGTATGATACTGGCTGGACATTGAGTAGATACGACATAATAGAAAAGCTTCACCGGTCTGTACCTATATATATCTACTGGAGCAGCGTGGTGGAGATGATGCTTTATGGGAAGGTTTTTGAGATTTGGTTTAGCATAATGGATTCTTTTTGTAAATCTCTCAGCTAGTAGATACTGCTAAAAGAATGAGGTACATAATTAAAACTTCAAAGAAAACTTCTTTTATCATATTTCTGAAGTAAGTAGATACAATTCGATTTAACACACCTGTGAAAAGTAAAGTTGTACCTTCTTTTAATTTTAAAAGAAGCATAATTTTTGCACAAATTCAGAAAGGTAGAAACTAACTAAAGTAATTTGAGACTTTTCGCTTTGCTGAAAATCCTCTGGGAGAATGTAGTGTTCTACTTACATGTACTTATTTGAAGTCAAATTAAAAACGTTTTATTAAGTTTCTTCCTTTCTTGCTTACTTTTATTCCTCTTTTTATATCTTTAGTCGCATGTATACTTTTCCGTCGTGATGTGTTGTTTTAAAGTTGCAATTGCACGTATTAAATAGCGTGTAGAAATCCAATGTATGATATACTCGTATATAAATTTGTAAGTAACTTGTGACTAGCAAGCGGTTTTTGCAATGCTTATTATTGTAGATAAATTTATATTTACAATGATATATTTTAATTAAAAAGAAATTGGACACGTTTGGCCACCAAATGAAAACTATAAACTATGCCAATAATGACATTACCGAAATACATTTATATTTTGTAGATAGTTAAAAAGGTAGGTGATAAAAATGTAGAGAATGTAAGTACGTAAGTACTCAGATCTAGACAGTGCAGAGTCTGCAGAGAATTTTTACCGGCAACGTAGCAATTAGGTTGCAAAACAGTTCCACAAAATGATACGAGTGCAAGTTAGCTGGCAGTTGCGATATTTGTCGGTGCATTAGCGGAATTAGCAATCTCATATCCGCTCAGCTAATATTTCTGGTGTCCGTTCGCCGCGAGAATTAATCAGTTTGCACAACCGGCCGCCCGCCAAATGAACTTCTATTCGGCAGCGCTTGTCTGCATCGTTTTGTTCCATACAAACATGCCGAAACGAGCTGATTGTTTTGTCTTCTATTACGAAGCTTTAGCTAATTTGATTGGTTCTTAGAATAACAACATTATGAAAATTGAATTTTCTCTTGTATCCAAGTAACGTCTTAGGGGTAAGGATGGAACAGATGGCACAGTTATTAAACGCTACTTATGTTAACCTGTCAAAATTTCAGACGCCTCACTTAATGAGCCAATTTCCCTTTATACACATTATGTAAGATATTTATGATTAAACATACGTGACATAATAATAGCAAAACATAACAATAATCTGCAATGTAACTGCCTGCATTTGCTTCGTGCACGCGATTTTTAAGTAACTCGAGTGGTATTTGGTTAACTCGAGTAGCTATTACGTAATTTACAAGGCTCGCAAAGTAAACAAGTTCTCAACTTCGTGGAATTGCGGCTGCAGTACTAACAGGAAGCATTAGTTCAATACAGCGACGGATTTCCCTTAAGGCTCAAGCCTAGGGCGGGCAGATATTAGGGACTGCACATCACGACAAAAACAATGTAGTAACTTGTTCCAAAAAATTCTCATTTTTTATAATTGTGAAATTTAAAAAAATGCAGCCTTATTACCTAAACCTGAAAGATATTTTTTAAATCAAAGCACTAATAAAATCCATCCAATGTAAGTAACTATACTTTTTTAAAGAGGATAGTTACTTATATTATTTTGATAGGTATAAGATTATGTAGGTGATTTCTAAACGAATTAAGAGGAGTAAAAAGTAGGTAACTTCTGATAACCTAGATTTGTATCCAAGTTAATAATTTCATAGTATTTGATCATGTATTTCAATTAGGTCACCTACACCAAAGTAATTTGTTTCAAAGGTGAACATTTTCCAATCTTTTAATTCACTTTGATCGCTGAAGAGAACACAATAATGTTAAACCTGTTTTAGGTATGTCTCAGAACGATGAACTGAGAAGGGAGCGACTACCCGGCCTAGGGCGGCCAATATGCTAGTCCGCCTGTGGCTCAATCGCTGCAAAATATTTACTTCACATTATCGAGTTCACGAGCGTTTTTAACAATTATGGTAATGAAGCTTAATCCCATACGTAAACAAAGTTATTGATCATGACGTAAACGAGGCCCGGCGTGATCTGATATTCGTATACAACTAGGGTTACCTACCATTATTTTATAAATGGTTGAATACATGTGGAGGGCCTCAAAAATGCAAATAATTTCAAGAAGCAAGTGTGTGAATCACGAATTCTTCATTACGAATTCCGGTAAAAAATCTTAGTTAAGTAACAAGAAAATAAATGAATTGTACCTGTACGCATTACGGGTAGTATAAATTCTATAACATTATACAATCTATAATTGAGTTAATTGTAATAGTTGTAAATTGTAAAGTAGGTTTAAAACATATTATCATATCCAATTTTCCAATTGTGGCTTCGGTTTTAAACAATAACTTTAGATTTATTTCTGTTTCAGGCGAAACTCTAAAAAGCCTGTCTTGACAGAGTGGGCGCTGCATGCCTGTCAAACGAAGGATATTATGACTGTCAATGGCGCCAAATGTCCGTCATATGGTAACCCTATACGAAACAGTGGATACTAAATCATGAGCTTATTTGTTCCCATTCAGTTAACGAACAAAGTTCAGTGTTGTGCTGCTCATGCGATGGATTTAAACATTTTACCAGTGTAACACTTTTGTGGGCATCATTTATGTTCACAACAAATTGATAAATTTATTCGAAATCCCCTTATTTAGTAGCTTATTAAATCAGATATCATAATCTCAAATAGTTTGGTAAGTAAATACATAATTGTACATCTCATTTTATTCATGAATTACTTAGGTCGTTTATTTTGGGTATCGTGATGAACAAAACTTCAAAAAAGTCATGTCCGCCATTTTGGATTTCAAAATTAATGTGTTGTTTATAATCCTTACCCCAAAATATGTTGAAAACGACACCCGTGACCGAAAATTCAAAAAGTCATTTCCGCCATCTTTGATTTCAAAATCAATGTTTTTTTTTCATAATCTTCACCGAAAAGTATGTCGAAAATGACACCCATAACCATATATTCGAACAAGTCACATCAGCCATCTTGGATTTCAAAATTAACGTGTTTTTCATAATTCTCATCCCAAAATATCTCGAAGACGATAATTTTTCCCAAAAATTCAAAAAAGTCGCATTCCTTAACTTGTATGTTTCCTAATACCCTTTCAAATAAAGAAAAATCCATTAAAAAATCTCTGTTCAATGTTGCCCACTTACTGAATCAAGGCCGAATAGATAAAGTACCATGCACAGTTAAGTAGGGTTGTTCTGACTTGTTTTGAATGTTTATATAAAATTCTACATAACCATATTGCAAATAAAAAAATCAAAATGTCGTTTTAATAGTCTGTCTTGTCTTGTTCCATTTTTATGAACTGCAGCCGTTTTAAGCGGGAACACTAAAAGCGCAACTTTAAAAAAGATCTTCAAATCGCCAGTAAAGTCCGCCTGTAAGCCCCCAAGTTCCCAATTATTTTTGTCGAGGGTAGTAATTAAGCAGTATAAAGTGCTTGGCTGCCGTAATCCAACCACTTTTGTGATATTTAAACGAGTTTCATTACGCTTCGGTTATAAAAGCAGCGCTATTACGAGAAATGGACTGGAAACATCACGCTCGACTTCGAATGACCATAATTATTATTGTCGACGCTGAAAACAAATATGGCCACACGACTATGTCGAATATGTATTTAATCAGTGAAAGGTTTATTTATTATTCTTTATGTACCTACCTAAATAACCAAAATAACAATTTCGCACGGTAATTTCTGCCGCAAATGCGAAGCGATAATGACTTGTCCTTAATTTAACATCTATAATGTTCATTCCGTAGAGACTAGGGTGCTCGCAACAAAAAGTGGTGAATGCAACTAATGAACGTATAAAAATCGAAGGTCTTATACGCATGCTAGGTACTAGTGAGGACTAAAAGATGTTCGCCTTACAAAGTTAACCTAACTTTGATTTCTGAAAGAAATCGCTGCATATCGATAAGAGCGCCACTTCGATCAAAGCGGATGAATGTAGAATGTATAATTTATATGTATGATGTTCATTAAGTGTGCACAAATTGTACCTAATTATGAATTAAAGCTTTTGACTTGACTTCCATTGTTTATTTTCCAATGTTCATTGTATGTAGGTGCGCAATATGGGGGCTACAATGGCTCTACCACCTACGAGTAACTACAAATATCGAAAAAAAATCATTCAGTCGAGACCTACTTGTATCACGAAATATTGCTTGTAAATGTTTGACTCTCCACTTACTTAATTCAATAGAATAACACAGTACTCCGAGTGTGGTCTCGTTGAACATTAGCCCCACAATAAACATAAATATTTTTGCGTCGTTACGGTTGCCCGCTCACCCAGTAATTAAATTCCATTGAATCGCACAAATCTTCGCCCTATGTCCGCGTTGGGTTCAGGGTGTAGGTACTTACGTATAACCGCTGATACCATATTTAAAAGTATTTTTGTGTTAGTTATTAAACAAGATAAGATGTGAAACATTTTATCTGAAATGTACCTATGTGTAATAACTTAAATTTGAAAAATAATCAAATTGTTCTATGTATTAAATTGTTATATGTTAAATTTCTAATATGCTCTTACTAACTTCAACAAATTATTTGTGTCACGCGACTTTGTTCAATTGGATCGGTATTTGCCACAGGAATCCTTTTTTCGCCCAAAATCAATCAGAGCCTTTGCATTAAATAACAAAAATCGTTTAATAAGAGTAAGTAGCAACAAACTTTTTAAAGCCAAGAAGATACCGAATTTTCACGTTTTAGATGTAAGTAACTTCTGCATAATCTTTTTCTCGTACCAGACCTCCCTACAAATAATTATACTCGTACGTATAACAAGTAATTTAATCACTCTCGAGAAGCAACCATCCCCTGCACACGTTTTCTTTTCTAAAAGTTATCGTCTCCCGCTCGTTAGCGGGGTCGTCGTTATTATTTCCTTCACGACTATAATCTGGCCTTTCAGCTACTTCAAACGACTTGTTCTTTTTCTTATGTGTAATTGAAATATATTGCCGTAATATCCGCCGGACCGGAACTCTACCTCTCGAGTACATCAGCTTGAGATTTCATTACTTGGCGAAGTGATTTTTTCATAAGACAGAATAATTATTCATTTCGTACCCCTGCCGAAGAAAAGCTCTCGAAAAGTTCCCACTCGAGAGTAAAAGAGTGGGTATGGAAATTTTATTTTGAATACCTGTGGCTAAGTTTGGTCTCGTCACCGTTACTTTCCAAGATTTATTTTCTTTCACAACTTCGTTACGTAGATGATATGCTCATAAAATTTATTTTGAACAAAATGAAAGTACTTTCTTGCACCTGGTACGGAGAACATTTCGAGCACTAAGGTTCAACAAAAAAACCAATTAGGTATAATTAAATGGGAATCTACCAACCCGCACTAGGCCAGCGTGGGGCCTATATCCTTCTCATTGTGAGAGGAGACCCGAGCCTGTAGTGGGTCATTAATGGGTTACTGACAAAATGGGAACGCAAGTATTCCTTAGATCATAACATATAAATGTGAAGTCTCAACCGCATAGAAGAGTAATTAGAACTAACTAATAAATAAGTACGAAGCGAAATGAGCACAGCAAACGAGCAACATGGCGTGAAATTGCATAATGTTAAGTTGGTGTAATAATATTGTCGTGGTCGGCAAACCACACAAGGTTACCACGTAAGAAATGTATTAGAAAAACTCATTAAAAATTTTAGTAAAGACGAGAATATAATATTGAGATCTAATTATTTTTTTTACACAAGCGGCAAAAGCTATAGGATTAGTTATTACATTCTTAATAACAACGAAAATCAATTATTAAGGTGCAACGAATTTGTTATCACTTATGAACTTTTAATCCTTATGTTTCTTTATTTTATTTGTAAAAGCTCACTCTTTTGACCAGTGGTTGAAGTTGACGAAAAGGTATACCAATATTCCGTAAATGGAAGTATAGTACGAGTATGTGGGTTGCATAAAAGTTTATTTTACGAGGAAAAATGCTTGGATCGAATATAGTGCCGATGCGGATTTGCCGACCACATCTTATTTTTCCCGCATTTGTCCGTCTGATTTATGGTGCGAAGTAGTATCGATTTTGAACACGATTCCTCTTCCACTACTAGGTACAAGGTTTCCCAAAGTGGAGTACGCATACCCCCAGAACAAGTACATTCATGAAGATTTTAGGATGTACAAAACTCTCGTACTGTTAATGGAAAGTGGATTCAGAATTGCGATTACACGAGATCAAAATAATATCTTCTATAATTCAGTACTATTAAATAAAACTTTAGGTACTTTAACGTCTTATCAAACTAAGATCCAAAAGCTTTTCGTGTTTTCTAGAGAACTGAAAAATAAAATGGGTAGCCACATGAAATTTTAAGTTTGAGAAGCCCTGCACTTTTAACTTTAAGAGCTATTCCACGATTTGTTTCTGAATTATAGATTTACGTTTGTATTTTAATTCCTTGCTAAGATTAGAGTTTACTATTAAACTAAAATACACGAAAGATTTAACTCAACATAGAATTAGTTGCATGATTAAATAGTCACATTTGTACATCACTGTATTGAACGAGCTTATCAGTATCAAATTAAATCTAAAAATAAAGGGTAGCCGTTATCCCCATTGAAATCTATACAACTATCGAGGGAAACGTTCGTGAGTTCAATAGTTAAGGTGATTACGTTAAAAGGGGCTATTTAAATAAATGCATGTCTAGCAAACGCAGTCGAAAGCATAGTTTAGGTATGAGTATGCTGGGGCGGCGAATTAAATAGGTATTGGCAGTTATCCACCGACGACTGCACGGCACATCACGTGACCACCCCACGTGGTAGCCCCAGAATTCACGGGGTGTGTCATAAGACTGATTTTACCTACCCAAACTACAATTCTGTTCGCAAAATTAGAATGTTGCAGCAA
Source organism: Erynnis tages (assembly GCA_905147235.1). Classification (NCBI taxonomy): domain Eukaryota; kingdom Metazoa; phylum Arthropoda; class Insecta; order Lepidoptera; family Hesperiidae; genus Erynnis; species Erynnis tages. The sequence goes on along the minus strand of LR990077.1, from coordinate 4,869,132 downwards.
ATTGGTTTGCATAGCGATAAGCACTGGAGCAACAGAAGGCTTTAAAGGTGGTAGATAGGTAGTTGTATTTTTACATACCTAGGTGATAAAGCCATAGTAATTCGCAGATCAGAGTAGAGTGAGTATTGCTACCGTTGATACTTTATTTGAGGCGAATATCTTAGTATTCATGAGTTACGGTCGTTTTCTTAAAAATATAATTATTTTGGTGTTACACACTACGTGAATACATATTTGATACAAAAGTACGTATCGGGAGGTATTTTCCTCTCAGAAGGGTTGATAGATGAGAGCAGTGCTGACATCTCTCAACTAGCCGTAACACATTTGATAATGCTGACGCAAACATTTGGGGTTGCCAATACTGACATTATGATCCATTTCACCAGTGTAGCTACTGCTTTTTCTGTTCTCATCATTCATACAATAGCAAGAAAGGAAAAGAAGCTGTTCATGAGTCGGTTCTTACCATAGATATAATATTAGGCAGATCGGCTGTAAAATGATAGAGGCGAAACTAGAACTGTGCACGTCAAGTAGTGATTTCCACGCTCAATTTCGATATTGTTGACTTCATTTTTAAGAACATTGTAAAATTAAAATAAACAACAATTAAACAAACATTTTTTTAATTTTATTCTTTCGTAAGTATTTGTTATTATCTTGTAGTGAATTCTTACGCATTCCAAATATTAATGTGATCAAATACCCTGATTTCTTCAATATCTGTGCAACTTTAAAAACTCGCATTATCAAACATACATGGGGGAAAATGGATAATAATGTGGGTTTTCTTACATAAAGCGGTTAGATACAACTAGGCACTGCACAATATAATTTATACGTCTACTGAACATTTTTTCTTATATGAAACCAATTGTTTTGTAAAATACGGAGAGATTTTTTCTTAACACTGCAACTGTCAACCTGTTATAGGGCGACTTCGTTTTAAAACGAATTCGTATCGTATACCTATCACGTTCTAACATACTGTATCCTTTTCTCTTTCACATCGCCAATCTCTAAAGTTAGAATAATACATCTATGGTTCTTACCGTTACAAAAGGTTGATAGATGAGAGTAGCGCTGACATCTCCCAAATAGCAGAGACACACTTGATAATGCTGACGCAAACATATAGATTGGGGGTCGCCAACGCTGACAATCTAATCAGTCTCGCTACAAGTCAATTACCAGAGTTTCTGTTGTCATGTTTATTTGACGATATAAATATAAAAATACTGCATCCGTTTATTTGTTTCCTACAAATCAAAAATAGTCTATAGGTTGACTTTTTCACAAATCGTTGCAATTCGACTTTACTCATAGAGGCTGTTGCATCATGATAACATACCTACATAAGCTTACATGTGTTTGGGTAAACCATTGTTAATATCTATAAGTGTATCAGGAATAAAATTTCTACAATCAATCTCTGAGTGGATGATTAGTATAAAGATAATGGAAGATTAGTATAAAGTTGTTCTGGCATTAGAAAGCGAGAGAAAATTGTTGTAGGCTGATAGCTATATCAAATTCCCGAAAACCCAAAAGTCGTAAGTTCCGTGTTAAAATCTGTTGGACACAAACAAAATGTATTTTCATACAAATTTAACTTTGTACTAACTGTAACTCGAGTTGCAAAGTTTATTCAAGGGTTCAGAAACGTTGTCATCCGCAATCTCGATACATAATTTGAATCAGGTAGCGGACATCGCCGACATTATTCTCGTCCAACTGGAAAGTTGTCCCGCAAGCGAACATTTGACTTGTAAAATAAGTCTTCATTACACGAAACAAAATAAAGCTGCTCAAAAGTAAAACCCCGCCAAGTTTTATTGTCTTCACAACTCTGAAAGTAAATTACCCGAACAAATTCGCTCAGCGCTAAATCTGGGGCTTATCAGAAGGCTTGCCCGAGATCCTTAAATTGGGAAAGAGCTATCGTGATGCGACCGAGTGGCCTCGAGCCGTCGACACCTTGCTCCGACTGCTCGGATTAAAAAAGTTTAATTAGGAGGTACTTACTGTCTCACTTATCTATTAGGAGAAACGGGTTTTTCTTTTGTGGCGCATCCTCAGTCCATAAACTTACATTAATTACATTAACACTAAGTAAACAGTTTTGTGTAGGATTGGGTCTAAAAATTACTAGAAAAATCAGGCCATTCTAGTGTTTACTTAAAGTTTTAATTATCTAATCGTTTTATCCCATGCAAAATTATAGGGGCTATTAAAATAAGTAGATAACGATGAAATTAATTAGATGTCGACTTAATGGGATTTGTAATTTTGTAATTAATTAATCCTCGTTTTGAAATAAATTTAGTAAAATGAACATGAATTATTCTGATACTAAGATTTTATCGTCCTGTACCTATCTGCTATACAATGTGCAAAAAAATATCTTGGTAGGTAGGATCTCATTTTAAAATAGACTTATTCTGTGTCATAAATAGTCTTAATTACTAAAACTTGATTTTTGATCGATAACTTTATCAATTAATTAGCTGCGCCCTAATTACTTTGAGAAACGCCTCACGTAGAGAACATTTTTCGGAAAGAAATGTACTTACGCTGAGAGATCAGTAAATTCATCTCGATCCATTTGGTTGATTGGAAAGTTACACACATCCTACTAGTCTCTTATAAATGATATAAAATTCAAAAATTAACGATATCGTTACTTAAGGTTACTGGTTATCGGCCACATTATTTAGGGTTCAGGCGTAAATATTTCATATTTTCGTAGATATGTATCTAGTTTATATTAAAAACGGGCATGCAAGCCACCTAATGTTAAGATGTTAGTCACAAGTAAAGAAGTTCACCGGGCAAGCTACTATGACTGTTCCACCAAAAGAAGTTAAAAGAATAGGTCGTTTCTAAGTAATGACATTGTGCCAGCTAGTCGTATCCTTATTTTATTTTAATTATATTGTTAATATGACCATAAAGCTATAATAATGTTAGTAATAATATTAAGGCAGGAATTATCGAATATTAAACTATTATCAAGCGAGCGAGAAAGCGACAGGGCGGCCGCATTTACCGACGGGATTATTAACAGTTATTGGGCTCAGCGGCATAACTCGGGATTAAATCTGTGTCAATTTGCATTTTATTATGATGACACGGCCCTTCAGCCTCAACTACAAATACGGCTTTGTAAGAGCTTAATTCGGATTCGTTATGAAGACAATCTCGTCCCATTCTCCTGTGAAAATAATCCGCTGCGAATCCTTGTAGTTTTACGATCCACTGAACTACAAATGGAACTCGGCTTTAAAGAAATAAAGCAGAAAGTATATTCAACAATTTGTTGGATAGTGGTAATTTCCGCGGCGAGCCAAATAAGAAGATAAAAAATGCAACTTTTACATTAACAATTTGACAGAGATGTATGGTGGAAATGGTTGCGTTGTAGGTACCCTTTTTGTTTTATGTTTACGTGCGCAGTGTCGTTATTTTTAACTTTTCACTATGAATAATACTCGTAATATGATTTTATTTAACAGAAATGGAAAATACCTAATCGATTAAAGTGATGGATTAATTGTCGTAAAAGTATTTTATTTATTTTGCCTTAGACTTTAATAAGTGTATGGAAAATCAAGATTCGATATTTTATAGGTCTTAATGAAATAAAGAAAACAGAAAAAAATATGGTAACACCCTTCGTTGTGAAATCTAATTCCAAAAGTCATACCTTACTTTTACTTATATTTATGTAGTAGGTAGGACGATTCAGAGGTATACCTTAGTTGGGGCGTATTTTTTAATTGTTGTCTTGCGGGGATATCAGAAATGTTTGAAGATTGTTTCACCGGCTGGGGCAACATGCGTTAAAGCGTGTGATTGATCGTTGTCCCGTGTTCCCGCGCCGTTTTAAACGACCCATCGCTCGCTTCATTGCTCGCCTGACTCAGAGGTGTTTTACAGGTATTTTCCTTAATTCGATTACAGCCAACGAATCGAAACGGGGCGTACGTATTCGAGCACTGAAGGGAAGGCTGGCAAATCAAAGAATAATTGAGATAACGATGTCAAATCATTTGAAGTTGATAATAAAATTCTCGAAATATATTTCCTTTTATAAACAATTTATTTCGTCTCAAGGGTAGATTCAATATAGCCCGTCATATTATTTACTAAACAGTATGTAATGCCACACTAGGACGCAGCAAGAGTTACGGATGATCTTCTATAGTGAATAAATGATTTCACCCTCGTTCAAAGTAAGCGTAAGATATCGTCGAATAGACCCACAACTACGTATACAATTTAGTGTTTGCACACTTTACTAACCTACATAATCTTACGAAACATAAAAGCTCTCACAACCTATTAAGGTTGACTATAATATGCCCAGTAACATGAGCCTCGTATGCCACGTCAAATTATCTCCTTAACTTCATTTTTACCGTCACGACCCTGACAGCCCAGCTAACACGCTTGCGGAACTCGCATAAATGGGAATTTATGTTGAGGGAAACAAAAAAATTCTCTTGACGTCAAAGCGCACACGTAGAGAAACAAAGAACACGCGCACGTTATTTTTTCATTTTAAATGAGCATCAGATTTTATTTTCGGCATAGCAGTAACAAAACAAACTTGAATAACACCGATCTATGTTATAATCACTGCAGTTCGAGCTTGGAAGTTAGTCTAGGAACTGCAGTGATTTTGAGGTTGCAAACGTATGAATGAATGGATGAATTCAGAGATTCAAGATATTCTCTCAAATGAGTGGATAATGATCCTCTCCTAAAACCACCACCAGCCAATGACTTTTTAAAATATTCTTATGCAATGGGAAATATCAACAACTTGAAATTGTAAATTAATGCGTTGTTATTTTTAAGTTAGGTAACGTAATTTTTCTCCTGAGAAAATTTTAATTCAGCAAAAAGAGTTGCCCAACTTTCGTTACCTTTTCTTTACAAAAGAAAGCATCAGGAATGTGACATGAAGTTACTAAAATAAAATCGAAATGAATTTTTCATAGAGGTCGAACACTTGCACCGAGAAACCTTTAATTCGTCCGATACAATCAGCTACTTTCATACTGTACTTTCATAGTTATAGTAAACGAGTTAGTGCTTAATAATTGCATATAACTCTTCACAACCAGCCTCAATTAGGAGTAAAGCACCTGCTATTTAACTTTGGTATTGAATACATTACTACTATGGAGGACTTAAATGGTCGTCTTTGTATTTTCAGCGTACCTACTTCACAGTAAGTGTGACATTGGGATACTAATTAAAATCAGAATGAATTTCGTTGAGGTCGAACGCTTGCAGCGGGAATCTATTAATTTGTCCGTAAAGCTGCACCATCACAGGCGACTCGCCAATTATTCCGCTCTCCCTCGGTAATTAAATCCTATGATGGTCGCCAATCTAAGACAGACGCCGTTTACGATACTCGAATTACGGCTTCATTGCTCTTAAAAAGATATATAGAGCCCCATTATGATCGCCCTCTTTAATCAAGATTTTATTTTGTTTTAAGTATGGAAAATATGACTACCTAACTTACGTCATTATTGAACTATAAACTTGTTATAACTTTCTCATAGTACGCATACTAGGTACGAGTGTCAAAATTCAGCTCCAATATAATATAATGTTCTAAAATATGCGACTATTCTCGTTATTTTTACACACGATTCAATGACACACAATATGCACACACTACCAACACACGACCTATTGTTGAGGAAAAAGGAAACATAAAAATGTTTTTCTTTAATCTACTTGTGCCGCCCTATCGTAAAAATGCAATAAAACAAGGCAATAGATCTAAAATAATTTATTTATCTGTTATATTCTTCTTATAAAACAATCACTCTTAAATCGAACTTAATTAGATATTTTTACAATAAACATATAGTCGATAGTAGCCTTTCTACTACGAGTTATAATTTATATACAATTTGTTAAAGTAGGTGAAAATAAATGCATTTAAGGAGCGCGCTCATTTTTATATATTTTACATAAAGTCACCGAGGTAAATGGTCGCACATATTCACAGTTACTTTATCATTACAATAAGGTACACAAAGTTTGTCTGTGCCAATATTTTACACACAGCCTGTTTAGGTACTTTCAACATTCAAAACATTCCAGACAAATAACTAGGAAATGAAAAACTAAAATTATGATTGTCTCATTGACTTTTACATATAAAGATTTATGGGTCATTTATATTGCAGTATCGAATAATTATAAAAATCAGCATTCACAATGTTTAAATGACAACAATTTTTATTTTAAATACAAAACCCTATCCGTAACAAACAATTTTAAATAATACTGGCGACGTTTTACACTAAGTATTGCTTATATTTTTCAAACCCCTACCGCATCTCAAATGAGCTGTGTAAACTACATTAGTTCGCTAGACATAAAACAATTAGTCAATATTTTTATAATATGTTAAGCATACTTCACAAGGCACTATTCTAACTAGATTCCTTAACTTAAAATGAAAACAATATTAACAGTCTACTAAATTCGTTTTAACAATCCGAATGGGGCCTAAAATCATATTTTATGGCAAAATCAATAACCATTAAATTTTTAACAACTTAATAGGAAATTATTAGGTAATTAAAAAAACCTTGTAATCAGGGTTTGGTGCAACTATGCCACAAAAACGATTTTAAGTACCTACGCACTACTTAAAAATATAATCCACGAACTTTTTATATTAAGGAATTATATTTTATGATTTAGTCTAATTAGCGTAGATACAAGTATTGCTTTTGATACATCACAATACAATTTTGAATGGACGCGAATGTGTTAAATAAATGTGAACCGAACATAATTATTATTTCATCTATAGTTGAGGTTAGCTTCTTAGGGCTATGTAGGTAATAACGGTTTTATCCACAAGACGTTAGAAACTAGACTATTTTCTGTTCTGCTGCTGAGATGACCACAATTAGCATGTTAAATTAGTATTTTTTTTTATAAATCTACTTAAGTAATTTATGAAACGCTCTAATACAAACTGATATCACAGCTTTTGTTATTTTGTGGATTACAACCATCACCGTCTCTTGAAATATTTACTTACAAGTACTTACAAGTACTTACGAGTACCTACTAACGCGGAGGCTCACAACTAATATATTTAATAGTTTACAGTGCCGGTTTCAGCCTATTATTCCCAATTCTAGCTCTTGTCTTTTCTTGTTATTTTTAGCCTTAAACCTCTTTAATACAAATCGTCAAGTATTTTAGTCAAATAGCAAATAATTTCGATCCGGCTAAATTAATTCCTTCATAACATTTTCAATATTCAGACGCGTTTTGTTTTAGCCTCGTGTGAACTAGGTTTTAGTCTGATGATTTTTTACAAAATTTATTCGTCTTCCGATACCAAAAGTTAATTAAGCTCTGGTTCGGTTCGATTTGATTAATGATTTTCTTTACGACCAATGTCTCTAGAGGAGTTGAGTGCATTAATTAGGTAGGGGAAAAGTGGCATAAAGGAGCCAGGTTTTGAAGGAGCCACTTGCATTATTTCCGTAGTTTACGGTCAATTCTGGTTGGAAATTATATTTTTAAGTGGCAACACTGATTTCCTGTTACCCACAAAGATTTGGGATCTCTCCGAAACCATTGGACTCCGGTACGTCGAGTTTAAGTTTTTGGCCCTAAAAAGTAAGTATTTTACTTATTTTAAATTGTTTTTTGGTATTTTATTGGAAATAAATATAGGTACACGGATTATAAATTAAGTTTGTGCATATAATTGTATGGTGTTTCTGGTAGAAGATAAGATTTGTTATTTTGTAAAAAAAAATTTATTGTTATTATTAAAAAAAGGATCCCCAAAATATTAGATTTTAAGATTGTATTATTATAATAATTATGACTGAATAATATGTTTAATAATTGTTTATTCATAAGACTAAGGCGTTTGATAGAATGACTTATAATGACTAATAGAATATAAAATTCTTAAAAATGATTGTAGTTTTTTTAACAAATTGTCATTTTGTTGTTTTTTAATACTGCAGTTATTTTCATTTTGCATATTTTGGCAATTACACTTTAAAATATAAACCAGCTCCTTCATAACTTGTACTGGCTCCTTCATAACTTATCGGTTATGAATGAATGAAGATTGATTTTTTTAGTATGTTTAAGGTTTTTTCGTACGAAATTACCTACCTTAATAAATAAATAATAATTTGAGAGACAAAAAATCATGATATCTTTCATTTAAAGTATATTTTGTTTTTTGGCTTTGTTTAGAAAACTGGCTCTTTCATAGCACTTCTCCCATACTCCTATAGGCGCTCGTAGGCTAAGCCGGCACTGATTTATCACTTACAAATACGGCAACGGATCGACATAACATTTTAGATAACTTAAGTTTTAATTCAGTCACTTTCATCAACAATAGTAGATACTATAACTTGAAATTTTACAGGACGCATAACATGAACTAACTAAATTCAACGCGTATCATTGTAATGGGAAATAAGTTGACTTTGCCCAAACAATACGGAGTCATCCATCAATCAGAACCAATACACTCCGAATGTAGTGAATCTGTTAAGCGATTGTTCCCTCGTCGCATCTTCTATTTCTGTCGTTTGTTTTGATTTATGTTTTCGAATATTTACCCTTAATAAAACATCTATCCATCAATATGATTCGTGGTAACTGACTGAGTTACCACGAATTTATTAATTTTGGACAACTCGGTTTTGAACAGACATTTATTGAAAATATATTCCATTCAGACAGAGTTTAATAAGTATAATCTCAACAACATTCACACTAAAGAGTCTTTTTGACTTAGGTACATCTGTAACATTTCATTGTTTGTAATTTTATTTTTGAAAATTTTAATGTGGACATAAACTTAAGTTTTGTACACCTAAAAAGCTATTAAACTATACTGTAAGATTTACTAAATTCATCAACTAAGTATGTTCTTGCAAATAAATAACTTGATTTGAGCTTAGCAAATGCTGGAGGGATCTATCGTATGATAAGTTCATGCTAGGCGTTGGCTGTATAATTCATTAATCATAGCCGAGTTCTGTGCCCTATCACCGCAGCGAGGCTACGATCTCGTTCCCCATGCTGTTCTGATCGCTCGATGCATTCACGTGTTTCGAACATTGCTGAAATGGAACATCTTAATAAATAACATGACTTGAAATATAATGATTTATAGTGTTATTATTCCTGCTTTCTCCCTAACTAAATCTGAGAGATGGAATGAAGTTTGTATAACAAATCGTTTTTTATATACCATGGCTTTTCCTCTTCCGTAAAGTACGAAATCGTTCAATTGAGGATAATCAATTTTATATTAAAGCAATCAAAGTTTATCTTTTAGTATAATAGTAAATACTAAATACGTCAATAACCAGATTTATGCATGAAAATAAATTAAATAAAAAATCAAATTAAATGAAATTTCCTAGAATTATGGTTAAATATTTTAGGGGCGGGTTATAAATTTAGCTGTGAGAGCCTAAGAATTTTGGTCGATCACAATAATGACACATAATTAATCTTCTTTTCACTTTTTTCATAGTTGTTAATTAAATTTCGAATGAAACTTATTAATAACTGTAATTAAACGTCGACCTACGAGTACCTATCAATTGATTACACAGCCAAGTTTGGTTTCAAGGCAATCCTTAAATTCACATGTTGTTGATAAGAGGTTGTTACTTGTGACATTACTGTCTTTAAATAGGCTACAAGGTACAAGGGCAAAGATATCAACTAACAAATAACTATGAAAAAATAATGCGTACCTAAATACCAACCTAATTTAAAACATACTTCGTCTTATTGCAATTTATTCATACTCGCGCTCGATCATAGTCTTTTTAAATAATGTTCATCTTGGTATAGAAAAATATTTGAAATTATGTTGTTGTTATCATTTCTATGTTATATGCAACGTTAAAGATTAGATATAATTTAAGTACAAAATCTTAAAATTGTTATTTTGTTTTATTTTACGTTGTCACCAAACTATTCATTATAATCAAATCAAATCAAATCAAATTTATTTCCACAACACTTTTCACAAACATAACATAACATATTGTGATAAAACAGATCAATAGTAATTAGAAAGGGCATTCATTATAATATAGAGTTTGTTAATTAATGCGGTGAAGACCGAAGAGAAAATTAACTTTAAGTATTTATTTGAATGATAAAACTCACACAAGATCGACAGTATTGGCACGAAGTTTTCTTAGGATTCCATTCTTTCCAACAGTTTTCGAAAGTACGTCCTACTTGGCGTTAGAAACCTCATTAATAAAATTGCTTTGCTCACCATTTGCCGGGACTCCCACGCTTTCATTGCGCTCTTGTACTTTTCAAACTCATGACACCAATCGGAGTATACTTGTTTGTATTCTTGAGATTTGTTTGGTTGTGAACATCTGGAACGAAAAGCATAGTAAGCATATTTGTCGATGAAAATATTCTAATGGATCGCCCAATCTTTAATTACAAAATGCGACAATACAAACGTGTACATTCTCAAAAACCCATTTTAAACTATTATATCAAAAATCATAGTTATAAATTTGCGCCGTAGACTTTTTGTAGAAGGAGCATAGAGTCAATAATTTAACGCCTAAAATTAAAACCAATCCATCTGGCCCCGCTGGACTAACTGCCACAAAATTTTGCTCCATAAATAATATTTAAAGATCTTAGCAACGTAGTAGCGCCGTAGATCTTTCGTAGACGTGTCGTAGACGGTCAGAGTTCTGACACCTCGAAATAGAATTGATTTAATACATTCACTGTCACGAAATTATGTAAAAATATGGTGATTCACCTGTGCATATCTATGTCTAAGTTATAAGAGGCAATTAGTGTGGGGCCGAAGTAGCACTCATAGCGGCCGCGATCGGCCTCCGTCACCGATAGCAGCACTAAGCCACGCTCCGATGTCTGAAGCACCCGCTCCCAGCTACAACAATAAGGAAGTTCGTAAGTGACGAGCTTAAGCCTTTGTTCCGAGTCCCGAGTAATCAGGACTTAAGATAATTATTCCGTTATTCGCACCACGAGGCGTCTGGTGTCGTCAGAACACTTTGATTTCGCTTCCGTAGGCTTGTACGATATGCGCTAAATTCAAAAGTATTGGATGATAGACTATTCGTGTGGATTTTAAGTGTTACCTACTCCAACAAAAGTAATCCAGAAAATACGAAATTTCAACCAAATCATTTCAGCTGATTCTGCATGAAAGAAAAACATGCGTAGGTACATCCATCATGTTTATGAACTTTTGTATTAGTTAAGTATATTAAAAGGATAACGTAGTTCATCGCTCACATTTAAATCATACAGTCTTTAGAAAATAAATAAAAATGTTCCTGTTCAAATGGCGTACAACATACCGCACGATAGGCAGACTTTTAAATTAAAGATGAACAACTTACTCATAATTAATTTTATATCGTCCTTTCTCTCTGGAGTGATGATACCAGGATACAATTTGGTCCTTTAGCGCATCTGGCGTCTTCACAAACGCTGCGAGATGCACACTTTGGCCGTAGCCCGCGCGCACTGTCTTCAACGGCGCGCTGGCTTCGCATATCGATGGCGTGGAGTTGGTGGCATCGTGCAGCAAGCCGGGGGTGTAGGGCCGGCACGCGCCAACTTCCTTATCCCAACCGCAGTACGGATCTAGGACGCATCGCACGCAGCTGTCGTATCTATGTATGGAAGGCAGCATTAAAATACACCTGCATCATCTTATAACTATGATTTTAACTAAATATTTCACTTACTTAAGTGCGCATTAGCCAAGTTCAGTTCTGACATGCTCTGGCATGGACGGCTGAATAATTGAGACAAATCACATGTGCTTCGAAGAACATGTTAAACCTTGGTAGCAGTCGTTAAATAAACCCTTTGATTTAAGATTCCCTTTAAAACATTTTATTGACTTTACGTAACGTAAATATTCTACACTTATCTTTAACGTCGGGCATACGAGTATCTTGTAATCAACGATATTGCAAAGGACTGGCTAGGGGCGTTAAAGTATGTGTGATAACGTCGAAATCCATTTTTTCCCCGAGTGCTTTTGTGCAAGGGGTTAATTTAATTCGATGTTTATTTTGAATGATATACCGTGTTTTGTAATGTGCAATATTTGATACCGCTGTTACACGTAATCTGCTGCAAGTCTAACACTATCTTTCGTGATCCTTAGTATAAGGTAGTTTATTGTCAGTCTTTTTCAACTTACCTATGCGAACATGCTCTTAGAGGTAACTGTCGTATCCTGTTGTCCGTGGCGAGGTACAGCGCATGCGAGACGCGAGATATCGCCAGCGCCCGCACCGGTTCAGTGCCGGCCACGCGCCACACGTCCGCCACACGCGAGCCACCGCCCGCCCATTGCACTATCTTGTATACTTCGCCAGTACCTAGTTATGGTCAACACATTTTTATGAAATAGTTTGTGAAGAATCTGAATATTACAAAGACTAATGACCAGTTTTCTCGCTTGTCGATAAATGCCCCGTTACTCTATCAAAAACTTATTTGAGAGCATTATGTATGTATGTACATATGTATTATAATTATATCAGAAAATTAGTTAGTTTAAACAAAAATTATATCAGCCGAGCTTATCCAATTTTTTAATACGTAGCCTAAATTAAATTTAACAAAAAAATAAAAGGCTTAAAAAGTTCATTCCCGCATATTATTATGAATCAGCGAGAAGTTAGTTGTCTGTTGAAGAGCTAGGCTAAATGTTCAACTTACTGGTCCCAGCATAGAACACAGTGTAGGTGATGTCATCAGCCAACATGTCCACGAACTGGCGATCGACGACAAGGGTGGTGAGCACCAAGTCGCGCTTGTAGAAGGCCGGAGCGTCTCCTTCTTGCCGCACCGCTGAATCCATCAGTGGGTGAGACCTGGACACAATTTTATAGTAATTGAGCGCATGCAGGTCTACTGATACGATTAAGTGCTGTAATTAAACGACATCAATATAGATATAACTTTAATTTCTAATTTTTCTTATTTCTAATTTAAATCATTACCAAATATGAATGAAGCCTTTTCTACACACATAGAATACGATCTTTTATTAAATTCAAATTACGGAACCATTTCTTTACAAAATACAAATTCGAGTTCTCATTTTAGTATTCGTATACATTTATGACAGGTTTTCAATTTCGGCTAAAAGACACTTCATTCAAAACATTTTCAAACAAGGTTTTCAATATAGCCGCATTCAAATATCCGTATACTAAATGCAATAACGAAGCTAGCGTAATCAAGTCAGATTTGCAGTGACGTGGTGTCTGAATTAGTAGTAAATTAGTTTGAAATTTGAACAGTTTCGTCAATTAACGTTGATATGTGTGTGTGACCCAATTACGAGGACACGTCACGAAATAATGTAACGTACGAATAGTCTTCAGGGAGCGAGATGAAATGTTCGCGTTATCTACAACATCCACTAACCTAATTTTGTTCTTATGGGATTTTGGCACATACGATCACGTGCGAGTTTATACATACTGTTAATAAACAGCTGTTTGTTCCTGTAACATGGCCATTATGAAATATGAAATCTACCTTTAATTTACAATAAACATATTGTAAATATACATATATGCAAAATTATTATTTACAAAATTGGGAATTTTAAAATACTCGTAGTTAAAGTAGTCATCTCACTGTCCAACGTGGATCGGTTATATATATACACAGACATATATGATGTGGTGATATATGTACACAGACACATTGCTATAAAAATGAGATGCATATTAGATAGCAATTTAGTATGAATATTTATAAAATGGTCTTAATCTAAGATACCTAAAATACTCCCCAAATGGATTTATATTATAATATTTTAACTGACAAGTTATTCAAAAATATTTTCTCATTTGACACAGTAGGTGCAAACGACTCACTACAACTTTATGTTTATTTATAGCTTAGTGTGACCTAAACCCGCAGTTTACGCACGCTTTTTCGTGACCTAAGTTACCTATTTCTACACCGTGCGTAAACGAAATGTGTTACCTAAAGTCGCAATTATTTACGCTCGCTTTTTCGTGACCTAAGTTGCCTATTTCCGCTCTCTTTCCGCTCGCTCCAGTCCGTGGCGGGTTTATGTCACACTTGCTATAAAATAGTGTACGATACTTGTGATCAACATTGTCTATTATTGCACGGCGTTTAGCACACTTAGGTTACGCGTATCGTAATGTACTATTATAGCGCACTTGTCACTAAATTTACTTACAAAACAAAACCGCATCAGATTTTACTATCGGTACTGTAAGTACATACCTATGGTAAAATCTGTGCGTGATGATTCAATAATTAAAGATTTTGTTCACGTTTCTCTTACCTGATAAAATTGAGTACATTATCGGGTAGTGCCTCGGTGCTGTTGACACAGGTACCCGGCCTGGGCACCGGCACCCGCGCGCGTAGCACGGGAAGCCACGCCGAACTCGATGTGGCCTATATAACGAAAAAGCAATTTAGACCTTTTTCACTAAACTTTATGCGAACACTTCGTATGGAGTTGCGAACCGGCTCAATAGAAAAGTCAACTTATCGCCCGTGTGAATAAAAACTCCCTGAAAAGTAAATGCTTGTTATCGGATTTAACTTTGCGATATTAGATTTGTTCGCGTATACCTAGGTATAAATAAATATAAATTTGTTTTAAAGTTGTCATCAAACAGTAGATTCTATTTCCTATATCGAATGAAGTAAGTTGAAGAATCATATCTTATCTATTAAGTACAATTTACAGTTTCTACCTACTACCGACCTACTTCCATAACTATTTATTAATTATTTTCGTCAAACATTTTAAAAATGTCCGTAATAGGGTACCTAACCTACTTATAAAATCTTATAAAGTAAAGGCCCATAAAGTACATAAGTAGGCTAAGTAATGGACTAATTTATTTAGGAGCAGTCTACGTCGCAACTTTGGAATCGGAGGAAGTTTATTACTGGGGCGTCGGATATGTTAAAAAATATATGTGAGTTAAAATGTTATATAAAATGTAAAACACACAAAACATTTATTAAATTAATGAAATATAGAACATTTTTTAAAAGAAAAACAAGAAGAACAAAAGTGAACCCTTTCCGAATCCGGTCTTGTATAGTGTCAGTGTCATAAAAAGCAGAGACAATACAAACTTGCTCCTTCCTGCGAAGGCGTCATGTATGCCGTCCATAGTACATATATGTATGTACATACATATTTATCCATAGACACAATATATGTACCTACCTAGTACAGCCGTGAGCCCCTTACTGGCGCTAAAGTGCAGTGTGTAAAGTAAAAAAAATGATTACTCAAGGACCTTCACTTCCCTTCCATCACAGCTACCATCAGAAGATACATATTCCACATAATAATAAATTATATGTAAGTACTATTTGGATTTTAATCGTCACTGTTTGCACACTTATTTCGTTCCATAATATGTGTAAACGTGATAACTATCAACGTCCACCCAAAATATTTTTTCGGCAGATAGGTAGGTACTATAACATTAGGTTTTTCAAAAAGTGTGTATTAAGAGATCTGCTTCATAGGCGACTCCGCACTGGCGGCTCTTTTGTTGTTGTTGTTTTGTTTGATAACTTCTCATTATTATGGTATAGGCAAAAGCATTATAAATACACGAATCAATACAAACTTGCTCCTTAAATCTTCCTGCGAAGGCGTCCTGTATATCTTCCATAGTGTAGGTGCATATAGCGGAGCCCACGAGCCCATCGCTAGCCCCCGTCGTGAACGCCGCGTAGAACCGGCTCGGGTCTTCCGGCATTTGGTACACGCTCTCTGAATAAAAATTAATATTTAATACCCTTTTCATCTTTCGCAGTTATTAGATGGTTTATTAAAAAAGTTATATAATAGGTTTGATTCATAGCATCTTTCATATAACATAATCTTTGGAGGCGACTTGGTGTATAATTTCAATTACAACTAAATTTGGTGGTAAGTTTGTTCGATTGTGGGGTGAAAAAAATTGCCGATTTTCTGTTTGAGTTCTGGTTGTGTGTATTCTCATCGTCTCATATATTAATTATGTCCCCCACATTAAGCACCAGCTATATCTGTAGATAAGCCGCCAAAGTAAAATTGCAAAATTTTGCTTATAAAAAAATGTAAGCTAATATTCCACTTACGTATTTCATCAAAATAGAACGGAAATTCTCCAGGTATGCTGCAGTTAAGCCGTGCCTTCAAATAAGTGGCCCAATTATGGCTCAGAATGTGCTTGCCCCCAGTATCTTGTTTGCATACCCTGGCCACCCGGGAATATACCGCCTTGCCACAGTTCATAAACT
The DNA here is from genome assembly GCA_905147235.1 of Erynnis tages. NCBI lineage: Eukaryota > Metazoa > Arthropoda > Insecta > Lepidoptera > Hesperiidae > Erynnis > Erynnis tages. The sequence continues at coordinate 4,852,740 of LR990077.1, read as the reverse complement.
CGACGGCGGTTTCCCGAAAAAAGAACAGGACATATTCTCCTACGTCGAACGATCCCACGAAATTGGTTTCTGGAACAAAGTGGCAACACATAAGTACTTTCAAAAGGTAGGTCGGGATAATGAACCGCGCTAGGACGTACAGCGAAAATTAAATCATGGCTCTCAACTCCAGCAACAGGATATTTGCGAATAAGAGCGTTATGAATTCTACGTGATTAAAAAATGAACAAACGTTTTTCCTAGTGGCTCGTTGAGTAAAGAAGCCGTGCCGTGCATAAATACTTTTTACAATAGACAAGAATGAACTTTTGAATAAGGAAGTTGATTAAGAGTGTTATGAGTTTGAATATCCACGTGTTCTTTTTTATTAATTTTGATTCGAAGATGTCTATCAATTATGTTATCGACATCTTTGTTTGGATGGACAATACATATTTCAAGTCCTTGTACATATATAAAATAGGAGAGAAAATACTAATCTACTAAAATAAGTAAAAATTACGTACTGTCTAACCATTTCGAGTCGTATTTGAGCGTCCTTTTGAAATTGAACCTCTTCTGGCCGGTTCGGAAGTCGAAGAGGTCGTTACGGAATATCACGGGGTCGGCTTTCGTGAACTCAGCGTTGGTGCCGGCGTAGAGAGCGGGCAGGCCGCCGGGGTTGCCCCGAGTGACCCACACTGCGGTGCTGTTGTCTGCGGGGTCATACGGACACTTGGCCACGCCGAGACCCACTCCTGGCACATATTCGTGCCTTGGTAGGTGAGTCAAGTTCAACTAAAACAATTGATATTAAAATAAAACTTCACACTCACCCAGCTGAGCCAAAGAGCTATTCTGCTAAAAAGTGTTTATTCTAAGTTATGAGAGTCCTGATATACCTAAGCTAGTGTAGTAGGTACATTGGCGTTGCGACTATACAAACTGATGAATAATCCGTTGTAGGCACCCTTGAATTTTAACCTTATTCAATATCTAAACGCATATTGATATAGTATACTTACTGTCCGTGTTTTCTAGAGGTAGATATTTTACTAATAAAATTGAACTCCTGCGACTGTTGAATATCTACCATGAAACTTATTGCCTATTATTCATGTAGGTCAGTAAAGTTGGACCAAAGCTCTACCATACACATAGTAATAACTAATGCAGTGCCAACCATGCCGTAGTGTTTACACATTGAACACCTAATTTAGCTAGTTCACCATGTAAAATAACAATTAATATTGAGGTAACCTTCAAAGTAACTTGCAAACAACGATTATATAATTAATTATAACGATCGATAGATTGTTAGTTTATTGTAGTTAAGTACGTGTCTGAAAGCTAAACAACGTTCCAGCAATAGCTAGGAAACCGCAAGCCATTTCGTGTCGAAAGCACTAAAACAATGTGGTTTTAATAAGAATAGTTCGTAGGTTCCTATAACAGTTTATAGCACTGAAATGTGTTACCGATTTTGTTAAACAATTTAATTTCATTTAGAAATTATTTTATAGATACTATTGGCGGGACATCGATGACAATCTTACTCGTATTTGTATAATATGTCAGGGACATTTATACGTGTTCGCTATTCAGTCACATAAAAACGGCTACTAGTCTAAAACGAGGTAAAAAACACTGTAAGTGGATAAAGATGCAGAATATGACTAGTCTTTAATCAATTCTAAAATCCATCATAACATCCAATGTTCACGTAATATTTAATACTTGTCTTAAGCATCTGCCTGTTTCAATTAGGTATGTGAAGCAAGTATTGAGTTACAGCAGTGGAATACTTTAGCTGCGCTTTAATAAGTCAAGATTGACACCTTCGGTTGCACGAAATTAATTCCTGCACTCAAAAGCTTTAAATGCCTGATAGTGAACGCATATATAATTTAATTCTATATACATACAACCAGACAATTAGTTAGTGACTCGAATAATATGGGTAGAGCATGGAACATATTTAGTGAAGGATTTGGTATGTAAAAGCTAGTATAGGTATTGATAATTTACAAAAATATATTTTGTCTTTAAAAATTACCCGTTCAGTAATTATTAAAAAATACAAACAGCAAAATACATTACATAATATTATGGCATAGGCAGACGCTGTTGCAAACAAAAATGCTGACAAGCGTAGGAAAGCTTAGTACTCTAGAGGAGTTAAGTACACAATGGATAAAACATTTTGATAAGTATATTTTCTATTGTCCAACAGCAAAGGGATTATGGAACAATGGATAATTTTGAAAATTAATTAAGTCAAACCTTTAAAGCAGGCCTAATATACTGTAAGTAATATAGAGTTATTGTCAAGTAGATAAACTTGCAGTAAAGCATTTAATTTTGTCACCTTGTGGCCTTGCATGTTCACATGTTAAGTGGTCATTGCAATTCATGGGCACCCATGTCCGAGTTAAACAGCAATCATATATCTGAGGTTGAACAAATTATTAGATTAAACTAGTAGGGTCGACTTGAGTGACTTTGAATCCTTATGGTAACTTTAAAGCCTAAAGAAATTACTGTTTACTCATCCTACCCAAGTCAATAAAAAATGAAGTTTCAAAGCGAACAATCTTCAAAGGTGGTTCGAAGTTACACAAAAATGTTCCGTTGAGTTGACCCTTCTAATTTTGTAAAAGTTATACTCACGTATATGACCCAGTCCTTAGGGCTGTGAGCGTTGGTGCCACAAGCGTACAACCGTTCCCCGTCGCCGAGCGGCTGCAGGACTCGGATGTGGTTTCTGCATTCGAATGGCTCCGATTTTCCTTTACTAACGCATCTCGCTACATTACTCGCCTCGAGAAGCATTGCGTCGCGCTAAAAATACAATGCTACTGTCACATCTTAAAAATTCATTTAACATTCATAAAGATATATTTCTTTTTATGCTTAAAATGCGCTATAAATTATTTTTCCATGAATCCCGTATATTACGAAAATGAACACGCGATCTTCGCTCATGTGTTATCAAATTGTAAAATTTTAATTGTTATCACTACTACTTTTTCCATAATGCGATAGTTTACTGCGATTTCTCAAAGTGTAACTATGACCTTTATACAATAACACACTCGTGTGATTCACCGAAAACCTCGCTTTTCCATCAAAACAACGAGGAAGTACCTACATAAAAGAAACAATAAAGTGAATCCCACGAAATGCCAATAGGCACACAAGTTACGAAACTTTAAAAGCTTTTGCGGAATTTAAGGGATCTTACTTTGGGATTGTGATACTTTAAAGTGGAACCAGGAAGCCTCACGTGAGAATACGAGTACCTAAGATGCATTATAAATTTCATTCGCGCTCGTAAAATGGTGGCTTTGGGTTTATATATTTTTCCGAGTAGGTAAAATAAAAAAATTGACTTCTCACCTCACAATGTGATTGACTAATGTCTGTCATGTTTAACTTAAATATTCTATCCCTGAAACAAAAACAATATTTTGATCATAATAGAATAGATACATTATCCTACATAGGCTCTTCGATATTTTTATACCCACAAAATACAAATATACCTAACTACCTACCTAAATAACCATTTCGTCCCATAAAATCTTTTAAGCCCGCTACAGACAGAGTTTTAACTGTATAGTCGAACTGTGCAGTTAAAACTGAAGGTCTGTAGCGGGCTCAGTTCAACTGTACAGTTAAAACTGAAGGTCTGTAGCGGGCTTTATAAAGAATCGAAGAATAAAGTACATACGTATCAAAACTTTGCGTTTGTATAGGTACACTACCTACCTTTCTGGTGCTAAAAGACAATTGGTTCCTTAAAATGCATGTAGGTATAAAACCCGATAACTCAATTATCAGAAAATCAAAATATGCGAAATATTTCTTAACCATTATAGTCGTAAGAAATAAATGAAAATAATTCAAGTTAAAGTTAATTGTTTATAATTTGTCAATTGAGCTAAGAGATTTCCTGGTCGTGCTTTAGTTCGAGTTTCGAGTTAATGTTGTTTTAATGATTCGAATACAGGCTGCCTCTGGCCAATGACCCAATTAGTAAGGAAGTTACACAAGAAGGGCATTTTGAGTAATGATTCAAAGATATAAAGTATTTTATAATATCGTGATTTAGTATTAAGTTAAATGGAAATTTGTAAAAAAAAATACCTTGACCCTCCCACTCTAGTTAAGTATTTTTATTTTAGTTCACGCCATAATAAATATAAAGACTAATATGCCGCTCTACAATTTCAATATTACAATACACATTGTAATAGTCAGTATACAGAAATATAGCCGTATAATAGGCATGATGACTAATTTTCAAAATCTCTTCTATGATATTCAGAAGATTCTATTATGTCTATTATTTTCTATTAAGTTCATATTTCTGTAGAAAATTAAGGTTTTTGTGCAATAAAAGTACATTTAAATTTTAAGTTTCAAATTCAGCTCGCCGGTGTCATGGCGTCTGTCATTACGTTACGGCTCACTAAAAATGCAGAGATCGCATAAAGTCTTAAACGAAACAAAATGACGTTTTTTGAGACGTGACGTAAATTGACGTAATTTGATCTGATGGGTGTTTAAGCTATCATGGCGGATTGTTGTATTTTGTAGATTTATTTTAACAAATAAATTTTATTAATCTCGACATTAATAAGTGAATAAATACATGTTTCAAAATCTTTGAATCCTATTTCATTAAATCAGATATATATTTTGGCGATACTTGATTACTGTCATCATGCGTATTATTATTCTACAACAATCTTTGGGTTTCGTGGCTATTCGTTACATTTACTGACAACATAGTTCAAATGAAAGCATAAAACAAATAGATCGTGTCCTATAATTACGAATCCTACTTATTTGAGTAGGGATCAGTACAAACAAGCAATGACAGAAATTGTGGATAATTGGCTTTCATGTGAAAGGTCCATTTCCATAGAAAAAATCGTTACACTGCAGTGAATCACCAACAAAGTCGACGTATAATAACATGTTCAATCACTAATTCCATGCCATTTCGCGCTTTCCACGATTGCTTTTTGATTTCTGATATGGCAAATTTTATGAAAAAACAAAATAATAGAGCATTTTTCTTGCGCAACAACATTGTATGCACTGAAACTCAAAGTTTAGTGAATATAATCTAGATATCGGTTATAATGTAAAGATGGGAAAATAGAAACCTACCTACTACAATGAACCTAACTAACAGATTGACTTTTGAGCACTTTATTTGCTAAAATTTAACATTTTAAAATTTAGAATTAATATCATCTCGTCGTAAAGCTGTTAATATCGTCAATTTACAAATTTACTTAATCCTAGACAAAAATGTTCAAAATAAATATTTTTGTAAGTAATGAATTTAAAATCGCTCGCTAACGATATTAATGTTTGACAAAAAGTAATATATATAATCGATACCAGGCGATACACGTGTTAGATAAAATTAATTAAACACTTACATAGCACCAACGTAAAGCGTATTTCGCTCTTCGTTCAAGTAGAGCGTCCGGTAGAAAAGATTGCCGCAAGAAAATTCTCTTATGTGATCTGAAACAAAACTTAAATTAGTTTGTGCTAGCGACATACCTCGCAGGTTTTAAATGAAATCTTTTCTATTTATCTTTAAATTATCATCATAAATTTATTGTAGGTAAAACTATATGTAATATATTATGTAAACTCGTATAGAAGGTAAAAGGCGTAGGAGGTCGCTAATGCTAAAGTAAGTAGGTAAGTAATGCGCAAAATTTGTCAAATATAGGTATTTATGTTAATTTCATCATTTTCATTTTTTCCTGGGAATTATGCAAATTATGCATGCTTATATGATTATACAATGTACCAACCAACCAACAAAATTTGTCTCGAATTGTATAACTTTAGACCACGTTTACTGTATAACAATGTGCCATGCCGAGTAGGTAAAAAATTCTTTCCTATTTCCTTAATAAGATCAGATTTATCATAGTAAAATCGAAAATTTAGGAGCGGCTCTGCACCATAAAAATAGGCCTTCATAGACGGTGGAAGCAGTAAAGTGTCATGATCCAGTTTTATGCCGTTTATAGATACGTACCGGCGTTTGTTAACAATATTAATACAGATCACGTCAAATATATATTGATAAGGATTATATACGTAGAGCTTTGATTAAGAGCAAAATTTATTTTTATAGCTACAGTCAACTATACTATAAAATAAAATAAATAAAAATTCGGCTTAAATTTGGACATATTAAAAAATTCTTTCAGTAGCTTTTATTGTAACATTTATCCTTCATTTTTATTTTATTGTTTTGCCTCTTTACAACACATTACATTTTTACTAATTTAAAAGTTCAATTGCTATTTGCAACTTTTATGGACTACAAATGCATTAAAGTAGAAGTACCTAAAAATTGTTTCTCCATAATTCGCAAACACTCGTAATTCTACAATAAGTACCTACTGTTTTCTGGTAAATACAGTTGCGGATACAATAGTCAGTAGGCAGCCATTACTGGCAGTGGCGGCAGCGGCGCGCACGCAATGTCACGTGACGGCCGCGGCGACCACTACTTAAACATATTAAACTTCTACTAATATCATATCCCTTTAAAACTTCCACTACGACGTACCGCATTCCATCCATCTAACATTTATAGCTGTTATTAAAGTTAAATTGTTGTTTATTGTATCGAATTCAATTACGTTCAATATCACATAATTTGGTGTCGATACTAAGTAGTAGTAGATTGTAATAGACGATCTATTACCTATGTACATTACTTTTCTTGAGAGCTCAATGGAATATTTCAGCATGCACTTATGGGATGCCCGGGTCACCACACTGAATTCACCTTCTGCCATTTGGCTTGAAATAAATGTCACATGTATCTGATTCTTATTTCGGTACGAATTTTTTTTAAACTACATACTACATTTTGCAATAGCAGTAGGAACAAACTTTTCGCATAATATTTTTTGTCATATTACATTAACATTTATTTAAAACAAATTATACTTATATAATTAATGTCCATCACTATAATGTTCAATAATTTTATTACTTACGTAGTTTGTTTTAACATCGTTTGTCACAATTAACCAAATTATCTACGCCAGGTTGACATGTAGATAATGGATAAATCGCTGGGCTAAATTAGCGTAATAGATACGGTCATACATTTTAGTTAGTATTTACCTACATTTTAAATTTATTTATATTTTGGAAACTAGTCCTTATTCGCTGGAAAAAAAATGTTGTTTCATAAATATCTCTCTCTAGTCTCTGGTCTAGGCTATGTTCAGTTTCACAATTAAATAAATACCAATTCAAATTCAAAAGCTTTTATTCATTATTAGGTACAATTTAGGCACACTTAATGAACGTCAATGTATGTACATACACACACAACTCTACACTCTAAATTCAATGAGAATTTCTATGACATTAAATTCAGTGAATGTAAATATTTGACGTAATCTCCAACAAACTTACTGGGTCATCACATCACCAGTGCAGCATCCAGCCGGCAGTTAAATACCGCGATTAAACACTAATGAAGTCATTGTTTGAATATCTAACGAACCGTGTGCTACGCGGACGTGACCCGGCAACTTCTCTGGTAAACAGTGCCCACTGATACCAATCGACAAACTTGCATCATTATGATGGGTATTACAATTTTTATCTTAGGTAAATAATGTATGCAATAGATTGATTGTAAGATGTGAATTCTGCAACCATAAAGGTAAAAAAAACAAAGGTCCAAAAAAATTTACAGAGGATCAGCGCCAGTGTGTTGTGAATAAGCAAAATTTTATTTTCGGTAACATACTGCATAATAAGCCGATTTGCACGGCCTACATTATAATTGCATACATGTATGTAGATTCAAAGAATCGGCCTGTAGTATCGCCGCCGTTACATTCACGACCACATTATGCAAATCCCATGGGTCGGCAGTCGGTAAATGCCGCAACAAGTAAACCGCCGAAACAGACTTTTAACCCAGTGGGAGGCTTAAGGCTCTATATATATATCTATTTTTTACTGCTACATTGAAACATGAATAGAAATGCTGGGAACTTAGCTAAATGTATTTAGCCGACCATTAAGCTAAGCGTAATGAAGGACATACTCATCATTAATAAATAATTATTTTTTTATTGTTCATACTTCAAAGATTAAAGTAACAATTGGTAAGCTAACTAAACCGCTATAGGTAGATTTTATTCACAAAATGTTACATTGACGTTATAAACCATAGTTTTTGTTCACAAGCCAAAAATAATTTTCGTAGAAGGCACCTTTAATATGTATTATAAGATTTGAAAGTAATTCATTTTGAAATACATTAAATTAAATAAGCCATATAACTTGGTTATAGTTAATTAATTTACACTAAGTGGCTTTCGGGCGCGGTTAAAATGCAAATCCGCTTTAACGAGGTGAAGTATCGCCGGCGCTACTGTGACGACCGCATTATGCAGATAACATCAGCCGGTAAATACCGCAACAAGTAAATTGCCAAAGCTGACTGTTTGCCTCCGAACGCGGCCGGGCTGAGACCGCAGATCTTGCCAACTTTTATATTCGGTACCTTTCTACTAGGATATGGATGTACTCTATGAATAGGAGAATCTGAGTTGGGACAGTGCGGATATGTTAAGGGAAACAAAAAAACATATTTCAAATAAGACCATAGTCTTTACCTCTCGAGGTTGCTGTGGAAAGACGCAATGCAATACTTTATACAATCATTTACTTACGATACGTTTGATAAGTTAAGAGTTTAATCGGTAATAATGATGTTAATCAACTGTTAGTATTATATTAAAGTTATTTTTTATAAACATTCACGAACTGATAAGTACTAATCATCCCCTTTGTATTCATTTGGTTCTTTCATTTTACAATTCATTTAATTTTTCAATTTTTGATTTTTTCATTTTACAATAAATGGAACGTACATAAATAAACGTTTAAAGTTAAAGATGTGTCAATAAGCGAGCGAGATCTCGTGGTTTTGTGTAAAAAATAAATCTTTTGAGTGTGGACTTGTTTACAATAGAGCGAGAGCCGAGCGGCGTCGACGGCCCCTTGAGCGAACCCGGACATGGTAAAAAGACATGCAAATATACGGACTCACAAAAATAGTGACATCTGTATTTAAATGTCTTTACGGATATTCAGAGGTTGTGTGGAATTTACAGATGATAAAATTAAAATGTTACAAGTACTTGTGTGTGTAACTGTGGTGTATTAATTTAAAAAATAAGAATTGTTGACACCAAAAAAGTTGGTTTAGCCTTATTTATTAATTATTTAATAACATATTTAATAAGCAAAATATTTACAAGAAATAACTTTATAACAAGCTAGCAAAAATAACAGCCTAAATTTAATATGTTCCAATGTTTGGCTAAACTTATTAATAAATCCAAATTCAGCCTGATAACTCGCGCCTAAATTATTAATTGAACACAATTGGTATCAACAAAATCAACAGCCAAAAACAGTAAGGCAAAAATTATCCTATTTCTCTATGCTTCTCTTTCATACCTTAGTTGAAAACCCTCTTAGTAAGCAACTAACTAGCATATTATCTAATTAATATTTTTACGATGTCACGACTATGGATGCTTATGTTTTGTGCATTGAAGGAGCATAATTATGTGGAATTTTGGATCATACGAGTATGTAGTGTACATAATGAAATTTGGGTTCCTTAGTATGTGTAGATAATTTTTATGCGCTTGCGCTTCACAAGTTCACAAGAACATGTGGTTTTAGAGCAAATGAGATTATGTAGAATTTTGGAACATAATATTATGCATTAGCATATGTGGTATTTGTGTTAATGTGGAACACATGTGTTATTTTCGAACATAATTATGTGGAACACATGTGGTAATTTGTGTGTCTTTTTAATAATACTTTATAAATTACTTTCTATCAACCAATATTACCCATATTATTTGTTAATTAATATTTTTCATCCAAATAAGTATTTGTTTTATTTAAAAATAAGAGTTATTCTGCTCTTTTTCTTCAGCAGATATTTAATTATGCCGTTAAGATTAGGTATTCTAAAAGCCTTATACATAATTATTTTTCAATCAAATAGCAAATTGTGTACGTTCATATTTAGCTTAATCCAAACCATGGAATGAAAATGGCAATGATGGCATCAGGTAGAGATGGGTCATGTTCCCGTTTTTTACTCGGTACTTAACATATCTACTTGTAGAAAAAAAATCTCGTTACCGCTATTCACATTGAAAACATACTCGTACGTCCTAATAACACAGTGTTATTATATTTTATTACAAATTAGATTGAAACAAATTTAATTTTCTCTCTTACAGATCGATCCATACTGAGTAAAGTTCCTGATCGACGGTGACTAAACTTGATAGAGCAACTCGACCGGTTGTTTTTTGTTTTTAAATATCTTTATTGAAACATGAAACAAATAAAAGTTTTACAATAGACACAAGAAAAACACATTGCAAAACAATCATCAAACATAAACTTTCTTACCGAGGCTGATGCACCTTTATGAAATATTGCATATTGTACTTAAAAATTATATCATGCTTAGGTACTTAATTGATTGCCCAAATTAAAATAAATATGAAACAATTTTTTAAATGTGCTTTCAACTAGCCTACCGATAGCCTAACTCGACCGATTAAAATTCGTTATTCGGTTAGGTACTCGGTATGGCCTGTACTCGACCCATCTCTAGTATCAGTTTAAATGGATGCGTACACACGATCACGGCTTGAACAGTACACAGCGCTTAGCTCGTTTATTTATCGTCGAGTCGGACGTGCGCCGTGTTCTCGCATGCACGTAAACATGTTCATGTAATACTGTATGTACGGCTTATTACAAACCCTTCCTCATCCGCCTCACTAAATGATTTCCAATTTGTATTGTATAATATTCCAAAGACACTTCAGCTGTTTCTTTTTCTTTCAATTTTTTACCTCGAACTTATTGAAATTCTGTTTCAAGTTACGAAAGATAAAAATGGTAAAAAAAAATTCGCGCCATTTACGCTGGTAGCACACCTCCGCCGCGAAACCCGCAAAACGCGAAACCGGCAGTGTTGCCAACTCTCAAAAATGTTTATCCCTAAAGTTTGTGTCAAAAACCCCTAAAATCGCCTTAATTATTTAGTTGTCCCCCTAAAAAATATATAAATACATAATGATTTAGAAAATAATATGTTGTAATATGTCATTGTTTCAAAAGTCTTTTATTATAATAGTTATTTAATATTAAAATTTTATACATAATATATTTTGTCTTCATCTGAAGATTCAGATTTATTGAAATCATACATGTTGACATTAAATAAGTTTAACATTTTATTGGATGAATTACATGTTGTACAAGATCCACCATTTCGATTTAATGTAAATCGGACCATTTTAATAGATAGAAGAATATTCAATATTCTTAGTATATTTTTGGGAGTATCTTATCTGACATAAGCTAATGTAAAACATACGTTCAAGTTTAAAAAAATATAGGCTTATACTTATACACAACAATAACCGCCATAATATGAAAAGACAATAAAATGACTGCCAGAGGCGCCAGTACCTTCTAAACCTGGGGGAAAACCCCTAAGTTGGCAACACTGGGGAACTGAACTAAATGGAGGAACGCAGGCGGAGATGTGAGCGGCGTCCACGTCGATCGCGCGATATGTTTTTTTCACGGCTGTAGTGCGAAGATACCACCAGTGGCCGAGTATCTTTCGGAATCTTTCCGAATGTTACTTGTGTTTTCGCTAGATTCTACGAAATATAAAACTGTGTACCAAATAAGTTCACATTTTAGAGAAAAAGGTGTTATAACATTATCAAATTTTATTTATTACATTTGATTTTCTCTGCTACAAACAAATCACAAACATACGGGAAATTGATAAATCAGAAAAAGGGGTTGTGATATTACGTATCCACCTTTCATTTATTATTTTTGTTTCTGCTCCAAAAAAATAAAGATATTATTCGGAAGTTTTTATGTTTAAATCATATTTATTTAAGAACTACAGTAGGTATACATTTTGAGATGCGTAGATACAGCTAGTAAATCTGTCGGAACGTCTGCCGACATAGACACCGCGCTACAATACTCGTACGACTTGTGAATTAACTGCACCTTTGTGGCTTGTGCCCCTTTTCCACATTGGAGCTTCACTGCGGGCTAAGAACTATTTTTTCCAAAGTTTTGCACCTCCTAAATAATATGAAACAGCATTTGAAAGCCTAAGAAGTAATTTAGTAAGTAATAATATCAAAAATTGTAAGTAAAAGTTCTCCCAAGTATAAATTTAAAGTAAAAGGCGTACGAAATTTCCAATTGAACCTACTGCCTCGTAGTAGTACTTCGTATGAATGAACGGTTTTGATGTTTGCAGCCCACAGACCCTAATACTCCACTCCTTAATATTCAATCGTCTTCCACGCCGGTGCAGGGTTACTGGTTACTATTAGGGAGCCGGGCTGCAGTGACAAATTAACTTATACCTATAACTATGCCTATTCGCCATCAATTAGGGCCAATTTAGAACTGCCACTGAGCTCTATATTTAAGGCTTAAACACGGTCTGGAACTCTGGAGACAGTCATAATATATAATAATGATTCGCTCATAACAATACAGCATTTAATTGTCGCATACGTCCCATAAATTTGAAGTGCACTTTATCTATTAAGAAGACGCCTGAGCCTTTCAACTAATAGAATTTTTAATCAAGTCGCTTGCGGCGCCGTCGTGGCACGAGTAGGTACGCCAGATTAATGTAATTGGACGACGCCTTCACAAAGCCAAATTTTAATCCCCCTCTTTTATTATATATGTCCGTAACACGGCACCCAGACAATGTGTCTATTTTTATTTTTTCGACAATTTTGTGAAAAGAATTTCACTAACAAACACTGAATAATAATTCGCTTTTGGAATACGATTACATTCCTTGCGGTGGGGATTGACTATTCGAAGTGGATATCTGCCCAAAAGGCACTTGAAAGCGGTCGCTGTCACTGTGCAGAGCTCCCCCTTAAATCGGCCGATTGCGGCACAGTCGTTAGGAGAGCTCCAAGTGTCGGAACAATTAAGTTGAAGCGGCGATTGTAAGCAGTGCCAAAGCGGATGTAGGTCAGTGAGCGCAAAGTGGACTGGCATCACCGAGGTGTGGGCAGTTTCGGAATTCGTCCTGTCGACCCGTGCCCTACTGACTTGGCAACACGCGCGCTCGCACGATCGTCAGCCAATTTAGCCCACTATTCTCTCTATACATCTCCAGCCAAACCTCTGCTCGGAGCCAATGCAGAACTTCCGCATGCACTAAAAGCAAGATAGCCTGAATTTAGATAGCCTGAATTTTTATTATAAGATTAGCTTGTGATAAAGATAATAATATGTACTTAATTCTTTGTTTTAGTTTGCATAGGTACATGCATCGTAGTGAAAATTATTTCTAGAGAACCGTTATCAAACTGCACATTATTTAAACAGTGTTCGTTTACTCTGATGCCTTGTAATAAGGGATGTTATGTTTACGTTTCCCGTCCAGGTGGAGTTGGTGGGAGCCGGGGAGAATATTTCGGACAGTGTAAAATGTGATTGTGACTGCCGTGAAATAAGCTTTCGAGAGCGCACACGTAAAGGTTGTATTTTCATAAGTTCCTAGTAGATGGACGCTCATGAAAGTTTTTAGAACCCATCGCATCCAATTCAATTAAGATGTAACCGATTAGTCTGAAAAATGCAAAGAAAGCCCTGTAGAAAATTCTCTGAGACATATTAAATTAAAGAACATTTAAAATTACCTATAACTATTGAAGTAAAGAATAAATAATTAGACTTTTTGTTGAGTATTTAAAATATTTAAAACAATTTTAAACTTATCGTCAGACTGATCGTCTCACACTTTATATTTTCTGTTGAGACGAATGCGATCCTCGAATAAACACTTGAATCGCTTAGAACAAGTAAGTAGGTAAGTACACCTACTTTGTTAAAAAGGGTTAATACTATTTACGTTACAAGACAAACATTTCTGATAAGTTGTGTGTAAACTTTTTTAATGTTGTATAACCAATAACCAGACGCTGCGGGCGTAGAATATCAAACAGGTTTTTATGACACTCAGGTAAATAAAGACAATGCAAGTGCAAATAAAAGGTCGAATGCCGATAGGACAATTTTATTGAACTTTTTAATTATAAACTGTTGTCGTTTAAATGATTTTTCATTAAGATTTAATTATTTTACATAAAATTCTCATGTCACAGTTTTAGTTACCATCCTCCTCCAAAACGGCTTGACCGATTTTTATGAAATTTTATATGCATTTTATACGCATATTCAGTAGGTCTGAGAATCGGCTACTGTCTATTTTTTGACAATTTTTTTTATTTTTATTTTTCAATAATGTGGCATCAAAAAATATATACAACCCTAAATTTTCAACCTTCTCTCACCAACCTCTACTTTTTAATAGTCGAGTTTTAACGCTCGATAACTTATATGGCAAAATAACGTTTGCGGGGTCAGCTAGTTTTCTATAATTTTATAATTCTTAAACGTTAACCACTATTGGGTCTGTGTGTGTAACCACTTGTGTTATGTACGCAAAATTCAGAGGTGTCAAGAGAAACATATTCAGGCGATTTTTTCCTGATTTGTCCCGAATTTGCCCTGATCTTTTATAAATTAGCAATAATCGGAAAATGTTAAATAATCTAACGTCAAAGTGTCACTACAGCCATAGAACAATTACATCCGACATCTAACACGTCGAAACACTGTCAGGCAGTCAGAGTCTGTAAGCGGGTTGGTCGATTTCGATGGTCTGTACGATACGACCTCTCCATAACAAGCCAGGATCTTACTTACAAATAAGGCAAATTACAATGGTGGCGGTAATTGCAAACCAAAATGCAGTAAATAGGACAATAATCTTGTCTATCGTTCAAAACACGCATGAAGGAGTAATGCACTGCAAGCGTCGAGACGCCGTCTAGGTGCCGTCGGCACCAGTGAAGTCACCCGTAAACCCAGCCATAGAGCAAGTGATATTCTTCTAATATTACCATACCAATATTATTATCATAACCCCTCTCCATACTATTACTTCAAGGCAAGTTACTATATTGATGGTAATTTCATATCAAAATGCGTCTGTGGTGACTTCCGCCACCTCCTCTCCTCTCATATTAAAAGGGGCATCACCACTAAGACGGACAACAATACTAAGTATATTTAAAATCACGTTGCAACGATGCATCAATGTAATTTGTCAGCTGCATAAATCCACCCTGAAGTCAAAGAAATAAAATAATTCATGTGTTGTGTATCGATTGATCTGTGGTACACGAGGAAACAGAGAGACGACTATCATAATTCTCTGAATAACAAGTTTTGCTTTGGATGATTTGGATTTGGATGATTATATGAACTTTCGTGACAGAATTATTTATGGTCTGCGCATTAGTTTTTTGCAACAATTTTATACATGAGTAAGTTCAGAGTAACTAATCCCAAATAAAAAGGTACACCTAAACTTTCTTTTTATTAATACGAAGAAACATTGTATGACCAGAGATTGTACCACGAACTAAAATCGGATGTAGTTGCAGGTAAAAGCCTAATCAATTACTCATATTTCCTTTTAAAACTTGCTGGACGCGCTCTTACTTTGAATATTTAAAGTCCTGCCTACTGTTGCACTTTATTTCTTACTTAAAGTCACTTAAAATTCCGATCACATTTGAGTTATTTGGTACACAATCTTATCGGGCCTTTTTTTAATTTTAATTAAAATAAAGTAGGCACAAAATTATTGAAATTTAATTTTTTTCATTACGGTTGTTAACAAAATAAGACGAGGTTAGAGTAAAAGAAGGATTGAAGACAGACTTTTAAATTTAAAAACACTGCAGCGATAGTATTTACTACCACTCGCTAAAACCTCAAAGCCAATATTCATCAAGTACTTTTTGAAATAGTCTACATATTTGAAGAAAGAACCACAATTAGGTAAGCGGTATTTGGACTTGGCAGCGCTGGAAAATTCTATTTAATATCCGAATTACTTACTTACTTTTTCCGTAAAATGATGTTACAGAATTTTGATTTTGATATCAGTTAAGAGGTCGTAAAGTGGATAAGGTTCGTAAGTTGTGCATTTATTGGTGAAATATCCATTGTTAAAAATAAAACCAAGAGAAAAAAAATCAACAATGTAGAGCAAAAGATATCTTGAAGAGAAGAAAAATACCAAAAGTAATTAATAATTATCTAAGTATTGTTATAACTATAGATTAGCCAGTTTTTTATCTGGAAGTTAATCATGTGAAAAGACTGAAAATGAGACAACTGAAAGGCGTGTGTAAGATACAAGCATACTCGTACATAGTAAGTACACAAGGGGTAACGCAAATTACTTCAATAAGCACGCATGATGGAAGACGGGGTTCCCGCGAAATGGCGAAATTCCATCCACGGTGGATGCGCCACTGAATACAAAATTCACATGTACTCCAATTATAGGAAAACGATTTGCTACGAATATTCTTGGCAGACTTGCAAATTTGCCTCGAATCAGCAAAATATATTTATTTTATTGGGAGTTGGGGAAGGTCCCGCGATGCGTTCGTGACTTTCCATTTCAGTCGAGCCTATAGCCGGACCGCTCTTCGGATGACAATGCCTTTTAGATAAAACACAGTTCATAGAAAAACAATTTTTTCAGCAAGTATAGCCAGTTTATTTTTAAAACCAATTTCGATAAAAACATATGCAACAGATAATTTGCTCTCACGTTTTGATTTGTCGTAGTCGGGCAAAATAAGACAAACATTATTACTGACCAACCGTTTGAAACTGTACGCAAGCTCTACGTTGCATCATTGCAATATTGCAAACACATTCCGATACAGCACATGATCCTAATGATTCATTTCACGGTTGGCTTACACAACCTTACTTGCACTCTTGCTTATAAAGGATTGAGCTTAAGCAGACACAAAGTGAGAAAGTGAAGATCTTGCAATGCATTGCATTGGTAAGAAATGATCGTTTAACCGAGTTCGAGTTGTTCTTAATTAATATCTGACATTTTTCTTTTAGCCTTTCGTAGTCCATTTATAGGCATGGGCCTCCCCTAATCAATGTCACTCCGTCGGATCTTCTTCAGATCATCAGTTTATTAATTGTTTATTATTTCGCAACTGAGCTAATTTTTTTAAGTATTTAAAAGGCATTCCTAAACATTATTATGTTAGCTTAACTCACAATAATTACCTATCTATCTGTATGCAAAATGATCTGTATAATAGCTGATATGGACAGGATCTCGCTTAATGCCACGTCCCATGGACTGGTCATTGTTGATAACAGAGGGTTAATTGAAATTGCTATACTAATATCTACTTTAACGCTAACGCTTAACGCTAACCCGTGATAACATAATAGTTTCCAAATTGTTCCAGTTTAATATGTCGCCTGCAGACCTCGGCTCCCTCCTCCTATAGGAGGACACGGACCGGAACCGGACATACCTACTTTACTGTGCTAAGCGTCAAAGATACCTCCTACTCCACCTGGCGGCGCGGATGAGAGATGGTAGATAAAAAATGCAAGATGCCTGAGGATCGCTGGTTTAACGATGTGTCCGTAAAATTTGCCTCTAGTAAAGTACTAATATAATAAATAAATTAGATGTTAAAAACGAGATAAAATTTAGACAAATCTCCATACATTGATGCTTTCAAAAAAAGTTACTTCATGCTAAAGATTTATGGCAGTTACTTATATTCAATGGGTACGAAAAATTTTTATACAAATCTGGGTTGATAAAGTAATAAAATTATACGCTCTGTTGAACTAGATGAATCTGCCAAAAACATTAATATTTAACCGATAAAAATGTTCCGCGCCGTATTATCTTGTGATGCATTAACAAAATTGTGATTTCAGGCGAAATAGGAACGATCAATTATTCATTGAAACCTGATATATTGTCGCTGCCATCTGACATGCCGCAGCTATACAATTCATTTGGGAATGAGGCATAAACTTTGTTCCATCGATTAAAACCCACGCTATGTAACTGTTTTATATTATTTTTATTTCAATTAATTTTTTTTATTTATCTGATCTGACCAGCTAAAATGTCATTGAAATGTTCCCAAAAGAAACACAATGGGATATAACTTTTTAAAGTTTTCTTCTTGTATACCTGTGTAGGCCAAATGCGGCCAATCCGTTCTTAGAAAATAATTATGTGATTACAATTGTTCGGTCAATTCTTGTAAATTTACTCCATCTTAGTACTCCCTTCATTCTCTAATGACCGACTATTATGCAGTTAGTGCATACCTACTACCTTTGTACAAGCAACATGAGTAGGAACAGAACAGTAGAAGCTATCATACACAGTGTGTATACACACATATAGCTATTAGCCAGTGGGTATGCATATTAGTAGTTGTTAACTTAAATAAATAAACGGTTTTTATGAGTATGTAATTAAACTACACATTGGATGAACATTCAGCAAAAGTAGAAAACTAATATTATCACACATAAAATTATCACATATAACCACATACAAAATGTGAAGCCAAAAATACCGCTAGAGTTTGGAAGGCTTTCAGAAACTGACCGTTTAGCAAAGTTTAAGTAGCAGCCACTAAGGCCACACTGCTCTGCACGGAAACTACATGTTTAATCCTCAGGCAAATAAACAACCCAGCGTATCACAGCATCCTAAAAGCAAATGTTAAATATATTTCGGTGCACAGTGCACTGTACACACTTGAACGAGGAACTATTATTTACACGGCTTGCGTTCTATTCTCCAAACTGTAATGAATGCGAGACAGTTTATATAAGTACGGGGTATAACTCAGCTGCACCACAACACTTCCATTTCACGACCACAAGCTTGTTCCTTGCGGTAGGACACGAATTTGTATGGGATGATATAATATAGTAAGTACACGTCTCTCATTTAGGTCTGCTGCTTGGATAGAATTGTGGTAGCTGGGGCAACAGGGTTACAGTTACACCTTGGTTGGTAGAGAGCGTCCAAGCAAATCATAAACTCCCTTTAATTACTATAACATTGGCTATAGGTATATTAATTTCACCGATTGTGATATCAATACAATTGCCATTTCAAATTTTACCCGGAATCTTAGCTGCAGGTTGAACTTTCGTATACGAAAAAATAAAAACCTATTACTATAGACGCTTTTATGAATAATTTCAACAGAAAAAAGTTTCAAGTCAGTTCGGCGAATAAGCACCCACCACCTATTAATTTTATAAACTTCATATCCCCCTATCGAAACATGTAAACTCAAGAGAATGTATGAAATGATATTAACTAGTTTCACGGGCATCATACAAGCCTTGCTCCTTATTGAGGTAACTCAAACCTTACCCTTCGTGTAAAACATTCAATTTGTTATAACAAGGAGCTTTCATACGAAAGTTTGCAAAGTGATGAATCCGACAGCGCTCCAGTGTGTTACTAAACGATATTATTATGTTTGTTATAATGGGTGTCACGTGCACGAAACACGTCTGAGAAGCGCTCAAAAATGGGTCGTAATTTTAATTAAAATACCGTAATTTATTAAGCGATTTCACTCTAAAGTGTAGAAATTATTTACCGCTTATTTTATATGACAAAGTTTCTAATTAACTCAAGCTATGTTATACACTTTAAACTGACGGATAAAATTGAGAAAAAGTAAAGGTAAAGATCGTACGTCTTCGTTGAGGCACCAGCGGAGCACCCCGCTGTGCCTAACTTTTAACTAGCCTTGCTCTTATTTAAATTTTGTACTTGGTACAGCATATTTTTCAATTTTTTCAGACAACGCTGTCTCGGTATAAATACAAGCTACTTAAGCGTTAAGATATGTATACATACATTTGACAACAGTAGCAGTCTCGTCCAGAAAAATACCATCCAATTTCAGAACTTCTTCCCTTTTTAAAGTCAGTTTATAAATTATGTTGCTTTTGTATATACTTAAACAATGATCTTCAGATGAGATAATTCCTAAAAACTTTCATAAGCTACCGTAAACGATGTCAGATCTTGTTCAAGGTTCGAAAATTATAGTTGTCCGATAGATAAAATTCGTTGTTTGAAGTTGGATATTTCTTTGTGGGCTATTAACCAGGTGGCATTTAGATTGCAATGGAGTACAATAAAATGAGTTATTTCGAAACATACAATGCTGTAAATGTAATTATTTCTATGTGCCCAAGCGAATGCAAATATGTTGCGCAGTTAACTGTTTAGTTAATACTCGTATTCATGTTTGTTTCTTATTTTTTACGTACGAGTTTCTTAAAGAGTGTTTTAGTAAATTCAACTTGAAACACTAAAAGATATATAAAGACACAAAAGTAACCCTTAGAACAATGAACACAGTAATTCATTTCATGGTCGGCTAACATAAACTTGTGCTCTTCCCAGAAACAGGGACTAACGGACGAGTTTACACAGATACAAAAGTAAAGCGGCGAAGTAATAGTGCATTCTAGCTAGTTGTGTGTTAAAAGCATGTTAAAAGTTCATAGTGTCAGAACATACAACAAGATAAGAAATGAATAATAAGTGTTAAATTTGACAGCTTCCATAAAAAACAGAAATTTATACTCTATGAATTGAGATGGTTAAAAATGAAAATGTTTCTATTTTAGAATATTTTATAAACTACTACAAACTCAAATATAGCTACGTAGCTTGATTTATATACACAAATAAACATAGGTGCGTTCGCCCGTATATAGTCGCAAGTAACAAAAAAGATAAAAGGTTAGCTTTTAAGACGAAAACTTGGATAATCTACATGTTTTGGAGCTAAAAACACAAGAAGAGCATTGCGGACACAAGACACGTTCGAAATCCGACACTTGGCACAGTTCGCATTCCGCTGCACGCCGCCGCCGGCTCTCCCATAATAGAAGTCTAATCTTTAATTACACTTCTTTATAACCTAACCGCCACATGAAACCTTGATGTGCTATTAAAAGCTATATACAACGCTTTGAAATACTTTACACTTAATATTTTTTATAATAGGTGTAGCAAATGAGAGAGCAAGCCGCCTGAAGTACAAAAAATACTATAACAGCATCTATTAATCTCATTCACTCCTGTGTAGTTAATACTTTAGTTAGACACACAGATAAATCGATGGATAGATTATGACAGCACAGTTATGACAGATTATTAACCACAGCATTCACAAATACTTGTAACGATCGTAAAACGAAAAAGTCTTAGGCAGAAGGTAAGTTATAATTGTGATAAATCGGCTTTTGCCCGCTCAAATGGTTGCTTTAAGCTAGCCTAAGCTAGCCACAAAGAAAGTGCTTCAATAAATTTAGACGTTGTTACAATGTTTCTAAATTGAACTAAATCGTGGCGAGAGCAATAAGAGCAAGACTGACAAATTTAAATAAAACAGAGTGGAGCAAGTCGAGCAATTCCTACGGTGATAAAACTGAAAAGGGGCGATATTTAAATTGAATACGCCGTAAATAAATGCTAAATGAGACAAAGAACTGTGAGAGAATTTGCAACCTAAACAAGAATAAAACGAGTAGCAGGTCGTTAATGAAAGCGGAAAGGAAACGATGGACAGGACTGGGGTCAACCTGTCGGCGGAACATCCCGTAAACTGAGATTCCTTCACAATGTATCAGATTAAAATTTTGTTTTAAAAGCACTTTGAAAAACATGTGTAACTAGACAATCTACATATGTTTTTCTTTCCGTTTTCAACTCCGGGCTTGTTTATATTCTTTATTTTATTAATTATCTAAAAATCCTACTCGTTGAATGCTATAATTATAAAATAAACCTAAGTTCTATATTTCAGTTTTCAAAGAAAAGTGGTTCAGTCTCCGAAGTCATGAAAATTACACAGTTATTGCATCTCCTATCTAATGCGTATATTACAGAATAGATTATAAAATTACGTAATAAATGCCATAGTAAACAAAGTGATTTCCGAAACTAAGTTAAACAATTAATGAATCAAACGCCATTATCGGAATCTATATGCAAACGATCTCCATTAGGGATAAATGGAACGAACAGGATTTCGCTTAGCTTAGTGTGATGCATGGAAATAGGAAGTATGCGGTGTTACATTGACTGCTCATTCTTGATAACAGAGGATTAATGAAAAGTGACTCCAATTTAAGTAATAGGTACCTATGTCAATAAATAAGCAGAGGTAATCATTTATGCACCATTAGTACTTATAAGCTTTTACCACGAGTTTGTGAAATTTAAAAAGAAAAAGAAAAATTAATATAATAATGAGACTTTCATAATTTAAGTTTGAGACATTTCCGCCAGTCCGCATTGAAGTAGTCCAGGTCTCCCTCTGTTGTAGAGAGAGACCGGTTCCCAGCATTGGGTCATTAATGGGTTGCAGATGTGTTTAAGATTAAGACTTAATTATTAAACGGCTAAACTTAGTTGTATTTTCTCGGCCTGCTCTTACAAGAGTTGTCTTTTTTTTGACATTTGTTTTCTTATTAACACTTAATATTCAAGGAGAATATACCTACTCAACTTACTTTAATTAAACACAACCATAATACTAAACCATTATTAGATGTTGATTACTAGTAAGTAGATCGCGGTTTCTGTTAAAGAGCACTCAAAACAGTTTTGTTGGTGTAAGTAAAATATTTCTTTAATCTGCCAGACGTTTATGTTTGTTTGTAATATAATAATCAATTGAATCGAAAACTTTGTTTAGGACTTGCTCTACATGAAGTTTTAAGCAAAAATTTATCCAAATATCACTTACATATTTAACATTTGGTCAATAGATTAGAAAAAAAACTCTAATATTTAGTACATTAGCTTTTGAAAGAAAGCAATGATCAATTCCTGTACCTGGAATAAATGTAGGTGCTTTTAAAAGAGATGTAGACCATTTATTAGGTATTATTTAAAAATTCAATAATTCGTAGCATTAATTCAAAAATTGCTAATACTGTGTAATGGTTTTCATGAAAACCACAAGCCTATCATAAATTTACTATAACTACTAATTAAATATAGCTAATATACTTCTGAAAAAATTTCCCTGAAAGACAACAGCAAAATAAATTATTTACGTTATAGTTTGAAAAAGCTCCAACTGAGCACTCACAACAGTGCTTAACTAATATTATTTAACATACAAAATTCGAAGCTCAAAATGTAGTCGGAGTTTGGAAGGCTTTCTAGACTGGCCGTTTAGCAAAGTTTAAGTAGAAACCACTGAGGCCGTACCGCTCTTACTATCCGGACCAAAATCCCCTAATAAATAAACAACATGCGCCCGCGTATCACAGCGAAATCCTGAAAGCAAACGCTAAATATATTTTGGTGCACACTCTCATAAGCGAGGAACTATTATTTACATCATGCGCTCTAGACCAAACTCTAATGAATGCGAGACAGCTTATTTAAGTTCAAGATTTAGCTTGGCACTTGGCAGACTACACTGATACCAGAAGTTCTATTTCTCAACCAAAATCGTAATATTTTGATTACATGTAGATTTGTATAAAAAACAGTTTGTGTTTGGAAGGCTTTTCCAACTATGTATATTCTATTATAAATAAAATAATAATAAATAAACAACATAAATATTATCTTAGGTTTAGGTGATCAGTGACTTTCGTGGTTAAACAACTAGCACT
Source organism: Erynnis tages (assembly GCA_905147235.1). Lineage (NCBI taxonomy): Eukaryota > Metazoa > Arthropoda > Insecta > Lepidoptera > Hesperiidae > Erynnis > Erynnis tages. Next base: position 4,829,010 of record LR990077.1, on the reverse strand, counting down.
TGCAATGAAATTTTAGTAGAACCATAATGATTGTTGTGGAGTAGTGGTAAATACGTACAATACAATAAGAAATCTCCTTTGTTTAAGACCACCATAAAATAACCGATGAAGATGAAAACATGATTAGATTATTTAAGGAATTTTTAACAGTGTTGACTTCAATTGCAAGTATTTCTTATGAGAAACCGCTAAAAGTAACGACATGCCTTAATTGAGAATGACATTTATATGTCTTTTATGCGTCTGGCGACTTCAGTGGCGTGAGATCACTCCCAGCGTTGCAAATAGCGAAGTGACGTGGCTGGAAGAACTTCACACGAAACTCGAGCAATGCATGTCCTTTTCAAATAGCAGATGTAAGTAAACGGCGACCTAAATTCGCACATGACCTATGTAATTACACACACACATAAATATGTACATATGTATCAACATACCTACACGTACAATATTATAATTATAATACGTACAAGCCTCAGTCAGTACGTGATTCAAACTTATTACCATTATATCTCTACAGAAGAATATACTCGGTCTATTGAAAGTATTCAATACTAGTAATTCAATGCGTATTCAATGGTATGCTATAGCGGTATAGCCTATACCGTAAATGAGAAGGTTATTATTTAAATGGTATTTGTAGTCTTTTAATGACCGCATGGATGGTCAACGTCGACGTCGTTCAAATCAGTATAAGAAGTTCTCACTTACTAACTTTTATTAAAAATACATAAGTCTGTCAACGCCTATCGAATTTGTGTAATCTACTCGAATTCTTGAATTATGCAAAATCCAGATGTAATCCTAAATTATTATCAAAATCGTAATCTGTGCGATTAAGATTAATTAAGTCGGGAGGGTGAATATTAAGAGATTAAAATTGGCATTTAAGACTATGGAGATGGATGGTAATTGGTCGTCATTTTTGTTAATTATCTGCCTAAGATAAGAGCCTCAATTAAATCTTAAAACTGCGATAAACTGCTTTCGTCCACTCGTATTACTTATATTTCTAACTTTCATTGCTTATGTATTCTAGCAGAATTTTCTCAAATAAATAAATATTGTTAGTATGTAATAATTAAGATATTTTTAATAATAAAGTCGTATGCTTACAAACTCAGGCGTATGCTTTACACGTAGAAGTAGTTTACCTACTGATCGTGATCGTAAGCCAAAAACAATAGACTCTAATGGTGTTTCCACTTGTAAATATCGGTTAGTATGCCTAATATTCCTCAGGGCAAATAAAAAAGTCCCTAAGGACATACTATTCTACAATAATTGTAAAGTGAATTTGTTTTTCTAGAACATTTTCTTGGTAAAATTGAATGCGGAGTAATAAATGGATCCCTTGCATTTCAATAAGGCTCGAGGGGCAGCCGCTTTGATTGATTTAGTCCTGTGGAAATAGCTTTCAACCTGCTTAACATTCACGAAAGATCTCACTTTTGCCATTTTCTTATCCGCGTCAAAGTTTACTTTTACAATTCGCAATTTTTATTTTAAAAGAATTTATTGAAACTTGAACGGTATTTTGTAACATGTTCCATCCAATTAAGAGCTGAAGTAATCATTATAAGTTATGAGTTAGTATCTAATCTGCCTGTGTTCAAAAAGCTTATTATAGAGTTCGAAATTAATTCTTATACCTACCTACGATACGGAAAGGAACCATAGTCAAAGTCGTAGGAAAAAAATTGAAAAAAACGTAAGCGTATGCGATTTGCTACAGCTAAAGGCTTAGCAGCACTTACTTAAATAAATCACAAAGTGGCTGGCAAAGTTCAAGTGTTCAATCTGAGTATGGGAGCGCGGGTCTCGCCAGTTTCCTTTCTGAGTGCATCGTAAACTATGGATAGACAATTTATGGAGCCAATGCTGTGTAACCCATTCCGGTCTAGGCAGATTTACGATGGCAGTCCCTCACGAATACGATTATATCCTGCGGACCCGCCGCGCCGGCCAACTACAACGAATAAACGCAAGCTCCACTCAAAACTCCGCGGCAAACATTAACAATAGTGATGCCATCAATGCTTGGATTTTAGGATTTCGTCGATTCGGCCTCTTAGTTTGCTAATCGATATTCGGCCTAAAGAGCACGCATTACTTAGAATACTTGATAACGTCATCACATCCGATACTAAATCATGAAAAAGAAACTGGTCCTAAACCTGAACATATTGGTTACTTATTTACTTAAAATCTATTGATGAGTTGTAAACAGTAGCTTTTTGCGAACTACTAGGGCTCTACTACCTGAAAAATAAATCTTTAAAATAAGTCTTAACCATTCTGATATATATAAGCTACGTTATGGACACCTGTTATTTTGGTGGCATACCTATTAGATATGTTTGGTGGCAACTAACTGTAAAGATCCGAAAAATGTCCTAAGGGTCGCCGAATATTCGTAATTTTGACCAAAAGCTTGCATTATGGCATAATGTTGGCTCTAATTGACAATTATATATCAGCACGCTTAAATTTAAACAATACAGCCAAGTGTTAAAAGCAACGCAGTGAATAAATCAACATACATGGGTAGTTCCAATAAAAAGATCTTATTTAAACTATAAAATCCTTTCATGGAAGCGCGGTACTCGTGTTTTATTGGATGAAAGCTGCTCCGCGAGCTCTATTGCCTCATTGACCGCGACTGGCTTGCAGCAGGGAACCCGGTACTTTAATAGACACCATTGAAAAAATACTCATATTCTTTAGATTCACTTTATAGAGCAATTAGGTAGGATTCTACCTAATAGGTTAAAATTATGGTGTCTCAACTACCAATTATTATTTTTGGCTCGTCTATATCTATAAAATAAATAAGAATAGGACGATTCTTCTATTGTTATTTAATTTTATCATCATACAAACTTTGAATTTATACCAGTTTTATTTCTGACAAAGTTATAAGCATAACCTACAATACAATTCTAATTACGTGTACTCGTAGTCATAATAAGGTTTATTTTCCTACCTTGTAAGAGAATTAATAGTTCTCATAAGTATAATATGCGCGAGTCATTAATATTCTACGCCCACATCTTACAACTAATTGCCTTTTAATGCAGCGGTCTTATTATGTATGGGAAAGTCCATCTGAGATACGTAGGAGGCCTGGCTTTGTTATAATCGTTGCAAGATTGCATACTATGATCATACAAAGTACCTTAAACTGTAAAAGATAGTTCTTTAAGGAATTAATCATCAAAATTATTCAAAACCTTACACATTACTTACGAAAGTTTAGTAGGTAAGTAAGTCAAGAAGACAGGAAATGTTACTTTACTTTAATATCTAGGTACTGTTTCAATAGTAAGTCATGTAATTTAAAAAAAAAATACATCCCATTGGCGGACCGCTCCAAACTTAACAATTAAATTATAAATAGTCTAAACTTACCTAACCTAACTAACCTAACCTAAGCAACATAGACGAATAAGTAGGAGCGGTACCCCATCGAGATGTATTTTTTTAGAATTATTAATACTCGTACTTAGGTACTTTAATAATGAGTTTCTTTCATTCTTTTAAACTTTTTAAAGGGAACTCAAGTTATTGTGTCGGTTTTTTTTTATTTTTTTATTTAATTACGCTCATTAAAAACTCGCTCGTACGAAGTTAGATACCCTTAGGTTTTGAGGTTTTAGGTTTGGTCTGCTGTTGCTTAACTTTTTCGATTGTTCCTGATCTACACAAGCCGAAGGGCATTGGGCGCAACGTAGGCGTCAGCATGGTACTCGTATAGCTTGGGCAAAGATTATCTACTCTTATCTGATTGTACAAATCTTCATTTTAATCTTAATCTACGAGTATCTATCTAAATTTTAATACACGACTCTCCTTGCGTAATTTGTCGGGATAACTAGCCCGTCTAGTTTTAAACCTATTCAAATTTGAATCATAAGTCGTAGCTAGATCGCGGAGAAAACACATTACAAAATAAGTGAAATCAGTGGTACAAATACGGTATGGTTAAAATGTTAAAATTCTATCTCACTTTCGTTATAGGTACACTACAAACTACATGACGTGGCTACACCAAATCGTAGTTTAAGCTAAATTAGAGAAAGTTTAGATGCAGTGTGGATGGACGCGAACCAAGGAACTACTCGTAGCAACGATGCGGTTTACCGCCCTACATCCAGGAAAGCAATCTCCAACCCATTGTTCTTAGATTGAGCTCAAATCCTTTTCGAGTTCTGCTCTCTGAAAGCTTATTTAACTGATGTCCTTAATTTTGTCGTATCTTGTATCATATCGACTTTCTTCTTCTTCACATCATGTATAAAGGCAAAAACGTTCATTTTTTACTATCCTCAACGCTTATGGATCGGCGTAATAGAAGAATTCGCTCTGGCTTTCTTCCTTTGAAATAATTATCTACTAAATTTATTAGACGTAGGTACTCGTATGTGTGAAGGGTAATCTCCAGAACCACTTCATATTTTCATTTAAAAGATAATTTAAAGCTTGTGTTATGTGTGGCTAAACTTATTACTAATATTGATTATTAACATGGCAAAAATTTCTGCTCTGTGGGAGCTTTCACGGCAGTAAAGTAAATTGCACGAAAATAAATGTGTGACTGAAATGTACACCTTGAAAATTGCTATATATTTATTAATTGTTAAACGCGGGTGAAGTCCAAGCGAGCCGCTTCGCCATCAGTAACATACAAAACAAAGTTGTTACCTTTCAATGCTAATTTTAGGACTAACAATTCTGTGCAAACGTTTAAATTAGAGCGCAACAGTCGAACATAAAAGTAATAGAATTCGGTCAGCCCAAGGTTGTCACCAGCCTTTGTTCGTCACTAGCGAATAGAAATCAATTTTACCTACAGATCAATTCCGATGGAGCCGTGTTCGACGGTAAGACAGCTACTGCGATGTGCCTATGAATACAAGTTACCGCATCACAGGCGGTAGAAATATCCCGATATAAACGTGTTCATTCGCCTCAACCGCCTTAAACCTAAATTAATTTTGTACTGTGATCAACGGGCCGTGACGTCAACGATATCGTTTTGATCTCGGACTTGTCCCCGTGCTCGGATACTGTGAGTAATGCGCACTAATCATTAGGAAACTCAACGTTCCTATTATGAACGATATATTTATGGAGAATGTTCACGATACACGAAATAAAACTAATAAAAGTCCTAATAAAAGAGAAGCCGCTTAAAATATTTACTGATTAATTGATGGAATTATTTGTTTATTAAATATAATAATAAATCAATGAGCAAATAAAAACACAACGGAGTTCAATAAGTACTATCAGGACTTACTTCACCTCTAATAATACGGTGTGTCGAACATCACCAGGAGAAATTGCCAACTGATTGAATACCCCTATACAAAACACTTGCCCTCGCAACTCCCAGCGTAGTATATTGTTTGATTGAGACAGGAAATACGGGATCCAGTTTATGAACACCTGTTTATCTACTCTGTTTCATTTTTATTAACCGACGGGACATAAATAAAGCCATACGATCGCCTGTATGATGGTGAGAGATAAATGTAGATAATAATTATTATGATCCTGCATAGTAAACTCTTGTTTTATTTTTAACAATTTATTTTGTATAATAGCCTTTTTTTAAAGAGCCATTGTTATTCGGTTCAAAACTTTTTAAGGATCATAGAGTAACCGTACTTACATTTATTAAGTATATGATTTTTCAAAACAACACACTTCGAAATTATGATATCAATTATGTTAGGTATAATAAAAGTGAATACAAACAAATGAATTCTTATGAATAACGATATTGCCTAATCGCTGTTCTATGTTTATTTTATCACAAACAATTTGAAATAAACCGTTTTTCCGGCGGCAAGCGACGTCGCGCGTCGGCCGGAAATGCCGCCATGTTGATTAATGAATGCGCTTCATCGACTTGAAAATGAACCCTATTACTTAACGAACTTATCGCTTGAAAAGAAAACTCTCTAATTGCCGACTCTTGGCCCGCCAGAACATTTACTGCCTTATTAGCCGCATTTCGTGGCTATTTTAAGGTAATAAATTACAATTCAACTGTTATAAGAAAATAATATTTCTGGTGCAATCATAATTAGTGGTCTTTTATAGTCATCTTGAGCTTGCAATAATACGCTAATAGTTTAAATTATTTTTTAGTTGAAGCAATCAGACACGTTAATAGAGAAAAGTACTTACTTATCTATTTACCAAGCGTATCTATCATAAACTGAAGCGCTTTTTTGAAACTTGCAATATATCTCGGAGATTTTTTGTAGGTACTTGTTTTTAAAAAGACAAGAAAGTCTCCGTATTATGACTGGGAAAACGAATTCAGTTTTACATGATTCATTCGTGTAGTTATGAAAGGCGGCAGTGATCATAGATCAAGCCCATTTCGTTATTTCTTGTCACTGTAGATAATACCTAATATTGCGCAGTTTTTGAAAGGACTTGAAGAGAAAATGCAATACATGGTTTTAAAATAATAAGTGTCTAATTGACTCGACGGGCCTTGCTCTTTCAAATGATGAAGCCTGGTGCTCTTTTCTTGCTCTTTCAAATGATGAAGAATGGTGTCTTACAAGCCCAAGTTTACTCCTATAGGGGTTGATTTTAACAAAAGCCATTCCAAGCTGATTAATGAAGTTTTCATAATATTAAATCAATGTATTAGTGAGTGCTTTTCGCTTTTAAATAGGTATAAATAAATAATATTGAGACATCAATACAATACAATGTCTTTATTAGTAGGTAGTGTACTTGTGTTATAAGATAAGCTTAAAGTTTACACAATCGTTAACGCAGCATTAAATTGAAATGTCTTGTATCGATTAAGCAACTTTAGTATGAGTCAACAGTAATTGAACATATTTCGATTAAACTTAGTAAGTATGTAAGTATTACTTACATTGGCAAGTATTCCTGAATTAACTCTGGCTATCAAGCAAAACGTTTACAGATAATTAGTTTTTAATCAAGCAACAATGTTTATTTTTCTTGATTTATTTGATAAGTATGCTTTAAACAAATTCAAGCACATGATATTTTCAAGGAGCTTTTTTTCCGTTTTCCGGTTGATATTCTAGCAGAAGTATGTAAGGGGTTCTTCAAAAAGGTTATATGTAGGGGAAAAGTGGCATGAAGGAGCCAGGTTTTGAAGGAGCCACTTGCATTATTTCCGTAGTTTTGGGTCAAATCTGGTTGGAAATTATATTTTTAAGTAGCAACACTGATTTCCTGTCACCCACAAAGATTTGGGTGCTCTCCGAAACCATTGAACGCCGGTACGTCGAGTTAAAGTTTTTGGCACTAAAGTATTTTACTTATTTTTATATGTTATTTGGTATTTTATTGGAAATAGATATAGGTACACGGATTATAAATTAAGTTTGTGCATATATTTGGTCTTGTAGATACGGAAAAACTGAGCTGCAAAAGTTTTGCTGGGTGTATAGGCCTTGAAGGAGCCGACTCTTTGTATGGTGTTTCTGGTAGAAGATTTGTTATTTTGTTAATTTTTTTTATTGTTATTATTAAAAAAGATTTTTTATTTTTATTATTATTTATTTATTAAAAAAGAACCCGCATCTAATATTTTAAGATTGTATGATAATAATTATGGCTGAATAATATGTTAAATAATTGTTTATTAATAAGATTAAGGCGTTTGATAGAATGACTTATAATGACTAATAGAATAATATAAAAATTCTTAAATATGTTTGTAGTTTTTTTTAACAAATTGTCATTTTGTTGTTTTTTAATACTGCAGTAATTTTGATTTTGCATATTTTTGGCAATTACACTTAAAAATATAAACCGGCTCCTTTATAACTTATAACACACACAACATTTTTTGAAACATTTTTTAAAATAGGTAAATTCATTGATTTTTTTATGTATAGGTTTTTTCGTATGAAATTACCTACCTTAATAAATAGATAATAATTTGAGAGACAGAGTCATGATATCTTTCATTTAAAGTATATTTTTCGCTTTGTTCTAAACAAACTGGCTCTTTCTATAGCACTTCTCACATACATATAAAGTATAAAGAGCCCTCCTTCAAAGCTGGTAACGCACTGGCGACTCCTCGGGTGTTGCTCGTCAATAGACAACGGTGACCACTTGCCATCAGGTGGCTGGCAGCCTTTTTGTTTGGAATTATAAATAAATAACGCTTCACACTCATAGCCCCACACTGTGTCGTGGGTACCATGGACACACACAAGACAAGAACACAATACACCCAGACCAGAAACAGAACTCAAATTCATCATTCAAATCTCTGCTCTGCTGGGAATCGAACCCAGGACCTTCCGCGCATCGCACCGGTGTCTTAACCACTGCGCTACTTGTTATTATTATAAAAAAATATACAGGACATTTCTACGACACATTTTGGTAACAAACAATAAATAAAAAAAATTTAAATCCCGTTAGGACAAGCTATCACTGTTTCTGCTTACAGGAGATACTCGTACTCAGATCGGGATCCCAAACAAGCTGGTCGAAAACAGTTTATTTTTCGGGCCAGGCACAAGCGGGCCAGAAGTGGGCAGCGTTGGCTTCTTACCAAAACGTATCAAAGCTAGATTTATGTGCAGCGGCGGTGAAGGCTGCGATGCTATCGGCGACCTCTGCGACCTCTGCCCGATGTATTGTTGTTTCGTGGGAATTGGATTCCGGATCCACTCGCCTGTCAATACATGACAGCGACATTGTTGTGCGAAATCAAGTGACATGTTGAATTATATACGCGATGACTTGCTGATTGTCGACCTAAGCTTACTGACGGGCAAATCTATATCGATTGATTGCTATACAAAACTATATAAATCAATAAAACAAACACAACGCTAACTCAAAACTATATCAAAGTTACTAACTCAAATCTACATCGAAACATTCTTCGAAAACCAATGTTCTTTGCTACAAACTCAAAACAGCTTGACCTATTTATCGGCTAGCAAACAACTTAGGGTTTCGCATACTTGTATTTTAGATACTAAATTTTCTTGAACATAAATAATAAAGTAACGAGCCACTTTCGTATAGCTGAGCCGCTATATAAGTTACCGTATCAATTCATAATTTCTCAAAAGCATATTTTCACGTTCAGGTTCGAGAAAATAAATGGATGCACAATTTTTCGTGTTTCATTGGGGCGTTAAATTACGCGTTTATCATTTAGGGATATTTACAGAGAGGCTCTCGCGGGACTAAATTGAAACGACTGGAGCGGTGCCAGCCGAAACTCCATACGCAATGCTTTAAGTTCGTTTCTCTTTGGGCTTACATTAAGGGACGCCAATAAAATCAGATTGCAGGTGTTTAAAGTCTGTTGACGATAAAAAAAGAAATTCTGTCTGATTCTTTCATTATCGCTGACACAAAACTCAAGAAAGAAATAGAAAATTTAGCACACACGTTTATACTGAACAGCTTAATTACTTACGTCGGTAACTAAATAAGTATTATGAGAATTTCAGTTACTATTAGTAAGTAAATTAGTTATTGATTGAATACGTGTTTCAGCATTTTGTAGCTAACGGATCATACGTTTTATATATTATTCGAAAACTCAACTTGACGGTAGTAATAAACCATTTCCGCCATTAAATTTTATAAAAAAGAGGTCTTTTACTTTTTTAATGCTGAACGATATGTACAAATTGTACAATGACTGTAAATTGCTGCCTTTCATGTAGAAAACTTGAAGAAAGTAACTCTTGTAGTGTAAGGAAACGTGGATATAACGGCTCATACAATTTTATCTGCACTGTAGGCGCTCGCTGTCTCCGTTTATCACTTCCGTTAGATTGATGCTATCGTGGGTAGAGGGATAAAATACAAAACACGTGTGATTCGCGAACAAACACAACTCTCTATTGTCAACGGAACGCGTCCAGCGACGCGACTAAAATAATAGCCCGCGAGTTCTGCGGAATTGCACTAAACTTAACTTCGTCATTCACATAAAATTGTCTAGTTTTCTAGTTTCTAGAATGCATATGCAATTAGCAATAATCATGCTCTTATAATAAATCAGCCTTATTTATGAAGCAGTAATTAAGTAGCAACTTCTATTACAAATATACATAGGTATAGATTGCAATTTTTAAAATCTTAGATTCAACTCTGAGTTTATGGTCTTCTCTTCATATAATATGTCTCTGTGTATGTACATACGTCGCTCAGGGATAAAGTATGAACCACGTGTGATTCGCGAATAAACACAACTCTCTATTGTCGACAGAATGCGCCCATGACGCGACTAAAAATAGCCCGCGTGGGTTGTGCAGATTTTCACATTAACATTTTCACATTAACAATTTTAACATTAATACTCACTACATAAACTACATAATCTCTACAACAAAATAGCAATTTATAACATTAAACAGGAACTACAATAAATTAAATATATCATTTTGGAAATCTAAAATTCAACTCTGGGATTGTGGTTCGTTCTCTGCGTTAATGTCTCCTTGTGAATGCAATGTGCATACGTGCACTTAACTAAGTAGTGAACTAAAGTGCGTCATACATAATTATCTAACTTACACAAATTCTACGTACTGACAGTAACACAGCTGACCTCTTTATTATTAGCAACGACAGTTCCACAAACTGCTGCCCTTAACATGAAGTGACAGCGATACCCCGTAAAATATTTACACGTGAATTAAAAACTGATATTGCTAAAAGCAATTCGAACAACGGGGCGGCAATTATTTCCAATTTTTTGTGCAATTCATACCTGCCGGTTTGTGTTTATGGCGACGCTTAGTTGAGTGGAATGATTGTGTAAAATTGTTGGACTGGCTCCAACGGGTGCGCGGTAGAAACAAACGGCACAAATAAAGTCAAATAAGTGAACCCACTAGGCTTCCAATACAACGCCGTTGTATCAAATTATTTAATGATCCGTGTAATTGAATAAGTCCCACTATTATTGCGAATGGAGAGTTAGATTCGTGCTATGATCTAGTGATGTCAAAGTACAATTAAACAAGTATTTTGCCATACATATTTATAGTCATTATAAATTAATCTGGGGATTCATTTTCGTCTTAGTTCAGAACTGACTGCTGGTATAAAATGTATTATACCGAACATTCGATTTTGATTATTTTACATCTAAGAGATCTTAGCACATTTCAAGATTAATTTCAAGTATGGCGATGAGAACTGTAGATAATTATATTCTCATAGTTTACTGATCCTTTAAAACATATCTTTATTAGGTAGATACTAACTTAAAAGAAGCTATTTCACTATCTCTAATTCAAAACACACTCCAAGAAATTCAGTAAGCCTAAAAGCAATTCTATATGAAGGTTATCATCCCATGTCTAGCAAGTCGCAATCACTCCACAGGGGCACAAAATCAACATTTAGATGAGTTAAAGTTGGGTTAATCGCGCAGAGTCGTGTGGGGCTTAGTGAGGCGTGTTAATCGGGCCTTATTGGGTAGCGCCGAGCAGACTGCGCGCGTGTAATCGAACCTCATCGAACTGACACAAAGATTGATTGACGCGACTCTACAAAACAAGCTTGTCTACATCTATAGTTCTTTATATTAATATAAAATTGAAATACCGCTGTGTCATTGGTGGTATTTAACGACTTAACTAGTTTTCAACGAAACAATTTTAGTGAAATATAAAATATTTAAAGTTTGAAACATAATTTCCGCCTTGAATATTCTGTGTTGTGAAATGTGATGATTTTCTAAGCCGCATAATCAAGCCTCATAAGCGAATTCGGCAGATTCAGGTAATTTGGTTAAAAACTAAGGGCCACACAAAAATATCCTTGACGATCCGGACGTTGACTAGATAGAGTTCATTGACATACTAAAATTGTACAAATATAAAGAGTTTGCTTTTATGACACATTGAACAGAAAAAACACAATATAACCATTACGAGTTGAAGGTGAGGTAATCGTGCGGAACCATGTAGGGGTTCGGTGAAGCGTGGAACGGACATCAATGGATGGATGACGGTTGGCGTCTGATGGCTCCTGGCCCCATGTGCTGAGCTGGCTCATGTTCCAAGTAGGTAATACACAAAGCCTTATCTACTGACGTGTGAAAAACAGTCACCTGATTTTTATGCAAAAAATGCCCTATAGGTAAAACCATCAAAGTTTGCTTGAGTAAATACCTAGATACCTACTACCTTCCCGCTTTTTAAGAGTGGAATATCATGTTCTGTTTGGGTTAGGACGGTGTCATAAACTAAGTACTTGAACGGCACTACTTAACTTTACACTTTTACATAGACGCAATATGCCCAAATGAGCTGCACAGAACAGATATGTATTAACTCAGGATTAATTAACAGGTATGTATTAACATATCTGTTCTGTGGTTATAACACAAACATTTAAAAAATTACAAAGCTTATGAAACGGATATCAAATTGACTGTGGATGGTTGGCGACGTTTGACCCTTGATTAGTGAGCTGGCTCGTGTTCCAAGTTGTAGACAGGCTGCTGCTGCTGATTGACAGACACTTTCTTCATCTGATAAATTAAAAAGCAGAGTAACTCAATATTTTTGAATGCATAAATAAATAAGCTTAAAATCCGACACCAGCCATGAACAGATTGGACTTGCATGCCTGAATCGACAACTATTATTAATATTTTAATCTATCAATGTGATGAAGATAGTATAACTGTCATTAATAATTTCATTGACGGCGATAGGCTTAAGACCATCCTGAGGATGGCCACCCACAGGTTGAGATCGGTTCTATCTGAAAAGTCTTTTATTGATTACAGATAGACACAAATTGAAGTAACAGCACATCCAAAGTAATTCTTCTTAAGGTAAGTCACACAACACAGCTCCTTTTAGGTCTTTTTGTAATACAATGAAACAAATCAGATTCCTCGGATGTATTCAGGTAATAAGATCCTATGGGCCCTATGGCACCTATCGTAAGCAACGCCGGTTTAGTGTAAATCGAACTGACAGACAACCGCCTCGGATTGACTGACGCGCCTCCGCCCGAGATAAATCACTCCACGTATCTCCCAACAATGTAATTTACGTGTTTGAACTTGCTCACTTCGAATCCCACGGTTCGAATTTAGTGAGCGCTTGAATAAGCAGACTCAGACAGTCAATTAACGTGTCTTTTTAAGATTTATTCAAACCGGTCACGCAGTTTAAATTTGGCCGATAATCTAAATTCCTCACTACCTAAATAAATCATTACATCATTAGTGACAGGACGAAGGAGATTTTTGAATATGTTAGTCAGACCTGTAAGGGTTATAAATGAAAAAAATTATTGAGTTGACCAACATATCAGATAGGTACCTAACTGACTGTCTCATTTGTATATTCTGTGTCTCATCTATCCACCTTTCGGTGGGTTACAGGAATTGAAACCTCACTACCTAAATGATATCATTAACGTTAATAAGATTGTCAAGTGACATAAAATGTTTATAACAATCGTAAAATTCCAATATTGAGCATTATATCAGCCAAATGCCCGAACATCAAATCTATTGCGGTCATTACTTATACACATACCTAGAGACATTTATGAGAGACTATGATCTATCAATATAATTTGTATCAGTCTTTGCATCGAATTAAATCACCTATGTCAATCATAATAAGCATATGTAGTTCAATAGCCTACGCTGAAACTTCATCTAAGTACCTATATGAAGAATGACATGTTATTGAGAACCAGTGCTTATTCTTTTGCATCCTGAGACAAATAAATTTTATAATTCACACAACCATTTAGCATAAAATTTTATAGTATTACATATACAATATTAGATACAATTTTATAATATTAGATACGTCTTTTATTTTATCTTTGCCCGACTCCTACTGAGATGGTTGTCTGGAAGAAATCGCTTTTAGCGATAAGACCGCCGTTTGTGTTGTCCTATATTTCTATGTTTATATGTTTATAATGTGTGCACAATAAAGAGTAAATAAATGAAGTTTATAATAATTAAATAAATAACGCTTCACACTAGTATGCTCTGCGTTGTGGGTGCTATGCTATATGTGCTATACCTACGCGTACCATGCCGGGGCCGCGTAAGTTAGTCGGGAACGGATATACATTTTGTACACCTTCAGTTTCGTGTGGAGTGGTAACCTGGATTTCAACACCGGTCGGAGCATCGCACGCGCGGCGCGCGCCTGCTGGATACAGTGGCCCACCATGGGGCCCATCCGCAGCGTGCGATCGATGTGACATCCGAGGTACTTAACTTTAGGCTGCCAAACTATATCCCGTTCGCGGAACTTTAGCGGCAGCGGCAGGTTGATTTAAACATTCTAAACATTCTGGCATATCATATCTGACAATGAGACACGACAACGACTAACGGTATAGAGAATTCAACCGAGGCTTCAGTAAATAGGTTCGTATTAGAGAATGATAACATCGTAAGCATAGCATTATTCCACTTAATACCGCGCCAAGCTTGCGGTATTTCTGATTTTAATAGGTTCAGCCAAGAACAAATTCTTGACTATATTCACCGTATTTACCGTTTGAACCTCCGGTCTGTAAATATGTTTGTATTTAAAGGGTTTGTTTGATTTTCACATACATAATTATTTAACTTTGTAAGTTTTTTTAACCTTACTTACTTATTGAATGGCAATTATTGCTAAGGCGTTATAACACGAAACACACATGGGCCTTGTGGAACCAATCCCAAAATGGTTATCAATGTTAACATCAAATGTTTTATTGTCCTGCCATGCGAGCATAAATACCTGTTGAGGTAAAAAAGTTTTGTTAACCCTTAACGAAAAAGATATGCCTATTCGTATATTATTCAGACGATGTACCGATCTATGTATGTGGCATGTGAGCTTCCTAAACACAAAAACTGATTTGGATTTTTTTTATTTGAAGAATGGCATATGAATAGTATCGAAATTTCTTAACAATGAAACGTGAAATTTGCGTCAGTTTTTAAGGCCTCTTGCATGGGATGAAGGCCTGTTCATAAATCCACTTATATTATAATGCATAGGCCTAAGCGGAACGTTGAAGTCTCGCGGCAGCTGTCAGGATGATTGCTCGAGCCTCCGCAGTGCGATCAGACCACACGCTAAGTTGACGCAGACACGTATTATTATTACCCGTCGGCCTCCAACTGGGATAGCCGTACTCGAACGAGCATTACACTTCAACTACTTAACTTGAGTTTAAATACATACAGTCTATCTGGTAAGGCTAATATATGGTAGTTTTAAATTACAGTGCTCGTTAAGTCATATTTTACTTCAATAGATACCTAGTACTTACAGTACCTATTACCATAGATTTGCTGCAGGACAGTAGTACGAGTAATTAAGGAGGTACTGTTTATTAAAAAAAAAGAAGAAAATTTCATGTTCCATTGTCGGGCACGGGTCTTTCCCCACAAGGGGAAGCCTCAACTCAAGCATACGAGTACAACGTTGCTCCAATACGGATTGGTGGAGAACAACTCAGATACCTATTTTTGTTACTTAGTTAAGGCACTGATAAGCTTTAAAAGATAAATAAATTACTCTAGACACAGTAGTTCGTAACGTCTGCAATTATAGTATATTTTCCTTATATTTGTTACTTATTTTTAAGATACTCGTAAGTGACCTAAGACGTGCGTAAGATTCGTACGTGTCTATACCGTCTATATTTTTAAATGGATATAGCATCCAACAATGAAACACTAATTGCAATTACTTGATATGAGGCAGGTAGTAAATATAGAACGTTCGAGAATTTTACACAAATTAATGAAATACACAATCCATTATTTATCTACCTCATAAAATATGCGTGCGAACGTGCATGCAAGAGTTATAGATCGTCACGCTCAATTGTCAACCGCAGTGACATTCCCTAATCGCGTAAATTATGGGCCCCTAATGCGTGAGCTTATCCCGCATGATGAAATTACGAGATCAGATTTGTAATATTATCACGGTTTCAACATCGAAAATTCCATTATTTTTATACTGTAATTTTATAAGTAATTATTTTTATACAGTAATTTAATTTTTTCTGTATCACCCCCCCGGGGACATCGGTATCGGGGCACCCCCCCTTTCCTCCGATAACTTTTCCTACCCTAAAAATGTACTTACATAACATTCCTAATAATAACTATTCGCACAAGATTTTCTAAAAATAATAATTAAATACGAGTACGTAAAATATATTCTTTTTAAAGTTAAAGGTACAATTTCTGCAATGTTCAATGCAATAAGGTTTCAATAACCGGTGTCGTATTTTGTAAGAACATAGATCGTTTTTAGTTCGTGACAGTAACATTAGCAAATGCTATTCATTCAGTGGTCGATGGTTCCTTTTGTCAGAGTCGTTGAAGAAGACCGTTACTTCTCTATTATTAGTCGTGAACTGCATTGACAAGCGCCATTGTTATTCATTTGAAAAAAGTTATTGACTGTTACGTGAACATTAAGTTAAAAATATATTTTACTCCGACTTCCTAAAATATGTTTACCTATATTAAAAAGTTATTTTATTACGGCAGTAGTAACCATCAACCAACTTTCTACGTATCTAAGCATTTTTGTTTACTTTCTGATTAATTTCGACTCTACATTTCCATTCTTTCTACATAATATATTACTTTGTTACTAAACCCGACGCGCCGTAACATTTTATAAGCATTCAAAAAGCTATCTGAATATGCCTAAAAGATAAAAGTCCAATTAAAATACCGATGAGCCCCAGCGGGGCCACAATAAAAAACAATTATTGTATCGTGCAGCGATAGCTTAGTTCGATTACTCTAGCTCGTTTATGGCTTAATTTAGCGGAGTCGCGCGAGTCAATTACCTGCGCTGGAGCTGAGCCGGTTTGCAGCCATCGATCCTTGTTATTGCCAAACGTTGAAGAAAAAAACCCGGACAGTTATGTTACCTAAATATACCGCAAATCGTTTTTGAAATACTGGGTGGGGGCTTTTGTCAAAAGCTCGCCTCTTGTGGCTTCACTGTTTCTTTTTGAATACCGCTTAAATTATGATTGTTTTATTCGTAAGCAGTCCGTTGGTAAGCAATGCAGAATACAAATGTCCATTGAGTCATTTTCTGATAATTATATTTTTTTATATTTCAGTTATTTCATTTAATATTTTATTACAATTTGACATTATTATTTGATATTTCCACCTCTCCATCTCTTGCCATTTTTTCTGACGCGCATTAGAATTCCTTTCCGTCGCGAGGGTTGTCAGTAGGTATTAAGTCTGCCTATTTTTGTATAGTAAAAGTAAAAGGTAAATAAACAAGAGAATAAAAACAAACATATCCTTGCAATGAAACGTCGCTGGTCGCAACAGTGATCCTCTGCCGGCCCCCGGCCCGACCAACTGGAACCGATCGTGCATTCAGATGTTTTTTGCTCCCACTGACTTCTCACAAGCTGAATTCTTAACGAATCCTTGTTATAGCGAACCCGCCAAGATAAACCGACAGTTGTGTTTGAATAAAACTACGGCACAGACCCTATCAGAAAAGACAACATCGTGTAGGTTGGTTTTCTCAGTGCTTGTTTTTCACTATTTTGCTTAGAATAATGCTCATTCATGAAAGTGTGTTGCAATACTAAAAAAGTAAATATTTATCCTAATTATAGTAACTTTATTATCATTGTACGTCATCCAAATGAAAAAGAAAATTACTTACCAAATCACCAAATTATTTCATATATATTCATAATCATAAATTGACTCATATTAGTTCATCAAGTTCATCTAATATCAAAAACTCAATGACGAGAAAACTCAATAAACAAACAAATTGAGCATCTTGTCAAATGGCAGAAATTTCATCCAATATAAACACATCTTCCAAATCAAGTTATAAGCCAAAAACGATTTTGTCCGTAGCAATAAGCTCAGGAAATACTGACCGAATTTTGCAAGAACTTCTTTTGTAGTCGCGCCTTTCTCATAAAAGTTTTCGTACGTCTGAATATTTGTATTACTTGTTCGACTCAAATAACCAGAAAGGTTATTTTAATCCAATAAAGGGTACAGTTGTTCAGCCTTTGCGTTGTCGCATTTATAATACGATCATAAAGTAAATGACAGTATTTAGACAGGAGTTGAAGTGAATAAACTGAAACACTGCAGTAAAAATGTATCCCAGTGAGTATATTTATTTGCCTTTGTAAGTTTTACCGCGAAAAATACCTATCTCTTATCTTATATAAAATTTCCATGTCACAGTTTTAGTTACCATACTCCTCCAAAACGGCTTGACCGATTTTTATGAGATTTTATATTTCAGTAGGTCTGAGAATCGGCTACTGTCTATTTTTGATACTCCTAGGTGATAAGGTAAGGTTTCAATAACGTATTTTCAAATATGAATAATTGTCTGCTGTACTGTGGTTACTAGGCAACAAACCTACATAGGTACCTATGTATGTTTTTTCAAATCAATTAATATAGAGGCAACTTAAATGCATCATTCATGTCCATCGATAGGTTATTGAAACCCACCGTTAATAATGAAGTAATGTTAAAATTACTTAAAATTAAAGCTTTTAACGTTTAAAATTTATCTCTACACTCTTGAAGTAGCTGTGTAATGTCTGAGAATCGGCTTCTGTCTATTTTTGATACTCCTAGGTGATAAGGTAAGGTTTCAATAACGTATTTTCAAATATGAATAATTGTCTGCTGTACTGTGGTTACTAGGCAACAAACCTACATAGGTACCTATGTATGTTTTTTCAAATCAATTAATATAGAGGCAACTTAAATGCATCATTCATGTCCATCGATAGGTTATTGAAACCCACCGTTAATAATGAAGTAATGTTAAAATTACTTAAAATTAAAGCTTTTAACGTTTAAAATTTATCTCTACACTCTTGAAGTAGCTGTGTAATGGTAACTAAAAAGCAAAGCATCCAAGCACCTCTCTCAAGGGATTTCTTTCTGTAACTAATAAACGCTAATAGCTAAAACGCTTGAAACCCCGAATTACTAAAATAAATGTTCATTCAAAGGTTATATGTACAATATGGTATGTTTATTTAAAGTCAAACGCAAACAAAAGCTGTTGTAAAGCAAATTGCCTTATGATTTATTGTAATTGTATTATATCCAAGGCCCGTAAAACACGGTAGAAAATTTTATATGGTGCGTTTTATGTCGTCACGTGAGTAGGGAATTCTTGTTGCTGCTAATGATGCCAAATTGTCCCCATTTAGCCTATAGATGCCCCGAAAGAATTCAGAAATAGCGTTCCATGGCTGCAAATTAAATATTTATTCGGATCCCGAAATGTGCTTAATGTGTACGAAAAATGAAATTGACCTAATAGCTGGCCCTTTGGGAAACGTGTTTATAATATAATACTTTTATTCTGACACGATAGCCGATTCACGATAGCTCAATAAAGCTATTGTGTTTTAGACCATAGTACTCTGAGTTACTGGTTGCTCTAAGGCAGCTATCCTAACGTATAAAAGGTTTTATATTGCGTATCATGAAAAGCACATGGGAAAGCAAGCCGCGAAATTTTAAATGGTCACTATTCGTCACTGCCATGGGTTTATAGACATATTTTAAATAATTGTTTTATCGTGAGGAAATCATTCTCGGTTAGCATCTGCTTGGTAAAGGCCTGGTAGCATTTCTAGGAGAAGGTAATGCCGGACTCCTACCCACGTCAGTTGTAGGGGCCACAGTAGTCCCTGAATTTTAGCAGTTCCGAAACGAAACGCACACATACACAGCTTACCAGACGTAAATGCACAGTGTAATAACCAACAGAGGTAAAAGATTTTTAGAAGAGTTAAAAAACTAATAAAGCATTAGATACATCATCACAAAAATTACTTTATTTTTAATTAACACTCATTCAATGTTTAATAATATTAATGAAACATAATAACTGTGAATTGGCCGTAATGCACTGTAAAATTTCGAACTAATATTATCCCGTAGGTATTAAATATTTGTTGGTGTTCTAATGTCTAACGATAAGCATTCATCTATCACTCCATACAAAATTTTGATTTTAAATTTTTTAACTCCTCTAAAAATCTTTTACCTCTATTTGTTATTATTACACTGTGGACTCCTGTGTAATAAGCTGTGTATGATTAACGTATCTATGGATGTGTGCGTTTCGTGTCGTGTAGAACTATTGTAAGATTTATTGTGTATCTTTAGAAATTTATTGCAGCAACTAATTGCTAATATCCTTATTTATCGTTGAGTTCTTCGATCAAGGTATTGTTGATCGAAGATTGAGTTCTTTGATGTGAAAGGTTTTAATAAATAATAGTTGTAAATATTTGTAAGTAAACTGTCCATCAAAAGTCCTGCAAAGTGCTTTTGCAATTGACAGATTTAATTGATTTAGTTTATTTCAAGAATACTTACATATTTAAGATAGATATGTGCATCTTAATGAATAATATTTTACTAAAACGTTAAATCTTGTTATAGATGTTTTGTGGAAGAAGACAGTCGAATTCTTTTCTTTGAAAAATATTATTTCTTCGTGATAAAAATTCCTTATGAATCACGGGAGAGACATCGTGGTCACCAACTTACATATACTTACAAGTTCTTTTATTTAGTTTTTAAATACAATCTTAATAAACATTATAGAAACTATAACGAAGCGATAACATAAACATATCATTTACCACTAGGTACTCTACATTTCAAATCTCTACCTAATTAAATTTTGTGTAGATATATTTATTTTACAATAACAATGTTTACTATAATATGATAACGATAACTAAAACAAGCAGAGCCTGCTAGCAGTACAGACAGGTTTTGATAGTAGTTTAAGCACCATGTAATGATAAGTGCTTGCGTTTAGAAAATTTTAACCAACACTTAGCACCTAACACATTTACTGCTAATTGTACGCAGCAGAAAGAATTGCACTCAAACATAAGTATGCTTGCAAGACATTAAATGTTAAATTAAAAATTAAAGCAATCAATAATAGGGTTTTTAATGAACAATATCGTTAACATTGGTTTTAAAATATTTGTAGTAGAATGACTCACCTCGATGATGTCGGATGCGATGATGAGTAACCGGCCGGCAGCATGGCTGCTCCTGGAAGGCGGTCCAGGAGTCCGCCAGCGCCGCCGCCGTCACGAGCCACAGCATCCTTGCGATACATGCTCCTGCGGCCATCCCGCGCCAGTTTCTAGCACCAGCCTACGCGCCACTCGGACGACCCGCACATTCACCCGACACTCAACTCAGACCGTATCCGACTACATTAACGTCGCCGAATCTCCTTACAATGCAACCGACTACTATAGCTTAAGTCAACAAACAATTCCGGAAACTTCAACAATGTTTATCTGTTTACTTTACGCACCTAAATCGAGTCTTACCGAGATTACGCTTCCGTTAGAATCATTCGAGTTGAATGGACTTTAGCTATTAATCACCTCGGTCGCGTCGGCCTTGTTATCTAATGTCGAGTTATAATCTGTTCGTGAGGGTTTACTTTGTTCGGAACGCGTGATTTATTAGTTGAGAGAGTATCGTCGCGATCGTCGCAACGTAGCGATGTCGGGCGACGGTGAGCGTGACGTGCGCACCGACCATCGCCATGAGGAGAACTGAAACTGGAATACCGAATGGAATGGAAGTGTGGCACGAGCGAACCGCCTCGGTGCGGTGCTGGATCGCTCGCCGCGGAGACAACGACTCCGCCGAAGCTCGCTTTGCCCCCTGACATGAATCCTTACGTTAGACAAGGAAAGTGCGCTCAAAATGGCGCGCACCGCGAAAGCTCCGACGAATAAGAAAGCGCGCCCGCTCTATTCGTTTAAGGAAAGTTGTAAGTTAAAAAGTTTTGATAATTTCGCCGATCCGGAGCCGAATTCGTATGGGGGAGATTGACTGCGCAGTGACCCTCGGTGTCGTTACGAACATATTGTAATGAAGGGGGATGCTCTCTATAAAACGCAGTAAATTTACCTAATTTATGTTTTCGTTGGGATACGCACGAAAAACTTTTATGTTTGTAAGCACGCAAAAGGAAGTTGGCAGTTTAGTTTTTGTTTATATGTTTATTAATAAGTAGCCTAGTAAGTATTAGTCACGTCAGGTTGGACATGTGTGCGCTATAAATTACGGAGGGAATTCTAAACAAGTCGTTGCTACGTCATCACTGAAATAACCCCGCTTAATTTATAAGTGTGTCGGGGCAATTTAATTTCGTGTGACGACAAGATAATACGAAGGTTGTTAATAATCGAGTAAATGGCAGCAATTACGTCATTTTCAGAAGACTGTAATATGGATAGACGAGCTGTCTATCCATATTAACAACACAAACGGTCATTCTACTACGTTACGCGCTATTATGTAGAGCTAAGTTGTAAGAAATTGTAGAGTACCTATACTATAAACAAAGTTGAATGGTATTTTAAGAATACATAATAGGTATTATTACTTTAGATTAAGGCCAATTATGAAAAAGGAATTGCAATTAGTAGATATTATTAAATACATTTATTCATTATTTACTTATATGATTATTTGAAAATAGAAGATCTTGAACCAAAATCAATGTTTCAACAAGCCCACCATACATGATCTTGTGTTTCAAACATTGATTTTACATGGTTATGTAGGTGGCGGTAAGGTACGTACGTTATAAACTTATAATATACTAGCTGACCCAGCAGGCTTCGCTCTGCCAATGAATTTTTTTATTTTTTTTATTTTTATTTAATAGCCTATGTTACTCAGGCTGAATGTAGCTTTCCAATGGTGAAAGAATTTTTGAAATCGGCCCAGTAGTTTTTGAGTTTATTCGTTACAAACATACAAAAATACAAATGTTTCCTCTTTATAATATTAGTATAGATTAGTATAGATAAATATGGGTATCCATAATTATGTGTTAACATTTTGAGATTAAAATTAAATACCTTTATTTTGACGTAGAGGCCGCGAATGAGGTCGACTCGTTATTGCATGCCGCATTCAGTATCTTGGTATGATGAGCGAATAACAACACTGTTACAAAAAATTTATTTTCCTCCTACCCTCTTGAATACAAACGTGCTCGAAAGCTAAAATGAAAATATAAATTGTTGTTTTGAAATTTTCCACAAATAATAGCTGTATGGTACTTTATATCTTGTTTCATTTGTATCTTTTGCATTTAGTTTTCAGGTAAAATGAATACAAAAATATTTTTTCATATAAATTTACCCGAGTATAAAATTTCCGATCACAAAATTTTGGGCTTTATTGCGGTAAGGTTTTTAGTATGTATTATTCATGAATAATGATAAATATAAAAATATAAAAATCTATTTGTAAATAAGACGTATACACACTTGCTCTTATTGCCTATTGTCAAATAACAAGATGAAGCTGATTGACTAAAAAAATCTACCAAAAAAGAAGTTTTAACAAAGACAGCCATATATTTAAAATTAACAATGCCAATTGTTAAATAACAAGATGAAGCAGATTGACTAAAAAATTCTACCAAAAAAGAAGTTTTATCAAAGACAGCTATATAATAATATCTATTTGCTATCTTCCCCTAAAGGGTAACGCAAGCCATATAGGCTCTACAAATATTGTCATAGGAGTTTCGGCATCGTGTAAATCCCATATGGTCCTGTATCCCAGAGGTACTATGGTTGAAATACAAGGAATTTACGAGCGCTGCCTGCTGAGCTGGTGCCAAAGATCCGATGCGATCGTAAACGGAAGCATTGCTTTACGACAAATGAACCATCCTTCCTGTCTAGCCTTTGTCTTGTAATGTCCTCACAACGCTATATTATACATACAGTCCCGTTAAACGCGAATACTGGTAGACGTAAAGAATATTTTTAACCGACTTCAAAAAAGGAGGAGGTTCTCAATTCGTCTGTATGTTTTTTTTCTCCTAAAATGTTTGTATTAATAGTCTATTGTCTAAACACATTAAAATAACTAAATAAGAAAACGAACCGGAGCTTTCATTTACTATGTTAAGTAAAGGCATCTACGATAACCTTGTTGTATGTTTTAATTAATGAAAAATGTTAGGAGCGTTACAAAGAAGGTTACTCCTTGTATAACTACTAAAACTTTAAAACCAGTCTAGAATGTAAATGGTGTTTAGGGGTGTAGGTGTAAACTTTGATACTTGAAAGTTGATGCGCGTTAAAGATAGAAATTAAGATAACTTAGCAAAAGCTGATGAAAATATAAAAAGGAACTGCTGCCACAGGAATTATATCGCTAATAATAAAATGAAAAATGTGATCTCAGCGAGCGGTTCATTTTGATTTGTTTCTCAAGTTTTTTTAATAAAAACTTCAGACGGTGGATATGCGACTTACATATCTACCTATATCTATAGATACACATGAAATTATCATCTTATTAAAAGTGTTACAAACCCACATTCATCAACGCATTATAAACTATGCGCTTTTTAATTTCACTTTTCGAAGCCTTGTGAATATATATTTTTTAACACTTATATCTAGGTAATATTTCATAATATCATAATTGTTTAGAAATTTATAATATGGAGTTTCGATTTTAGACTAAACTATATCGAGAAACAAGTATTATGATGTTAGGAAATTAACCCAGGATTGCTTTAAGAAATAAATAGGCAAATCATCGGACTTACTTACTATTATTATACTTACATTTGAAATTAGTGTCTAGCTTGATATCCGAACTCGCTTCGAACTGTTTACGACTTTGTATTTAACCATGATTAAAGTTAAATATTCCTAGCAAACATAAAAAAATTTTTCCTTATTCAGTACTAGTTATGTTTTGCAAAAAATCATGTAGTTTAGTTTAGAATTGGCGAACAATAAGTCTACCATAAAACAAAATAGCACCAAAATAATAACAAAATAGTCGTAAAATAATACCTATGTAGTAACTCGTACCCCAAACATATTATGTACATCCGACGTTGAAAAACATAAAAATTTCAATCGACAAGAAAAATACTTAGTATGTAATTTCTACATTTAAAATCATAAAGATTTAACACGTTTCTAGACAATATCGATCTATATATTTATTCATACATAGGATACATACTATCATCACTTGAAGTTTCTGTTGAAGGTTTGTTGTTTTAGGTATCTACCTGTAAATGTTTGACAAATACTTACTGAAAATAAATAAGTAAAGACACAATAAGCCTTTATCACGCATGAAATTATTATCTCTTAACCTAACGCTAAACGAATTATTTTTATTTTTCTGGGTCGGGAATACTCGCGGTACTTTAAAATAAAGAACAGAGCTTAAGTTAATAGGTTCTTACTAAATAAAATGCAAGGTTTATTAGGACACTATCTATCTTATCTTTTAATACCAACTTCTAATTAAGATTAGAGTGTTCTTAAAGTAAACTGTGTTTGTTCGGCGGAGAAGATTAAAATACAATCAGTTATTACTTAATCCCCACAAAACCCAATAGGTTTATGAAGTACCTAATATGCATTTGTTTAGAATTTTGTATTGAAATCTACAACAATGCACCTCATAATATATAATAATTATAAGTATTATTATTTATTATGCTAAGCGTTTCTACTGTTTTTTCACCTGTTTACTCGGAAATGACCACGCATATATACTCGTATGACGTCCACGACTGCCATTTTAATATTACTAGAACCATTTAACTACTTATTAGACTATGTAATAGCTTGTAGATAGGAGATGACACTTTCTTATGAGAATATTTACTTGTTTAATATTTTCAGACAGTGATTTTAAGTAAGCCGGTTTTAGTTTTTAGTTAACCTACGTGACCGGAAATGTTAGCAAACAGGTAAAAAGGAACGAGTATATTTACTTACAACAACTATTTGAGTTATGTGTAATCATATCTGCCAAGATATCAATTTTGCAAAAGCTTAACGGTATCTCTAAACGGTATTTAAACGCTGTCGTTTTGAACCTTTACTTCAACTTACTTAGTAAACTAGGTATTATGTGATTGTGTCTCATCTTTTTGGAAGATTCTTATGGACTTAATCTGGACTTAAAAATATATTAATACATCCTTATAGCAGTGTTTTTTTGTTCATTTAGAACTATGAAGTAGCAAAAGACTTCGTGTCCACCTGGTCCACAGCCCATTGATACCTACCCACGACAATCCCTCCTGTCCCATACTTCAGATAAATTAATAATTGCAATTGATATCATTAGTTTCTATTATACTTAATAAAACTAAGATGGTCGCTCGCTACGATACGACGGTCTAAACTTTCTCCGGCAAAAATCCTAATTTAATTATGCAACATAAACAAAACAATAATTTCAAGAGCGTTTTACCCACAGAACACAGAATACTAAATAGAAAGGAAATAATAACATATTTGCTCCGAGCCCACTGTAGCACTTTCGGCTAGCGGCGCCACGCCCCAAACTCATTCTATCACTCTCACTCTTACTCTGAATCTCACTCCCTCTCTCTCTCGCTTTCAAGGATCGTAAAATGATCGTAAATCATTCACGGTTCAAAGGAACTAGAGTTCGGAACTTGTATATCGATATCGATATTTTAGATTTTTATCGCAATTGCAAGATATCTTATATTTTATTTTATTAATTTCTTTGCAACAATCCGCAAATATGAAACATGTTTTGTCATATTGCGTCATTATTATTTCATTTATTAGGTAGGCAGACAATGGAAGGACTCAACCAAAATGTAAACAACAAGTCATGTCTGTGCAATAAGTATTTTTAATATAAACTTTACTTCCAATTTTTTAGTTATGTCTGTCATTTTAAAAACTTTTTTTTTTAGCCTTCTATTCTGCTGCTTGATTCTGTTTATTATTTTACTTTGGCGTCGTATTGTTGCTTCTTTTGAAGAAATAATTTTTCTTAGTTTTTTTTTCCTCGGTGTTGTCGGATTGGAGTCAGGACATGCCGATAAATTGGCCTAAAAGTAAAACTTTATTATGGAACTAGAGATATTTGGTGGTATTTATTCACAACATATTACAACTGATACCCAACTATCAAAATATGTATAAATTATCCTGGCTAAAATTTTACGGTTTTAAAATACAACTTTTAAATATCAATATAACTTTAACTTTACTTTTTCATCTATATCCGTATTTCTATCATTAATGTCTTCTATAGCAATGCTCAATCTACGGATTTTTAGATCACTTGAAGTACTTTCTTTAACTTCAGGAGATAGAGTCGAACACGAGGCCTCATTTGTCTGAAAATTTTTTTCAATATCAAAAGCGCAGTAATATCTCAAAAGTAAATCTGAAAAAGTTACACAACACTACTACTACTAGGTGAAACAGTTAGGTGACTAAGAATTCGGCCTCTTACTTGAGGGGTCCGGGCACGAGAGGCACGCGCCAATAAGTTTCTTAAAAAAAGTTATGTGCGATTTTTAAAATTAATATGCATGACTAAGAGTTCACAAAAAAACGTTCTCAAAGGCATGTAAATTCCACCAACCAGCATTAGGCCAGTGTGATGGACTAAAGCTCTTCAGACTTCTCACAATGAGAAGAGACCCGATCCTGCAGTGGGTTAGGTACACAAATTTTCAAAGAAAATTTTATATGTACATAAGTTAAGTAAATATTTTCCTAAATATTATTTATTCAGATGTAAAGGAATATGAGACGTATTTCGAGAAATACATGGCATAATATCGTTTTAACTCACGAAAGTATTAATGCACACAATTTCCCTCAGTGGTATTGCGTCATCTTTTAAAAATCGCTTCTTAGATTTTTTAAGAATAAAATCACTTTCCCTAAAATGTCTTGAACATATAGTGCTTGTTTTATTAGGAAACCAGTCTTTTCTACCAGTTGAATTAATCCATTTTTCTTTGATATTTGGCTTCTTAGGGAAACTGTAATAAAATACTTATGAAATCATAAACTAGTTTTATTTATTATTATTTAGAATGTCTAGTACGAATAAATTTACTTATTATATTTATTATACACATTGAATATTAATAAAACACAATAAAAATGTGTGTACATAGTATTTTTTACTATCAACATTTTAATACTAAATATCGATAATCGAAAGCGAAGCGGTACATCTCTAGGGATTGCCGCCTCTCCGGAGTTGCCGCTTAGCGACTTCACTAGATAATTCGCGGGCAAAACTTCAGTTTTCGCGGGATAAAAAGCACCAGTGATCGTATCGTACGTACCGCGATGAGTTGATAATTATTTTATGAAATTTATGTATTTTCAAGTGTTTTATACAAACCGGTGATAGGAAATTCCTCCATTAGAGAGATTTATTTTATTGCTTCTTGTCCGGCACGTAATAACCGCACAAGTCGGCATATTTTTAACCTTTTTTCAGTCACCGTTACGGCGCGAAGGCCCGAAAGCGACTGGAACGGTTGATCACGCGTTCTGCCTTATGTTTGACCTGTTGTACTCATGTTGGGGTACGCGTGCCCCGCCCACATAGCCGTTCTATTAGTATTCTGTGTTCTGTGGTTTTACCATTTTAGCTGCCGCAAGCCCCAACACTGTGATACATCAATCACATGGGATGTGCAACGTGTTTTTTCATGACAGACGCCTGAAGGCGTGTCTAGTTCCTTGAGACATCGGCTGCTTACGCGGCCTCGAGCGGGGAGGGGCAGAGCGGATAATTGATGAAGTCGACGTGAGACCCCGCCAAGGATATTCTCTGGTCCGAAGGTGACCGAGACACGAGAAACTTTATCCTCAGTTAAGGTCACAGCGAATTTGTATCTTTTAACGCGCTGATTGCCTAGTACTTGTAGAGTCTTCTATTGAAAAAGGTTTTTTTTTAATAATTTATAAAGATATGTAACATATAATCCTGTGGGCTATTTAATGGACACCAATCATCGTATCATAGGTATCTACTTCGTCTTGTTACGTCCTATTCTCAAAAGAAGAAAAATAATTAGTTGTAAGTATGATATGTACCTATTTAAAGATTAAGCGGGGAACGAACATCGTTTAATATAACGTTTACGTGAATAATAGCTCCAGAATTTAACAAATAAGTGCTTGGTTTAAGACCTTAACACACAGCTTTTTGGTTTACCACCTACACACGCCTCTAAAGTTTTAGTGGTAGATTTCACATTTTTATAATAAAATCATAACGGCAGATGCCACTCTTTTTTATAAACAGAGCAGGGAACAGTCAGAGGAGCCATTTGATGGTAAGTGATCAACGTCGCCTTGCTAAAGACACGTGTAACACTAGAGAAGGAAAATCCTTTTTACGCCATTTTTGAAGAACCCCATTTCATAGAATATAGAATTAATTAATTAGAACAGTGAAAATAGTCCTTAAAAATTCGTTACATTTAACCAAAAATGTAAACATAATATGGCTTCAATTTCACATCCCTAAAAGTGTAAAGCGATTGAACTTAGGCACACAGCGAAGTGGTCCAATTTGCATGTTTTATGCACGGGCGGCGGACAGTGCATGCAGCGTATACGAGTACCTACATATATAGGACGCTTTGAAATTTTTATATCCTATTCCCACAAATCGGCCCCCACTGCATTTTATGAGATTAGGCAAGACATTCCGGATTTGCATTTACCTACTGCATTTCGCGGAACACGAACTTAGGTACAACTTGCCTGCCTTGTTTTTCGTTCGTTATTTATGAAATAAGATAGAGGTGTAGGTACTAAAATTCATAATTAACTACCATAAATCCTGCATCTCGTGGAGATATGAGCTATAGCGCTCATAGCTCCACGACTTTTGTAGGTCGAAAAATTTAAGTCACTCCGGATCAGTACCTGGATGGAATGCATATTATTATGATAAATGCGTACTTGCTTTCTTCAGAAGGACTTTAAACCGTCGGTCTCAGTTGTATACGAGAAACCTCTTCGAGGGCCCCATAGCTAAAGTTTAAGAACATTGAAGCAACTTGGTCAAGAATACTTCAGGCCTCCTCGTGTTACGCGAAGAGACGAGTGCGATATAATAAAGTATTATGGATCATCTTTGCTGGAACAAATCTGACACAGAAATGCGCGATGGAAATAGAAGTGAATATGGCACTTTCTGGACGCTGTTTACTTTGCAACAACAACACCTGACTAATACGTTGTGGACTAGTGGTGTAGTGTTACGATTCTCCGTGTTTTTGTTTTGTGCTGCAATGTCGGTAATCATCGGGTGTGCGAGGCAGTAACAACCAACTTTTAGAGAAGAGCCATCGGTCGAAAACTGCACTAGCTAAATTGCATTGTTCGTTTTATTACAAGTGCGGATGGCAGAGCTCCCACAGGAATTATTTAGTATGTAACGGCACATGCATTTTATTCTGATCGTTGATTTCCGTGTGTGAAATCTTTGGCAAATAAATTTTCAATATAAAATTTTCCAGTCTAAAAGGTTCCATATAATTTAAAGGTTCTACAGACACTATCAATATGTTAATTAGTAGAATGACTTTAGACAGTCACATTAATTTCTTTATTCATCATAATTTGTTTTAACCATTTATGGATATTGATTTTGTATTTTTAATTTTATTGAAAGCATTTTAGAGTGTGCACAGGATCTACTACTATTTTGTCATAGTTTAGTATAAATATATGGTCACATTGTCCTACAAATGTAGTGATAGGTTTTCCTAGTCCTACGCTTGGAAATTGTCTATTCCACGGCAACACATTTTTCATTAATAACCGTAGGACAAAAAAACACATGTTCAGTTAGTGCATTCTTTGCCTAAATCAAACAGTGTCCTACCAAACGATGGGTATGTATCGCTAGTCCTACAGGAATAAAGATTTTTAGTGTAATACCGTCTGGCTACTGTAATAAGATTGACAGTGGTGTCAGTGGCAGCCGGACTATTCTGAATGTTATATCGTCCTTGGGCAGTGAGTAAGTAAGTAAAACTTAACCAGAAAACAAAAATAAATTGCATGGTTCTAAATTTCCAAAGTAATAAGATAGCTTACCATTAATCTTAGCCAATAATATAATTATTTATCGTATTTAAAACCCTAAGGCCATGTTCAGATGGCAAAATTTTGACGCGCGTTTTCAAATGAGATCGATTAATCGATTCTTCGATTAATCGATCTCAGATAGCCATCCATAAGGGTAAAGTTGAGCGCGCTCTCATCGCGATCGCACGTACTTTTTAAGTTATCTTTGGGTGAAATACAATATCTGATGGCGTTCGGAGCTACTGTAATATTCTCTTGAATGAGTTGAAGCAATTTGTCGAATGATTTTATAGACATTCTAAAGTAATTAAAGAATTTAGATTCATGATCTCTTAGATTCAGATATGGTGTCGCAAACAAACTGGGTCTATTTTTTAGCGTTACATGTGAACTTAGCCTAAGCGAATGTTCAGTAATAAAAACATTTTGATACTTTATTTGAAAAAAGGCTGCGGCAATCGTATTTCACGTTAATTCTAGCTTTAAATCAAGGGATGTATATATATTATATGCGTATGCATTAAAACGATAAAAATATATTATTGTTAGAATCCGTTTTCCATCACGGGTTGCTTTACTCTACCTATGTACGCAGTCTAAAGTAAGATAAAAATTAAATAAAACAAACATCTGATAACAAATGGGAGTTACCGTTGGTTGGGACGTTGACACTGTTCAATGGTATCCTAGCATGGGACACAGAAATTAACATTTTTCACTCCTGTAAAAGTTATTTAAGTAGGTAGGTAGGTAGGTATAGGTAACTTTATATTATTATAATACTGAATTTAATTTAAATAAAGTAGTTAAATTGGTTTATGCAAATGTAAAATGGTGTGATAAAAATTCAAGATACAGAAGGAACCCCGTACGTTATCCGTGCCTAGCTGTGGCACAAAATGGGCACAATTCGCAATCGTAGCAAAAATACAGTGCACAATAGTGCTGTTAACCATTTTGTACCAACCTACTGGTCTATTGACCACATGAAAATATGTGATGCTTATCTTGGCGCACGGTGCTATGTGAGAGTGTGCTTGCAAGTACGTATACAGTCTGGTTGTGTAATGTGTAGCAGTGACGTCGTCCGCACAACACTTGTTCTTATCGCTTTTCAGAAGCACACACACACACATAGCTCCGCGGTCTTTTTCATTCAAGTAAATGAAAACCTCCAGACCCAGTTCCTTTTTGCTATAAAAGTATTACCTATTGTATGCCTATAGTAAGTAAGTAGCTCAGGTTTCTGTCACGAAGTTTGTGTTAATGAGGTTGTATCGCCTTGAGCGCTTTCGGGCGGGCGATGCGATGTGCCTAGTCGTTACATCGTTTATGCAACGTGATGGAACATATTCCCTCCACATTAATAAATCACAGGATGTTAACTAAGCGAACGCCGTAAAAGCTTATAGTATTAGGTATAGGACATGCTTATTAAAATGGTGACAGTGTGTTAGCCTTGCATAAATTTGTTCTGATTTTCTAGAGATCAACTTGGGGATTCATTAAAATACTTTAAGAGTCTAGAGCTTAAGTTCCTAATTGAGTACCTAACGTAAAGTGGTAAAAAGTATTAGTAGGTAGGTAAATTGAATGTTATTTTATAAAAGGAATATTAGGTTACCGAATATATAAAACAACTTTAAGGAAAGCGCCAAAGAGTTTCGAGAGAGGAAATGAGCGATGCTAAAGTTTAGAATCGATGCCTATCTCTTTTGAATTGTAAACTAAGACTTGAAATATTAAAGTTAAATGAAATTTGAACCGAGTTTTAAAACAATCTACACCTACACATATTTATTTACTCACCTGCCTACGCTGAAATAACATGTTATAGGTACGTATGTGACCGTGATTCAGAAACCTTAAAATATTAACCAAAGAAATTCCATATTTTTAAATGGAGGTCTGACCCTTATTTAAACAGGAAAGACTTGATAGTAATGATGTTTGTTATATGGAAAAGATTTTGACACTTCTAAAAACCTTATAAAACAATGATTAACGACAAGAATAATAACGTCTCTGCAGTCGCTATATGAACACGTAATAATACGAGTATGAAGATTAAAGCTGCCTATAACCTACTTAATACCACATTCATTTTAACTCTTAACACCTTACCTGTAAGTCCTGTAACCTGTTTCACGTCTTCCTTTCAAAAACGCCTGCATAGTTGCTTGAACTAGTAATTTCCTTCCTGTCACTTCCAGACATCGTAGTGTCACGATATTCAAAATTCGTTTTCATACCTATAGCAAAATGTGTTTTTCATCAAAATATAAAAATAAGTATCATAAAAATAAGTATCCATTCAAAAGTCTCTCAGAGACTCATTTTATGTTGGTCGAGAGAACTTATTACGTTAGTTGCTACAGCTTTAGGGTGGTATCAGTATAATCAAGTATTGCTCAACCACTCACTGGAATACGCAATACCTATAAAGAGATTTTCTAATTTAACCAATTACCTTGGTTAGTAAGTACAAATGCAATAATCAAACTTTACAAATGACTGACCGATGAACCCACTGTATTCAACACGCGTTCGTAAGCCATTAATGACCCACTGCAGGGTCGGGACTCCTCTCACAATGAGGATGTAGGCCTTAGTCCACCACGTTAGTCTAATGCGGGTTGTTGGACTTCACATGTCTTTGAGAACTTTATGGAGAATTGTCAGGTAGGCATTCTTAGGCTGAAAACTTAACCATTGGGATATCACCGCAAATAATCGATTATTACGATTATGAAGCAGTTATGTAGCTTTGACTGATAAAAAATAGATTATGCTAGTTCGAAAGATGAGAATGATGACAACACGAATAATTATAAGTCATTTGCTATTCCGCAGTAAGCCGGCCGCCATACATAATGCTATTGCTCTAAATCCTCGGACTTGCAAGTTTGATTAGACTTCCCTTGAATGCCACTGGGAAGGCACATCTCCTAAATGTTTACTGCTGGATTAACCCGTTGTTAGGTATCTGTCCAGAAATACTTTATAATTATTAATTACACTGCATAGGTCCATGATTATTAGGATACGGGAAAGTAAAATGTTTCAAGTTGTACATGTTTAAAGTCCGTTTAAACATGTACAACTACCTACTTACCGTTATGTAATTTTGTAGCTATTTATTTTGTTAGGTCCCTTGTATTAGTTACTTTACATTGTTTTTCCACCATACAGTACCTATAAGTATTATTATTTATATAAGCTACACTGAAGTGAAATAACAGAATAGGACTAATAATAATAACTGAGCAACTGTACCTCGACTAATAGCTTCAGAAGTCTTCGTTTTATATTAGAGTTGTGTGATATAAGAGATTTCACCAACGCTACCTTTATATTATAGCTCATTAGATAGATAGATATTTTGCATTTTTTGTATACGCCCTTGCCCGAGTTTCTACAACATGGGCAGCGAATAAACTCATGAGCTCATCGACGGGCGAGTGAATAACGCTCACAGTCCAATGGGCCCTTTCAAAGCGGCAACTCGTAGGCACTGAACCCATATTTACTCTGTGTATACTGTGAAGGTGTTTATTCGTGACAACCTCGCTTTTGTGATGTCCGTAATCCGTAAAATAAAACTATGTATAAAATCTTCTTAAAATAGGTATACAATGTTCTTTTATTCGAACGATCGTTCGATATCTACGTCTATTCAAATCGATACATTAAACGATATTTATGTATGCAGAGTTTGTAAAGTAGTAGTCGCCCCTACGGCGCGTAGGCCACCCCTAAAGCTTTCCACGCTTTTCTATCTCGTGTTTTTTACATCTAATAGTCATTACAAATTATTTATTTATCAAAAATTTTACGTCCCCCTAGATAATATTATAGCTTAGACAGTGTAGTTATACTGTATTAATGTGTAATAGAAATATTTTTGTTATTAATTATATATCGAGATTATCGAAATCTATTTACTCATCAACTGTCTAATCGAATCACCATGAACTCGAGCTATAAATTACCCACTTCCTATATGAACACTTCCGTGGAAATCAAAGGTCGCAAGAGTTACTTTCATCGTAGGTATATCAACCTCAGTCCACGAATGACAGGCAGCAATTATCTTGTCGGAAACTGATCCACAAATAAGTACACAGTTATAACTAGTTACCTATGTAACACTACTCACAAGGAGAAAAACACAAAATTGAATGAGTGAAGGAACTAATAAGTTATTTATTACAAAAATATTACTTTTTTCATACATACGAGTAGGTACAGTTATTTAATTTTTATAAGTATTTAAATGTTTCATTATATTTTGATCACTAATTGGTTGCCTTATAACGGAAATTTTAAAGATGATCATTTATATTAATAAAATGTTAAAATCTAAACTAATATCATCTAACTTTCCTTTATGATAGACGTAAGCTAGACGCCCCTATTATCCTAAGGTAAAGAGAAGCCACGTGTAAAACATTTAATGAGTTGCCTCAGTTACCTAGATTGCCAAAACATAGTCACATCACACTTTGTAAGAAAAAATAAATTTTGTGAAAAGCTAGAAATATTAGGTAGTTATCGAAGATGCCCATGTGGATGGAGGAGTCGGTTTAGCCTGTTCTGCCAGCGCCGCCGCTGCGTTTCACTGCACGGCTTGATCTCTGCCGGCTCGTCGGGAAACGATGGCGGGAAATACATTCTGAAAATGAGTATGAACTCTTTACGTTAATACGTTATTATACGGCAAGGCGACAATGCCTTACAAGCAACATTACTCCAATTACAAGTTTTGTGGCAGCGATGTAGAAAACCCCGATAGCGTGACTCAGGATATCCGTGGCGCCCTCTCTTGTCAAGGTGTGGCAACTACCACAAATGTCAATTAAATAAATATTTTAATATAAAGTGTGATAAATAAGTTAAAGCAATGTTACAGTACTAATAACTAATAGATTGACAGTACTAAAAACCAAGCCCGGTGTTAATAGTACCTTATTAGGTATTGTCGTACCTAAAGGTATTTTTTCGAGTTTAACTGGTGGCTTAAACTATTCGGTCGTTCTGTATAAATCTGACTTACATTCTTGACTCTTTCCTAGGTAATGCTATATCAGGATAAATTTTTTTAACGGCCATTTGACTCTTTCTCGTGGAGCTTGAAGTGCTTGACCTAGAGCTGTGGCTCGTAGAAGACCTAAACAGAATGCACACTAATAAACTCAAATGCTTATGGTATTGCGTAGCCGTATAGTATATTTTCAGCATTTGCTTGGCTGCAATCCTTGTATGTTCCACTGAAGAGCACTTGGGAGCACGTGGGAGGCCTGGAGCATAAACCACGACGCTGCTCAAATGCGGGTTGGTTCAGAAACGGGCTAGTGCCCAACCCTCGGGGATATTTTCAAACCCCCTTTTGGGCCTCCGAAGAAGTTTTGCAACTGCTATCCTATCGATACCAACCGGGACCGACAGCTTAATTAACATGTCCTCCGAAGCACGCAAGCAGCAAGAAGGTGTTGACCGTGCCCGATAGTTTTCGATAGTTTGCGTAATACTCAAGCAACGGGACTATCCGCCCGTTTGCTTATGCGTTTGTATTTAAAAAATAATTATAAAGTGTTTTAAAATGTTTCGAAAGTTTATGAGATAGGTACATAACAATATGTATGCCTTAGTACCTAGATGCATTTAAAATTCAAGACAACTCTTCCGTGATTGAATCAAAGTGGAGTAGTTACTATAAAT
This sequence comes from Erynnis tages, assembly GCA_905147235.1. NCBI lineage: Eukaryota > Metazoa > Arthropoda > Insecta > Lepidoptera > Hesperiidae > Erynnis > Erynnis tages. The sequence goes on along the minus strand of LR990077.1, from coordinate 4,792,284 downwards.
TTTTTTTTTGGGTGTAGTTGCAGTGGAAATGTCCTTAGATCAAATCACAGTGGCTTCTTAAAACATTTAAGAACGTAACCTATCCGTTTTAAAATACTTATAATGAACTTTTAGGTAAAGCTATTCGCATGTTGGTTGGTAAGTAACCTAACCTAATAGTTACAAAAATAGAATGTACTTCAGGTCATGAATCAGCGGGTGTCCCGTGCTATAACAGCATTGTTTGCCCAATTACAGATGTTCAGTACCTATGCGACACGACCGCGGTTCGTGCGTCACGCGACTAGTGGGGAAATACCACAATTTTGCTATTATGTTATCATCATAAAGAATGCGACTGCGTACCACTTTAATGCATTCGCCAAACAACACATTTGTTGATAGAATGCCACCAATTCCTCTGGGCCTCTCCATCTACAGATACTCGTAAGTATATCCCTTTAGGTGAGCATAGGATCACACTATCGACACCGACACGGGAACCTTTTAATCACTCGTCTAACGCCTTAAGTTGTAAGACTGTGGACTGGACTTTCTGGACTGAGGTGGATAACAAACCAAACAGACTGCTTGTCGACTCCCGAGGCTTCAAAAACTCGAGATTGTAAAAAGCGTTATTTAGTTACTTAGCGTACATAGTTTACTTAAGCAAGCTTTTTTATAGCAAGTGTTTATTATAAGAGACTGTACTAACATTGATGCTTTAGATTTTCCGGTATCGGTGGCTGTTGGTAAAGGTCTTAGCATAGTGTCAAAAGTCGATCTCGACATTCCAACGATTCCCAAAACTACGCCCAATTTATGTAGATTCTCTTCAGCCCCAGCTACGGCATGCATCATATACAGAAGACGAGGGGTTGTTCTAAAAATATACGTAACGATCAACTACGTTCGTATGTTACGATAACTAAATAGGTAGGTACTAAATAAGTAGTAGGAAAGGTAGTGGTCGCAAAACTTTTGGTAGTAAGTCCTCTGTAGCACAGAAGAAACTATTTATTGCAACATCTTATAAATGTGCGTGCGGCGATTTTTGCATGAACTTACACGCTTTTGTGCACCTACCACCAATGGACCAATTAAGACATAGATACCTACAACGCTGCAAGAGCACTCTTTAGGTAGGTGGTAGGTACGTATATGGAACGACACGACTAGATTAGATAAACCGCGGTCAGGTATACATATTATGTAACTATACTAACTGTGCTACGTCCCATAACGTAAATTTATACTTATCTAATTTCAAAAACATTGGATGATGGAAATTAGGGCTTAGAGTCCTGAATAACAATTACGCAACGAAATAAACAAACTCCTGCATTATTTTCCCCGTAACAAAATGATTTACGTAGGTACGACTTCCTTAACCCGACTTACTGCGTGCACTTGATTACTCCTAATCCCATCATGCGGTAGTCGATGTCTCTGTGGCAGAACACGTCGTTCATTAGGGGAGAGCGGGTATTAAGCTTCTTATCGTGTCGAACGCAATGTCCCAACAACACCGCGCGTTCTTCAGCCGCCATTTTCGAAACGTAGCCCGTGTGTAGCATATGCTCCACGGAATTGAATATTTCCGACTTGAATATGCGGTTCATTTCCAATTCTGTGTAAAATTATTTTTTTAAAGATCCTCATAGGAGTTTTTTACTCATTAAGTAGTTTATTCCGTGGCCCATGAGCATTAGATAGCCATATCCGATCTCAAAAGAATGTCTGATAACAGTTATCAGCATAATAACTTATTATGCTCATAGCCTGCTATGTACATACTTATATATAGCCAGAAAAGCACGTCCCCGAGCAAATTTCAGTGTATGTTCCAATACTGATTAAATACTGATTTATTAAATAGATTCTCAAATAAAATAATATCTCAGATTATAATAAAATTATAATCAATATATCTTCCCATGAAACTGTAATAACCTATAGTAGAATGTACACTAGGATTAAATACTAGGGGTACCTAGTATTTCAAATTATCCAACTCGTTATTTCAATTATACATTAAATGTGTAGACTGCGAACGCCATTGCAATTAAGGCGATAATTGATTAGGGTGGTGTATTTGATGGAGCTGGATATTTAATTGAATGGCTAATTGAACCAAATAGTTAAAGCAACGATTATGTTATATTTAACACAAATCCATTATTGTTATTTACTTATTCTGCTGTAGGGTTTAATGCAAACAAGCGCTGTCTGACAGTCAACCTTATTAAATGGTCAATCGCAATAAGCTCAAATGGGGCTCATTTGAGCTTGTCAGTACCCATTAATGACCCACTACAGGGTTGGGTCTCCTCTCACAATGAGAAGGATGTAGGCCTTAGTCCACCACGCTGGCCTACTGCGGGTTGGTGGACTTCGCATGCCTTTGAGAACATTTTTTTTGTGAACTCTCAGGCATGCAGGTTTCCTCACGATGTTTTCCTTCACCGTAACAGCAGGTGATATTTAATTTCATAAATCGCACATAACTTTTATTACAGTCATTGGTGCGTGCCACTGGGATTCGAACCCGGATCCCTCGATTCGAGGTCGAATTCTAAGCCACTGGGCTATCACCGCTGCATTTGAGCTTATTGCGATTGAACTCTGTCAGAAAGTGCCTCGCACCTACAGACTAAGAGCGTCTTGAAATTTGTTTGTTATACAATCACTTCTGTCAACCGTAATAGGTATAGTTATTTTGAGAGGCTTACAAAATTATTCAAATATCGCAAATTTAAAAATAAAATTTTTCTTTACCAATTTGATTAAAGGACCTGCGACCCAAAGCCAACCACACAATTTGTACGCACATGCGGAGTAGAGTTTCGAAAAGGCGAGCGTCTTTATCAGATAGAGATCTTCGCTTCTTCTGCGGACCCATATGATGGAACTTTTTAGTATCTCCTCCACCTGACAGATATGTATATATAGTTTTGTTATTCGATTATCTATCATGAAGATATTTAAGAGCATTAACTGAATGAACTGAATCTACTGAATCTACGTCGACGTCTACACTGACTCTCTCTACATTTCAAATACTAAGTACGAGAAAATGAAGAAAAATCAAGTCTAACAACTACATACGAGGTATAATTCGGCGCTCAGTATGTTGTACAAGTCAATACAGTCACCAAAAAATTAATTTCTATCCATATTAAATAAAGAAAAATGGCGGAAGTAATGATTGCAAAAAAAATTGTTAAGGTGCTATAAGGTGCCGATAGCGATTTACAAAATATTTGTTTAATTATTGACCTATAAGCATTGTGCTGTACTCTTTGGCCACTAACAGTCGTAAATCTGATAAGTTGTCACGATATTCATGTTCGAGAATTTCACACTGCGGCGTTCGCACTTTCGTCTCTAGCTCGATAATTCTGTTCGCCATTTCGTCTGCAATCTATGTAGGTAAATAGTAATAGCAAGCAGCATTAGACAGCCAGTGAAATATTTAGTACGTAGAGCGTGGTAGAGCCATAGATCACCGGGGGAACTGCGCCCACTGTAAACTTGATCTTTACGTCTTTTGTTACGGTTGGAGGCGAGATGCGGTTGCTAGAGCCTTTATTTGAGGCTAACGTTGAGAGGTTAGGGGATTCAGGTGGTAAATAGAGTCATAGAAGCTTGCCCAGTTAGGTAGGTACTTTAGCGCCACCTTCTAAACCCTACGTAGGTAAACCTGTATATTCTTCATACCTTTTGTTTCGATTAGAAACCTTGGTTGCCGGAGATACTCTATAATTCTATATGGTGCGTACATTACCTACTCATGAGTAGCAACACACCCTCACACGACGTCACAAGGATTTCTGTCCTATTTGAGGTCGGGCGTGTGTGTTCGGCCGCAGTAACCACTTAATATCAGATAGCCTGCATACCCGTTTGCTACTTAATTCTAAATAAAAAATTACAGTATCTCTTTAATTTTATTAGAGTTAAAATATGCATGTAATTCTATGACATATGGAAGACGGTCTAGCTAAAATTTATTTCGGGTTCCAGCATAGGCGTACCCACTCGTATAAACTTACATAGACATAAATTTTTAAATGCGCAAACAGCTTGTTTATTACTTACCTGCAAATAGTATTGGCAGTAAAAAATCAAAGCCCGGATAAATCTTTCAGTCGTTGGCAAATGCAACATATTTATCAACATAGGACTTAAAATGTTAACTGGTGCAGTATATAGGGCTATATCTTTTACGTCCTAAAGAAAAAAAAAATTATTATTTAAGAGATAAAACTACAAATGTTTGTTACCAAATTTTCAAATTTATTACCTGCACTGATATGACTTCTGCTTGACCAGGTTTCAATTTTCTTTGGTAGCGTCGCCGAAAACGAATCTAAAAATTAACTACATCCATTAAAGAAATTATTTATTTATTTCCTTTTTCTTTCTCTCTTGATCTTCCTCTCCCTCTCTCGTGCATTAATGAGTCTAACGTTCTAAATACCTACATGCCTAGTCTTTCAGGATTAAAATTAAATGGTTACTATAATCTCCACTGGATACTTTATTGATACCTGTTCTATCAAATCGACATCGTCTCTGAATTCGACAGTTCCCGTCGGAGCTTTCGTGGGCACCTGAATAGCTTCAACGAGTTGCGGCGGGAGATCACTACAAAAGAGCCCATTTAAAAACTAATTAGGCACATTTATTCAGCGTTTATCCACCGAAAATAGCACTTTTGTGTGGGTAAATTCTGAATAGAACTACAGACAACCTAGTTCCAATAGGTACTATCGCGCAATGTAATATTTGTACTCTCAATCTCTCATAAGTTTCATAAGCTTATGAGAGTACAAATATTAGTAAGAAAGTACGGATATATCTACTGAGGAAACGACTCACATTACTCTGATTTTCTATTTATATTTTGATAATACCTTCTCAGTGCATTATATTTAGTTAGACCTAAGAAACTGTCGAGCCAGTGTTATAATTATTCAGACCTTATAAACTGTAGAGCTTTCGATGATTCGTCCCACACCCAATGTCCATCTTCATAGAGGCCACCAAAGCCTCCCTCTTCCTCGTCATCCGCCATTGTGGATCAAAGTTAATGAAGGTGATTAGAAATTAAATAATGATTACTATTATTTTTGTAAAAAATACTGGACATTGGAATCTTTATTAAATCTTCTTTTAATAAAATAAAATATACAAAATGAACAAATTATAGTTGCACGTAAGACGTACTTATGACCCATTTATGACTTAATCAAATACCTATTTGTCATTTAACAAACCATAAATTAATTATGTATAAGTATAGGTAACCAAAACAAAGCAGTCTTTGGTTAAGTAAGATTTTATAAAAAAACTCAATCAACAATGGATTTTACTGGGGGACTTTCCACATTACCTAATTAGGTATCATAAAATTAAATATCTTAAGGATTTTAAAAATCTTCAAATTAAGAAGGTTGACTACTACTAAAAACCCGAATAAACCCGTTAAACCCAAACGTTAAACCCCTACAGTCTGGCGTAAATTTACCGCCTTTTTTGAGGAATGTAATTCATGGGCGACCATAACTCGAGGATTGAAATTATCATCGAACTTGCAAACACAACTTTGGCAAAATTTACGACGTCACCAGTAAGTTGCGCTAGACGGCACTGAATATAAAGTTATGTTAATGTTAGTGCACCGAACTCTAAACCTTAAAACTTATAAAATGTAACAATTTGTCACAGGTTGCGAATAGATGCTGCTGCAGGAATATTAAATGTCTCGTTATTAACGAGTTTGTTTATTCAACAATTCGGAAAAACTCAACTTTACCTTTTACCTTTAGCCACAGAAAATAACAATCATCATAAATAGGTATCGGACCAAAATGTAAGTAGGTGCGTTCAAACTCAAATGTGACCCCTTTCTGAGTAAGCACCTATATCCAAATCGGCAAGTATGTCAGGTGTATGAACTCATTGAATTCATGCACACAGACGATTGCACACAGGCTGGGACGAACAGCTTTGATCGGGTGCGCTCTGCCATGTGATCAAATAAACGTTATACTTAACGCGTCACACGTGCACTTCGCTCCAAAAAACAAGTTAGCTAATACATTACATACCAACCTACGTAACTAATTTTAATTTCATTCACATTTTAATCTTTTAAGATACAATTTAACCCACAACAAAGTACAAGCTAGGTTCATTTTGGGGCTTTTGCTTTAGTAAGAAGGGCATGAAGTGAAAATGACAGATAAAAAATGCTCGCTTGCTTGTTTGCATTGCTTTTTATTCATTTTATTTCTAGAACATTAAATTTTATACTTATATAATATATTAAGTAACTTTCTTAGCAAATAAACTAGATTGACCAGAAACCATGATAGGGACTCTACTTACATTAAACGTTAAAAAGTAATAATAATAACAAATCCACGAATAAATAATGCCGATCGAACAATACACAGAAGTTATCATCAATGGCAAAAATGGTAAAGTTTTATCTATACCTAAATATGGAACAAATAAGTATTCAAAAAAAGAAATAACCATCAATCCATACAGATATGACGATTCCACTCTGTTAAGTCCAGGGAGAACCAGAGCTGCCCGAGGCTGTTGTTTCTTTGAACCTTTAATTCTAGGGAGCTCATAAAATGATGGTATGTTCGAAAATGCAATTGCGGAATGTGTTAGTAACATAAATATTTTAATAAATAACAGATTTTTCGGGTATAGCAGAGGAAAAAGTGAATAATGTCCGACCGTTGACATTATTAAAAATTGTTTCCCGTCTACGTCGCCCAGTACTGACATGAAACTGAAAAAGAAAAATTTATTGTAGTAATTATATCTAAGTACTGTACTAATTAGGTAAAAAGTTATATGCGCTTTATATAATTAAATATCACCTGCTGTTACGGTGAAGGAAAACATTGTGAGAAAACCTGCATGCCTACATCCCTCTCATTGCGAGAGGAGACACGACCCAGTAGTGAGTCATTAATGGGTTACTGTCGACTCTAATTAGGATAACATTCATAAAAAGAAATTAATTACCTTAGCGGTATTATCACCATCAAAATAGCCTTTTCGTGTACATGCCAACCAAACAAAAAGGAGCAAGTAGCACATACTATCAT